>CAWUFW010002287.1:1200000-1800000 GCA_963921515.1 Calotriton arnoldi
TTGGTGTCATGGTGTAATCATTGGACCAAAGGAAGATAATCGAGACCCAGGGCTCTGCTCCATATCAAAAAATCAAGCCAGATATTGGAGTTGTTCTCCTTCACCACTGCCTGATCTAAACGGGTGATTTTAATGGCTGCCTTGACCCAGTCTTCCACCTTCGGGGGCAGGGGGTCCCTCCATTTTATGCAGATTTCCCTCTGGGCTATCAAAATCAGATAGAGCAGCAGCCCTCTATGCGTGCTCATCAGCCACTTACTGATTATTCCATCTTCTCCGAATAAGACAAGCGCCATGTTCAGGATGATCTCTCTGCCGAAGATTCCCCTAAAATCGATCTCAATACCACCCCAATAATCTCTCAGCTTCGGACATTCAAAAAAGATGTGCAAATCATTAGCTCTTATACAATCACATCTTGGACATTTGGGGAGGGGAATAGGGGCAAACTTTGCTATTTTAGCCGGAGTCCAGTATAGACGATTCATGGTGAAGAAATGATTCTTCTTCAGGTTAGCTGGCTTTACAAATTTGTATAGAAGCCTCAGGGGATAGTCCCAAACTGTCTCTATGTTGCACTCAAGGGAAGCCCCATTCCAAACCAGATGTTGTGGTAAACACTCCTTCTCATCTGCCTCCAAGAGTTTCTGATACCACTTAGAGACTTCCTTGTTCTTAAGATTAACATCTTGAAGAAATAGCTCTAATTCCCAGTCACCACAAGCTTCTTTTCTTTCGGACGTAAACCATGAGGTTAATTGCATAAACTTAAACCTGGAAAAACCATCCCCTATCTTTGCTCTCAAAACCTCCCCAGGGTGAATGTCCCCCAATGATATCAGATCTGACCATTTTGTGATACCTGCCCTTCTAATTGGTATACTCAGGCTGTCTTTCAGACATAACGGGATCCCAGGAGAATCCCAGATTAGAGCATAATCCGAATAATAACCTAGACCCCACCTACTCCTAACCTTATACCATAGATGGAGGGCAGAATTCAATGTTTTTACACATACTTTTTTTAAAGTACCTGGGGGCACCAAATTTGTATAAAAAACCATCCCCATCTTCCTTCCTTACCATTTCGCCCAGAAGTCTCCCCCAAGTTGAGTCCTCAACCTTTCCAAGCAGCATCCGGATGTTTTTGAATTGGAAGGCTACACAGTACAAATTAATATCTGGGAGAGCCAAACCACCTTTGATGAACCTACGTCTGAGTTTCTTCCATGCCAACCTTGCACTCTTATAAGCCCATATGAATCTTACGATCTCCCCTGAATTTTATTAATACCTTGCTTGGGAAAGCCAAGGGGGATGGCAATAAACAGGTTAATTTGGGAAGTATAACCATTTTAATTAGATTGACCCTTCCATAAATGGTTAAAGGGAGATTTTTCCACCTTGCTAACAATCGGTCTATTTCTCTTACAGCCCTATCTAAATTGATCTGTGAGATCTTATCTATCTCCTTGATGATTATAATACCCAAATACTTGAACTCGAGGCTGACTTTCCCATCCCAATCTAGGATATTCCAGCACATCACCTCGGTTTTTGATGAGTTTACTGAGTATCCTGACAGAGACCCAAATTCCTCTAAAAGAAGTTCAACCCTAGGAATTGCTGTGGCCGGATCGGCCGTATATAACAGCAGGTCATCCGCATAGAGTGCGACCTTGCTGCTATAAAGTTGAGAGCTGAAGGGAGTTATAGAGGTATCCGATCTTATCACCTGGGCCAATGGCTCTATATATAAGTCAAATAAAAGGGGCGAGAGGGGACAACCCTGTCGTGTCCCTCTCAATATATTAAAGCTTGATGTTAAAGTCCCATTTAACAAGATCCTAGCTGAGGCCCCCTCGTAGCACTTTCTTAAAGTATACAAAACGTTGGTCCAAAACCATTGTTCTCAATACCTCCCACAGGTACTCCCAGCACACTCTATCGAACGCCTTGGCTGCATCAAGGGCCACCACGGCCAAGGGCTCAACACGTTCAGAGGCAAGATCTATAGTGCCAATGAGTTGCTGGGTCTGTTCCTGAATATACCTCTTGGGGAAAAAACCCTTCTGGTCTAAGTGTATTAATTGTGGGACGAGCTTGGCCAATCTCCCTGCCAAAATGCTCATAAAGATCTTATAATCTGCATTCAACAGGGATATTGGTCTGTAAGAATCTGCTCTCGAGGGGTCTTTAGAGGGTTTCAAGATAAGTACAATGGTTGCCTCTTTCCAGGACCTAGGAACTTGACCCCCTGGTTGAAAGACCAAATTAAACAGAGTTTCCAATATTGGGACTAGCTCCTCTATCAAGAGTTTATATACTTCGTTAGGGAGTGCGTCTGTACCTGCAGCTTTACCACTCTTACTTTTACCAAGACTCAGATGAATCTCATCTCTAGTAATTGGAGCATCGAGGAGTTCACGGCTGTATGATGTTAAACTTGGTAAGGATATTTCCCTTAACCAGGCTTTAAGAGCCTCAGAGTTCGGGAAGTTTTCTTCCTTATATAACTCCGAAAATAAAGTAACTAAACAGGTTTGCAGGTCCTCCAGTTTATTAGAGGTGTCCCCATTTTCGTTTACTATTAGTTGGTTTATATAGTTCTTTGACCGATCTACTCTAGCCTTCCAAGCCAAGAGTGCGACTGATTTTTCCCCGTACTCAAAATTCTGCATTGATTTTGCAAACCAAACCATTGTGCTTTACACTTCTGTTCTAACTTGATCCTATAATCCTGGCGGGCCTCATCTAACAGTCTCTGGGCCTGTGACTTTGCTTCAACTGCCCCCGGATTCATCTGCGAGAGGTCGGCCTCTAATAAGCCTACTTTATCCTCCATTTTTTTTAAGATTTGGGATTCCGCTCTGTTTTTAGCACATATAAGACTGTGTAGAGTGACCCTCACATAAGCCTTAAAAGCGTCCCATACAATTTCTAGGGATGTAGACCCCATATTGACTACAAAGTAGTCGAGACATGCACGTTTCAGTGCTTCTGCAATTTCCGGGTCGGTCAGCATCGCTCTTTTAAGTGTCCATCTAGGTCTCGATGATCGACTACTTCCTACCGTAGTGATGGTAATCGCAGAGTGATCTGAAATATGACTTGGATATATATTAATAGATGTTATGGTATCTATAATAGATCTGTCTGCCATCAGATAGTCGATTCTTGAAAAATGTCCATGTTTTTTACTTTGGAAAGTAAATCCATGGGAATTGCCCTTCTTAGCCCTCCATACATCTAAGAGTTCCAGATCATGCATCTTGTTGTTTAGGGCCTGACAGACTCGAGGAGCACCCACATGTCGACTCTGATTCGATCTATCAAGCAAAGGGTCAAGCAGAACATTAAAATCCCCCCCTATTATCAATGGGGCAGTGACTTCCATCAAGTTCCATTGTAGGTTACATAAATGAGTAGCGTCGTCAATATTTGGGCCGTAGAGTGATGTGCAGGCTAACTCCGTCCCACCAAAGTCTTAAGGGGCAATCAGCCACCTCCCAGTTTTATCTGTTTTAAATGATTTTATAACACAGCCTGCCCCTCTTTTAATCAGGATAGCAACCCCCTTGCAGTGAACTGTCTGCTCTGAAGCGCAAAAGGATTCTATCCAGGGGTACCGCGGGAAGGTAGCACGGCTCTCTAAAATATCTAGGTGGGTTTCCTGAATCATACATATTTGACCTGAGTTCTGCTCTAAGTATTTCATAATCAATCTCTGCCTGTGCTTACATCTAGGGCCATTAATGTTCCATGAGAGAAGTTTTAAGTCACTAACTCCCATTAGAAAGAGTTTTCCCTCCAGATGCCATCCTAGCTAGGGCTATGGCTATTATAGTGATCATACAGCTAACTTTCTGACATGATAGAGGATTGTTATTTTTTTAAATTTTCTCCTACTGCCCCCCACCTCGTGCTCCCCCCTCTTCCCTCCCCCCTCCCAATCCTCGTGCCCCTGCCTATCTACCCCCCCCCGGGGAACCCTCCCTACTATATTAGGCATGAAGCCTAATGGGCCTCAGTGCCCCCGGACATATTGGGATTCACTTATTTCTTTTGAGGCTCCTCTGCCTCCCCGACCCCTCTTCACCTCCCCCTCTATGTTCCTGCTCCCTTCTTAATTTCTGCTATCAGATCGTCCACCTCCCCCACTGAGCGATGCACATACATATGATTGTTCCACATTGTGCGGAGTGAGGCTGGGAATTTTAACTGTGCCCTAGCGCCCAATTTATTCAACTCCTCCATCCTCTTGCCCATTTCCCATTGCTTCTGGGCAGTAGTGTGGCATACATCTGATCTAATTGAAAAAGAGAATGATCCAGACGACAGTATGGCTTCCTTAAGTGCAGTCGATAAAATGGGCTCTTTTGTGGTGTACGTAAGAAAATTTATTAGGATTTTTCTCAGCTTCTGTCTCGCTGGGTTTCGTTTGTACGGATCTCGGTGGACCCTCTGTATCTCCGTGGATAGGTCTATATCTGGGCAGCTTTTAAGAACTGTGTCTCTTAGCAGTGAAATCCCAAAAGCCCTAATATCAGACCCATCTAGGGCTTCTGGGACATTAATCAGTCTCAGATTATTCTTTCCTGAATGATTCTCAAGACGCTCTAGATCATCCCTCATTTCTTTATTCTGTCTCGTTAGTCTATTTACCTCTGCTGAAGTGGTATCGAGTGCCTCCTTTATCTTAGGAAGTTCCTGCTCCAGAATATCAGTTCTAAGAGATACTTCTTCCAGCTTCTGTGCTAGAACTACGCAGGAGGCCTGTATCGCCACTTTGTTGTTTTCGGATACCGTAAACCTGTTCCCCATCTCCTCCTTAAGGGCTAAAAGGATATCAGCCAAAGTCTCAGTGGTCATCTGAGGAGCTTGACAAATGCTCGGAGCATGCTGCATTAATGTTGGCTGTTCATCCTGATTATCCCCTTCTCGCGGCTCCAGCACGGTAAATCTATTTGAAGTGAGGATTGGAGAGTGCGTGGATATTCTAGAGCTGCTGGATTCCACTGTAGTCACTATAGATGGGTGTGGAGAGGCTAGGTGGGGAGGGGAGGAGGGGGAGGTTACCCCAGGTACCTCTCGCGGCTGACTTGCCTCCATCCTAAAGTACCCAACAGTCCCAGAAGCACGTTCCTGAGCAGGGATTGAGGCTAGTGCAGCGAGAACTTTATAATAGGATTTTAGTGAAGGTGTAATCTTCACTCTCGGTACAGAAGCCTTTTTCCCTCTACCCCTGCCCCTGCTCCCGGGACCCTTAACTACTGTAGGGATCACAATTCTTTCCCCCTTCTCCCCGCCTCCTTTCCTCTTTTTTTGACCTTCAGGTGACCTAGATACGCTGATGTTACCCGTACTATTCGTGGAGGGTGGGGCTACTGGGTTGTTGACTCTGGAAAAGAGATGGATTGTACGCCCCTTGTACGAAGCGTATACCTACACACTTTTCCTGCTGAGGGGTTAAATCTCGTTAGCTGGTTTCTACCCCTCTCCATAGGATATTGGGCCTCCTCCCCACCTAGCTCCACCACTCGCTGGGTGCCACCCAGGTTCTTCGGGGAGGCCAGAGGAGGTGAATGGAACAAAGTACCATTAAATAGGGCTGAGGTCAAATACAACAGACCCCCGCGGCTCCAGCTGCCTCCAGGACCGTCTTACCAACACCTTCTGCTGAAACCCTGAGACCTGTCCTTGCAGCACCTCCTTCAGCTGAAATGGTCCACGGTTTAGCGCTGAAATCTCGAACCTGCCTCTGCACGCCCTCTCCACCGTCTCTAGTGCTGTCTCTGCCTCTCCCAACCCGGGCCTGGAAGTTCACAGCACGGCATCGGCGCCACTCCCGAGCCGCGCCCTCCCACCGCAGGGCTCGGAGCGCGCCGGATCCCTCCCGCAGATCTGATGCCATCTCCTGGAGGGTAGAGCGGGACAGCAAGCCGAAACACCCAACCGGGACAATAGACAAGGTGTTACGGGGGGGGGGAGGTGGTAGCGGAGAGGGAGCGGGGAGGCCTAAGAAAAGCCCCATTGCTTGAGTTACCGGGCCAGGGGGACTGCCGACCCACGACCGCTTAGCTGGCGGCCACCATGTTCCCCCGTCACCATTACCACCCTCTTGGAGAGGGTGGTAATTTGCGAGTGTTTTGCGACCGCAATTGCGGTTGCAAAACATTCATACATAGGGTTGCGGTCGCTATTAGGAAGGGAACGCCCCTTCCTAATAGCGACTCACAATTCCTAAATAGCGAGTCGCAAATAAATTGCGACTTGCTATTTAGGAATTGTACATAGCCCTTTCACATTTTGCATGCGCAAATGGGTTGCAAACCCGTTTGCGCATGCAAAATAGGGTCGTACATCTGGCCCTTTGTATGTTCGAATCAAATCTTATCTCCTATGTGGTAATTTACAGTTTGACTACCAAATGAATACGGATGTATATAGATACGCACTGGGTACCACTGTTAATATTGAACACAATTTGTTGTAATCCTTAGCAATCCGTGTAACTGTTATATGTCTTTTTGTTGAAGTGACTAACTAAAATCTGAAAAAACAGATTCAACAAAAAAATGATGGATATCTTCCCCTTTGACTGTGAACAAACAATTTTTAAAGAAATATTTTTATGCACCCAAAGCAATTTATCGCTGAGAGACTGGTTTTCCTCAGCCAGGTCAAAAGATGTGCATAAAATGAAATTCTTTAGCATATCCACTAAAAAGATGACAATATAGTCACTCTCCTTCGAAAACCATTGCCTGCTTTTGCCATCAAATTCCTGATTGTGGGGATTCCTGGCATGCTTAGTCATGCATATGCTTTCTTATTCCACTTGCACATTATCAATGCCATTCCTTATCATTCTTGTGTCACTATGTTTTTTCAAAGCATTTGTAGTATGGAAAACAACCTCAGACTCATAGGAAAATATGATAAACCTTATACTTGACAGTTATTCCTACCCTGAGGAGCATATTGGTAAATTGTAGCCCTCCCTCTACCCGCCTGGGCAGCCAGGAAACATAATTTACTTGCAGAACAAAATATTTTGATACCAGCATGCGTGCTCATATCACAATGAATTTAGCAGCTTCACACATCGGGGCTTGGTAAAGACACCAACCTAATTACTGGTTGTGGGACAAAAGAGGAACAGCGCCACTTTAATACATAGACGAGGGAGGCAAAAACCTTAAAACCATATAGTCCACACTTACAGGCTTAATGTTAAGAACATACTCAACATCCCACCGCTATTTGAGGAGGGAATTGTACCAAACAATCACATCAGTCAAGCAATCCTAATTATGGCGATCTTGCTATCTGTGCCTCACTACTGTGGTGCCATGGATACTTCCAGAATATTACTTGCAGAATAATGTAGCACTAGGATGTCATCTCAAACATACAGTGTACACATATCACAAAACTCTGAAGAGATGTCAAATCAAAGATATTTGTCAATATACCATCTGTAAACAGCAATGGCCAAGAGGAATTTAACAACATATGCCAGTTCCTCAACATAAGATGTGGAACACATTGTAACTATGTCCGGTTGATACATGTTGATCATATTAGGAAAAAGCATATGGTCTGCAATGTTGTGCTATAGTTTAAACTTTTGTGCTCTTGTCTCAATTTTGGCACAGGGTTCATATATAGTGATCAATACTTGCTTTCCCAGCATGATTAGGAGACATGATTGGCATAAGACTCAGCTTCTGATTTGTTGTTCATGGATTACTTTGATCCTGGCTGGGAATAGTACAGCATATGTAAGACCCACTGGCACGTGACTGCTTAGGAAGAGGAACCCTGGCACTGGACTGCTAGCGTGTAGTCGGGGAACAGAGAGATTCATGCATGTTCCATTGTGATGGCCGCAGTTTCTCGTGCAAGATGGAGGAGGAGCACATCCCGGTCTTTGAAGATGAGTATTTGGTCCACAAAAGGACACAATGGTGTGCCTAGAGGGGGCTCCTTTGTTGGCACCTTGTGTGCTCTTTCAACATTGAACATGTCCGATAAGACAATCTGTGCCACAGTGTTTCTGAGCTAGTCTTCCACATATTGAGTGGCGTTGGGGCCTTCTGTACCCTCTGGAATTCCAATGATCCTGACATCATTTCAGTGGGCCCGCCCTTCAGCAACATCCGCCTGCTCTTGAAGTAGGTCAACGTGCTTAGGGAGTTAGACAACGGTGAATGTTTGTTCTGTCTGCCATGGCATTAGTGTGGAGAGGGTCATCTCATTGGTTTTCACTCTGTTGGACTATTTCTAGTGGCCATCTTTGAGGAGTCTGACATCTGTGGTGATTGCACCCAGCCATTGCTCAATGGCCATTCTGGAGTCATGTATGTCCTGTAGAATAATGTCTAGTTTATCCAGTGGGGGGCTAGTCATGGTGAGGGGGAATGCAGTCGTCAGACATCAGCACTGAAGAACATTCAGAAGGGGTGAACTTGGAGAGGGAGTAACCAGTAGGTTTGGTGGACTTGGCTCTTGTACGGCCCATGTTGTGCACAGTGCTATGTCAGGATGTAAGGGGAAGAGGAAAGGAGTTGTCAGCACAGTCCAGTCTACTACACAAGTAGAATATATAGTTCAGAGTCGGCTAGCACCAGCTGAGCATGTGTTAGCACTTCACGGCAGTCTGTATGATGGGTAGGGCAGTGCCAGGTGAGGCCGGCCGAGCTCGGACTCTGAATCTTCCACAAAGAGTGCAGCAGTCGACAAGGTGTTGCTGTCAGCTTAGCCCCAGTTCTCCGGTATCCAGCGAGGATTTCTCAGAGGGGAAGAGCGGTGGTGGGGGCCGGTCTGTCGGGAGTGTCCTAGTGCGAACTCTGGGGGAACTGAAAGGACGAATATCTTCAGTGCAGCACATTAAGTCAAGGGTCCCAGGCCAAGGAGCACCACCAGGCACACCCTGCGCCTGTGAACCAAACAAGCCCAAACACAAATCACCTGTTCAGTGCCCTAGGCTCGCGCCTCCGTGCACTGCTTACCCAAGCCACAGCCTCTCGCCGACCCAGGTGATCCTGGGCAGGCCTCCTCAGTTTTAACTAATAGGTGTTGGGAGGAAGGGAAATGGTAGCATCAGCTCTATGCACCCAGCAGATGCAGGGCATGGTCCTCAGTACACACCTCCGTTCCTCGCAGGTCCCAGCTAGCACCAAGGGGCCACTGCACCCAAGACACAGTGCGCCACATGGTCAACAGGCTCCCTTTCTCAACAGGACTGCATGAACTGGCCACATCACACCGGCCTCCTTCAAGATCGTCCGGGCCCATGACCCCACTCAGCGATGGCACACTCGATCTCATGGGGCATGGCCTTTAGTCATTACTCAGCCAGTTGCTGCTGCACTCTCCCCAGTGCCCCATGGTTCACAGTAATGGCATGTAACAATGGGTCCGGTGGGGCCGCTCAGAAACAGCTCACCTTGTACTTCTGAGGGGTGACCCGCAGTTGTCATGTGGCTGGTAAAAACCACACCACACAGGTGCTCCATTGCTTTTGATGGTGGGGCTTGTATCTATGGCCCTAGCAGGTTCACAATAGTATGTTTGTGGGGGCTGTTAGGCAAGCTGCACCCCCAAACTGCATGCCGATCAACACATCTGGATTGTGTGATTGCAGAAACCAGACGTCTGCTTTCACCTCTGAACCCCTGGCCAGTGACAGCACCTTCCTCGCTGTTCTGTGCCCCTCTCAGCAGCAGGATGGATGTCAGGTGTTGGGTGTCCCCTGGGTGTCGTCCATCAGGTTGGATGCTCCCCTTTATTGCTAAGTAAACCTGGTTATCAGGTCCTGGGTCGGGGAGCCGCAAAACCATGCAGCCACCATCTTCGGCTGTTAGCCACACCCCCCTCACTGTTTACAATTTGATATGAAAAATCTGGTTTTTACTTCCTTAAACTGCAGATGAACTGATTCTGCCTTCAACAGCAAATGCAGAAATTAAAGTGCCACAATTTGCTCCCCTACACTCTGAAATCTCTGCCTCCCCATCTGACTAATCTAACCGTTGGAACCTCAAAGATATTATTAGTAGCAGAGCACAGACTACATGCTGGGTAAATTCGTAGTGTAAATGAAAGAAGTTAGGTATTAAAGTGTAATTTCACAGGGATTTATCATGACCCTATCAGCTAGCCAAGGGCTTCCTCTCTGATGTTTTGAGACAGACTCACATTTCTTTAAGCCAAATATAACCCTGCAAGTAGCATTTTGGATATGCTAAAGCAAATTTAATTGCTTGGTAGGGACGCTCAAATAAATGGAATTCTAAAACCGCCTGCACAAATGCATTCATCATTAACATTTTGTGTAGAAAGCTGGAAGTATCCTCAGCCCTAAGGAACATTTAATAACGATTGTGACTCATTACATTTCTATTTCCTGTGTGGTGTACAGTGCTTGAGTGGGCTTTCTAGTACAATAATAATATTGGCCTTCAACTTACAATTAGGCCTTGGCGTGAAATTCTGCTCTGCTTGCGGAGTTTGCAGGGTTTTACCCAATCTGCGCTCCGCATGGCGTGCGGAGTTCCGAAAAACTCCACTCAGCAGAGCTGAGTTTTTTCCTCGCTTGCCAATTTTAAATTGGCGGTCACAGAAAGTCTTACTCCAGAACATCTCCGGGCGAGATTTCACAACGCAGGCGGTTGCAGATGGCTGCTACCTCTCGCATTGAGGAACCCTCCTTTCACGTTGAGGAAGCTGCCGCTCGAGTAGAAGATCTACTCGAGCGGCAAAAAGTAGCAGCGCCCTCTTGCACTGCACATGGTGTACTTCACGCGGATTTTCCTTTGTGGAACAAACACCCGGCACTAAAAATCAGCATGAACGGCGCACCCTAACACTGTCCGCTGCTTTCAGAATTCCGCGTAGCGCGGAAGAGTTTTTTGGTCACTGGAATTCCACGAACTCCGCCCAGGGCTACTCATAATTGTAGCCTAGTATTGTAACAACTCTATGGAGCCTTCCTACATCTATGAAGGCCTCAAATGACTTTCTGGTTGGTCATTTAAGGAGCTGATCAGGCCCTCATTCAGCCCGATTTCCTTATATTGTAATACTGCACCTGGGAATTCTGATGCCACAGGTTTTGGCAATTTCTCAATGCTGTACTACACAATTCAAAATTGTAACTTAGGGAATGAGGAACCACTGTTAAAATGTGCTTTCACGCTTTTCCACACAGATTTCCAAATGTAATTTCCACATTCTGGACCATTTTTTGGTGATATATTCCACCTGGTGTTACGTTGCAAACATCTTCAGAAAATCTACAGTGTGCACTAAGATTGCATGCCATATTTCATCACATCTGCTAATTCTGATTCGGCCAGTTACTCCTGTTCCTGGCTAAGTATGAAATTCTGAGAAGACTAGAATGAGAAGTTTTGTATGCTGTTTGTGGTCAATGCAGGAAGTATTTTGTTGACTTAATTGGTGTGCCCTAACAAAGTTCTGGTGAACTTATAGCTGTGCTTAGACCTGATGTGAATCAGATGAATGGGGAAAGTACAAAGTAACTTTTGCATGCTTCAATTTCCATTCACATGCCCAAACCAAATTTAAATGATTATATATTAAAAGGTGGAGTTGAAAATACAGCCATATTATAGATTTTTAGCCATTCTATCTTGATCACATCTCCATTTTTGAAGTTTTAGTTTGCTTAATTGCCCTTCAACATCATGTCCTTTTCCAAACTGTGGCCTTTTCCTGTTTCATGTTTAGCTCTCCTCTTGCATTAAACAACTCTGGCTATATCTAGGTTTTTTCTTGTCTTGCCGGTCCAATAGGTGTTGTTTCACAACTTGAGAGTTGAGCAGGTTTTTTGAGCTGACCACTTAAATTCTCAGTATCATCTTTCTTGGAATATTCAATAGTTAGTGTGTCTGATTTTGGTTGGAGTGTTTCTTTCATTCCTGTATATTATTCCCTCACTCTTTCAAAAACATATCTTATTAAGGAGTCAGCTATCAGATTTAATGGAAATTGCAGGAAGGCTTGTAACTTTAATTTCCGGAGTTTGGTCAAATGGGGGGCAGTATACCAAAACTAGGTATACTATGTAAAAAGTCCAGACGGCCCTTATTGGCTTACAGGGCTTAAATTAATAATCACAAATGCTCCTTTTTGTGGTAGTGTGGGCAAGCAGTTTAGGCTTATTAGAGCGTAGTGTTAATGCATTTTTTGAACACACGCAGAGTCAATAAATAAGACACACTCAAAAAAACAAGAGAGCAATTTAGAAAAATAACAAGTATGTTTATATTTTAATGCCAAGAGCATCGTAAATGGGTAAGTAACTTTTCGTAAAAGCAATATTTAGCAGGCAAGGACAATTGTCACTTAAATGCGTTTTTATGCGGTAATGCTTTCCTATGGAGAAAAAGGCCTATACTCTATACAATTATTTGCAAACGGTTGTCAGGAGTCCCCAGTTGGAATTGAGGTGCTAGGAGGCCAATGTCCAAAGTACCATCAGCAGTTTCAGTTTACCTACCCTGGAGTGTCTGGGTGCAGTGCTGTGTGATGGGTTGGTAGCCTTGTGCGCTACACTGTAGTCAAAGAGGGTGGCCACCGAGAAATTGGCTGCAGAGGGGAACTTGGGGACAAGTCCAGCAGCACCCAATGGGGGTCTTGACTTGTAGGGGTCTTGAGAGCAGGAGATCACAGTCGGTTGTCGTGGACCTTGGCCAGGGAGCTCAGGCGTAGAAGGTTTTTGGTCGGCTGGTGCCTTGGGTCATAGGCACTCATGGATCTCGGTTAGACCTGCAAAGGGGGACAAATCAGGACAACTGGGCCACTCTCAGTGCTGGCCTATGTGATGCTGACATCCCTTGTCGGCTGCTTGATCTCTGAGGCATTAGAGTCTGGATTAGACTCAAACAAGCTTTGGCTGCTGCAAGGGGTCCGGTACCCCTGGAATTGGTGCAGGGCAGCTCTGGTTGGTTCTGGTGTCTTCTCACTTGGGCAGCTACTGCATTGATGAGCTACGTGAACAGCAGAATGGTGAACCGGACCTTGCAGTCAGTGCCTACAGGCAGCAGGGAAGTGTTTCCCCTTCTTCAAGGGAAATGCTGATGGAAGTCTGGGAGGGCCTCCAGGCTTTTGGAGGCTCCACAGCTGCAGGGCGAGTCGAGGTGTCACAATTGTTGGGACAGGAGCAGTTAGACAGGCAGGGTTTGGTGCCAAATTCCACCAGCAGTCCACATTTCTTGGTTCTTCAGGCTCTTTGTTGTTCTCTTCTTTCGTCAACTCGACAAATCTAAGTTTCTGGTGTCAGGGGGCCACCTAAATACTCAATTTAGGGGCATTAAGGGGAGTGTAAGGTAGAAGCCAATGGGCTACCTACCACCGGGTGACAACACCCCCTATATCCCCACTTCCTGTGGGTAGTGGGCATAACCCTGACTCAGAGTTCCTAGTTTCACCAACACAAGATGTTGAAACCCTTCTTTGACTGTCCACCTTAGGGATGTGTTCAGCTTGCAAATGTGACACGCCTCCTTACTAGCTAATTTCCCGCCAGTCCTGGTGCCAAATGGGCCTCAGGGCAGGGGGTGGCATCCTCTAGGTCTGGGAGCAGCTGAGGGTGCATATTAAAGGTAACACAGGCTTCATTAATTCACTAGCCATCCCGCTGAAGGTAGTGTGAACACATTCCTCTGGAGCAGGCATTGTTACTGTCCTCTGAGAGCGCTGCTCCTCACCTCCAGGGGGTCAGAAACTCGTCTGTGATGCCAGACTGGTCAATACAAGTCAGCCAGTACATAAGAGGACTGGTAGGTTTTCAGGTGGCACCTCTAATGTGCCCTCTGGGTGCATGTCATAATAAATTCAACACTAGCATCAGTGTGGTTTTATTAAGACAAGGTGTTTGATACCAAACTCCATTATTTTCAGTGAAGCCGTGATGTAGCTGGGGAACTCGTGATGACCAGTGCCTAGTACATATACCTAAGATGGCTTCTCTGTACACTAGCAATGTCTAGTAACTGAACTAGACATCACAGGGGCATATCTGCTCATGCAGATATGTCCTCACATATAATATAATGCACCCTGCCGTAGGGCTCCTAAGACCTGCTGTAGGGGTGACTTACATATAGTACATGCACTGCATGGGCATTGCACACAGACAGTGTTCAATGTTGTGTTTTCATAAGGGATTGCACCCTTTCACGCATCCTGCAATGGCAGTTTACATGTAGGTTTTATGGCGGTCATTTTGGGTGGCATAAGATGTGCTGTAGCCCATCGGTACCCTCTTTGGTACCCATGCCCTGGGTATCAGAGGTACCATTTGCCAGGGACTTACAAGGGTGCTAAAGTTCTTGAAATTGGGTTATAATTAGACATTTCGTTTTCAGGGAAAAGAACACTGGCATTGCAGCCTGGTTAGCAGGCTTCAGTGCATTGTCAGAGTCGAAAAACCAGCATCTAGTAGATCAAATGGGGGCAGAAAGTGGGGGAACATCTACAAAGAAGTCCAGCTTCATACGTTGGGGTATACAGTGAACTGAAGAATCCTTTTACAGCCACCCACAACTGTTCAGGTCTTAAATATATTGTGTCTGCAAATATTTTCTCAGTTTGTGTATTACGCAAACATCACAGGGGCTTGGAGAGATTTAGACGATATGGGCTTTCTACAGGTGCAATCCCTAATATGTTTTTGAATATGCTAATTGTGATTGCTCTCTTCAAATTTTGATAACTATTTTTCAAAGTAGTCTTCGATGACCTTGGCCATAGCCTTGTTGTCTTCTTTACTTTCTGGGACTCCAAAATCAGGACTGATTTTACAATCTTTAACAATTAAAATAAAGGTTAAAAATCTATTTCTCATTGGTTCTTATATACATAATAATTTCAAATGAGTGATTTACAAATATGCAGCAATCCAATTTAGTGCTGTAATGTAATTTCACCTAACTGTATCATCAGACTGCTTTAGAGAGCTGGGTAGTCATGCTGACATACACGTCTGTGGGTCTGTTGTTGCATTTGTTTTCTTTAAAATGTAGGAAGGAAATAGAGGGGAAAGAATACAGCCATTCCATACTCTAGGAGAGCAGTCACAAAGCTGTTTTTGTTACCTCAGCAAATAATGCCACTGAGTACTGAAGCTAAACATGAGAATGGTCTGATTCCAATTTCCTCTGCTCAAAAATAATACTCCCTAGTGGTCTGATGCCAATAATCAAGAAGAATGGACAAATATGTTTTAAATAACCATCCACAAACCAAGCTAAAAAAAGAAAAACATTATTTGGTCAAAGTGTGTATAATGTATGTGAAGAAAGGAACTTATATTTGATACTCTGTGGAGAAGTACTGCTGATGGCATGTTGTAATTTGCACAATGCCCTAAATTAGCGGTTCTTAACCTTGGTTTGGGGACCACTGGGGGTCCTCAACGCCTTCTCAGGTTGTCTGCAACTGTGTAGAAAATGAAGTGATATTAAGAGATTAAAAAAAGAATATAAATAAAGAAGCAAAATGTAAATGTGAACATTCAAAAATGTTCCGTAAATGTGAAGGAATTAGAAATTGGAGAATATAAATTAAGCTGTATCCTCAGATTGATTTGTGGGAGTAGTGCAAGTGCATCAAACAGAACATAGTTTGGGGGATAGGTGACCGTAATTGAATTTTTAAAAGCTCTAACCTTCTAATTAAGATTTTAAATTAGACATTCCGATTTCTTTATATTTGTTTCTGAATTAAATGAAAAATGTGAAAATTTGTGTATTTGATGAATTTTTGTTTCTATATTTTTGTATATTGTTTTGCGGTTCAAATCATCGCAGTTGTTTATGCTGGGGCCCCAATATTCCAATAATGACTTACTGTGGGTGCCCTGATTCCAATAATTATTCACTGGAGGTCCCTGGATTCCAGTAATTAATTGGGGGTCCACAGAAGTCAAAAGCTCAAGTGCCTCTGCCCAACATGATAGAATGATAAGGGGACTGAAAACAGCAGAACATGCATATTATGACCTTTTATTTTAAATTTCAATAATGTAAGTGTCAAAATAAACTACTGGTTTGTATTTAGATAGCTAGCAGATTGTTTATTGAGAGGATAGACTACATAGCTAACTATACATGAAACATATTATGGTCATTCTGCCCTTGAAGTCAGTAATCAATATACTCAGAGGCCATGCTGATTTACACATAAGGCCTCATTTAGAAGTTTTTGATGCAGGGCAGCACAGTAAGTCACTTTTCTGCGCTGCCCTGCGTCAAAAGGAAAGGACAGGAATGTGCCCTATTTAGAATATACAGCACATCCCTGTCCTTTCCTACTGTGCTGGAGCTGTTTTGGCTGCCTTTCACCAACGCAGGCTCCTTTGTACCATGGTGCAAGGGTGTCTGCATTGTAGGAATGATTGTTTTTGTGCAGGATGGGGCACTTTCCTGTACAAAAACAATCAATGGAGACATTTTCCTCCATTTATGTGTGCTGCAGATTAAAGCACACAAAGAAAGAGGAAAAAACGAGTAGTAATAGTTATTTCTCCTTGTTACATCTCCCCGGGGGAGGCGTAGGCTTTTGACGCTGCCCCAGGTTTACGTGATTTTGTCAATCTTGGGCAGCGTCAAAATCTAAGGCTTTTGTGTGGGAAAACCCACCTCAACACCCATGGAACACCTCCTTGATGCAGAGTAAGGTAACTCAGTGCAGCGCTTTGTGCTGCCTTGCCTTACTCCATATCTATGAGGCCATGCAAAACCATGCAGCAAGGCTTTGCATCGCTGCATATATATGAATGAGATTCCTACGCCATCGGAATTTTGAAAAAAGTAATGCACAAGTGGCGCAGGCCTCTTGTAAATGAGGCCCATAGTTTAGTGGTGAAACATGTAAAAGAGGTGCAGATATAGAACCAATACATATTGGCTAGGGAAATACCATGGGCCTCATTACTAGGACCCTGGAATTCACGATGGGTCCGGGAACACTTTTGCTGGCAGCATCAGGAATGACAAGATCCACAGAACATCTTTGTTATCATTGTACAATTTCTTGGAATGGAAGCAGAACATTTAACTAAATGTTGACTGCCTCAGAAATCACAAAGGGTAGTTGTATATTTTATATGGATTTGCTTTGCTGTAGGCCATAGACTTTTTGAAGTATTGCCAGAAGGTCATGTATATGAAGTGGGTTAAAATTGTACAGTAATAGAAATTTTAGACGATGAAAGACTTGGGGATTATTTCAGTGGGAGATCAGGAAGCAGAGAGAGGGAAGAAGCTGTTTGCGGCCTTCAGTCAATGTCCTCAGATGATTTTGATGTTTAATAAGTGTGGACCACCTGCAATATTGAGTCCTGGAATAGATGGGCTGGGATACTCACAGAGCAGATCTGGAGGACTAACAGTGCCTGGACGGATTTATTTTATAGCATGCTTACAGAAACCCTTTGTGGAGCCATAATGAGGAGGAGTATATTGTATACAACATAATTCCTGAGAAAAATATAAGAGGATTGACTGGTTGGTCTGGTGTGTACCAGTATGTCTTTGATGTTATTGGTTCTTCTGTTAGCGAATCTGGGTTTCGGCCAGTTCCAGGGACCTGAAGTGAGAATTCTCCAGTTCGATGCTCTACTGTAGGTTGTCACACAGGTGAGAACATCTTCAGCTGCTTCCTTTGCCGTGGTCTCAAGTAGGCTTTCCCCGGGTTGATTCCAAGCAAAGGACCTATGCCAAAAACGAAACCAGAAATTATCCACTTAAAACAATACACAAATGTCAAAAAAGAGCGATGAACCACTTATACTGATCTCTAGGCAGTGAATAACTATCCCGAATGGCATCCTCATTGAATATTTGAAGATCAAGGTTGTCTTAGTTATGTATAAATATTACACCCTGTTACCATGATCATTTTCTTTCCAGTTACAGGTACTACTGACCGGTAACAAATGAGAAGAAGGGTGAGTTACTTACCTGCCCTCACGCGTTGCTTAGTGAGCAACTAGCCACACACTGGTCTTGAAGAAAGCCCCCCGACCCAGCTGGGTGATAGAAGGGCTGAAACATGTCGACCATTCACATGGACTCACAGGTGTTATAGAACAGTAACATTTCTATATATGCACCACTCTGATTTTAACCTTGCCCCATGCCCAACTGAATAAATCCTCTTTGTTGAGGGATGTAGATAATTTTAAATTCACTTCACTCGCATTCACTCGATTACTGGTCACTACTGTAATCACCAGTTGGTCTACCTCCAGGTGGAGGAAAGCATATTTTAATAAAAGACCCAATGATGATGCTATCACGTGATCTGAGAAGCGGATAATCAAGATATACCGCTCCACCACTCCTGTACGTGATTGAGGTTTTTTAAGATGGCCAAGATACCAGACCCTGGTTGTAATACAGGATAAGTGATCCATTCTCCTCTGATTATCTAAAATGTATTATGGCCATCATAGATTGTGTATCCTGATTCAAGGATGGCTTAGTGACCTTCACAGTGAATGTCAGTTTTAGTCTAGTTGGGGCCTGCTTCTTCTTTTATTTTCTTGTCATTCTGTGGCCTGTTTTTTCTCTTTTCCTTTCTGCTCCTAATATTTTGAAAACGTACTATGAAAAATTGGGTTATTTGTTGCAAAAGGTGTGAGTTCTTCTCATGTGATCAATCCGAAATTGTCTCTCTACTGAGAACCAAGTACTCCATTTTAGCACCTGGCTCTCTCAGGGTAGTGAGATAGTGAAGTACAAGGCCTACTAAGCAGAGGTGTTGTGGGGTAGTAATCCCAGCTCGCTGATACAGAACAACACCTAAAAAATCATTCGACATTCAGTGTCTTTTCTTTCAAAAATTAGAAGTACTTTAATTACACACACTACTAAATACTCTGCATTAAATTACAAATATCTTCATCAGGTAGATGGAAATTCCTTTGGTGGCACCCGCACATAAGTCAACATGCCTAGTGGGTCCAGAACCCTATAATCACAATTCCCCCATATTTCGTAGGGGCAATTTCGCAATATAAGAGGGTGTTTTTATCAATAAGGCAAGCCCACTGGCTTTGTCAGGGTGTCACTACATCAGTATATCAGCAACATGAGATAATTAGTCAGTGGCTCACCACTGAAGTCAATGAAAAAATTGCTAATATGCAATGCATATTATGACCAACCATTGGAATCAATGGGGGTAATACCAATATTCAATACACTGTTAAGACTTGAATTGTTAAGCAACAACATGAACAATAAAGCTTGGAATTGAATTACATGTATCATGGAATCTTTTTTTCACTTTGATTAGACTGCTGCTGTAGCCATATGACCAATTAACAGAGACCCCTGCATTCCAGAACCCAAGAACGAAAGCTCTAGCTCCACGTATTCTTTGAATATAAGGCTAATCTCTCCATGGTCATGGATTCAATCTCCTGGTTAAGGCATAGCGAGTTTTTATAAAAACATTCTGGGGGCTGCTGCACTCCGTGCAACCCCCCACAACACAGTTACAAACCGTTGGCCTTGCCTATCCTGTGGCAACTACAAGTAAAATATGCACATTTGGATGCCCTCAAAGGGGACTATGGGACATGGGGCTTGTATATTTTATTAGCCCTGCTCTCCTTCTGTGTCATGCAGCATGTCACACTTTTCTTTTTTTTGTTCATTTTTGTGTTCCTCTGCCCTAACAGGGGCACCCATGGACTTAGTTGTAATTGCTGGATGTGTGACCCCTGTGGCCCCCGTTGGCTCCCTGCCAGCACTCGCACCTCTTTAGTGGCATGTGAAAGCCGGCACATCTCTTGTTCTGCTGCCACCAGGCAAGAGCAGTTTCTCTTGTGTTCCTGCCTGCAAGCAGCATCAGTGCACTTCTCCTGTCTGTACTCTTCGTGCACAGGTAGATGAGAGGCTGGCATGCCCAGTACCCCCAGACACAGGCACAGCAGCAGGCAACTCCCAGCCCTGCAATTCCTCTCCGGTCCCCTAGGATGCGGTCCCCGGGATCTCAAAACAAATGCGTTGCGCCCTGGGGAGTGGGGTTGCTGGGGGCACATTTTGGGCTTCGTTTACAAGTTTTTTGACGCAGGGCAGCACAGTAAGCCTGCATCAAATAGAAATGGCAGGAATGTGTTGTATTTATGATATACTGTGCATTCCTGTCCTTTCCCACTGCTCTAGCACCTTTTTGGCTGCCTTGCGCCAACATAGGCATGCTTGGCACCATTGTGCAAGGGTGTCTGCATTGTAGGGATGATGGTTTTTGTGCAGGAAAGGACATCTTCCTGCACAAATACAATTAGTGGAGCCATTTTCCTACTTCTCTGTGTGCTGTAGAATGCAGCAAACAAAGAAAGAGGAAAAAAGTGAGAAGGAATAAAGTTATTTCTCCTCTTTGGGCCTCCCCTGGGGAGGCGTAGCCTTTTGACACATTTCCAGGTGTACAAGTCCTTGTAAATCTGGAAATGCGTCAAAATCCATGGGTTTTGCGTGGTAACACCCATTGCAATGCCCATGGAATGCCTCTTTGACGCAGAGTAAGGCAATGCAGCAACTTGAGCTGCTTTGCCTTACTCCATATCTGCGAGGCCATGATAAGTGGCTTTGCGTGGCCTCATAGATATGGGTCTGCACTCTGCACTGCCAGTGCATCAAAAAAGTGGCGCACCGTCGGCGTAATGGGCATGTTAAAGCCCCTTGGTTTGGGGAGGGGGTTTCAAACGTGCCTCCTCTCCATAAACATATTAATTAAGGATGCATTGACCCCCAAGGTGTTTCTTGTCTTTTTCTGCAGCACGTTTTATGTTTTATTCCCTCCTAGGTCTCTCCTGGAGGGGCAACTACATCCGCCAGGAGCATTTTCTTAAGGCCTTCTGGGCTTTAAAGGGCACTTTTTGTGGGTAGCAGTTCTTTCTGGCTTAATGCTCCAGTGCTGTTCTCTACCTCTGCTCCTGAGGATTATTAGGAGGGCCAACACCAGTGGCCCTAGAGAGACCCACTTTGGTCATGGGGGTCAGCTAGTGTTAACGTCCTTCAGCTCATTCTTGCAGTGGCATCAAGTGGCTTCTCCTTTCAGCCGGGCATTCTGTCACTGTTGTTGCTCCCAAGTCTGTTTCTTATCCTCTATCCCTCTCCCTCCCTTGTGCAGAGGTTTTTAAGTGGGGTAGAAACCTCTAGAAGCCAGGCAACCCTGCCCAATCCTAGGATACCACATCATAACTCCACCCCTGTCCAAACCCTTCTGCACAGCATTCAAGGACCATCCAATATGGCCTCTTGTAGTTGTTTTGGATAGGGCTCTCGTGAGAACCTAAGCTCCGCCCCTATCTGTCACAGGTGCCTGATCTCTTCCTGACAAAACTTCAAAGGTGAACTGTTAAGAAGACAGACACTGGATGATTTAGCAGAAGTTTATTGTCTTCTAGTCACACCACCAACTATCGCTGCCAGCTCGTTGGTTCTCCAGCCTCCAACTGTCCCAGCAGAGACATCACCATGGAGGCCAGAACCAACAGGCACAAGCTAAAGTACATGGCACAACAAGTCATTACAACACATCCCCCTTACCTAAAATACAGAAGAACTTGAGGAAAAAATAAACAAAGAGAAAAAGGAAAACAAGATTAAGGAAAAGATAATAAGAATAAAGAAAAGAAAAATTGAGAGAAAAGATCGTAAGGGAAAACAAAAACATCATTGCTTCAATACATCACATAGTCCTTGAAATGTTCTGGAGAACGGCGAGACCTGGAAGAAAAACCTCTTGCATGAAGCTTTGAAGGAAGATTAGCTTCAGACAAATTGGATCCAAGCAGATTATCTCCAGGACATGAAGGATGCAACAATTTGTCACTTCGAAATTTCACAAGGTGTGACATACTCCACATACCACCATTGTGGACCGTCACCACGTTCCTTTTGATGGAAGTTATAACAAATGGGCCCATAAATTCAGTGACCCCCTTCCTTTGCCACCTGGGTTTCTTTATGAGCACCCACTCCAACACTCCATGTCCTTTCCTTCACCGATTTCTTGGAATCATATCTATCCTTATATTTCCTTTGATAGGATTCAATTCTGGCATCAATCTCCTCTCTATCCAAACCAACACCTTCTTTCAAAGGCACCCACCCAGGATTCCGCTTGGACAGGGCTAACCTACCCCTCAATATCTGAAACGGGGAACTTTGCAAAATACCGTTAAGCGTGGTGCAATGTGCCCACCAAGTATCCCTCAAAACTTCCTTAAGAGGAACCCTTGTCTCCAAAGCTCTCTGAACACAAGCTTTAACCACTCTATTCATGCGTTCCGCAAGACCATTGGCCTGTGGCGCATAAAGGGCTGTTCTCTGATGCGTTATACCAAAATCTTTCAAAAACTGTTGCATCTCTTAAGAGGTGAATTGCACACCGTTGTCAGTAACCAGGAACCTTGGAATGCCCTCACTCATGAACTCATCCTTAAGAAAATCTAAAACCGCTCTGGTACTGACAGTGCTCACACACCTTGTAGAAACCCACTTTGATGAGTAATCCACCAAGAGAATCACAAACCTTTCAGAAGGCCCCAACAGTTCAAAAGGACCCATCAGATCTAAACCTAACTTAATCCATGGCTCACGCGGAATCTCCACCGGAGACAGAGGAGCAGAGTTAATAACACAAGATTTATCATCGGTGGCACATTGATAACACTCCTTGACCACATTTTCCACCTGGCAGTCCATCCCAGGCTACCAATACCTTTCTCGGAGCCGAGACTTGGTAAGACTTCTTCCCAAGTGTCCCTCATGAGCAAGATTTACAAGCTTTGACCTCAAATCACAGGGGGCACCGCCCTCTCACCACGCATGAGTTGATTTGGAAACAATGTGAGTTCATTCCCAACAGACCAGAAAGGCAAAATATCAGAATTAATCTTCTTGCACACAGGCCACCCCTTAATTACAAAGTCAGCAACAACAGGAAGCAATACATCATCAGTCCTGGCCTTCTCCCACTCATTCTCTGTGATGGCAGGCTCCTTGACCCAACATACTCCAGTGGGCTCAACATCGTGAACTTCACAACTGCTCTCAATAGGCAATCTGGACAAACAGTCTGCAGCTTTATTTGCTACACCAGGGAGATACTGCACTTGAAAATTAAACTCTTCCAAACCTTCACTCCACCGTTTTAACCTAGGTGTCAACCTCTCACTCTCCATGCAAGAAAACACTTGCACCAAGGGACGATGGTAAGACCTTACTAAGAAGGGTATGCCCCATAGGTAAAAGGTAAAGTGCCTAATTGCCCAAGCTATAGCAAGAGCCTCTCTCTCTATGCAAGAATATTGTTGTTCAGCTTTCTTTAATGCTCTGGAAGCAAATGCAACAACTTTCTCTTCACCCCCATCCAATTGAGAAAGAACTGCGCCAAGTCCACAAAGACTGGCATCAGTGGTGAGGACAGTTTTCTTCCTTGTGTCAAAATAACCAAGAGTGGGTATCTCTCCAATAGCGTGTTTAACAGAGTTAAAAGCTGCATTGCATTCTTCTGACCAGGCAAATTGTATTCCTTTTTTGAGCAGAGCCCTAATGGGTTCAACAATGGTGGCAAAACCTTTGATGAACTTTGAGTAAAACTCAGCAACTCCAAGAAAGGACCTCACTTGCTCCTTGTCAGTGGGCGCAGGAGCGTTGACAATACAATAAAATAATTTGCTAAGTCCAGTTTTGGTTCAATGCCCTCCCCAAAGATGACATGTCCCAGATTTGTAACAGATGACACACCAATCTTGCATTTCAATTTGTTTACAGTCAACCCTTTGTTAGATAACCTCTCCAGTACATTTCTCAACACATTATCATGTTCCATGTCGTCTTTACCATAAATCAAGATGTCATCTTGGAAGAACAAGATATTAGACATATCACCAAGAATCATTTTCATGATGTGCTGGAAGCAAGCAGCCGCCGAGACTAGCCCAAACGGCATCCTGACAAAACGAAATGCTCCCAGCAGCATCACAAAGGATGTTAAATGCTTAGAGTCTTGGTGCGAGAGCATCGGGTGATACGCCGAGGACAAATCTAAGACACTAAAAACTTTTGCACCAGCCAGCATGGTAATGGACTCAACAATATTAGGAAGAGGCTGTCGATCCACCCATATCC
Source organism: Calotriton arnoldi (assembly GCA_963921515.1). Classification (NCBI taxonomy): domain Eukaryota; kingdom Metazoa; phylum Chordata; class Amphibia; order Caudata; family Salamandridae; genus Calotriton; species Calotriton arnoldi. The sequence continues at coordinate 1,224,189 of CAWUFW010002287.1, forward strand.
ACCTGTTCAAACTTCTTAAGTCCACACACATTCTGATATTTTTCCCACCATCCTTGGGGGGCCAAAACCACTGGTGCCAACCATTCTGAGGATTCAATCTCCTCAATAACATTCAGAGCCACCAGCCTATTTAGTTCATTCTTCAACGGCTCCAACATCATATTGGGAACCTTCCTCACCTTATGCACACACGGCTCAGCATTCTTTTTGAGTACGATCCGATGTTCAAAGTCTTTCAATAAACCAAGTCTATCACTGAAGACTTGCAAGAACTCATCAAAGAACGTATTAGAGCCTCCACAATCACCCACTAACATGACTTGGTCAGATTCATTACATGCATTTGGGTTAAGTATTATACTTAAGTCTCTTTGGTGCCTCCAACCTAATAGGTTGTCACCTCGTTTGGCCACATACATTTTACCAATGGTTTCTCTGCCCTTAAAGTGTATCCTCTTGACTGCATAACCAATCACATCGATATGCGAACCCACATAGCTTACTGGGTTAATATCAGGAGAGAGAAGTTGTATGTTTGGAAACGTTTTGTCCCACAATTCATTACCCAGCATTGTGAAGGGAGACCCTGAATCAGCTAATACAATAAACAACTTGCCACCAATCACTACTTCACACTCAGGCATGCTTATGGAGTCAGCGTCCACCACACCATCACTTCTCACATTCAGCATCACTGTTCTTGGATTGTCTTTGATGGTCTCAATATTCTCTACAGTGCGCACTTTCCCACCAGATCTACAAACTCTGGCATAGTGACCTTTAATTCCACACTTGTGACAGGTGGAATTTCTAGCATAGCAATTGGGGTTTTGGAGGTGTGATTAAGGCTCCCACAACGATAACATTTCATTTTCGAGAAGTCAGTAGAGACTTTGCCCCTTGATCCATGAACCACTTTATAGACATTGTCAACAGAGTCTTGTTGAATATCCTTGTGTGCTACTTCATGTATGCTACTGGGAGTGGGAACATCTTCAGTTACAGGTTTATGAGCCTTCATTTCTTTGACCCAGCCAGAACTATTCTCTACACCCTCTACAATAGCAATTGCTTCCTTAAGCGAAGGATTTCTTGATAGAAGCTTCTCTTGCACCCTAGAACTGTTGGTGCATCTGACTAACTGGTCACGTATTAAGGAGTCCGTCAGGTCACTCAATTCGCAAGAACGGGCAAGTGTTTTTAAGGAAGCAAAGTAATTCCCAACCTTTTCATTGGGTTCTTGGATTCTCATGAAGAATTTATGTCATTCCAGCACAACATTAATCTGTGGGCCAAAATAAGATTCTAGCATTTTTATGGACATTTCAAAAGCATCTGAGGGTTCACCATCTCCCTCACCAATTGGTATTTCGTCAATACTTTCGTAAATGTTGTGGCCCTCAATTCCCAGATTGTGAAGAAGAATAGCTTGTCTCCTATGTGCAGAGAACTTTTCACCACCTATTGCTACTAGATAGGAATCGGATAACAGTCTCCATCTTTTCCATGGGAGAAAAGGTTCACCTTTCTCACATAGAAAGGCTGGGGGGCTGATTCATAGATGTGGCTGACATGCTGGCAGAATTTTGTTACAAAACAGGATTTGAAATAATTACCTGAAATTATTACTATTCTTGAACTGTTTCCTTGAATGAAAAGAATGCGAAGAGGTACCTGAAAATGTCTTTGAACAGTTCCCATATAATGAAGGAATCAATCAGGTACACAGACAAAACGGAGGAAAAACGGAGCTTTCACTTGCTTCCGTATCTGGTTCCGTGTGTGTGGCTGTTACCAAGGAAACGAGAACAACAAAGATAGCGTTATACACGGCGTACGTGGCCTGATGACATTTGCTTGCGCGTCAGGATTTAATGCGCGAGGACGTGAGCATTGAGTCAGCAGGCACGAGCGGCTCCACGAGCGTTGCCGCGAGCTATGCAGGGAGCCGTTGGCAGAGCTCAGGATTACCACAAATAAAGGTAAAAGTTCACCAAATCGCTGGAAATCAGATCGCAGCATGACTGCAATGCATCCTCATAGATCCAGTATTGCAGAGAATGGTATTTGCTTCCGGTCGCCGCTAATCAGGTTAAAAGTCCAAAGCCAATCAGGCTAACATCCGTGGGTTCAAGGGGAATTGGTGGTGAGCTTGTCCCCCACAAGCATCACTTGTCGCCAGTGATAAGAAGACAGACACTGGATGATTTAGCAGAAGTTTATTGTCTTCTAGTCACACCACCAACTTTCGCTGCCAGCTCGTTGGTTCTCCAGTCTCCAACTGTCCCAGCAGAGACATCTCCATGGAGGTGCCAACAGGCACGAGCTAAAGTACATGGCACAACAAGTCAATACAACACGAACCTCTTGTGTGTTGGCTCTAGAGGTCTGACCCTCTCCCTTTATTTCTGTGATCCTGACCTGTCCCTGCCAAGGTGCTGTGTGTCAAGCAAATTAACAGATGCAGATTTCCTACCAACCCCTTACCTTCTTAAAACGTTATTAGAATTGGAAAAAGGTTTGTTATAGTCATTTGTAGATCTGCCATTAGCTACGACTATTTGAATATACTAAATCATATGTATAATATACTTATAGGTGCTTTTAGCCAGCTCTATTCGTGCATTGGTCTGCTGTTGTGTCATTTACATTTTTCTTCAGCTCAACCCATTTCAGGCATTGGCTGACCCCACTGTGAATGACAGCATTCTGCCTTTTCAACAAGTGTGTGTTTTAAAAAAATATATATATTCAGCTTTTATGCCACTTTTTTTCTGATTGAAAAGCCCAGGAGCTTATTGTACAAATCAATACAAAAAAAACATTGAGACAGCCAAAATTCTGTCAGCCAATGGCAGACCTATTGACATATCCAGTGCTTGTTTGAAATGATGGTGGTGGCAACATATTTTATTCCAGCTCTTACTAATTCTCTCTTGCTAATTCTCTTCTCAGTTAACCGCAATTTAGCCCAAGCTAGAATCACATCTGTCTTTGTGTAAAAAAGGCTGCTTCCATTTACAGTAATTTTGAAAGCCATTACAAAATTTCAAAAAGCACACTCATTTCATAGCTCTGAACGTTCCTGTGTCACTGCACTTTCCTATCTGACAGGACTTGTCATCACAATCTCTGTGCTGAGCAGTGCTTTTAGATCCCCTCAGATGAACCCTCCATGCCGTGGGAGCCTCTTTGCTACAAGACATTTTGGCAGAAACTTGGCCTCAGAGATTGCAGACTGTAGACTGTGTGGCATACTTGGGTAACCAGATGATCCCATATTACAGGTCATCCCGGTTTTTTGTCTGATATTGATATAAGCAAGTGTTTCTTTAGAGTTTTTCTTCAATTAACTGGTTGGATTAGAGTACTTGAGAGCAGTAACCTTTTAAAAGAAAGTTTAATTTTGAAGCACACTGTGTCAATGACATGGAGCTATATGACCACTTTACATGTTTTGGATTTGTTATATGTAAATGCTTTCTCAATCACTTTCACAAAGTCACCTACAGCCGATGATTTACGTATATAGTTATGCTGTAAAGTCGAAAAGAATGAGTTTAAAATAAAGAGAAAGAAAGGATTGAAAGGAAAGAGAGGGGAAGAAAGAAGAAGAAGAAGAAACTTCATAAGTCAAATTGTAAAAAAATAAATAGACTTCAGTGAAAATATAGCTAATGCTAAAAACATTTCATATTGAACATTCGTTATAATATTTTAGGGTGTCTGTATTAAGAGGCATTCCAGCTTTCTTATCCTTTGTGTGTATTTTTTGGTTTGTATTTAATCTGTAATCCTACAAGAAACCGAAATGAAGAAATGTATTAAAAAAACATAAAGATGGCTGGTGGTTGCTGAGGTCTCCATACCATTCACTGCCCTTTCTGTCCTAATGAGGTATTGGCTGCTTGTCTCAGCTCCAAAATACCCCACAGAATTATGAGATGCTAGAGTGCTTTGAACTAGGTGACTGTAATGTAAATTGGCGACCTACAGCAACTTAGGACGGCTGCTGTGCAACCTGACATGGCCTGCAGTAAGATCTATAGGCCATAGATAGCCGCCCCTGTCTAATGCAGCTAATGATCAGATACCATGGGACTTCACCCCTGGAGCTGCGTAATTGCTACATATTACCTGACTCACCTCTACACCCACTGATGGAAGCATGGGGGAGATGACTCGGACCAGCAATGCCTACCTGGAGACATTACCACCTTGTGACTGGCTGCCTGGGATTGTATATGGCCTCATTGCCCTCCATGCCACTAGAATAAATCAAAACCTGCTATCCTGCTGATGGCTCGTTGGGATCCCCAAAGGAAAAGACTGCTTCTGGGGAGGAGTTCTCTACCGTGTGGCCAAACCAGTGCTTTAAATCAGTGACGTTCTTCTAGTGTTTAGTATGTGGAGACTGTGATTCTCTCTTTAACCCATCACCCTCTGCTTCATGATATTTTACTCCGAAGGAGCAGTGAATGTATATATTTTCCTCTTTAGGAGAAAGGAGAACCACGTCGGCAAGCAAGCACTTCCTAACACTATATTGTGCTGAGACATGTTCGATAGCTCCTTTTTCTCAAGCGGTGGTGAAGAAAAATGAACCTAACCAGCGTCAACTTAATCAATCAAAGATTTATAAAGCGCGATAGATCACCCATGAGGGTCTCAAGGCGCTGGAGATCCTAGCTGCTTTGTGGCACTCTTGTGCATGTGAACAGCCAGGTCTTCAGTCCTATCCTGAATTCCCGGAGTGATGAGGCAGTCCTGAGGTGCAGGAGAAGGTCGTTCCAAGTTTTGGACGCCAGGTGTGAGAAAGAGCGTCCACTGCTGTTGCACCGACGGATCCGGGGGGGGGGATGTCTGTGAAGTAGAGGGAAGCAGATCATAGGTGTCTGGTCAGTTGGTGGAAGGTCATGCGTTTGTTGATGTATGCTGGTCCTTTGTTGTGCCGGACCATCTGAAGATCTTGCAGAGCATGCATAGGGTGTGGAAGCAGGCGGATGAAACTGCGTTTACCTGTTTCTTCATGGATAGCGTGCTGTCTAAGATGATGCCGAGGTTGCAGGCGTGGTCCTTCGGGGTGGGGGATTGGCCGAGTTCAACAGGCCACCATGCACCATTCCACTGCGAGCTGTTGTTTCTAAATATGAGGACTTCTGTCTTGTCTGTGTTGAGCTTGAGTCAGTTGTCCATCATACAGTCAGCGACGTTCATCGTTCATCTGTGGAAGTTGACTCTGGTGGTGGGGGGGGTCTTTTGACAGCAAGCGGATCCATTTGAGGCCGTCTGATGTGGTGAAGTCTGTTGATCAATATGTGATGGGAGGCGGTGTTGAAGGCAGCTAACAGATCCAGGAGGCTGAGTGCTGCTGTTTTGCCATCATTGGCTGCTATCAGGGCTGTCTCTGTGCTGTGGTTAGCTCGGAAACTGGATTGAGAGGGGTCCAGGAGGTTGTTGTGTTCTAGGTGTTCGGTGAGTTGCTGGTTGATTGCCTTCTCAAGACCCTTCGCTGGAAAGGGAAGCAGACAGATGGGCTGGTAGTTCTTTGGTTCTGCTGGGTCAGCAGATGGTTTCTTTAGGAGGGGCCTCACTTCAGCATGTTTTCAGTCCTCAGGGAAGGAGGTTGAGGTGATGGAGGCAGTCAGGACTTTCTTGACCTCATCGCCAATTGTCTTGCTCCTGAGGTTGAAGATGTGGTGGGGACAGGGGTCTGTGGTTGTTCCCGAGTGCACGGAGTTCATGATTTAGATTGTGGCTTGAGTTGTGATAGGGTCCCAATGAGTGAGCAGGTGTTCAGGGTTTGTGTCTGTGGGTGTGAGTGGGCTCATGCTGTTGGCGAAGGGTTGGAGATTGAAGTTTCCGTAGATGACTAAGATCTTGTCGTGGAAAAAGTCCGTCAGTGTGTCACACAGTTCTTTGGAGGGGGTGATGTCGTTCTCCATGGCTGCAGGGTTAGAGAAATGCTTCATAATGGTGAAAAGCTCCTTTCTGATGTTTGAGCGGGCTGCTAGGGCGTTCTTTGTTTCTTTCCTTTTCATTAAGGGTTTTTGGGACCATGGGCAAGAAATATTTTTGAGGCCCCCTTTTGGAACAACTCTGAATTTTATTATCCAATTTTTGCTATTTCAAGCCCAAGGTTGTCTAACATTATTGAATTATATGTTAACATTAAATATACAAAAAAGTGAGCTAAAGAGAAAATTCATTTTTGCAGTGGGCTCCTTGGAAAGTCGAAGACCTGGGCAATTGTCCACTTTGCCCATTTCTTAAAACGTCTCTGAACCTAACTAAATCTCAGTGTCAGAAGTTATGCTAGAAGTATCGCTGAAAGAATTCTCTGCCATCTTTATGGTCTCCACATTAAACCTTCAATACCACTTCAACTCTCCCTCCTAAAATTAGGGGAATGCTTGAATCAATGCGAACAGTCACACAAGAGACTTGAAGTGCGTGCCTAGTTACACAGTAAGGCTATTGCATAATGTAGGCATGCAGATGCGTGGGGCCAGACTGTTGAATGGCGAATATGGACATGCAGTGGTTTTACTGACGATTTAATACATAGCGATAACTTGAAAACCTTTTCTGGATTTACAACAGGAATGTAAATTACAACACTCACAGCAACGTAAATACAGACATGTAATTCGCTGTTTGACTGGCAACAGTTCCACTCCTGGAATCACCTATACTGCTCAACATAATGGGTGACATATAAAGAGGTTGTATTAGGACCATGTAGTCTTTTTATAACTCATTTACATTCAGACATCATACTCAGAGACTAGGCACCGAGGGTAGATCATATTGGGGAAACCCTGCTCATAATCAGAATGGTAAATGATGCTTGCCTCATGATATAATAGATATCTGCACGAAGCAGGCTTTAAATACACATTTATTTAAGCAGCTGCATTGATGGTTCTAGCCCCACCTCCAATTTGAATACAGCGAAACTGTACTGACCTTCGCTCGATATGTAAAGGCCCGGTGCCGTCTACTTCATATCCTGTGGTCCTCTCCAGGAATAGATGTTTATTGGCAAGAATTGTAGCATACTGTGAGGGCGAGCAGCATACCCCATTTCAACCACGTGGCGTAAGGGCCAGAGCTGCCGATGTTGGACCCAGCGAACAAAGGGGCATATGTGCAAGTCCCTATCGCCACCACAACGTCAATTTTACAGACGTTGTGGTAGCGATAGGGGCTGAGCCTTATGTACAAGGCAGCGTTAAACCACTTAATGTGGCTTAACGCTGCTTTGTACATAAGGCACCCTTTCACGCTATGGTTAGCATGAAAGGGGCATGCAGTGGGTGTTGTGGTGGACGTTCCATCGCAACACCCATTGTATTTGATGCTGCCCCTTATGTACAAGGATGGCGTACATAGGAGACAGCGCCAAAATTAAGACCAGGAAAACCCTGGTCTTAAGTTGGCAAAACGAGAAGAAATGCATTATTTCTCCTCATTTTTGCTTTTTCCATGTGTGCTGCCTTGTGCAGCACACATGGAAAAAGCAAAATGCCATGGTTTGTTTATGTACAGGAAGGTGTCCCTTCCTGTACATAAACAAACCTTTTAAAAAAATGTCATTTTGTAACTTACATGTGTGCTGCATGAAGCAGCACACATGAAAGTTACAAAATGGCATTTTAGATTGTTTATGTGTAGGAAGGGACACCTTCCTACACATAACCAATCCTCCCTGCACACAGACACCCTTGCACTCTGGTGCAAGGGTGCCTGCGTTAGTGCTAAGTTGTTAAACTTAGCGCCATCGCAGGGGGAAACGCAAGGCTGCACCACATTCTTGTAAATATGGTGCAGCCCTGCGTTAAGCCAAGGAGGCTAACGACACGCTCTGCCACTTCCTTGAACATATCCCCCCAAGTGTTGGCGCAACCTTCTGGACAAATCATTTTAATCTCCCCGTGCCTGAAAAACATGAATATGTCCTTGTGTAATGTAAAGGGTCCTCATGTAAAGCGCTCCAATACATTTGTGTCGAGTTCGCGCTATACAAAACGGCAACAACAAAAAAAACGTCTGTAAATCATCCTGCATGATTTATCAGAACCGGATACCAAACCATCGCCCTAGTGCCAGTGCATGGATACGCAAATATCTGCACCCATAGACACAGGGGTTAGATGAGCAATATTACTTCATCTGAATGGAGATCAGAATTACTCCGCCTAGCACCAGCACATGAACGCATTGTATATACAATGTGAGCCCAACGACCCTCTTCGGTCAAATCTGATTCTAAAACTGTTAAAAGACAAAAAGAAAGAGTTGCCTCAACACTCCAAGGGGACTGAGTCACAAACTATCTCCCCACTCAGAGTCTCCAACATGTCCCCCCAACCTGGGCCCATGACATTATACGTTTTTCAATAAACTTCTTATTAAACAACAAGACGCAATAAAAAGAAGTACAGTTAGCAATCCTTTTAGCAAAACACGAAATAAATAAATGCCTACCATGGCAAAGACTAAGCTAGAAGATCGAATATGGGATGATGGTATGTTATCGAGGAAAGGCACTACAGTGAAGGAAGCCAACACAGGCATGATGTCTACAAAAACGGACTGTGCTTGCTGTATTCAGGCTCGGAGTGTCAATTCCTCATTCTCTTTTAATTCACATAAATAGGGAAACAGTGCATTATCAACTATATAAACTACGCAAATTTGATGAACAAGGACTCCACTCAAGGTAAAAGGATCTCGAGATGCTATAAGACTCACATAAATGTTGGCAAAGTGTAAAACATGTGAACTCGCTTATTGTCTGAGCTGTCATGGCAGGACACATACTTTCCCCAGCGAAAAATGGGGAAACGTTAACGTTTGTGTTTGCTTGCGCCTTCAGACTGGGCTTCAACATTGCTATACAGTGTTAATGTGGTGCTGGGTGGATGATTTTGATGTTTCTGTTCTTATGCATAATAAAATAGATGTATTTTTTCTCATAATGCCAGTGTTATTGTTTACTCTTAGACAACCTTTCTTTTTTTTAATTAAGTTAAAAGCAAGTTATGATTTGCTTTCACGACATTTACAGTAATGTTTGCACTGCCCTTTCCTTTTGTTTTATTTTAAAACTTGTTATTGGTTTTTCAAATAAGAAAAAAAGAAACTTGTATTTTCAGAGGGTCTATTGGAGATGGAGAATGGGGAGGGGGCTTTAAGAGTAGAGAGGGACATTATGTAGAAAGAAGAATGAGTAGATGAGTTCGTGCTTCTAGCTATTCAGTTAGGGGTAGTTATCAGGTGTTTGTCTGCGATCATCCTCTGTATCAGAGCAGCTTCTCTGCTTCTTTACTTTCATAGTAGACAGGACCACTTTCTTCAGTATGTCAATTAATGGTGAATGCCAGAAAGTAGGCAATTAATTGGCAAGTGGTACTCTGGTTAGTCTCAATATAGTTCTAAGAGGTACTCGTCTGAACCCCTGGTAGCTGTGGAACAAGCAGCTGGCAATTTCAAAGAGTAATGCATGTCTGAAGTGATGAATGACGCAATCAGGTAAGTTCAATAAAGGTTTATTTAATTAAGTAGATGAGTATAGACACCTTCAACATGCCAGGGTGAAGACGCAAGTCACAGAGCCAACATTCTAACTCAAGCTCCCACCGAAGGTTCTAAAGGGAGAGACCATGAGGGACAGGGAGGCAGGGGGAAAAGGAGGAACCAAGAAGAGAAGATCACAACACATCTCCCTCCGTAAAGGGAAGGGGAAAGGAAGGATGATGAAGGGGGGGAAAGAGAAGGAAGGGAGGAGAAAACTAAGAAAGCAAAACCTGCAGTACAGATTACAGCGTACGCGAAACATTTCCAAGAGGAAAGATGCATGAGTCTCACGCACTGAAAAGTGTGATCCAAATGCACCTTACATTTTGTAATCCTTGTGCCATGAAGGAGGATGAGCGAGTCTCACACTCCTATTGCTGAGACCTGAATCCCCACAGGTCTTAATAAACTCCTCCTCCCTTACTGCACAGGGAATCAACTTTGTGGGACAATTAGTAATTCTATCCATGCTCCACATTTTACCATTTTCAAGAATGACAACATTTTCCTTGACCACTTTGATTTTTTCCGGAGCATAACATTTTCCACCTCTACTACTTGCCCCAAATGGTTTCCTAACTAGAACCCACTGGCCCTCTTTCCAGAGCTTGCTTTTAGCTCCCCATTTTTTGTCATAAAGGTCTTTGTACACTTTTTGGTGATTCCTTACTTTAGCTCCTATCTCAGCATGATCAATGGAAACCTTCTTGTTCTGGAAAAGCCAACTTGGAGACAATTTGGATCCCGCTTTTCTCCCCCTCAGCACTTCAAACAGGGAGAGACCTGTGGTGATATTTGGTGTGGTATGGTACGACCATAACATATCACTTACTGAAGTTTCTATAGGTCTCCCGGAGGCAACAGCTAATTGAATAGACTCCTTTAGCATTCTGTTAGCTCTTTCCACTTTGCCATTAGATTTGGGACTGTATAATGGCGTACGAACATGAGAGATGGACAAGTCTGCTAGAAAGTTCTTCATCTCATTAGAAACAAACTGGACCCCATTATCAGTAATGATGGTCGATGGGATTCCTTCCTTTGAAAAAACATCACTTAAGAAGCTTGTGAGAGTCGTATTTTTGACCATGTTGACGAACTTGTGGCTAATCCAATTGGAATAATAGTCAATGAGGACAATAAGGTATCTGTCCTGTGGACCAATTGACTGAATTGGCCCCTCAATGTCCAGTCCTAATTTGTTCCACGGGACAGTGGGTACTTCAACTGGGATGAGTGGAGAACGTCTTAGACTCTTAGTTTTGTCACTAACACTACATGCATGACAATCTCGGACCTTCTCCTCCATAAGCTGATCCATGCAGGGGAACCAGTAATCAGATCATAACTTTGCTTTACTGAGGCCTATACCTAAGTGTCCTTCATGTGCCAAATTTAAAATGTGATCATGTAAGCCCGTTGGAGGAACTATTTTTCCTGATTTTAGAATGTGATCCCCTTCTAAGGACAATTCAATCCTAACATTCCAAACTGGCTGAATCTCTTCTGGTAGGTTTTTACATTTGTCTGGCAAACCATTAATTATGTACTCCTTAACTTTATTGAGGTCTTGATCTTGCTCCATGTTGACTTCCCATTGTTCCTGCACCACAGCGGGAATGCTAACTGCAAAAATGTCATCCTTGTGATCTGCCTTACCTCCCACATTTTCAACAGGAGCCCTGGATAGGAAATCAGCCGCACTGTTCTTTTCACCCGGTACATATACCATTTTGAAATTGAATCCTTGTAGGCCCAGCACCCATTTTGCAATGCGGGTGTGGTATTCTCCATCTCTTTTTTTGTGAATAAAGACAGCAAAGGCTTGTGATCAGTGCACAGAGAAAATTGTAGACCCCACACGTAACATTTAAAATGTCTAATGGCCCAGAACACAGCCAGTGCCTCCTTCTCAACGGTGGAATAATTGACCTCTGCCCCTGTGAGTGTTCTGGAGGCAAATGCTACAATGTTCTCCTTGTTGTTTACTCTCTGCGAAAGAGTGGCTCCAATATCTTTGTTGCTGGCATCAGTGGTTATAATAGTTTCTCTTTCCACATTGAAATTGCCTATGTACGGTGCGTTGACAACGGCTCTTTTTATTTCTTCAAATGCGATGTCATGCTCCCCTACCCACTCAAATTTGGTACCATTCTTGAGCAAGTTTCTTAGGGGCTGTGTCAAATTAGTGAAATGTTTGATGTATTTGGCCATGTACTCTGCCAGCCCCAAATACGATTTCAACTCCTCCTTGTTCGTGGGTGTTGGAGCTTTACGAACTGATTCTACTAGATCAATTTTGGGTTTGATGCCTTCCTCTGAGATCGTGTGACCTAAATAGTCTACCGAACTGACACCCAACTTACATTTACATTCTTTAGTTGTAAACCCTGCATCTTTTAGTTTGCATAATACATTTCTTACATTGCAATTATGTTCTCTTTCAGATGCACCATATATTAGTATATCATCCTGAAAACACAATGTTTTTTTACAATGCCTGAGTATGTGCTGCATTATCCTTTGAAATGCCGAAGCCGCAGATGCTAACCCAAATGGCATTCTTAAAAATTAGAAATTTCCAAACGGTGTGGTAAAGGCAGTCAACATTTGGGAATCGGGATGAAGGGTTACCTGGTGGTATGCTGATGATAAATCAAGCACACTAAAATACTTAGCATCTTGGATGGTACTTAGCATCTCATGTATCCTTGGTAGAGGATGTCTGTCTACCAGGATATTAGAGTTGAGATCCCTTAAGTCAACACATAAACGAATGTTCTTTCCATTGTCCTTGGTCGTGAGAACAATGGGTGCCAAACATTCAGAACTTTCAATTTCCTTAATCACACCTTGTTTAACCAGCTTTTCAAGTTCTAACTTCAATGGTTCCCTCATTAGGAGTGGCACAGAACGTGTTTTATGTACCACAGGACATAGATCCTGCCCAAACTGCCCCTTTAAAGTTGAACACCCTCATTGGGGCTCTGACAAAGCGCAACACACTACGGAGCTTAAAATGCTCCTCTTGAACTGCAGGTCTTTGACAAAGCACATGACGGAACTCAATTTACTACTCAGTGAGGAACAGCCAGAGGCACTATTCCTGACTGAAATTTTTGATGTATTTGGCCATGTACTCTGCCAGCCCCAAATACGATTTCAACTCCTCTTTGTTCGTGGGTGTTGGAGCTTTACAAACTGATTCTACTAGATCAATTTTGGGTTTGATGCCTTCCTCTGAGATCGTGTGACCTAAATAGTCTACCGAACTGACACCCAACTTACATTTACATTCTTTAGTTGTAAACCCTGCATCTTTTAGTTTGCATAATACATTTCTTACATTGCAATTATGTTCTTTTTCAGATGCACCATATATTAGTATATCATCCTGAAAACACAATGTTTTTTTACAATGCCTGAGTATGTGCTGCATTATCCTTTGAAATGCCGAAGCCGCAGATGCTAACCCAAATGGCATTCTTAAAAATTTGAAATTTCCAAATGATGTGGTAAAGGCAGTCAACATTTGGGAATCAGGATGAAGGGTTACCTGGTGGTATGCTGATGATAAATCAAGCACACTAAAATACTTAGCATCTTGGATGGTACTTAGCATCTCATGTATCCTTGGTAGAGGATGTCTGTCTACCAGGATATTAGAGTTGAGATCCCTTAAGTCAACACATAAACGAATGTTCTTTCCATTGTCCTTGGTCGTGAGAACAATGGGTGCCAACCATTCAGAACTTTCAATTTCCTTAATCACACCTTGTTTAACCAGCTTTTCAAGTTCTAACTTCAATGGTTCCCTCATTAGGAGTGGCACAGAACGTGTTTTATGTACCACAGGACATAGATCCTGCCCAAACTGCCCCTTTAAAGTTGAACACCCTCATTGGGGCTCTGACAAAGCGCAACACACTACGGAGCTTAAAATGCTCCTCTTGAACTGCAGGTCTTTGACAAAGCACATGACGGAAATCAATTTACTACTCAGTGAGGAACAGCCAGAGGCACTATTCCTGACTGAAACTTGGCTACATAAAGATGCAGACCCGGATGTGGTGCAGGCACTACCACCGGGATACTTCATCCTTAGGAGGGACAGGATCGGAAGGAAGGGTGGAGGGATTGCGATTATTATGAAAGAAAGTATTAAGGGGCGGATCACACCTGATTTTCTTCAGGATTGCTAAAGCCTGGGCTTTACTCTCACCTTCTCCCCAACCTGTACACTGTCAGGAATCAGGAATCCTGATATATCGCCCCCCAGGCCCTTGTGGGATGTTTATTGAATCCCTCACGGACACTGCAGCAACCATGGCTTGCTCAGCATCGAACTTTATGATCCTCGGAGACCTTAACCTTCATTTTGGAGACCACACAAAAGCGGATGGGCAGAATGTTACACAAAATCTACAGGCCCTTCAGTTACATCAAAAAGTTACTAGCCCCACACTTGAGAAAGGCCATATTCTAGATCCGGTATTCTCAAACCTTGAAGAATTGGTAACTGACTGTCCAACCCCCATTCCTTGGTCGGATCACTTTATAATCCCAATTACTTGGACATCCTCATCCCCAATAATCCACCACCAATCTACAAGAAACTGGGACCGTACGTGGCCCAAACTTGACCCTGAACTCTGGGCAGATACAGTAGTTAATACTAGCCCAATAGGGAATGTGGATCCCCAGATTGCCTCACAGAACTTCAACGATTGGATTACATCCTCCCTAGACGCTATCATCCCGCATAAATGGAGAACAAATAAACTAAGAGAAAATCGATCCCCTTGGTTTACTCCTAAAATAAGAGAAGTTAAACAAAAATGCAAAAGGCTCGAGCGGGCCTGGAGGAAAGACTACAGTCCCGATAAGAAAAAGATATACAAAGAAACTATTAAACTATATCAAACTGAGATTAAAAGAGCACAAGCACATTATTACGAGGAGAAAATTAAGGGGTCAGCCAACGCACCTAAGGAAATTGCTAGGATAGTCAAAAACGTATTAGTCCCCCCCCAGCCTGACCCCTCATCTGATTCCTCACCACAAAAATTTACAGAACTGGCAGAATTCTTCAACAAAAAGATTCTGGAGATATATAATGCCTTCCCTCCGGCCACTGTATTTGAGAACCCGCTCCCAGCCCAAGTGACGGCGGAGAAGTACTCGGCAGTCATAGAAGAATTACCCTTGCTAGATCTCTCCACGCTTTCCCAACTTTGGAACTCAATTAAATCAGGATCCCCCTGTGACACGGCCCCAGTACACTTGCTGAACAAAGTAAAAGGGGCCATTCTTCCTCCTCTTTTAGATGTTCTCAATGCTTCCATTGCTACCTCACAAGTGCCCAAAACTTGGAAACATGCCATGGTAAAAGCACTTCTCAAAAAAACTAATCTAAATCAAGAGGTATGGAGCAATTATCATCCAATCTCACTTCTTCCCATGATCAGTAAAATTTTGGAAAAACATATTAATAAAATTCTTACCGACTTCCTAGAATCCCACGCAAACCTGCACACCTGCCAGACTGGTTTTCGCCCCAATCATGGGACAGAAACCGCTTTGCTCACAGTAATGAAGGAGGCACACCAACTGCTTGATCAGGGAGGTACGGTAGCAATCTTCCTGCTGGACTTAAGTGCCACATTTGACACTGTAAATCACGAAACTTTAATGGACCGACTCAAAGCGGTAGGAGTGGCAGGGAACGCCCTCTCCTGGTTTCGATCCTTCCTTATGGAGAGAACCTTCCAGGTGTTCGATGGCACTCATTCCTCAAAATCTATCCCACTGTTGTGTGGCGTCCCGCGGGGCTCCTCATTAAGCCCCACCCTGTTCAATGTATATCTTAAACCTCTGGCTGACCTGGTCCTTCCCTTTGGTATGCAGATCGTGACGTACGCAGACGATACGCAGCTCGTACTGTCCCGTAACCACCCAAAAAAGTATGAGATCGACCTAGAAACCTGTTTGAGTGCAGTAGCCACTTGGATGGACCACTCCTTCCTCAAACTGAATGGGGAAAAAACTGAGCTAATGATCCTAGGGAATAACAACAACAGCTCTCCCCAAATGAAATGGCCAGGCTGCCTAGGTGTTCCCCCTACACCCAAAGAGAGAATCAAAAGCCTAGGAATATGGCTGGACAATTCCCTAAATCTCGAACATCAAGCAGTACAGGTTGCAGCCACCTGCTATGGAATTCTAAGACAACTACGGAAAATTCTGCCTCTGCTTCCAGACTCAGCTTGCAGAACACTAGTCCAAGCCCTGGTATTGCCACGACTGGATTACTGCAACTCCTTATATCTGGGTACCCCCAAGGCTACCACGAGGAGACTGCAGGTGGTACAGAATTGCGCAGCCAGACTTCTCCACAATGTCCCTAGGAAACAATCGGCCAAGCCAGCACTAAGGGCACTGCACTGGTTACCGATCACAGAACGAATAAAGTTCAAATCGCTCTGCATAGCA
Source organism: Calotriton arnoldi (assembly GCA_963921515.1). Lineage (NCBI taxonomy): Eukaryota > Metazoa > Chordata > Amphibia > Caudata > Salamandridae > Calotriton > Calotriton arnoldi. The sequence continues at coordinate 1,240,263 of CAWUFW010002287.1, forward strand.
CACAAAACTCTGTGGGGTACGGGCCCAAAAATCCTACAAAATTTGCTGTCCTTTTACCTACCATCTCGAAACTTGAGATCCTCCAATCTTTATCAAGCCAGGGTCCCCAAGATCAAGAGGACAAGAGCGGGCGGCCGCCTGTTCTCAGTTAATGCCTCTGTTCTCTGGAATACGCTTCCTACCCAACTCCGCTTTTTGAACAACCACCTCGAATTCAGGAAGAAGCTAAAAACCTGGCTCTTCATGAACTTGCAGTGAATATTGTTTTCTGATGGTGGTTGGCGCAGAGCGCTGGGATGCCTACGGGTAGCCATGCACTATACTAAGAAAGCATTAATAATAATAACAGGGAGTGCACCCTCTTTTAGAGTGATTCTGTGCATGTAGTTTTTCAACTCTCCATGGCCATCTGTGAATACTTCAGGGAAATCTTTTATGAGGTTGCCTCCTATCTCTGGTGGGTCTACTAACAAAACCTGATCAATGTTGTTTGGGTCAAGAGTAATGCCCAGCTCTTTCTGGTGTTTCCACCCTAGTAAGCTTGAGCCCTTCTTTGTTATGTACACCTTCCCTACCGTGTGCCTATCTTTAAAAGAAATGCGCATTCTAACCATCCCCTCTAAGGGAATGGGTTCTTTGTTGTATCCACCTGGGTGAATATCTGCCAATTCTAAGACTAAGGGGTCGATTCCGATCTCGGTCGGAAGGCCTCCGAATCGGATTCGGCTTTACCGGATCCGAGTCGGAGGCTTTGTTTTCGACCGAGTCGTACAGAGGTCCGGACGCCCAAGTACGATGCGAATGAACGCGAAATCTCCGACCGACTCGTTTCCGGCTCCGAACCACTCCGTACGACTCGGTCGCAGACGATCCGTACCGCGCAATGGAGTCGATTTCCGACCGAGCCAGTACAATGCACGATTCGGACAGCCGGATCGAGTCGGAGTCTCCGGGACGAAAAAGCTCCGGGAAGCGGACTTCGGGGGTCCGTGCCGGACCCCCTTCACCCGTAGCCGAACGAGTCGAACACAGGGGGGACCCAAGGGTCCCCCCTTCACATGCATGTACGGTGTGGATGGCACCAATGCGTACCCACTGCAGGGGGCGCCCTTTTGCGAGACGTACCTATTCAGCTGATGCGAGGCCGTGCACGCGTCGTACGACCGGCTCCCATTGACTTCAATGGGAATCCGACCAAGCCGAGTCCGTCAGCATGCGGCAGCATCGTACTCGCTCGGTCAGACTACAGGGGTACGGCTCGGTCGGAAAACAATCCGGATCCGGCTCGGTCGGAGGGCTTTCCGACCCAGATCGGACTCGACCCCTAAGTTGTGTGTGGCAAACTTCTCATCAAAAATTTTTTCTCAATAAGAGTGTATGGTGAACACGAATCAGCGTAGACCTGAATAGACTCGCCATCAAGACTTATTTTGCACGTAGGGTATTGTACTGATTCATCCACTTCCCCTTGTTCTATTTGAAAGTTGTAACCTTTGCTCTCTTCACCATTGTCCTCTGCCCCATCTATCATGAGTACTTTCCCACCTACTGCATTACACACCTTGGCTAAATGGCCTCTCTTATTACATTTCCTGCAAACAACATTTCTTGCTGGGCACTTCCAATTGTTGGCTAGATGATTGGGGTTACCACATCTGAAACAACTAAAATTATCAGGTTTATTATGTGAAACATCCTTATTTTTCCCACTAATTTTACACACAACCTCTTCATTGACCTGTGACTTGGCTTCTTCCTTCTCCTTGTTAAGCCCTGAAACATTTTTCATTTCTCTTATGCATAATGCTGTGTGTTCAATCCCTTTAGCTATGTTTACAGCTTCCGCTAAATCTGGATTTCTAGTGAGAAGCTCCTCTTGTATTTTTTGATCATTAGTACACCTGACTAACTGGTCCCTAATGAGTGAATCTGTAAGTGTGCCAAATTCACACGTTGCAGACATACCTCTTAAAACTGCAACATAGGCTGAAACCCTCTCCTCCTTTTTCTGAACTCTTGTAAAATTTGAGTTCAAGGAGCATCAGAAACTTTAAAAATGAAAGAAAAAGTGAATACATTCCCAAATCAGCTAAAAATAGAGACTAATTTCATTCTCCAATTATCCAAAACACACTAAAACTATAAGAACTGGAAAAGAGAAACCAGAAATATAATGTTTTAAAGTTTTAAATCAAAATACCTTTAGATAATGTAAAGCAATAATGGAAAAGTTTCAGTTCGTGGTTGACTAGAACCTAGGCATGACTTCAGGCTGACTGTATTGAGCACAGTGAAGCTACTCCAAAGGGGCTACATTGCTCAAAGATTTTACCTTGGGACTTAAGCCTGGATTTACTAACCTTTTACACAATACACTGTGGCAAGGGAATCACTGACAAAATATCGAAGGTCAGAATATCGACCTACAGAAATATCGACGCAAGAATATCGAAGTCAAGAATATCGACATCCTATCTACATTATGGTAAGTACAATAATATTGTTGTTAAAAATATCGATGTCAAAAATATCGTTGTTAAAAATATCGTTTTTTATTTAAGTTAAACAAATAATGTAAAATAAAGTAAATAATACATATAATTAAAATAAACATAGTTAAAAATATTTTTAAATGTTTAAAAATTATAAGTAATATATATGTAATGTAAAAATAAATTAAACCTATACATATAATATATAATATATATACTTACTTACTAATTATTTTAATTACTTATAATTTTTTGAAAAATATCATATAAATTATAAATACATCTATACACAAAACAATAATATAAATAAAAATTAAATAAATATATATAACAAATTTAAAAAATAAAAATTATTTTTAATCTTTTAAAAATTAATTATATAGTACATTAACTAAAATAATACAAATAAATATTAGATAGCGGAGGTAATAAAATTACTATTCCAACTCCAAACAGTGCAACAGTAGGGAAAGTGTTGGATAGCGTAGGGGTAAAAATTACTATTCCCACTCCAGTGAGTGCAACAGTAGGGAAAGTGTTGGATAGCGTAGGGGTTAAAATTACTATTCCCACTCCAGGGAGTGCAACAGTAGGGAAAGTGTTGGATAGCGTAGGGGTAACAATTACTATTCCCACTCCAGTGAGTGCAACAGTAGGGAAAGTGTTGGATAGCGTAGGGGTTAAAATTACTATTCCCACTCCAGGGAGTGCAACAGTAGGGAAAGTGTTGGATAGCGTAGGGGTAAACATTACTATTCCCACTCCAGTGAGTGCAACAGTAAGGAAAGTGTTGGATAGCGTAGGGGTTAAAATTGCTATTCCCACTCCAGTGAGTGCAACAGTAGGGAAAGTGTTGGATAGCGTAGGGGAAAAATTACTATTCCCACTCCAGTGAGTGCAACAGTAGGGAAAGTGTTGGATAGCGTAGGGATAAAAATTACTATTCCCACTCCAGGGAGTGCAACAGTAGGGAAAGTGTTGGATAGCGTAGGGGTTAAAATTACTATTCCCACTCCAGGAAGTGCAACAGTAGGGAAAGTGTTGGATAGCGTAGGGGTAAAAATGACTATTCCCACTCCAGTGAGTGCAACAGTAGGGAAAGTGTTGGATAGCGTAGGAGTAAAAATTACTATTCCCACTCCAGTGAGTGCAACAGTAGGAAAAGTGTTGGATAGCGTAGGGGTAAAAATGACTATTCCCACTCCAGTGAGTGCAACAGTAGGGAAAGTATTGGATAGCGTAGGGGTTAAAATTACTATTCCCACTCCAGGGAGTGCAACAGTAGGGAAAGTGTTGGATAGCGTAGGGGTAAAAATTACTATTCCCACTCCAGTGAGTGCAACAGTAGGGAAAGTGTTGGATAGCGTAGGGGTAAAAATTACTATTCCCACTCCAGTGAGTGCAACAGTAGGGAAAGTGTTGGATAGCGTAGGGGTTAAAATTACTATTCTCACTCCAGTGAGTGCAACAGTAGGGAAAGTGTTGGATAGCGTAGGGGGTAAAAATTACTATTCCCACTCCAGTGAGTGCAACAGTAGGGAAAGTGTTGGATAGCGCAGGGGTTAAATTAACATACTTATTAATAAAATATTTTTTGTAAAATAAATAACATATTAATAATTAATTAACTAAAAAATTAATAATAAATACCAATAAAATTAAATTAATATTTACTTAAATAACATTAAATTACTTCCCACCCTATTCCCCCATAAACACACAACCTGCTACACATAAAAAAGAACACAATTAATTTAATTATCAATTAATAAAAATTAATTACCAATTAATAATAAATTAACAATAAATTAATTAACAATAAATAAAAATAATAAAGTAATTATAATTAATATAATTATAACTTAATCAATTAATAAAAAATAATTACCAGTTAATAATTAACTAACAATAAATAAATTATCAATAACAATAAATAAAAAAATATTAATTAATTATTTATAATTAAATTACTTCCCACCCTATTCCCCTATAAACCCAAAACCCGCTACACATAAAAATTAACATAATTAATTTAATTATCAATTAATCAATCATTAAAAATTAATTACCAATTAATAATTAATTAACAATAAATTAATTAACAATAACAATAAATAAATACAAAATTATAATTAATATAATGATAGATTAATCAATTAAAAAATGAATTACCCATTAATAATTAGCAATACATTAATAATCAATAACAATAAATAAAAACATATTAATTAATTATAATTAAATTACTTCTTACCCTATTACCCTATAAACCCACAACCCTCTCTGATACTAAAACGCAAAATTTACTTTAAAAAAGTTACTAATTTCTAAACATTTAGAGGGTCATTAGGATGGCGGTCGGAAAATAACCCCAACCTCCATGGAAGCGGAAAACAACCGCCCGCCGGCACCGTGGCGAAACCGGCGGCCAAATTAGGATCAACCGCCAAAAAACACCGACCGCTGCGGTACGGGGGGAACAAAAACCACCCGTAGCGTGCGGAGATGGCCAAAACACGTCCGCGGCAGACGGATCCGCTGCGGAAAAAGACCAACCCGCCGCAAGGATAGCGGAGACACTGCACAGCAAATTAGGATATCCCCGCTGGTCCCGCGGCACGTTCCGCTCTTTCCGACCGCCGCGATCGCTAACAGTGATGAATGGGAGAGCATGCGGAAGAGCTGCAGCAAAGCCACAGCCGCGGACGCTCCGTGACAAATTTGGCGGACGAATCAAAAATCCCACAATAAGGCCACAAAGTGCCCACACCAAAGTAGCCATGCCACCCAAAAACAGAAAACACACCCCAATGACACAACATTGCACACAAAAAAAAATTACAAGGACAACCCACACAACACACCTGAGAGCACTCCCACATGTGGACACACCCACATAGCAGAGCATAAAACCAGCCCCTTCCTTGACCACAATCCTCTGCACTAACCCACAACTGAAGAACAAAGGATAGGCAAAGCTACACACCATCACCACATACAGCACCACCACCACTTCCACACCTGCACCCCTAACCCCTTTGCAAATCACACACCATACACATCACCACCACCACCACCACTTACACCCCTGCACCTACAACTCCTCTGCACATCACACACCATGTTAACACATAAAATGCCCAAATTCACAGAGAGTGAGTTGAAGGTAATGGTAGATGAGATAGTCAGAGTGGAACCACAACTGTTTGGTAGCCTGGTCCAACAGACACCATTAGCTACAAGGACTCAAATGTGGGCAAGGATAGTCCAGAAGGTCAATGCAGTAGGGACCATCCCAAGATCCAGAAAGGAAATCATGAAGCGGTGGCATGACTTGAAGAGGGTTGTCAAAGAGAGGAGGACCAAGAACCGTCAGCTGGCTGACAAGACTGGCAGTGGCACTCCCATACCACCAAAACCATTCACCCCATGGGAGGAGAAGGTGCTTGCCATACTGCATCCAGAGAGTCTCACAGGAGTACCCGGGGGAGTGGAGGCTGGTAAGTACAAACAAATGACTACCACCACACTGCTATGTACTGCCTTGCACAACTACAAAGATACACCTCCTAGGACCAATTCCATTCATCTGCACCACACACTCACTAAAACATGTCTCACAGATCCAACATCTACCCCCTCCCAAACACCACCAATGTACCTAGCAACATTTCCATGGGTGCATGTGCACAGGCAGCCTGCACTGCAACTCCCACCATGCCCCCTTGTCCCACACCTCAGCAGGATGGAGCACTCCCCCACCCCACCCAGAAGCATGTGTCACCATTACATCCCCAACAAACAAACTTACAGGTAGGTAGCCATCTTGCCATGGAGGGCTGTATGTGGTTGGAGACCTGTACTACTACTCCCACCATGCCCCCTGTCCCACACCTCAGCAGGATGTGGCACTCCCCCACCCCACCCAGAAGCATGTGTCAGCCATTACATCCCCAACAAACAAACTTACAGGTAGGTAGCCATCTTGCCATGGAGGGCTGTATGTGGGAGGGAGGCCTGTACTACTATTCCCACCATGCCCCCTGTCCCACACCTCAGCAGGATGTGGCACTCCCCCACCCCACCCAGAAGCATGTGTCAGCCATTACATCCGCAACAAACAAACTTACAGGTAGGTAGCCATCTTGCCATGGAGGGCTGTATGTGGGAGGGAGGCCTGTACTACTACTCCCACCATGCCCCCTGTCCCACACCTCAGCAGGATGGGGCACTCCCCCACCCCACCCAGAAGCATGTGTCAGCCATTACATCCCCAACAAACAAACTAACAGGTAGGTAGCCATCTTGTCATGGAGGGCTGTTTGGGGTGCAGGCCTGTACTACTACTCCCACCATGCCCCCTTGTCCCACACCTCAGGAGGATGGAGCACTCTCCCACCCAGAAGCATGTGTCACCATTACATCCCCAACAAACAAACTTACAGGTAGGTAGCCATCTTGCCATGGAGGGCTGTATATGGGAGGGAGGCCTGTACTACTACTCCCACCATGCCCCCTGTCCCACACCTCAGCAGGATGTGGCACTCCCCCACCCCACCCAGAAGCATGTGTCAGCCATTACATCCCCAACAAACAAACTTACAGGTAGGTAGGTAGCCATCTTGCCATGGAGGGCTGTATGTGGGAGGGAGGCCTGTTTACTACTCCCACCATGCCCCCTGTCCCATACCTCAGCAGGAGGTGGCACTCCCCCACCCAGAAGCATGTGTCAGCCATTACATCCCCAACAAACAAATTTATAGGTAGGTAGCCATCTTGCCATGGAGGGCTGTATGTGGGAGGGAGGCCTGAACTACTACTCCCACCATGCCCCCTGTCCCACACCTCAGCAGGATGGAGCACTCTCCCACACAGAAGCATGTGTCAGCCATTACTTCCCCAACAAACAAACTTACAGGTAGGTAGCCATCTTGCCATGGAGGGCTGTATGTGGGAGGGAGGCCTGTACTACTACTCCCACCAGGCCCCCTGTCCCACACCGCAGCAGGATGTGGCACTCCCCCACCCCACCCAGAAGCATGTGTCAGCCATTACATCCCCAACAAACAAACTTACAGGTAGGTAGCCATCTTGCCATGGAGGGCTGTATGTGGGAGGGAGGCCTGTACTACTACTCCCACCATGCCCCCTGTCCCACACCTCAGCAGGATGTGGCACTCCCCCACCGAGAAGCATGTGTCAGCTATTACATCCCCAACAAACAAACTTACAGGTAGGTAGCCATCTTGCCATGGAGGGCTGTATGTGGGAGGGAGGCCTGTACTACTACTCCGACCATGCCCCCTGTCCCACACCTCAGCAGGATGTGGCACTCCCCCACCCAGAAGCATGTGTCAGCCATTACATCCCCAACAAACAAACTTACAGGTAGGTAGCCATCTTGCCATGGAGGGCTGTATGTGGGAGGGAGGCCTGTACTACTACTCCCACCATGCCCCCTGTCCCACACCTCAGCAGGATGTGGCACTCCCCCACCCCACCCAGAAGCATGTGGCAGCCATTACATCCCCAACAAACAAACTTACAGGTAGGTAGCCATCTTGCCATGGAGGGCTGTATGTGGGAGGGAGGCTTGTACTACTACTCCCACCATGCCCTCTGTCCCACACCTCAGCAGGATGTGGCACTCCCCCACCCCACCCAGAAGCATGTGTCAGCCATTACATCCCCAACAAACAAACTTACAGGTAGGTAGCCATCTTGCCATGGAGGGCTGTATGTGGGAGGGAGGCCTGTACTACTACTCCCACCATGCCCCCTGTCCCACACCTCAGCAGGATGGGGCACTCCCCCACCCAGAAGCATGTGTCAGCCATTACATCCCCAACAAACAAACTTACAGGTAGCGTGGTGAAGCAAAATAACGATGGATTAAACCCAGATCTGTGACTGGGGGTGAATGTTTGCCAATGTGCAGCATTCCGTCCATCATCTTGTGTGTTTTGCACTCCCCCACCCCACCCAGATGCATGTGGCATATAATGGATCACTCCAAATAAACAAACAGCTAGCCAGACATATTATTCTGTCTTGTGCCACCACTGAGCAGGATGCAAGCTTCCACCACGCACACACAGATGTGTCACAAAACAAACACAAATGCTAACACACAACAGGCAAGTAGGCAGTACGTGCACCTAGCCATTTGACACAAAAAGAATGGTGCCATATGACAACACCATTCCTCTCAATGTACAAATATGCACACCGATCATATTGCCACGCACAGTGTGCACACAGCTAAGCAAAGGAAACTGTCACAGCAACGAAAGTGTGACACACCAATGCACATGTAGAGGAAAGACTGGGAACAATCATGCACAGCAATGAATGACCGGTTCAGTGCCATGGGGCCAGAGTAACAACGACCATATGAACAGTAAGAAAGCAGGTTATGTGGTACCAATCCAGATATGCATATGACAAGACAAAGGTATGCAGGAGATGACAATGGCCAGGACATGCCCAGATGTGACGGATGACAGGTCATAAAAATACACATACAGTCCGCACAAAAATCATATTTAGCGCAAGGCCCTAGATGTCAACATGTCCCTGTAATCACAAATCATGCATGTGGCGCATGGTACATATTTGGTTTTGCTATGTTTGCCCTAAGTTGGCAGGGTATGCCCAGACGTGGGTCCCTTGCTCACTTTGCCACTGGATTCAAGATAGCCTGGCTGATGACGGCTGTAAGCCAGAAACCGGTCCCAGGATGCTTGTTTCCGGTCCAGGGAAGACATGGCTTGGCAGTTCGGGCTGGACTGTTCCCATGAGGCACAGGGTCAGACTGATTTGCATATGGCCATGTCTGAACTGGGGTGGCGGAGTGAGCTAAAGAATGATGATGGATTAAACCCAGATCAGTTGACTGGGGGTGAGTGCTTGCAATGTTCAACACTCCGTCCATCATCTCCTTTGGTTTTGCTATGTTCGCCCTAAGTTGCAGGGTATGCCCAGACGTGGGTCCCTTGCTCACTTTGCCACTGGATTCAAGATAGCCTGGCTGATGACGGCTGTAAGCCAGAAACCGGTCCTAGGATGCTTGTTTCCGGTCCAGGGAAGACATGGCTTGGCAGTTCGGGCTGGACTGTTCCCATGAGGCACAGGGTCAGACTGATTTGCATATGGCCATGTCTGAACTGGGGTGGCGGAGTGAGCTAAAGAATGATGATGGATTAAACCCAGATCAGTTGACTGGGGGTGAGTGCTTGCAATGTTCAACACTCCGTCCATCATCTCCTTTGGTTTTGCTATGTTTGCCCTAAGTTGGCAGGGTATGCCCAGACGTGGGTCCCTTGCTCACTTTGCCACTGGATTCAAGATAGCCTGGCTGATGACGGCTGTAAGCCAGAAACCGGTCCCAGGATGCTTGTTTCCGGTCCAGGGAAGACATGGCTTGGCAGTTCGGGCTGGACTGTTCCCATGAGGCACAGGGTCAGACTGATTTGCATATGGCCATGTCTGAACTGGGGTGGCGGAGTGAGCTAAAGAATGATGATGGATTAAACCCAGATCAGTTGACTGGGGGTGAGTGCTTGCAATGTTCAACACTCCGTCCATCATCTCCTTTGGTTTTGCTATGTTCGGCCTAAGTTGGCAGGGTATGCCCAGACGTGGGTCCCTTGCTCACTTTGCCACTGGATTCAAGATAGCCTGGCTGATGACGGCTGTAAGCCAGAAACCGGTCCCAGGATGCTTGTTTCCGGTCCAGGGAAGACATGGCTTGGCAGTTCGGGCTGGACTGTTCCCATGAGGCACAGGGTCAGACTGATTTGCATATGGCCATGTCTGAACTGGGGTGGCGGAGTGAGCTAAAGAATGATGATGGATTAAACCCAGATCAGTTGACTGGGGGTGAGTGCTTGCAATGTTCAACACTCCGTCCATCATCTCCTTTGGTTTTGCTATGTTCGCCCTAAGTTGGCAGGGTATGCCCAGACGTGGGTCCCTTGCTCACTTTGCCACTGGATTCAAGATAGCCTGGCTGATGACGGCTGTAAGCCAGAAACCAGTCCCAGGATGCTTGTTTCCGGTCCAGGGAAGACATGGCTTGGCAGTTCGGGCTGGACTGTTCCCATGAGGCACAGGGTCAGACTGATTTGCATATGGCCATGTCTGAACTGGGGTGGCGGAGTGAGCTAAAGAATGATGATGGATTAAACCAAGATCAGTTGACTGGGGGTGAGTGCTTGCAATGTTTAACACTCCGTCCATCATCTCCTTTGGTTTTGCATGGTACATATTGACACCTCACACCATGGACAAGAAATGCATTTACCACCGCAGCATGTCAGGAGGCACAGTAGTGCACATAGGAAACAATGTGATGATCAGTCAACTGTGTAGTGTACTAACAGTGAATGACACACAGCTAACACAAAACTTATGTGGTGCACCCCAATGACCATTTCCCATCTGATCCACAGGTGACCAAGAATTGACTGCAGAGGACGACACCAGCAACCTGCAGGGCCAGTCTATCCCCCCCCCCCCCGGAACATCGAGTCTCGGATGTTGACTTCCAGGAATCTTCAGAAGAGGAGACTGAGGCCGGGCCATCTGGTGTTCCAGGGCGCAACAGGTCCCAGGACCCCATCGTCCCCCCCACCACACCTGCAGCTACAACAACCAATCTGCAGGCCCCTGCTGTTATGTCCGGTGCGTCCTCCACCACAACCACAACCACCAGTGGTGCCTGCAACACCCTCCCTGTCTCACAGGATGACCACCCCACCCCAGCAACTGAGGAGGGCAGGGAGAGGATGTGTGGTCCGACAGTGGTGAGGCAACCTGTCTGTGGCAGCAGAGCAGGTGGGAGGGGCAGGGTCACCCACACACGAACACAGCCTGGGACCGAATCCCTGGACCACATCCACAGAGTCCTTGGGGCATATGAACGGGCCCAGGGACAAACGGCCCGGTCCGAACAAGATTCACGTGAGCTCCTCCTGCTGATGAGGTCCAGGGACACCCGCATGGGACAAATTGTGGACCTCTTGGGCCAACTAGTGGCGGTACTGAGGCATAGGCCTGCGCCACAAACAACACCTCCCCCTCCCACTGGTGGTCCACAGGATGTCAGTTCACCATGCTCCCCTGCGGCCACAGAGAGTTGTGAGTCCTCAGACCCCACTGGCCCTATAGCAGAGGCCCCCCTGCCAAACGGAAAAGGGGCCGTCCGAAGAAAACCCTGGGAGTATCTTTTGGCAAAGCACCTGCCAAACGCCAGTCACGCAGCCAGCCATGATGGCAACCCTCTGCACCACTGCATTGACTTTATGGACTGTCCTTCCCCACACTGCCTTGTGAATGGCATCTGTCTGTTGGACTGGGTCACCACACCTATGTGGTGACCACTCGATTATCTCATTTACCATGAATGTCAACTCACTGCTCACCTCACTGTCAATGTACCCCACCCTCACATGTCACCTTTGTAAATAAACAAATCCTTACACACATGTTGTTGTACCTGCGCCGTCTTTATTCCAGGATGTACAATTTTCAAAAGGAATACAATGTACCAGGGGACGGAGTGTATGTAGGAAAGGAGAGGTCAAAGGCACCTAGGAAAACACAACAGAACAACATTCACTAGTCTGAGTGTGGCATCACAGACATCACACAACACTTCACAACAAGAACAACCCACATGCACACATAACAATGGGCAACAAGTGCCAACATACACATCCTGTATATGTTCAGAAATGAACTGTCCCATCAACATTGACAGCAAACACTGAGTCTACAACTGGCTGCTGTCACAAATCTCACTTACACCCTCACAACAACAGCAACATCATCAGACAATGGGTACGTTGTACATTGTCACCCACCTTCAAGTGAAGTAGCGGGTGATGAGCTGTTGACGCAGGTCAACACCTTCCTCCTCTCCACTGTCATCATCACTGGACACGGGTTGGTTTGCAGGCGGGGGCCTTGGCTGCTCATCAGCATCCAGGAGCAGGGGAATCTCCTTGCGAATGGCTAGGTTGTGGAGCATGCAGCATGCCACTACAATCTGACACACCTTCCTGAACGAGTACATCAGTGCCCCTCCGGTTTTGTCCAGGCAGCGGAAACGTGACTTCAGCAGTCCAAAGGTACGCTCCACCACACGACGTGTCCTCCCATGGGCATCATTGTAGCGGACATTAGCTGGTGTCCTGGAGTTCCGCAGTGGGCTCAGCAACCAAGGACGGTTGGGATATGCAGAGTCACCTATGTGTGACACACAAAGAAACATTGCAATGTTGCAGATGCAGAGGACAGCAGGTCACACACACAGCACGCCAAATGACTAGGCATACTCACCCACAATCCATGCACGCTCAGGAAGCAGATTGGCCATCAGCTGGGGTACAATGCTGCTACGCAGGATGTATGAGTCATGGGCCAAGCCTGGAAATTTTGCACACACGTGTGAGATGATCATATCTGCCAGGCATACCACTTGGACATTTATGGAGTGGTAATGTTTACGATTCCTGTAGATGTGCTCACGGACCTGTGGTGGCACTAGCCCAACATGGGTGCAATCAATGGCACCAACTACATGGGGGATGTGTCCAAGGGGATAGAAATCTCCCTTTACAGCTGCCAATTCTGCCCCCTGGGGAAATGGATGTATCTGTCCTTGTAGATCATCATGGCGGACAGAACATCCCGCAGCACCATGCTGAACATGGGTTGTGACATCCCATCTGCCTCGGCCACCGTGTTCTGGAATGATCCAGTCGCAAAAAAATGCAGTGCCACCATCACCTTATACGTTGGGGTGAAAGCTGTTGGATATGTTCGGCGAGGCTGCAGGTGGGGCTCCAACAATTCACAAAGGGTCTTTAGGGTGGCTCTATCCAGACGGCATTTCCGGATGATCGCCTCATCCTCCATGTCTGCCAGCACTGTCAAGTGACGATGCAGATTTGGTCTTCTCCTAGTTGAGATGAGAGTGGACACATTGTAATGCAATTCATCATGGGATGTGCACAGCATCTCACATCATGGCTGACAGAACGGCAACAAAGAATGTCATATGAATTGAGTCACAGACCAGCTGACATGTAGGGACCCCTTCAACTACACAAATCACACACTTGTCAGATTACACACAGCAAGTCCCCCAAACAACACCTCGGTCAAAGTGAATGGACATTGGGATATGGCCACATTCCCCATGGGCACGCCTGGGAGTCTGTCATCCTGCACATGTGTGACAAGGCAACCCCACGGTATCCTACCTAGCTGCTGTACATGACACACATTCAGGCGTCAATTGAACCTGGCACACCCCAACAACACAATGACCACAGTCTGAGCCTCAATGACGAGTGTGTGCATGATCTAACATGAGAGGACATGCTAAAACAAACCAATTGTGGAAAAAAATGCTGTGATTGACAATGCACACCAACACATTGACATGTGTGCACATTGTATTGTCCATACCAACACTGTCCTGTAGTGTAGTGTACTGTAGGTGCGGTACTGAGAGACAAGTGATGCCCAAATGGTGGTTGGCATGCACCGCCAACCAAATGGTGGTGCCTCATGTGTGTCTATGGCACCCAAATTGCGGAAACTACCGCCTGCCACCAGCGATGTGTGTGCAACACACCCCAATGCACAGGTGCGGTACTGATAGCCCCAGAGACATGGCCAAATGGCGGTTGGCATGCTCCGCCACCCAAATGGCGGTGCCTCATGTGTGTCTATGGCACCCAAATTGCGGAAACTACCGCCTGCCACCAGCGGTGTGTGTGCAACACACCCCAATGCACAGGTGCGGTACTGATAGCCCCAGAGATATGGCCAAATGGCGGTTGGCATGCTCCGCCACCCAAATGGCGGTGCCTCATGTGTGTCTATGGCACCCAAATTGCGGAAACTACCGCCTGCCACCAGCGGTGTGTGTGCAACACACCCCAATGCACAGGTGTGGTACTGATAGCCCCAGAGACATGGCCAAATGGCGGTTGGCATGCTCCGCCACCCAAATGGCGGTGCCTCATGTGTGTCTATTGCACCCAAATTGCGGAAACTACCGCCTGCCACCAGCGGTGTGTCCCCTCCATGGTCCATGCCATTACAGCCAATGGGCTCCGTGATCGCGGAAGCTCGATGCAATTTTGAAAATAGCGGTAGGCATGCTACACAACCGCGGTGCCGGTCATTGGATGCAATCAAAAGATGCAATACCGCGGTAGCGCCCGCCTGGCCCCTGCGGTGTGTCACCGCCATGGTCCATGCCATTACAGCCAATGGGCTCCGCGATCGCGGAAGCTCGATGCAATTTTGAAAATAGCGGTAGGCGTGCTACACCACCGCGGTGCCAGTCATTGGATGCATTTGTAAAAGGCTGACCTGGTAGGCCAATTGCAGCAGCCCAGGACTACTGGAACGACACCAGGGGGCTATATATGTGTGGGAGAGTGCCCAGAATTTCCACTGCTCACAGAGCCTGCTGCCTGAGACCCTCATCTGCTGCTGCCTCTAGGGACTGCTGCCTGAGACCCTCACCTGCTGCTGCCTCCAGGGACTGCTGCCTGAGACCCTCACCTGCTGCTGCCTGAGACCCTCACCTGCTGCTGCCTCCGACCCTCACCTGCTGCTGCCTCCAGGGACTGCTGCCTGAGACCCTCACCTGCTGCTGCCTCCAGGGACTGCTGCCTGAGACCCTCACCTGCTGCTGCCTCCTGCTGCCTCCAGGGACTGCTGCCTGAGACCCTCACCAGCTGCTGCCGCTGCTGTCTCTAACCAACAGTGATGTCAAGGACAGAGAGGATCCGTGCCAGTCCCTTCACCGGCGAGGAGCTTGAGGTCCTGGTGGACGAGGTGCTCACACAGTACCCAAGGCTATATGGTGCCCCAAATGTCGTGGTAAGTCTTCCACAGTGGGTGTGAGAGTGCAGGGGGGCACACATGTAGTCGGTCTGATGCAGCATGTGCATGTGAGTGTGGGTTTGTGTCATGCATTGACTAACTTGCATTCCATTGGGTGAAGGGGTGTGTACCCTACTCCTCAAGTCTCCCTGCCTGCACATCAAGATTTGAGGGACATGTCTTGTCTTGTCAGCCATACAGTGAAGCAGCAAGTTGGTAATGGAGGATTCAGGCCAGTCATTGCTAGTGTGCATGTCTTTGCGTTTCCCTGTTGTCCATCTCAGTGTGAGCCCACCTGACCTGCACAGTAACCGCCCAATCCAACAAGAACACATCACTGACTGTACAGAGTGTAACATGTACATTTTCAAATTTGACTCCCCATCAATGTGCCAGGTCAACCCTGTAGATTGCACACGACTGGCACTGTGAGAAAGGACGTGGGTTTGTGAGATCATGTCCCTCAATGTGACATACATGACACAGTGGGCTACTCACAGTGCATGTTCGATTGACGCATGCACATTGTCGGACACAGTGGGTCTCGCCACATACACATGTTGTTTTGTGACGTATGTCTTGCTCTACCTAAAAATGGTTAGTAGATGTGGGCAGAGTACACATGGTCTTCTGTGCTGGCATCCTGCTTGTACATGAGATGTGCAAGTATTGTGTCCCCCCTTATACATGCATGCATTTACGTGTGATTCTCACATGCAGATGTACCATGTGAAAAGCATTTCTGTCTCTGCTTGTGAGATATGTGGATTTGTGATTAATCTGTATCATGCTACTGTCCTGAGTGATTTTGTCACATGACACTGTCACTGATTTTTGCCCCCTCTTGTCTCTCATGCCTGCAGCTCAAGGTGCACCAGCGTAAGGCCGTGTGGAGGGGCATTGCGAACAAGGTGCGTGCTCTGGGAGTATCAAACCGACGGCGCACCCACTGCCACAAGAGGTGGGACGACATCTCACGGCTGGCAAAGAACGTTGCGGAGATGACACTGGGGCGGATCCCTCGCACCGGCCGGATGGCACGGCGCAGCATGACACCACTAATGTGCCGCATCTTGGCCGTGACTCACCCTGAGCTGGATGCACGATTGAAGGAGCATCAGCAGGCAATTAGGGGTGAGTGTACTGGGAAGGGTGACTATGGCTGTGTGTGGCTGCATGTGTGCACAGCATGTGCCAGCGCTGGGCGATGTGATGTTGGTAGTGTGATGCAGTGGCCTGTGAGTGTCAGCTTGTGCCGGTGCTGGGTGCAGATGACATGCATGTGTCCTACCTGTACTTAACACTGGGAAACGGGTATGGGGCATTTAAATGGCATTGTGGGTGGTGTGAGACAGGTATGAGCTATCTGTGTTGCTGTTGTAACGGAGTCACATGCAGGATGTTGTGCTGTGTGGTCATCACATTGCTCACTTTGTCCTGGTTTGATAGTGCACACGCACTGTTGTGATGACAGAGGTGGGTTTGAACGATGTAATTGCACAGGGTGGCGTGCAACATGTAGATCTAGACATCTTAATGGTTGTCTGTAATGCATATGTTTGTTCTGTTGCTGCCACTGCACTGACCCTACATCTCTCTCTCTCATGCAGCATCTCCCGTGGTCACGGAGGAACATGGGACGGACACCAGTGGTGGGGAAACTAGCACAACAGCTGCAGAGGAGCCCTGTGAGACAGATGTGACCAGTGCCTCGGAGGGGGACAGGAGTCTGCTGGAGGAATCACAGCCCGAGACGCAAAGTACTACGTCATCTGATGCCAGCGGTGACGCAGACATGTTGGCGGGCACAGGGAATGGGGACTCTGCATCATCTTCCACCACACAGCGTGCAGTGCCCACCTTCCCAGCCACTTCCTCTGGTGCTGCCCGTGTTCGCACCGCTAAGAGGGGAAGGGTGTCCTTCACCCCCGGCACCGCAGCCCCTGCCCCGGTCCCCCTGCTGCCATCAGTGCTGAGTCTGTGGACCTTTTGCGCCAGCTGTGTGTAGGCCAGACAGCTCTCCTCAATGCATTCATGGACCACAACAGTAAATTGGCTCAGGTGGTTGCATTCATTGAGGGCATACATTCAGACATGGGTGGGCTGCACCGGACTGTCCAGTCATTGTCCACTGCAGTGACATCAGCCCTTCAACTGGCACAATCTGGGAGTCCAGCGAAAGTCCCTTTGTCCACACCCATGTCAGTGGCCACGTCGGACGACAGTGACCACGCTCCACAGACCTCTAAGTCACGATACGGCACACGTAGCACACAGCAGCAACAGAAGCCCAAGCGGTCCAGGCCGCAGACACCATCCCCACAGATGACCAAAGCCACCCCAGTGCACACAGACAAGAGCCCATCAGGCAACACCAGGGGACAAAGAGCCAAGAAGCAGGCGTCAGGGTCACGTGCCTCAGGGACATCCCCAGCCAAGGACTCTCCTGTCCCGAAAGCATCTCCCAAAACCAAACATACAATTTCCATGCCCACTGAGAAGGTGGTGAGTGCCAAGGGTAGGCATAAGAAGGGCTGCAAGTCCGATTCACCCACTACCTCCACTCCCATAGCAAGCCCAGTGAAGCAGGGAATGGAGGGCACTGTGGGGGGACCACCTGGTAGGCAGGGGATGGAGGGGCAAAGCCACAGCCATGCAAAGCGTTGTGCAGGTTCAAGCACGTCATCAGAGGGAGGGCCAGCGTCTGCACCTGCTGCAGCCTTGGTGTTGAGTGAGCCTGATGTGTCCACGCCACTTCCCATTGTTCCCAAGACAGTGAAGCCATTGCGACTCCCCAAGAAGTGGAAAGGCACCCCTCCACAATCTCCCATCCACACTGTCTCTCATGTCTGCATGACTCCACCTCCATGTGCCACTACACCACCTGGTCCAAGCAGCCCTCCGTTTTGCCTAAACACTGATAGGTATACCTCAGCTGTGCCTCCCTCTCCCCAGTCAAGTGCTCCAACTGGGCCCGACACACAGCCAGCTCCCAGTATGACTGACAGCCAAGTCTGAGTGTTGGTCGACCTCACACGCCTGTCTCTCACACAGCGTGGCCTGTGCTGCACATCGTCACACCCCAGACTGTGTTGCTGACCATGGTTAGGGTACAGTTGCAGACATCCCCTGTGCAGCTTCTCATGGACTCACTCTGCACTTTGTCCTGCCCACTGGCCTTGTCGTTCACTGCTGTGTGCCCCCTGCCTGTGCAGCTTCTCATGGACTCACTCTGCACTTTGTCCTGCCCACTGGCCTTGCCGTTCACTGCTGTGTGCCCCCTGCCTGTGCAGCTTCTCATGGACTCACTCTGCACTTTGTCCTGCCCACTGGCCTTGTCATGCACTGCTGTGTGCCCCCTGCCTGTGCAGCTTCTCATGGACATGCTCTGCACCTTGGACTGGCCACTGGCCTTGCTGTTTTGCCCCTGCCTGTGCAGCTTCTCATGGACATGCTCTGCACCTTGGAATGGCCACTGGCCTTGCTGTTTTGCCCCTGCCTGTGCAGCTTCTCATGGACATGCTCTGCACCTTGGAATGGCCACTGGCCTTGCTGTTTTGCCCCTGCCTGTGCAGCTTCTCATGGACATGCCCTGCATTTTGAGCTTTGCTATTATCTACTCTTGTTGCCTATCTGTGCAATTTGTGAATAAAGACAGTTGATCCTGTTGTCTGTTTTGTCAGTGTCCTTACTGAATAAAGTTCTTTTGCTGTGTGTATATGGTTTACTGTGCCACATGCTGTGTGTGCCACTTCAACCTTGCCAATTTCTTTACTCACTTACTCTATTTTTTGCAGGGGTGAGAGACTTCAGTTTTTCCTGACCCTGATACTTGTGTGGGCAATGTGTTAGATTTGAGGTGTGATGCAGTTGTCATTGTTTGTTCATGTTGGCTGTGTTGTACACATGTCAAGTTGTGGTGCACTGCCAGCTCAGAATGGGATTCTGTCCAGAGGATTGCAGGCATGCTGGCCAGGCTCATCATGTATGTGTGTTCTTATTTTGTGTGCCCAGTAGTGTATGTGTGTGGTCATCTTGTGATGGGCAGTCATCCTAATCCCATGGGTTTCTTTCAATGTGTGCTCTTGGATGGTCAAGAAGTGTGCAGTGTGAAGGTCTTGACTTTGTCTGGAGTGTTGATATGTGTGTGCCCCTGCATTGTCAACTACACACATGTTTCACCCAGGATGTGTGTGCCTGTTGTTTGGATTGTTTCTCCCTGTGGATGTGTTTGTATGCACATGTGTGAGTTGTATGTTGTGCAGTGTGCAGTGTGTTTGTGTGTCCATGCAGTTGTGGCTGACTCCTACTTGTTATTTCTGTCACTTGTGAGTATGCAGTGTGTGTGTCTGTCAAGTCAGTGTTGTGTTTTGTTGTTCATCCATCTGTCATGTTACTGTTTGTGGAGACAGTGCAGACCTGCTGATCCACACTGCCATTGTGGTTGTGTTTTCTCATGCATTGCTGTCACATGGTGCCTGTTTGCCTCCAGTATGTGATGTTGTGTGTGGTGTCCTGCCATCCCCTATCTGTGCTTGGGATGCTTACCCATTGTGAGTCTGCACTCCCTCTATTTGTGTATGGTAGACTCCTGCCATGGCATTTCACTTGGATGTCTGCTGTCCCCTTGTTTTACATGTGTGTGTGCCTCCCCATCACTTGATATGTTACACTGTACTTTGTGGTGCAGTTCTTTGGACAGTGTCAATGTGCCACTCAGGACATTTCCCCAATGGGTTCTGTGTGATGTTCTTGGGCTGTTTGTCAATCATGTTTGCTCATATGCACTTCAACTGTGTGTGCTGCCCAGTCCCCTGGTCAAGTTGTTTCCACCTTTCTGTGCCAGACTTGTGCATCTGTTGGTGTTGTGTTGCATGTATGTGTGTTTGCTGTGGTACTGCTTCACTTCCTATGTGTGATGTTGTCTTTGTGCTGTGCTGATTGGTGTTGTGTGGGTTCATGTTGTGTCACTCATTTCTGTGTGTGGCTGGTATGCTTGTTGTGCAGACACTGCTTGTTGTGCATGCAGTGCTGTGGGGGTATGTTGCCTTGTCATTGGCTGGTATGCATCCACTTATGTCCTGCTGTGTTTGCTATGTGTTCTTTTTTTGGCTGTGCATCTGTTGTTTGTTTGCTGTGGCTGTGTTTATCTGTGATGGTACACTTCTTGTCTGTGTTGTGGTATGTTGTGTGTGCATTGTTCCTGACTGATGGGGTTGTGCACTCCTGTTGTGTCTGTGCTCCCATTGCCTTTCCACATTTTTGCTGCACAGGGCATGTCTGTTCTTGTTGTGGTTCTGTGTGTGGGTCTGTTGGGTTATGTGTTTGTCTGTTGTTTTAGTGCAGGCATTGGTTCTGGCATCCCTGTGTGTATGTGATGTTTGTGGCTACCCCCAGGGAGTGTGACTGTTTGTCTGTGTATTGCCTGGACATTATTGCCACCCTTCTGTTTGACACTGGTGTTGTGTGCTGCAGATGTGAGGGTGGGTATGTGTGTGGATTCCTACTAGTGTTTGACAGTCATGGAGTGTGTCAATGGGCCCTGTGTGTTGTGCTGCTGGAGTATTCCTATGAAGTATTTGTATACATATGTGTGGCTGTTCACAGTTTGACTTCAGGGCCTTCATTTCATCCTTGTGCCTCTACATGTGTTGCCTTGCTGTCTCCTTGGGTTGTTGCACTGTGCTGTCTGTGGTTTGACTTCAATCACTATGCAAGCAATGTGTGATTAGGTGGGATGGGGGTGTTGTTCTATGTTCCTTGTCTTGCATGTGCTGTACACATGCTTGGTGGTTGTCTCCTTGGCCTTCCATTTGTGTGCACCTCACTTTGGCTTTCCTGTTTTGTGTGCTCCATTGCTGGTGGCATGTGGTGTGTGTATGTGTCTGTGTGTCAGTGTGGGGTATGTGTGTGTGACTTGGCAGGCTGTGTGTCCAGTGAGATGTTTGTTCCTTGTATGTGTGTGTGTCCATTTGATCCTTGTACTGAGTTTACTTGCCATTGGTGTGGTGTTGTTGTGGTGTGTGTGTGTAGCCCTGTGCTTCTGTGCTGTGTGTTCCTGTGCAGCCACTCCTGCTGTGGCTGTGTCCATATTTGTTTTGTGTGTGGTGCAGGGTGTGGTGTCACCTGGCTTGTTGTTGTGCATGGGGGTGCACAGGTGTGGCACATGGCATGTCCCTTCAGTGGGGGGCTAGTGTGTAAGTGTAGAGTAGTGGCCCTGTGGTCTTTGTGCCCTGCCCATGCCTGGCGCTGGCCCAGCCTTCTGCATTGTGCGCATGTATTCCCTTGTCTTCACCGCTGCGGTGACGTGGCCGTGACATTGCCGCACGATCGCGGTCGATGTGTGACCTGGATGCGGAGGGGTGTATTGGTGGCAGGTGGGTCATGTGTGTGTGCACTTGGGGATGTGTTCCTATCCCCACCAGGGTATCTGATGTGGTTAGGGACCCTGGGCCAGTCCATGGTTTGTGTTTTGTGGTTGTGTGTGGGGTTGTGTTATTCTGTACCTGCGGCGGCGTCCGCGACTGTCCATTATTTGCTGGTGATGTATCAGGTACAGCACCGGGAAAACGTGGAGTGCTGGGTCCATGGCGGTCGTGTCCGGGCGCTGTGGGCCGGATCTCTGGTTTCGCGCTCCGCTGTCGAGGTTCCGCCGTGTAGGATTGGCCGGTTTCTCCGCTGCGGTGCGACTGGTTGTTTGGAGCATCCTAATTTGTGGAGCGGACGTCATTCCGCACGGTGGTGTGTCTCCATTGGCTCCCACCGCCGCGCTTGCGGGCGCACTTTTATGGCGGTTCGCGTCGCACGGCGGCGGACGGGAAATGGTCTATGTTTGGCCATTCTAATATGGCGGACGTGAGTACCGCTGTTCGCGGGCGGAAAAATGCATTTTTCCGCACCGCCAGCACCGCGGTGGTGCCACCGCCCAACATCCTAATGGACCCCTCAATACATATAATTAAAAATAATAAAAATGCATTACAATAAATGTTAAACATACATATAAAATGCATACTAAAATACATAACACTAACATAAATATCGATATTATTAACAACGATATTTTTGCTAACGTTATTACTTACTTCGATATTACTTACTTCGATATTACTTACTCCGATATAAAAAAAAAACGATATTACTTACCTTAAGGTTGATATTCTGGTCACAATATTCTTCACATCGATATTCTGTCCCTACGATATTAAAAACTCAATATTATTGTAGGTCGATATAAAAACTCGATATTTTGACTGCGCATCGTGGCAAGGCAACTTGCTGCACTGCATTGTATGAAAGGAAGAGAGCCGAAATGTGCCATATCTACTAAGATATGGTACACTTCGGCTCTCTCATAGTGCTGACACACTTAACGCAGTCTAGTGCCAAGGTTGTCTGTTTTACAGGCAGAATTCTTTTTGTGCAGAAAGGGATACCTTCCTGCACAAAAGCCATCCTCAGAGGCATATTCCTCTTTCAATGTGTCCTTCAGACTGTGACACACTAGGAAAGAGGATGTAATGAGGAGAAATGAAGATATTTCTCCTTGTTACGCCTCTCTCTGGTAGGCACGCCATTTTGGTGCAAACCCAGGTTTACTGTCTTTAGTAAATCTGGGTTTGCATCAAGATACACTGGTGGATCCATGGGAACATCTGTGCTCCACATGTAGCTGTCCTTTGTTTACAAAGCCAAGCACGGCATTACAAATCAACCCATGCCTGGCTTTGTAAATCTCACCTAGCATATTGCATCATTAGCGCACCAAAAAAATAGCACAACCATAACGCCAAAAGTTTGTTTATCTGGGCCAAGGTCTACAGAGCTCAAAGTCTTCCACGGGGGAAGGTCCACAGCCAGAGAAGCTAGATAGGGGCCTTTGAATTTACATATGATCGACCTCCCTCTGAAGCAATAGGTTTCAACACTAAAAGGTCTAAGGGGAACCAAAGCCGAATTCTGCCAAGGTTGCTTCACCACTGGAACAGATTTAATGCCTCACCCCAGTCCATATTTTTTACCTCTGGTGCAAAGTTCGAAACTATAGCCAAGAAGGCCGAATATCTGTACTGTGGAGTTGTGCTGCACCAGCTTTCATAGCAGCTTAGATGTCAGGTTGGAACAAACCTGTTTTTTTCACCCAGTGAAGGCACACAATCTCCAGGGATCCCTGAATGCCTTTCCCCGTTCTTCCAGAGGTTACTAATCCACATGTTTCTCAAACTGCTGGAAACATCTGTAGCCTCTGGTCCTCAGTTCAGTCTTCTAAGCATCAGGTAACTCCCAGCCCAGGCTCCAGCATCCCTTTGTAGTCAGTTGGGCACTCTTGGAGTGAGGACTCCTTCTGCTTTTTGTGCCCATGTAGCAGGTAACAGGAGGCTTACTAATTGACCCTAGGGAAACAACACCAGCCCTCGGCGCCGTCAGGAGTCCTGGGCCCTTCTTTCTTCCAGCTTTCAGGCAAAGTCATCTTTCTTCAAGGTTTTTCTTCCCAGGTCCAGCAGTATTCTGAGAAGCTTGTGGTGATGTGCCAGTCTTACTGTGTGTGCTAGCAAGTCACAGGAGAATCCTGAAAACCCAATCCTGATAATTTCCCTGCAGCACTCTTTTTTTCAGCACTTTCTATCATGATTTCCTGTAAATGTTCCCATGAACCCTAAAATAAGATGAGTCTTGCGACCCTCCACCTGAAAGAGCTCTGGTCCTAAACCTAGCTTACTCCTCCCCTCCGTCAGGGTCAAAGTTGGATTTAGTTCCTGTTGAGGTTGAAGCCAGAATATTCCTTCTCCAAGTCAAAGGACGAAATGTGAAAGCCACCCTTTGTTCTGCCAAATGTCCCTGTTCCACTTCCAGATTGCTAATCTTTGCTAAAGGACCACAAGCTGACATTACCTTTGTGTTCCTGGGACGAGAGGCAAAGCAGTTGTCTTTCAGGTGTAGGGTTGCTAGAAAGTCAGGTAAGGGTGTGTATTGAGCATATGGAAAAGGGCAGAGAGGGTCTAAACTCTAAACCAGTTTTCTCTTGGCCAGCATAAACTATACTTTTTTACACTTATATTTTCATTTACCTTATGCTGTATGAGCTCTTTTTTGATGTTTGCGGTGCTTCATGCTTAAGCCTTCATATGTTTTACCCATTGTAGGTATCCAGGCCAAATTTGTGTTTGCATTTTTCCACATGTTAGCACTTATAAAGGTATCCAGGGTTTGGGGATCTGCTGTGGAGAATTGACATAAATAGACAAAATGGTAAAAAAGATGATGTTCAAGAAAGTGTATGTTTTTCTTCTCGAAATGGGATTAACAAAAGCCTAGTTGTGGTTAGATCATTACCTTCCTAGCTTTCAGGAACAACACAAGTTGTAAAAAACATATTTATCACAAGTTTTGCATTTTTCTCATATTTCAGCCTGCTTTTGGAAAATTGAGCTTTACCTGCACAGTGAAAACCACTGGATAAATTGTGCAATGTGGGGCATACTATTTCCAAAGCACACAATGCCACACTTTTATATATAAAGCACTCGGTCATTTGAATTTACATTTTTTGGGGGAGGCTTAGCTGATATATAACATAGGCTTTTTTACAATGCACAGTCACTTTTTCTACTCCATGTATTGCTGTATTGCTTTAAGCTTTAGCTGAGTCAAGAACAACGGTTGTCCCTGAAGCTATGTATGTATATCATGCATGTGGTTTGTTTCAATATACTCAGCAGCCGACATATAACATTTAAATTCCACACTACAGTTGCAGTGGTGGCTGAATACATTTTAAACTTGTGGAAAGGCGAGAGGTTATAACTTCACATACATACTCACATGATCATACGCACCAATTCACAAGTACACATAGACACATACTCACTTCCACCCATCCACAATCACACATAATCACATATACTCACACTGACCCATTCACAAGCATATTCATCAAAACATCAAAACACCTAGAACCATCCATTCACTAGCAGACATGCACAAATACTCACAAATGCATTCACACATAAAAATGCACACCCAAACATTCAACGTACACTTATCTGGTCGATTGTGGCACTGATAAGAGCCCCACAATGACATCACCTGCGAGTGGCAGTACTTTGGAAGCATGACAGCATGGGAGTGTGCTGGAGGCTTCAGGCAGTTTTGGCAGCTTCACACACCCTCCCGTCATTGAAACTGGAAGATCCTGCCACCTCCTCTCATTGACTAAACTTGCTATGTATAAGCTAGTGTGAGGGCTGCCTTTTATAACATGACAAAAGGTGGGGTGGAGTCACTGAGACTTACTGATCCCACCCCACTCTGTGACGAGTCAGGAAAGGGTGGTGTGATGTTACGCTGATTGAAAGTCAGCACTGGGCACATCAGAGTTCAAACCTCAAGTGCACTGAGCTGACATTTTCAGTGGTGCTATCACTCGTCATCTGGAGGGGGATCCTCAGGTGGCTTTGGCAGGCTGATGATGTCACAGCCATCACACTTGTGAGATCTTCAGCCCATCAAATCTTGGCTACATGTGGCCTGTGAATTAACATATGTAAAGCTCCTGGCTGGCTTACCTTGGCATGATGAGTGCCTGCCAGGCTGACCTTTGCTCAGTCTGACACTCAGTTAATATGCACTGGAAGATAGAAGGGGTGGATCCTTCATGTCTACATTAACAGTCCACCACTGCACTGGTCCAATTTCTGAACCAACGTTCAATAATTTTACTGGACATTAATACCGCCAAAGGTTTTAGACGGATGGACTTTCAATGGCATTTTTTAGCTTATTCCATCACCATAGCAAAGATTAAGGAAGTTGTGGAAAAAGAAGAGGGGACATGGTCATAGTGAATAGTATTGTAGGTTTGACCCTCATCTTATTAATCTCCAATTGGCTATACCAGGATAGGCTGCAGGAGACCACAATGATGTCACACTTTGATATTGTTTAGATTTCATTTGATTTATTTCTGTCTGCTGATAAGTAAAATAATGTATTCATAGGCTGAGAGGTTATAATATGTCACTTTAAGTTTGATGTATTCGATTCCTTCTTACCACTTGGTCACTGTAGTAACAACCCAGACGTTGAAGTAAAGAGCAGGGAAGAAAGTGATCACACTTGTCAGATCTCCCTTTGGAGTTTAAATTTGGAGTATCATTTATGAGAAAAATGTACATTTACACAGTGGGCTTCATTACCCCTATGCAGAAATCTGCACTATGGACACTTATGCAGAGGGGAGCCAGGAGCACTTAGGATATGTCACATGACATTTCAACTAGTATCATGGAAACCTGCACAGCTTTTCAGATGTACTTCTGGAAATCTTTATGAATTGATGAAAAATATAAAATACATTAATTCCTGGATGCAAATCCTCTCCTGTTCTTTTACATTTTTTCTTGATTATATCCCAGGTTTCATTGAACAACAATTCCACTGCATTGCTGAGGATTAGCTTCAATCTTCTGCTACTCATTTTTAAGTGTCTGTGGCTTATTAGGAATTCCTGGATATGGAAGAGCATAATCACATACCTTTGTCTTATCCCAAAAAGTTATTTTTATGGTCAGTTCATATGAAAACTATGATATTGTAAGATTAAACCCAAGAACAGAAGAAAAAGATACATTTTGCAGAGAAATGAGATTAGCAGAGCTTCTGCATGTATACTCCTAGAAATAAAACAGGAATATGACCCATACGACGGGAAGACAATAACATATAAAGTGATAAAACCATTCCAAAACAAGTGAGTCCAACTATACCTGCCACCAGTTTTCTCTCTTCAGTTGGTCATTGTTTTCTGAAATTCAAAATAAAGTTTATTCAGATTTTTTTTTAATCCATAAAAGTACATAATAAAAAAAAAAATTTACCTCAAAGTTACTAATTTTAAGACAATGGCTAAAAACCATATCCATAAAAACCAAATAATGATATAAGCATACAATCCTTAGCAACCACTTCCTGATTTTCAATTACATTCTTCTTCATAAACCTTTTTATTCAAATGAGCAAAGGATTTCCTTCATATAACTGACTGGGGGATATAGCCTGCAACTGTTCAGCAGACAAAATTATTTTCAAGTTTACATACAAAATTCATTGCATCCTCATAAATATAAGTTTCTCAGTTAAAAAGAGAGGTCGTAAAAATATCTGTCTATTATCATCATAAAACCTGCAAAAAAGCATTGTTTTCTCTTCTGACTGGCAATCTTTTGGGACACTTACCCCTTTGATGCAAACAATGAATACAGAAGTGAATGGCCAATCTCCAAAACATGATTTTCCCTGGGATTTAAAAAATCCCTCTGCCATACATGCTGTAAAAGAGAGCAATTCAACAAAACTAAACTTACTTCGTTTCAGGGTTGCCTTCATAGAACGTTTGTTAGAAACACTTATATTTAAGCTGTTTTGTGAATGTAAACATAAATAATGGTCCACCACCATCCAATAATACAAGAAGGTCAAAATCAGATTTTAGCTTGTTCCATTTCTTCTTTTATAATGCTTGTATAAAAAAGAGACTCCAAAGGTTACAGCAAACACAGCCAACAAGTTTCATTCATGTTTTTGAACTTCTTCAGGGTATTCATAATATATATTTAATTGAATCTGATGCCAATTCCAATTTCACACTCCACCATGAAATAATCCAATTCATATGTGAACGGGATCAGTGTAAAAGTTTGAACATAAGTTCCCATATAGTTCTGGCCAATCTGCCCACATAGTTGACACCTTAGTCCGTTTCACAAAACTGCACAAATGCCATTTGTCACATCACGTAAGCCGCAAATCCGCTGAAGAAGTTCACATATGTGAATAAAATGTGTTAGCTGTGTTTGCTGTACCCTTTGGAGTCTCTTTTTTATATAAGCAAAATAAAAGAAGATATGGATCAAGCTAAAATTTGATTTGGTACTTGTATGATTATTGGATTGTGGTGTACGATTATTTGTGTTTTCATTATACTTTTACCATAGGGTCGCACCCTTGGGCAGCGGGTGCTCATAGTGAGTGCACACCTAAATAGATTGTATTCTTGGTATTACCGGTCTTGGCACAAGGGGGAGGTGTAGTGTATACTAGCTCGCTGCTCTATCATTTTGTTGTAATATGTTTTGCTGAATGTGCTTAGTAAAATGTAAACAGCACTAACTCATAGAACTCTCCATCTCTACCACCATCCAGTTGTTTCTCCCACAATCCACCTGTAATGGTTTGAGCTGATTATCCTGTCAGAAATTTCACTTTTGTATGTGTTGTTTGAAAATGTAAAACTGACAATCACAAAGAAGGAAACAGAGTTGTCTAAACACCTTTTGTACATTGCTATTATTTTCATGCTTTTGCTGTGCCTATATAAGGTTCCACAAACTACCATGTAAAATACTATTTTTTTAGATTACTACAGTAGTAATATTTCTAATATAGAGGAAGCAATCAATAATTCAAGAAAGAATGTGTAACACTCAATGTAAGAAAAGGGTGTGTGTTACACACATTGCATAGCTGTATGTGACCTCTGAAGAAAATTAACTTTTAGACTACACTTTTGAGAACCCATTTCACCAAACCTGTTTCCTTAGAAGGCCTAAACTAAAGGCATTTATCAAACGTTATATTTCAATTCAGTAATGGCTTTTATCTCAAAATTGTATTGTTGAAGTTTGTTTTTCTTAAAGAATTGCAAAAATCTTTATTTCAATTTCTATACCACTTCCTTCCCAGCTGTGTTATTTTTATATTTACTTCCACGGAGAATGTAAGTTAAACAAAAACCTTTGATGTTTTTGGATACTCATATGTAGTTTTTTGATATTTTATCTGATGAACCAAGTACTGCAGTATTTTAAGTGTTAAGAATTGAGTCAAATGGAATTAGAATGTATCGCTCTATATGTACCATAAGGCTGTAATGACAGAAGAAGATAGGCAGTCAGTTAACTTTATTCAGAAAAATACTGTCAAATTATGTTAAAAGCATACAATTTCAAAATCAGAACACAGCCTATGAATACTAAACCAGTTCATCCAATACTAATAGTGTAGACAAAATGTATAAAATCAGCTCATTTCACATACCAAGTCCAGTAATATTAAAATAAATAAATCATGCAAATATTAATTATGACACTAATTCATACCTTTACCTGACTACTAAAACTGTACATATAAATGTTAATACTGCACATCTTATTTCTTGAGTTTCAAGTCGTTGTAAATGTATCATAATTTTCTTATGACATCTAATAGCAGATAACAGCAGGATTGGCACTAAGAACTGCTTTTGTAAGGTGGTATATAAAGTGTCAAATAATGTAAGATGAGTAGTATTTTGCTGAGTACTGTTGTCAGAGGGACAGTTTTTACAGACTTACAAACCAGCCTCCTTGATAAGGGAAGGCTACCAAGAAGTGGAAAGTACTATGACAAAAGTGAGTCAAATAAAAGTTATCTTGTGAATTACTAAAGGCAACCAAGTAGGATTCTATATTAAGCAGAGCTATAAGAGGACTATATGTGGCCACATTCGGCTTATCTTGGGATTGTTCTGCTCTCTCCTTTATGCACTGGTTTAAGAACAAACCTTTAATCTTTGATTTGCTATTTTGAATGAATTTTCAGCTCTAGGCAGACTTTTAATACTAGTCTTGAAAATTCTGCCTCCTGTGACAGCCAAATTGTAATCCATAGTAATGGAGGGGCTAATCTTATAGAGTCTGAAATGTAAATACACCTAATTCAGTGTGACAAATGTGGGTGGCATTGCTCGTGGGTACCAAAAGGAGTCTACGTAAAAATAAATTTTACGCTGTTTGAAGAGTTCCAGAGCTAATGTGCCTCCATATACTCGCCCCATAAAGAGCTAATGAAATGCATTTACTACTATACAGTTGTATCATCACCTTGAGGTGTCTGTGACTGAGGTTGATGGCAAAACAAAAAAATTGCCTTGGTCACCCTTGCAAATTGCAGCAACCTGATATTTATCAAATGCCCCCACTGCAATGAAGTAGCAAACATAATTCCCAAATAATTAAATGCAGTGACATTACTAACGTCCGCCCTCCCTATAAAATGTGATTTCCAATTTCTCAATCCATTTGTCATAAAAAGAGATTCACTAAAATTTACCTTTAAATCAATATTGCTCATAGAATCTAAATACATCTAACCATATCTGAAGGGTGTTTGTAGTTCTGAATAAAAGTACTATATCATCAGCATATACCAAAATTGGTATGTCACGTTTCCTGGCCTGGGGCACATTGGCACCATGTTAACGCGTTCCATGCGTCGGACGGCCCCCGGCCGTCTGACGTCATGGTGGGCGTGTGCGTCGGACGGCTGGGGGCCGTCCGATTTCTGCACGCGTAAAATTGGCCGCACAGCGGGGAAATTTGCGACGCAGCGAACGGGTTAAACCAGAAAGGTTACTAAACCATTAATATAGAGTAAAAACAAAAAGAGTAGGGATACAGCTTTGGGGTATGCCACGCTCGGAACTCAGTGAGGGTGTACATTCTCCATTTGGGCCTTATCTAATTCTGACTATATCCAAGTGTAATTTATTCAATAGAATAAAGAGGGCCTCATCTACACCCATAGTTTCCAGCATGTCCCATAGTTTAGAGTGGTTTACATTGTCAAAGGCACAAGAGAGGTCCAAAAAGGCCATATTTAGTGAACCTCTCCTGGCCTTGACATACTTTCCTATTATTAAAAAGAGATTACAGGACTGTTCAACTGTAACGATTCCTGGACGAAAGCTGGATAGAACTTCAGATAGAACAGAGTTTCTGTTGGCCCAGTCTTCCAGTCTTGTAAGTAAAACTTTGCCCAATATCTTAGGGGCTAAACCGAGGAGGGAGATTGGTTGATAACAATTAGGGCTATTTCTATCCCCTTTTTAAAAATGGGGACTATGACTGCCTACCTCCAAGATGCTATTGAGGCACCTTTAATTACTGCATGCAGGAAGCTGGTGATAATTGGAGTCCAAAGAGTAATGTTTGTTTTACAAATGTCCATTGGCACACCATCTAGACCTGGTACTTTCCTTGAAGTAGATATCTTAATTGCACTAGCTACTTAATTAACTTTAAGAGAACTGCTAAAGTTAAGAAGTGCCACAGTATTTATATTTAGGGTTTCAATCTTTTCAGCTAGATTACCCTCATTACTTAAAAACCTCAGCAAAGTGGCCCAACCATCTTTAAGCTAGGATGAGATTCTCGATTTTAGAGGTGGTGTTGTCAGGCAAGTAGGGGTGGTTTATAATATCCAGAATCTCTATGTATCTATATTTAATGACACTGCTTCGAGATAATTCCATGCCGCCTTTCTAAACTCATCGTTGTGGGTCTCAAAGGTTGTTTTATAAATTAAACATGGTTGTCGGACCTTTGAGATATAGAGCGGAGTCTATTTTAGTGTCTCTAAAAGTTGTCAATGGGCTGCAGAACATGCTGATTCAAATCTTCTACATAATGGTACATCCTTTTTTCAGTTCTTGATGGTATGCATGCGCAAAATTTCTTGACTAGTTAGTTCATAGCTATTTACAATAGAGCTAGGTTCGGCTTCTGGTGATAGAGTCGAATTTGCTGATAACAAGATGTTTCAGAAACTGGGAGGCATCGCTTTTACCCACTTGTTTCTCACAGCCTTGTTCTCATTATGGGCCAGCTCTCCCTTTTGCAGGTATACTTGGTCTGACCTTACTTAATATTAGTTTAAGGTTCAAATGTAAATGTTTGTGGTCGCTGATGCAGTTTTCTATGACTCTAAATCTGATAAAGTACTAACGTGCGAGCTAATGAAGATAAGATGTATAGACCTTCCTTTATGGGAGCTTGAAAAAGTAATTGTAAAGTTAATTTCCCTTATAAAATGCAAAAAGGTAATCCCAATGTTATCATATTGGAGAGATGGGCCTTACAGTAGTGGAAATGAATTTTACACTACCAGGACATGTAAAACGTAAAAGTACATGTCCATCTTTTTAAATACACTGCACCCTGCCCTTGGTCTGTCCAGGCCTACCTTATGGTTTACTTACATGTATTAAAATGCAAGGTTTGGGCCTGGCAAGAGGACAAACTTGCCAGGTCGACATGACAGTTTCAAACTGCACACACAAGCTCTGCAATGGTAGGCCTAAGACGTGTTTAAAGGGTGATTTAAGTGGATGGCACAATCAGTACTGCTGGCCCACTAGTAGCATTGAATTTGCAGGCCCTGGGCACATGTAGTGCAGTTTACTAGGGATTTATAAATACATTAAATATATCAATTGTGGATTAGCCAAAGTTACCATGTTTAAAGCTGAGATCACATTTATTTATTTATTTATTTTAGAGACATGTAAAGCGCGCAGCTACTCAAAAGGGTCTCCCGGTGCTAGAGCAGACAGCAGGCAGGGGTACATAAATCCAAAAGCAGAAACCAAAAAGCTCAGTCAGGGCAGTTGAAGAGCAGAGTCTTCAAGTTCTTGCGGAACGTAAGTAGAGAGTGGCAGTTCCTGAGAGCTATAGGAAGGGAGTTCCAGAGTTTTGGGCCTAAGTATGAAAAGGAGTAGCCCTTCATGTGGGCCAGGCGAAACCTGGGCATGGTACACAGGGCACGATTGGGTGGGCACATAAGGTGACACCAGACTTTGGATGGATAAAGGGGCAAGACCATGCCTAGCTCAAAACATATGGCATAAGGCCTTGAATTTAATGCGATTGTAGACCTTAAGCCAGTGTAGTTTGTGAGGCAGAGGAGAGA
Source organism: Calotriton arnoldi (assembly GCA_963921515.1). Classification (NCBI taxonomy): domain Eukaryota; kingdom Metazoa; phylum Chordata; class Amphibia; order Caudata; family Salamandridae; genus Calotriton; species Calotriton arnoldi. The sequence goes on from CAWUFW010002287.1 coordinate 1,273,451, forward strand.
CAGAAGCATATCTAGGCAGACGAAAGTGGAGGCGGGTGGCCGTGTTCTAAATGATCTGCAAGCGATGGATCACGGATTTATTGGCGCCCAGATGCAAAACATTCCCGTAGTCCATTCTGGACATTACCAAAGCCTGCAAAATCGTTCTTTGGGTGTTCAAAGGAATCTGCCAGAGGATTTTCTTGAGCCATTTGAGAATGGAAAAACAAGAGGCTGTGAGTTTGGAGACCTCCGGCTTGAGTGAAAGGTTCTCATCAATAATGAAGCCAAGATTCTTAAATTTATTAACCGGCGTAGGTAAGGGTCCCAAAGAGACTGGCCAGTGTTAACTCCCCAGAGTTCGGGATTGTTGCCCAGAATCATGACTTCTGTTTTATTGCCATTAAGTTTTAAAGCATTTTTGTTCATACAGCGAGCGACATTAGTCAAACCTTGCCTGAGTGGGGAAGGATCTAGGTTCTGAGCATTCGATAGTGAGAAAATAATCTGGGAATCATCCGCATAAGAGAACAAGGTGGGACCAGACTCCTCAATCACGTCCATCAGAGGGTGAAGGTAAATGTTAAAAAGCAGGGGACCCAAAATGGAGCCCTGCGGAACCCCCGAGAACAGTGAGAGGTTTCTTGGATGTGTTATTAGCCGAAGAAACCTGGAAAGTACGATCTTTCAAAAAAGAGGACATGCACATCAGGGTCAGGAACAATGCCTAGCGCCCACCATCTGTCCAGCAGGATAGAATGTAGAACCGTATCGAAAGCCGCACGTAAATCCCAAAGGAAAGGGCGGCCGTCCCCCCGGAGTCGAGTTCTTGCCTGAATAGTTCTGAGACTCCAGGTAGGGCAGATTCCGTGCTATGGCCTGCCCTAAAGCAGGACTGAGACGGATGAAGCAGATTACAAGAAGTGACGAAGAAGGAGAGTTGTGTATTGACATGCTTTTCTAGAATCTTAGAAAAAGCAGGGAGAAGGGAGATAGGCTGAAAGTTTGACCAACAGAGAGGGTCAAGGCCATCCTTCTTGAGCAAAGGGAGCACTACAGCATGCTTCCAGTTCTGGGGAACATAGCCCGTACTCAAGGAGGAGTTGAGGAGTTGAGGAGATCAAGTATTACTGTGAGGGCGGCATCGTCAGTCAGTCAAAGTTTAGACAGAGGAAGGGGATCTAGCGGAGAGCCAGACTTGATGGTATCTAATAAAGTATGCAACAATGCTAAATCCAAAGAGGGCAAGGCCTTAATTTCCAGTGGTTCTTCTGACTTGTCTTTAGACTTATAGGCAAAAGGATTCAAATCGGGATGACCAAGCGCTTGGGTGGCAGTGAATGAAGGACTCACTAGAATGGGGGCATCTGCTTCTAATTGCCGGTGGATTAGCTCTACTTTGCTTAGGAAAAAGGTGTCTAGCTAATCACACTATTGTTGAGAAAGGGAAGGTGGTGGTGTAAAGGTGCTAGCGGGCAAGTTTGCAGGAGTCATGATATTTTTTCAAGGCATCAGTATACTCTGGCTTGGCCTCAGGTGCATAGTGCTTCCTCCAGCCCCTTTCGAGGATTTTGCTGCGTTTTTCGCATCGGAGAGCTTCATTAAACCAAGGGGTAGGGAGAAGCATTCTGTGTTGCGTTATAGATGTTAAAGGCAAAGTTGTGTCAGTACCAACCCTAAGCCATTGATTCACAGCGATTTGATCCGCATCAGGGTGAAGTTGAGGGTAGGAATTGTGTTAAGGAGTCGGTTATTAAGCTCGGCATATCCAATTTAGCCCAGTGTCTGTTCGTAAGTTGTGATGCAGGCGTAGTAATGAGAGAACAAGGGACTGGAATATTAAACGGTACTGCATAATGATCAGTCCGACAAATTTGGAGCGGGGATCAAGGCAAAGGGTGGAGAAATTGGAGAAAATGGGATCTAGGAGGTGGCCAGCAATATAAGTGGCAGCAGAATTAAGAAGGGAAAGATTCAGTGAACTTAAATCGTCTATGAGGGTCGAGGCTAGTTTGTTCTTGGGATCTTCAAGATGTAGGTTGATGTCACCAAGCAAAGTAAAATTGGCTGCCTGTAAAATGTGTGGAGCCAAATAGTCAGGTTATGCAGAACGTCAATTGCTAGAAGGCCCAGGGGGACGGCAAATAAGAGCCCATTAGAGGGTACATTTCGGAGAGAAGAAAAGAGAAAAGAGTAAAGCTTCACAATTGGGAATCTGTAGGTACTTGATGTTGTATTTGTAGTTCTTTTTGTAAACAATAGCAATGCTTCCTCCTATTCTATGTGGTCTATTTATCCCCAGAAGGGCAAAATTTGTGGGATGAGCAGAGCTTATATCAAGTGAGGAGCCATCATGGAGCCATGTTTCTGTTGAAAAGAGCACGTCAGGGTCAGCGTCAAGGAGAAAATTGAATAAATGTACCTGATTCTTCGGGAGGGAGCGACAATTTAAGCTGATGCACCTAAGATCTTTAGGCTGAGGAAGGTCAGCCCGTTCATTAGCAATAGACTGAAGAGCGGCCACCTTAGCAGAGGAGGCTAAAACAGGTTTAGGCAGGGGATTACCAATCCATTCAAACTGACAATGAGTGCACTGAAATTGATGACCCTCCAGATTAAGAGCCTGACATAGAGCATTCAGTGTGGGCCTTAGAATATGAAGGGCCAGTGAGGTATAAGCTCTAGGAGCTAGTTGCACCGGTGAGCCGTGGTAATAGACCCAGTCCTAAGGTCAGCAAAAGCATAGACAGGTAAATTAGGTGGTCTGAAGGCAAAAAGTCAGGTCATGCCTGGTCTAACTGTGGGCATGAATTCTTCCAGATGATTTTGAGAAATTATTCAAGCACTGTAAATGTTTATTGAACAAGGCTGGTCTTTTAAACCACGTAATCCACAGAAGATTGTTTGAGTGCTTTACACCCCAGCCTACCCTTCTGACTGTTCGAATTTCGTTAGTTACATCAGTGTGCCAGCCCACATTATTCGTTATCCAATGAGCACTTTTATGGCTGAGGTCCAGGTCACTTTCTTTCTGGGTGGGGATTAATGGGGGGGCTAATTCAAGTACTATGACATAAGGAGTGGCATCTGAAAGAAGTTGTAAGTGAATGCCAGCAATCCTTTGGGGCCGATTCCGATCTCGGCCGGTAGGGCTCCGAATCGGACTCGGCATTACCGGATCCGATTCGGAGCCTTGTTTCCCGACCGAGTCAGACGTGCGTCCGGGCGAGCGAGTACGATGCGAACGTACGCGAAATCGCCGACCGACTCGTTCGCGGGACCCAACCGCTCTGACCGACTCACACGGACACGACTCGCACCGCGCAATGGAGACGTTCCCCGGCCGGGTAAGTACGATGCGCGCCGCGAGCAGTCCGACCGACTCGCGCCGTCCGGCTCGAAAGAGCAGTCGGAGCCGCACTTTGGGGGTCCGTGTCGGACCCCCCTGTACCCCTAGCCGCGCGAGTCGCACACAGGGGTGGACCCATGGGTCCCCCCTACCTGTGCATGTACGGCACGACCCGCTTCGACGCGTACCCGCTGTAGGGGGCGCCCTTGTTCGCCTCGCACCCATTGAGTCAATGGGAGCCCGCGTACGCGTTGTACGACCGGCTCCCATTGACTTCAATGGGAGTCCGACCGACTCGAGTCCGATAGCATGCGAACGCATCGTACTCATTCGGTCGGACTGCTAGGGTCCGATTCGGTCGGAAATCTCTCCGGGTCCGGCTCGGTCGGAGAGATTTCCGGCCTGAATCGGAATCGGCCCCTAAGTGTCATGTTTTGAACATTGTTGACTGGTGGGTTGGCTATAGGATTTACCCCTTCCGTTTCTGCTACAGAGGTGGTTGTGCAAATAGGTAAGGCAGGGGTAGTCAGTTTGCAAGGGTTACTTAAATGAGCCATCGAAACAGAAGATGATGGGTGTTTTTTCTTTCTTGGGTCACTTAGTGTACATCGGTTACGCTGCTAAAAATGCGATGAATTCACAATGATGATTTTGTCCTCTAGCGAACTCAAAAAGCTCTGGAACTCATTATGAAAATTTGAGAGTTTTATGTCAACTAATGCAAAAAGACTTTTGCTGTACTATGACAATTCAAAGGTTCTTCTGTCCGACAAGTCAGCCCCCTCTGTTTGTGTCACCATCGAGCAATATTTAGGTGAAGAGATATGTGAAGAGTTCAGGGCTTTACTTTGACATGATTTATAGGGAGGCCTGAAGTGAGGAATTCCCATCCTCATCGCCAAATATGTAGTGAGGAATTCATATAAGTCACTGTAGCAAATTCCTGAAAAGTTTATCGGTACACAGCTTGGATATAAATAATAAACATACAGAGCCCAGAAGACGCAACCGGTCCCCAACCGCTTCTCTGCCTCTCTCCCTGTGCACATTCTCTTTTAGAATACTACTCTGTCACTAAAGAACATTCGTTACATCACCAACCTAGCAAGATAAACACACACCACATTTCACCTTACAACACACACACAAACAACTGTACCACAAGGCCTTCTTTCCTTTTTCTTTTAAGAGGTGGCCTGTTTGTTGCTGAGTGCTGACTGACCATAGGATTACTCAAAGGGCCTGATAATATGATGCCAGTTTGTGGGGTTGTGTTTAGACTACTTATCATGTTTTGGTCCCTGTCACTTGAGATCCACTATTGACCATTTGCCGGAGTACCACTAGATACTGCACTTGGGTAAGTGGGTGGGAAAATCACCGGCGTCCGGCTTTGCTCGTGAGGAGTAGTTGGAGGATTCAAAAAGAGCCACTGGACTGCATCTATTCCCTCCTCTAACGAGCCCGATCCCAGATGTAATAGCCACCATTACTGTTGTCAAATAATTTGTAATTGAATTCGATACAGAAGGGGCTAAGTCTTTTGCCACTTCGATGTGTTTTCTCATCCTGGTTAAAAGAACCTGGAAGAGCCCAGCAGGCTTACTCTTTATGAAGTCTCTCGTCTCGATAAGAATTGACGGCACAGAGTGTCTCAATACAGTCTCTGTAAAGTCACCAGTAAGAATATTAATCAAGCATCTGCAAAGCAATAGCTCTCGCATTTACACGAGTTTCAGCTATTGGCATTGTAAATGACAATGACTTTTATTTATGTTTTGTTTTTTAATACATAAATAAAAGGCATTGTAATTTACAATGCCAATACCTTAAACTCTTGCAAATGTGAGACCTATTGCATTCCAAATGCTTGAAGGCATCGCTGAGTTGCCCCCTTCTGTCTCCCATGGCCCCTGAAGAGCTCCCCGTAAATAAACAAGCTGGTGGTCACAACTACGCACGAGAGACCTTCCTGCAGTAAGAGGACCTCATTCTGGGAAGAGGTGTGGCGCAGCGGCCAGGGTGACTGACTCCGGATCCTGGGGCTCACTGTTCGATCCCCGGCGCTGGCGGCAGGTCAGCCCAGCACCATGTGACTCTGGGCAATAGCTCGCTTAATCTTCCCGACGGCCCCCAGCGCCGGGACACCTCTACGGAGGTAGCTGTGCGCTTTACAAATACTGGACATTAAAGAAAATAGTGCTTACAGACTAAAGAAGACGTACTGTGTAACGACCAAAGTAAAAGGGACAGTCCTCATGGGAGGTTACAAATGAAGACAAGGCGGTACTAAGAAGGGACTAATTAGCCTAATCATGAGTCAGAACTTAGCCAGCATTTATGAAGGACAGTGATACAAGCCAATGACAATTATGGGTGGAGAGTGGGTGGGGCTTCAAGTACATACTCCAATACAGCATGGCTCGCAGAGCAGCGCATGCAATGCCCAGGCTCTACCTAAAAATGAACTACTAGCAGATAGGGCGCTGAAGCATGCACTAAAATATGCGAACCATACGGTATTTGACAGGATCAGTCACATACCTCCTCCCCTGACCACCCACAGGCAAGGGGATGCTCTTTCAAAAGCAATCCTAAAGCCCTTTTTATTGTTTTCCTCATTGGGAGGGAGCCTTAGGAGTCCATTAGCTAGCAACAACCCCAGCTGACACAAAACTACCCTGTTGGTATTCTCTCGGCTTCCCATAGGAGTTGAACATAGTGGCGGTGAAGGGCCCAAGGGGTTATAGAGGCTGCAGGGACTCTGGGGTCTACGAGAGTTTTCAACTCCTCACCAGGCCAGGGGGCATACAGGAGAGCTCTTGAGAAGAAATCCAATGTGGTGGTGCATGCAGTGATAAAGGCAGAGAGGCAAGAAGGCACAGCTCTACAGCATCCTTCCACAGCGGCAGCCTTTCCCCACCCTTCTGCTGCTCATGTATGCTCAACGATCAACCTGGCCTCATGGCGGGCATGAGAACGGTAACAGGGATGAGCGACAGAAGGAGTGAAAGAAGAAGTCAACAGAAAGTAATGGTGCAACAAGTTTCTATTGAAGGGCACCTGTGACAATAACAACAAAAAATTAGGGGTCCTCATAAACATAAGACTTATCAAAGAGGGGGTCCTGCTGTTCCTTTAAGACACATACTCTTTCAGGTGATAATCTGAAATTATTGTAGCTATGACTTAATATCTTTGGTATGTAACTATTTCTGGCTTTATTTACCACCAGATGGTAAAAATGACTGCTGGCGAAACGTATATTTTCATGCACTTACAATATAAAGGAACAATGTAGTGCTAACTTTTTACCACTTGTTGGTAAAAACATAATTTACCAGAGCAGAAATTGCCCCTGCATGTTTAACTTTCTGTTTGTTGACCAGATATAAGCGTGGCTTCACGTTGAGGAAATTAGAAAGTAGCATGAAGGCACAAAAATTCTAGAAACACTAAAGATGATGTGAAAGGATAAGAATAAGCAGAAGGGAACAGAGATGAGAAGGTGCAGGGTTAGAAATAAGTTAGAGAGGAGATGGAAGAAAGAGAAACAAATACAAATATAGATGTGAAAAAGAAAGGTATGAAGGAGAAAGAGAGTACAGAAAGATTAAATTGAGGCAGATAGAACATATAAGAGAGAGGAGATCAATTGTGAAGAAGGTGGAGGGGAGAGGAAATGGTGAAAGAAAAAGTGTACAGGGAAAATGTGAGCAAGGGAAGGAAATGAAAACATAAAAGGAGTGAATAAGGATGAAGAGGGAAAAGAAAACTTAAAAAACGTGAATAAGGATAAGGAGGAGACATGGATAGTAATTAATATGAAGGGAGGAGCTAAAAGGAGGGAGGGAGATGGAGATTGAGAAGAGTAATTAAAAACAGGCAGTAAAAGGATTTGTAAGCAGACGGGTTGCTATTATTAGTTCAACGGGTGCCGAGGGATCAATAGGAAGAGCTTGGTGTGCCCCAATGATAGTTATCTTTTCAAATCAAATCAAGCTTTATTCGGCACATACAAAATGTCCATAAAAGCATACTATAGTATCAATTAAAAAGTATATTTATGTACAATTGTTTCAATATAAGATAAAAAATACATTTATGTACAATAGTTTAAAAAAATTACTTTTTTAATTTTAGGACAAATCTACTAGCAGGTAAAATCTAATCCATTTTATAATTCAACAAATCAACTAGCAAGTAAAATCTAATCTATTTCATAATTCAATTTTTCCAAATAAGCAAGAACCTTCCTTTGTTTAATAGCCAATAATATAAAGCAAATTACCGCATTACAAATTAATACATTCTCCAATTTTTGAATATAATTAAAAGCAACTTTAAAGGAGTACACACTATTTGCTTTAAAAATAGGTCGTAAAAAGCTTTTCTAATATCATTATAAAAATTACAAAAAAGTAAAAAATGGAGAGTACTCTGTGTAGACCTTCCATCACACGGGCATTTTGGTAAATTAGCACACCACTTGGCCCTCTTGGGAAATGCAAAAAGATAGTGGAGCGTATTCATCCGTAATCTGGTTAAATAAAATCTATGTTGTACATCAGTTATAAAAATAAGATATGGCTGAATACCCGTTACTATTGGCCCTTCAAGATAAAAAGATATACATGATTTAGTACACGCGGCAACATCCCTTAATGAGGTCCTAACATTAAGGAGCCTCATTTTTACTTCCATTTTACTCAGGTTTTGTATGTCCTCAGGGTTTTTCAAATTCACAGCCAAATTACATTCATTTAAAAGACCACAGATATAGCTTAACCATGTTATTTTCTTGCAATGGTCTTGGGTCAGACAATCCAATATGATATCCCTCGTAAAATGTGTCTCTTCCCTAGTCCAAATGCGGTGCCACAAAGTTAGGGCAGCTATGCTAATCAAATCATGAATGTAAGGAGTATCAGTCTCCCTATGTATTATAATAGTGGCAGTGGAAGCTGGTACGGCTAATAATCTTCTTAAAAATTATTTTCCAGAATTTGTAACTGGGAAGTATCTGCCAAGCCCCACAGGGCTCCCCCGTAACAGCTCCCAGTAATACACTTTGCCCCATATAACTTTAGAATTTCCCGAACTGGTTTTTTACCTATTTTTTGGGAAAATCTAAAAATGGCCTCAACCGATTTCACAAATTTTAGTTTACATAGATTTATGTGTGCGCTCCACGTACCCTTGCTATTAAAAAGAATCCCCAGATACGAAAAAGAAAAAGTCCTCTCTTTCAGTATACCATCAATATAATGTGATTTATTCTTAATATTCCTTTTCCCACATGACATGACTAGGGTTTTACTCAAATTGATTTTTAAATGCTTTTCCGTCATAAAATTAGTAAAATTATCCATCAATAATTGTAGGCCGTTTGCTGTCCTAGAAATTAGGACATATCTAGGAAACAGTGGTTCAGGTGTGGCCTAAATGGTCCAAAGCGAGAAAGTGACCCAGCAGGGAACACTTGGTTCTAAGATTTTGAAATTAATTCATGAGGAGCAAAGGAAATATCAGAGGAAGGTCATGTAGGTCAGATAAATGATAGACATTTATTTTACAATTTTTGTATAGTATTCAGGTGCTCACATACATTTAGGTGAAAGGAAGCGTGAAATGCAGGGTGATAGTGAGGTTTAAAAGGCATCGCATTGACAACAGTATAATGAGCTCCACAGTTATTTTACAAGGAGTAATAGGAGTTCATGTTGTATGGTGGTCGACGGCGTTTCGAACCCAATAAGTGGGGTTCATCTTCAGGACAAGGGTGAGCAAGCTGAATTAGAAGAAAGGAAAATCATCCTAGGCCCATTAGTCTGTTAATGATGTGGGCAGCTGGTACTGATTTTTAAAATGAGCTGAAGGCGTGAATTAATGGCGCCAAAGAACTGAGTGGGAATGCATTCGATGCCAGCAAAGGCAGAAGCAGGACGCTCCCGTCTGCACAGCTCCAGGCTCCCATTTAAAGGCCCTGCAGTTCGTTTTCTAAAAAATACAAAACCAATCATCCCGGCCAGCTGCCTTTCCATCCCGGGTTCCCTCCAAATAAGCAAACACGAGTCCTGGACAGACATTCCCACTCAGTTCTTTGGCGCCATTAATTCACGCCTTCAGCTCATTTTAAAAATCAGTACCAGCTGCCCACATCATTAACAGACGAATGGGCCTAGGATGATTTTCCTTTCTTCTAATTCAGCTTGCTCACCCTTGTCCTGAAGATGAACCCCACTTATTGGGTTCGAAACGCCGTCGATCACCATACAACATGAACTCCTATTACTCCTTGTAAAATAACTGTGGAGCTCATTATACTGTTGTCAATGCGATGCCTTTTTAAACCTCACTATCACCCTGCATTTCACGCTTCCTTTCACCTAAATGTATGTGAGCACCTGAATACTATACAAAAAATTGTTAAATAAATGTCTATCATTTATCTGACCTACATGACCTTCCTCTGATCTTTCCTTTGCTCCCTCATGAATTAATTTCAAAATCTTAGAACCAAGTGTTCCCTGCTGGGTCACTTTCTCGCTTTGGACCATTTAGGCCACACCTGAACCACTGTTTCCTAGATATCTCGCCACCCCAGGTTCACATATTGGGGTACCCTTGTCTTCTCAAAAAACCTAGAAATTAGGACATCATCATCGGCATACAATAATAATGGGGTGACCCGCTTACGAACCTTTGGGGCATCAATACTCAATTTCTGTAATAACGAGTCAACCCCATTAATGTAAAGCGAAAATAAAAGGGGAGCAAGAGTACAACCCTGTCTTATCCCACGTGTGATGCTAAAGTGCTTAGTGCATTCTCCATTTTCCCCGAAGCGTATCCTCGAGGACAAATGTACATAAATTTGTGATAAAAAACTAATTATGTCCAATGGGGCGCCCATCCCTTCGAGCGTCTGCCATAACTTTGAATGATTTACCAAGTCAAAGGCGCTTGACAAATCAACAAAGCAAAGGTGGAGAGAGCCATCCCTAGTTATCTTTTAATGGCGACACGAGGAGAGGGGTTAACTATTACCATTAGCGCCTACTACACCTTTGCTACACCACTGGGCACAATTTCAGTAACAAACTTTAACACACATGGTTGAAAAAACACGTATCAAAAGTAAGCTCGGATAACTGAAAGCAACATGTTAGGGAATTTCATCAGTGCTGTCAAACTTTAAAGTCAACATAAAGATCTATGCATTTAAAACCGAAAAAACATAGCGCGCCTGAAATGCACAACAAAAAATGTTTTGTATTGTAAATATTTGCAACTAAAATGTGTCCCAATACGCAGACGTTGTGTAACAAAAGAAAGCAGTTTGCTTTCTTCAGTATGAACTTTCTGCTGTGTGAAGCAAACAGTAACAAAAATATAATTAGTTTAATTGAAAAGACACCATGGGGCCAGATGTACGACGTGATTTTGCATGCGCAAACGGGTTTGCGACCCGTTTGCGCATGCAAAATCACTGTGGGCCATGAACAAACACTAGTTTGCGAGTCGCAAAAAATTGCGACTCGCAAAATAGTGATTTGCGACTCGCTATAATAGAGACTCTCTAGCCATGTATGAATGTTTTGCGACCGCAATTGCGGTTGCAAAACACTTGCAATTTACCGTCCTCTTCAAGAGGGTGGTAATGGAGTCGCAAATGGGAAGGGGTCCCCAGGGGACCCTTTCCCCTTTGTGACTGGCTCTAAAAATATTTTTTAAGGGCAGGTAGTGGTGCCAGGGACCACTACCTGCCCTTAAAAAACTGAAACGAAAACGTTTCATTTAAAAAAAAAAAATGCATCCCGTTTTCCTTTAAGGAAAACAGGCTGCATTTAAAAAAGAAAACACTGCTATATTGACAAGCAGTCCCAGACATGGAGGTCTGCTGAGCCCAGCAGGCCACCATCCCTGGGAGGGCCAGCCATTCCCTATGAGGTCGCAAATTGCGAGTGGCTCATTAATATTCATGAGCCTCGCATTTTGCGACCCCATTGGGAATCGCAATCAGTGTCTCTGACACTGTTGTACATTCCAAATTGTGACTCGCAATTTGCGAGTCGCAATTGAGCGCAATTTGCGAGTCGCAATTTGGAATGGTCGTACATATGGCCTCATATGTCCTTTCAACGGAGCAAGCAAAGCGTAGGCAACAATTAGAAGGTAGAACATGAAAAATCGAATTTTAATGAAAGAGATGACAGTAACTTTTTAAATTAGAAATTGCCAATGTACTTCTGTCACTCAGACTTAATAAACAAAAAATAGTTGAGACACCTATCTAAGTGCAGGCGAAACTTACAATGGCTGCATACACCAAACATTTTATAAGTGAAAGAGATTATGACAACATCTTATGGAATGAGTGGAGAAATAAGTAACTAGCTAACGCACCGCTGTAGGGCAGGCAACATTTACAGGAAACACACAAACGTATGTTTAATAGAAAACATGGGCAACGGAGACCACATTCCAGTTAATTCACTGAGCCTACTCAGCCCCAACCAACAGAGCAAGATTTTCAAAGGCTGTCCACAAAACACAATGTAACAGAAAACGAGGGATAGACCGACACCTATTGAAAGTTGCACCCTTAAAGGCAGGCAAATCATAGAAAGACTCATAAATGCCAGTAAAGGAGTTCATACATATATAGACATTATAGAAGAACATGTAAAAAAAAATGTTGCTAGTAGACCTCCTTTTTTTGTTTCATATGAACACAACAAGAGCGCCTGCTATAGCTAGTATAGGTACCGATCTCGGGGAGTTCGCAAATAATACCTACACAGATGCTATATGGCCCGGCAGCATTCCTTTAAAGAACCAGGTCTCTCCTTCGCAAGCCTTATGCGTGAGACATCACTTGTTGAAAGAACCTTGTCATAATCATGTGAATGCTTCCCCCTATCTTGCCGTCTGCCATAGTTCATAAGGTTCCCAAAGGAGCTGCCTTTTTCAATTATAGATTGCTTTATCCAGCCTGCATACATGATCAACAGCTGTCAGCCACTCTTTCACTGATGGGGGTTCCACTTCTATCCATCTTTTGCAAATTTCTCTTCCAACCAACAAGACCAAGTAAAATAACAGTGCTCTGTGCTGAGGGCCTTCCCACCTAAACCGCTTTTATCTATTCCGAATAGTATCAAAATGGGGCTTTCCTGTAGACCACCATTGATTATGTTGTTTAACAACTTGCCCAGCTCTTGCCAAAAGTGAACCAAACCTGGGAATTCCGCGAACATAGGCACATCATTGGCCCCCTTCTGCCCACGTCTTGCACATCTGTTATATTCTTATATTTTTCCAATTTTGCAGGCGTCCAGTAGCACCTATAAAGAGTAAAAAGATGGTTCCTTCTTAATGGAGCAGATTTCACCATAGCATACAACTATTTCAAAGATACTTGCCATATCTCCTCCATCTCCTCGTTAGGCAGGTGATGCTCCCATATTCCATATGGCGGCTTTGCCCTTGTGTCTCAGCGGCCATCACTATATTTCAGTACCGCAAAGAGACTTCCGTGTTCTTGGGTCAGATGTCCTGCAGAGACCCTCTTCCATCTGGGAAATTTCAGCATGAACCTCCACATGCCACTTAACCCACTGAGTTATCTGAATGTACTTGGACCATGGCAGGTGCCCAGACGTTCTTTCTCCCATTGACCCCACGACAGTGGTTTCCCTTCACTTAGCAAGTCTCCCTAATTCTCGTCTCTTCTAATAGTGCTACTCAGCTTATCAGTAAAACACTCCGGAGTCCCTGGCAAGTCCCATATTGGTGCTAATAGGCTATAATACGAAATACCCATGAATTATCTTATGTCATGTCACAGCCTGGCAACTGCTTGTGGAAGCTTAAGTCTGATTTTTAAACAAAATTTTAGGGACCCAAATTTAGACATAACCTTTGTTTTTGTTTTGCCTATCGAGGAGCTCTTCCATAGTCTCCGTATTGGACTTAGGTCTGGTGTTCCCATCAAACATCTGCATTTCCATGATCGAAAGGCCCAAAAGTATAACTGTAACTCAGGTACACCCAGTCCCCCTTTAAGCGGCTATTCCTACACCTCTGGGACTCCAAATGAAACTACTTATCTCCCCCTGAACATCTTCTTGTCTAAGACTAACGGAATATTGTCAAACAGGAAAGTGAACTTAGGTAGGACCATCATCTTAATCACGTTAGCACTGCCATACATTGTCAGGGTTAGATTTTTCCATCTGGAGAACAAGCTTTTACACTCTCTAATGACCTCGCTTAAGTTGGCCTCTGCCAAGATCTCTAGATCTTTTACCACCTTGATGCCTAAGTATTTAATAGCTTCCTTTCCCTCTCAAGCTTCCCAGTTAAGATTAAACTGCATTATCTCTGCTGTATCTTTATTCACTTATGGGCATATTTTTAAGCCCATAACACCACCATAGCGTCAATTTTTTTGATGCTCCGGTGTCGTAGTGCCATTTTTTATATTTACAAGGTGGTGCTAAGCCAATAACGTGGCTTAAAACTACCTTTTATATATGCCTCTTTCCGCCGCAGTCCTCTGTGGCAAAGGCGCGTGTAATGGGTGTTGCTGTGAGCATTCCACCGCAACACCCATTGCTTTTTGATCCTGCCCCTGATTTACAAGGAGGTGTAATTCTGTGGCAGCGCCAAAAACGAACACCATGCAAGAATAGGCATTAGAATGGCACACGAGGAGAAATGCCTATATTTCTCCTTGTTTTTGCTTTTTCTATGTGTGATGCATTCTGCAGCACACATCGAAAGAGCAAAAAAACTATTAATGATTCTTTATGTGCAGTAATGGACACCTTCCTCCACATAAACAATCATTAAATAATGACGATTTGCTACTTCTATGTGTGCTGCAGTCTGTAGGACATATAGAAGTAACAAATAGCCATAATGGATTATGTGCAGGAAGGAACACCTTCCTGCACATAAACAATCATTCCTTGCATTGCGGGCACCATTGCACTATGGTGCAAAGATGCCTGTGTTGGCACTAGGCAGCTAATTTTAGCGCCAGTGCTGGGTAAAACACAAGGGTTCGTCATATTGCAGTAAATACAATGCAGCCCTGTGTTTTGAAAATGTTGGAGCGAGGTGCTGCCAGATTTGGCACAGCTCAGCGCTCCAAAATTTTCTAGTAAATATGCCCCTTAGTATCCGGAGAGTCGACCAAAGACTGCAACATTCTTTTGTATTTCAGTGTTTTACTGGGATCTAATGTATATTAAGATCAGGTCATCTGCATACAAGACTAACCTCTTTGTGAGCCACCCAGGGCTACAAAAGAGAGCAATACTACTATTTAATCTGAGACTTTGTGCAAAGGGCTCCATACATAATTTAAGTAGGAAGGAGCAGCAGCCACCCTTCTCTTGTCCCTCTCATAATCAGCACATGATCAGATAGACTCTAGTTAACCAATATCCTCAACCTCGGAGAACTATACATCACCTTTATCACCCTACAAAAGGTGTGTCCCAACGCTAGTTGTTCCAATACCTCTGCTAAGTAAGTCCAATTGACTTGGTCAAACGCTTTTGCAGAGTCTAACATCATAATGGCTAACGGTGCCAGGTCTATCATTCCCAAAAGGGAGTGGGAAAATTCATGCAAGTGCCTTCCAAGCATAAAACACTTCTGGTCCTCATGGACCATCTTTCCAACTACCTTAGCCAATCTCTTCACCATGATCACTTCAAAGATCTTGCAGTCACAGCTTAAAAATTATTTTGGCCTGTATGACTCACATCTATTGTGGGGCTCGTAGGGTTTCAAAATCAGACTACTAGAAGTGTTCTGCCAGGATACAGGGGGCATAGATTCCTCTAATAATATATTATTAAATAGAGACTTCCACAGTGGGACTATTACTTCCTTCAGTTTCACACAAACCTCATTAGGGAGATCATCTGGCCCTGGGACTTTCGCTTTCTTACATTTACTCAATACTGCCTCTATTTCTACTACTTAGATACTGCTACTTAGCACTGCCCGGTCCTCATCATTCAGTGTGCTCAATTCTTTACTTCCTAATCAGCACTTCAACTCAACAATATCAGGATTATTATTCTCCCAATACAAATTGCTAAAAAAGCTGTGGAATGCTCTCTCAATGTCCTGAGACAACTTCAGGACCCTGTTGATGGGGCTCTCCACAATTTCAGCAATGGCATTTCTGCTGCAGTCTGCCATGCATTTTCATGCCAGCATTTTACCGCAATTCTTACTGGATTCAAAGGAGTGGACCATACTAGCTTCCCACCTCATCAACACTTTCTTTTCCAAGTGGGCTTCTAATGACACTTGCAATTTCTGCATATTGTGACATTTGACCCTTCTATTCTCCTCCTTCAGTCCCTGGTCACTCAGCTCTCTCTGTAAACCAATGATTTTACCTTCTGTCTCCCAAATTTCCTCTTTACTCTTTCTACTTTCCTGAGAGTTCAAACGTATCAGTTGCCCCCTTAGGTATGCCTTGTATGCATCTTATACTACCTGCACCTCAGCTGAACTCATGTTTGAGATTAAGAATTCTTCAGACCGTTTTTAACTTCCTGTGTTATTTCTTCATCGAACAACATTTTCCTGTATAGCATACATCTACGTTCCATTTTTTGCCTACTGAGCTCACGCTCTAGATACACCACAGCATGATCGGGTATATGAATAGGGCGATACGCTATCTTCCCCAAATTTTCCAGCTCCCTCTTTTCCAGTAAGACTAACCTCTAGAAATGATAATACTTCTTACAGTAAATTGTATACCCCCTCTGTCTCTCTGATTGATTCCTCCAAACATCACACAGCCCTAGTTCTCTCTTCATAAACTTTAGATATAAGTGGGTTTTAGGAGAACTCACAATACTGCACCTGGTAGATCTATCTGATGTGTTATCTGAGAGGACATTGAAGTCTCCTCCCATAAATATCGGGCAGTTGCAATCCAGCAAGTGCAGAAAGATGACCTTTAGGGGTTCTGCGTCATCATTATTTGGATCGTAATGCCCTACACAGGCAAAAACCCTGTCTTGTAATCTTAACCAGGCAATCACCCATCTGCCCCTGGTATCAGCTGTGTACTCCACAACCTCTACCCCTGCTTTCTTTCTTATCAAGATAGCAATTCCCTTATTACAACACATCTGATTAGTACCCACTCCTTGCTCAATCCACTACATCTTCCGACAAAATTATTTAAGTTCCTCCCTCAATAAATGTGTCTATTGAAGAATAATTATAGACGCACCATGATTATTCCTTCCTCTTAACCCATTGACATTCCAAGTCATTGCTGAGATTAAGTCCATACAAGCACTCCAGACTCTTCCAACAGGCTTACGACAAAAGACTTTACATCCTGACCTTCTGTTCCTTCTGTAATGTTAATGATTCTTAAGTTATTCCTCCTAGTGTTATTTTACAATACCACCATTCTCTCTTTCCTGAACTGCCTTTTCAAGGGCTTCAGTGCACTCAGCCAGGGAGTTTAACTTCTTCTTAAATGCTGCACCTGTACACTGAATACTTCTCTGATTCGCTAATTATTTGACCTTACACCATGTAATTTAGGCCCCCTATGCCGTACTATTGTCGGCTGAAAATCGATGCTCCTCCCTACCTGTTTGTCAGAACCCGCAATACTGGCAGTAACGTTCTTCATGCTGCCAATCCAGCCGCCACTTCACCACCACTATTCACAGAACTCCTATGCCCTTCCCTGCTTTTGATGCTCCTACCTGTTCTCAAGCTGTACCTGCTTTCTCTACTAAAGTCCCTCCTTCTCCTTGAATGCTTGCTTTCCAGATGCACTTACTGGCTTTTTTAAACAAGATGGCACTTTCTCCTGACCTGCCGTCACCGGAGCCCCAAATGCATACAGCACTCCTTTCTGCTCAATTAACTCTTCGCTTGGGGCATGGGAGCTACATGCCTCAAAGCTCCCAGCTCACCTAGCTCTGTCATCTAGGTATGTGCCCAGTGGCAGCTGGCTCGGCGAGGGGGTGGCGGGTGAGGGGGACCACAGGGGGCACTCGGGTACAATGTTAAATAAAAAAAATGCACTTACCTTGCCGCCAAGTCCCGTGTCTCCGCTCCTGCTCTCCTCCGTTTCGGACTCCAGGAAACGCAGCCAGGCTCCCCTGACCAATCACAATGCTGCATTAGAGCGTTGTGATTGGTCTTAGCGCCGTGGTTCGATTCTCAGCCAGGGACTGGGGGCCTGGGCATGTTCTCCATGCAGGCTGTAGTGCAGCCTGCATGGAGAACAGGAAAAGTGTGCATGACTGTTTGGGCCGACCAAACAGTCACTGCGCACTTAAGAGGGTTCTACTACTCCTCCCCTGCTCTTTAGCCCTGCCCCCTAACGCAAAGCTGCCGCAGCAGGAGGACTAACTAAAATGATAATAACATTACGTTATTATCATTTAATTTTTTCCTTTTTTTACTGCTTCAAAGCAGTGGGACTAAGCTCCTCCGCCTTAGCAGAGGAGCCGCCCCTGTATGTGCCTGCACTCAATGCCAGCACGTTCTCCACAATGATGCACAGCTTCCTGCCCGTGCTGACTCTTCCGACCTTGCCCCAGGAGACGTTCTGCTGCTGCGCAGCCCTACCTCTCCATAACTCCCCAGCAGCGAAAAACCAGGTCGTGACCCGCCCCCCCCCCCAGGCTCATGCATTGGTAAGTGCAATCTGCAACTTCACATGGTTGCTTATTCAAGGTAGGCTCATTTTCCATTCTCATGACCTACAGGCCATAAGCTTCTGACTGGTTACCCGTGACTGGACGCCATGTTCCCCGGTGTCAAAGGGAATGGCTTACTCTAGTGGGTGGGTCAGTTAGTAGAATTCAGTAAGTGCAGGCAAACTGTACAGAAACAGAAATGCACATTTTTAATAGAAAGCATGGGGAAAAGAGAAAAATGGAAAAAAATATAATTAGGCTCCCATTTGATAACATGCAATGCAGCACCACAACAACATTTTCTTTGCGGTTTTGCACAAGCAGGTATTCACAGTGCAGAGCCATACCTAATAAGCTTGGTCTGCTGCTGCTGTCATGTTCTGGTTTGGTGCTATAAAAGGCTGCCTTGCATAGCGCACAGTCTGACAGACGTGCGGTCTCGATTGTACAAGAAACATACCCTTCTAGTACAAATCCCCATGTCTAGACAAACATAGAAGTACTGGATGTATGTTTGTGTGTGTTTGTGTGGTTTTTTTGTTTGGAGAAGTTAAAACATTTGCTATTGTTAGCACCCACTTCAAGGAAGTGTTATATTTTTCAAGGAAACCTGGTCTGTCTAGCTTAGTAGATGATGCTTTGTATCAAAACATATGTGTGAAGGCACTGATCCACTAAAGTAATACTCCAGTAACGCCTCC
The DNA here is from genome assembly GCA_963921515.1 of Calotriton arnoldi. NCBI lineage: Eukaryota > Metazoa > Chordata > Amphibia > Caudata > Salamandridae > Calotriton > Calotriton arnoldi. Next base: position 1,292,197 of record CAWUFW010002287.1, read on the forward strand.
TTAGCACAAAGTAGTCAAAAGTTGTTTTGCACTGACAAGAGGGCACCTTTCCCGAGCAATATGCCTTTTGCACTGGAAAGTAAATCCATGTGCCATGTTACGTCTGTTTGTGTCACATTGCACTGGTGCAGGGCATTATTTCACTGAGCAACCCATCAGAAGAGAAGTCAAATGTAATGAAAACTGTCCATGCTGCACACAATGTAAAACAAAACAACAGCATTCTACAGAAAGGGATCATAGGAATACATTTGTAAAATGTGAAGTACACCCCAGGATTAATATGGATTTGATTATTTCAATGAGAGCAACCTTAAAGCAACCTGACTGGCCCTCTGCACCATGATTATTGCTGCATTTTGTCATTCAAATACCAGCCAGGGAGCTCATTTTTGTCTTTGTATTAGCACCCGTGACACACTGGCTACGCTACTGAAAACAAGCGAAGAATGATGACTGAAACTACCCTATCCAGGTAAACAATTTTACTGACCTAAAAATACCTTTTTCCATATTTATGTAAAAGTAGCGCAATGCAGAGCAGCAAGCCACCTTGGTGTGCTGCGCTACATTACAGGGAAAGGGCAGGATTGAGCCTTGCACCATGGAGCCAGGGTGTCTGCGTTGTATGCAGGATTGTTTTTGTGCAAGAAGGGGCATCTTCCTGGAACAATACCGAGGCATATTCCTCTATCTATGTGTGCTGCGAAAGAGGAAGTAACAAGGAGAAATGAAGATATTTCTCCTCATTATGCCTCACCTAGGAAGACGTAGGATTTGACATATTCCCAGGTCTACCAGCGATGGTAAATCTGGGAATGCATCAAAATCCATGGGAATTGCATTGAACACCCATGCAGCGCCCATGGAATGCCTTCCCAGGGCAGAGTAATGCAAAGCAGCAATTTGCACTGCGTTACTCCTGATTATCAAGCCACACAGGGCCACGCAAAGTGGCCTTGCGTGACTTGATAAATTGCATTTAAGGGTTTGCATCGCACATGCACCACTTTGCGTGGCGCAAGTGCGACGCCCACCCTTGATAAATATTCCCTCTCATTTATATAATGTCTCCATGGGGATATGGAAGTGTTCCAAGTAAAAAGTGATGTAAGGACAGCATTAAGTGCGAATTTTATAGAGGCAGGTATAACGAAAAGGCTGCTGGAGTTCCTTTTAAAAATAATACGAAGGTATTATAAACGTTTTTGTATGTAATTCATCTGTATTTTGAAGGGAAGGAAGGGCGTTTTTGATTATTTTTTTAACATTCCACGATAGTATAGACGCTGTTTCCGGTATATCAGAAGCGGGTGAAAAAAAAACGTTTTGAATTGTTATAGTCTGACAGTGCCCCAACACAAAAAAAAAACAAAGACATTCATCTGGTAGTTTAAAATGAAGCAAATTAGCATTCGTCAGACTGATAAGGTTGGCTGGAGCTTGTGGATGAAATGGCAGACGTTTGGGACGTGAGCAGCAAATTAAATTAAGGTAAATTAATTTAAGTCAGTTGCTGATGGCGACTGGCTGGCTTGCCCTACAGACTTTATTAGTTTAACAACCACCTTTTTGCACTAAATACTGAAGAGAAACGATTTTTGTCAGGCTAGCCGAATGTCAACAATGTGAAGAAGCAGAGTGCAGCCAAGCGCAGAATTGGGAGGATCCAATTGCCCCATGCTGTTTGTTACTGTGGGTGGATGGAGATTGTGAATGGCAATTTAACCAATGGATGAAGAGCGCTGACCAAAAGTTTTGGAAAAAAAACAATAATGTTGGGAGGCAGCTAAAACTGTGTCAAAGGTCAGCTCTACAAACAGTCATAAAGGAGAGACTGAAGTGTATATCAGTTGTACAAGAGTGGACATTTGCGCTTGACCATCAAGAAAGATGACCACTTTGATAATGAGAACAGGCTATTGCTGCAGTGCGTTACATAGGAAAGGAGGAGGCTGTGGGTGCCATATAGCACTCTGTTTAGGCAGAAGAACAATCTTTGCCCAAGTTTCATCCAGGGTTGGCCCCTCCGCTAAGGCGAAGAAGCGTCGCCCCACTGCTCTCAGAGCAGGAAACATAAAATGATAATACCATCATTATTATCATTTTATCTTTCGTAGGATTGGGGCTGGGTTAGGGCAGGGCGGGGCTGGTGACAATGGGGGAGGAGAGGTTTGCACACTCCAAGTGCACATGATGGTTTATCCGGCTGTCTTGGGCCGGCCAAACAGTCATGCACACTTTGCATGTTCCCCACCAGGATGTAATGCACAGCCTGGTGAGGAACATGCCCAGGCACCCACTGCCTGTCTGAGCGCTGATCTACGGCACTCAGACCAATCACAACGCTGCATAGCATAGTTGTGATTGGCTTATGGGAGCCTAGGTGTGCTTCCTTGTTCCGTCCAGAGGGGAGAGACGTGTAGAAGAGATAAGTGTTTAAAAAAAAAATATATATTTTGTATTCTCCTGCCACCCCTCCACCCTCGTTCCCTGCCAGCCGCTACTGACTTAATCTCATCTCCTATTTAACATTGTCTGAGACCGAAATTCACTGTAAGGGGCAGTGTGACCTCAGCGTAGAACAGGCGGCATATGTACTGCAATAAAGCGACCATCTTGATGATATGGAGTACCAATCAGTAACCCTTCACCGATACCTTATGATGCTGATGGTGGTGTTCATCCTCCGTGGTTTATATCTCTCTATTCAAAGCTAGGTTTAGATTCTCAGGACCTGAAATAATAAGACAGCTAACTTCCTGCAGCTGAACTCTGCGAAATCTGAGATTCTCCTGGTTGGCAAAGATTCCCATCTTTGGAATAATGACTGGTGGCCTCCGGCCCTTGGAGCCCCTCCAGCCCCCAAATCTGCAGTGAGAAATCTGGGTTTTATGCTTGATAAGGATCTCAGCTTTGAGACGCATGCCAAATCAGTGGCCGGGAAATGTTTTGGGCTACTGCGTGGCCTTAAACCGATACTTGGTCTATTTGACGCCCAAACGCGTCAGTTGATCATCCAAGCTTCTATACTGGCCCGTTTGGACTATTGCAATGTGCTCCTTCTGGGCTCCAATAAATCCGTGCTGAACCGATTACAGCGGGTCCAGAATGCTGCAGCACGTGCAATTTTTGCCCTCCCCAAATACAGCCATGTTTCCAACCTCCTTCATCGCCTGCACTGGCTGCCCCTTGAACATCGAATGCGCTTTAAGGCGCTCTGCATCATGCACAAGATTCTGACAGGCATCGGCCCAGATATTTTGAGCGACCTGTGCGCCCTCTATTCTCCATCGCGAGTGCTGCGCTCGGCAAACCAGATTCTTGCACGAATCCCACGTATACGAAGGACCAGATCTGGTGGGCGCTCTTTCAGGCGACTGGCCCCCGCCTTATGGAATTCTCTTCCTCTCCATATCCGCAGCAGCTCTGATCACCAGGCCTTTAGACGGCTTGTGAAGACCTGGCTCTTCTCTCAACTCTAATCTCTTGCTTGTTCCCCACTCAGTGTTTGCTTTAGCGCTGGGACGCCTCATTGCCGAGGCAGCCATGCGCTTTACAAGTATTATAATCTAATCTAATCTAATCTCCAGTCCTGTCCTAATTTATTCTGTGTATAACACAAAATGTCTGATTTCCTTATTGTGTCTACTTACCCAACAAATAATTTTAATAGAGTGTATTTATCAGTCTTCTCTCCATTATGCTAAACTAAATGTGAAGAATATTAATTGATAGTAGTTTTTTAGGGTAAATGATAACAATAGCCAGAATGTGGTGAGACTTGTGTAGAGTGGGACAAAATAATTAATCAGGAAATATTCGTAATAGAGTTGGAGCAAGAGGTTATTTCTCATTTTCTGCTCAGTGTGTATAATGAGGAATAACCATCAGATTCAGATCTGGTATTACTGAATTCTTCAGTACTTTCTCCTTTCTCAGTGGAATCTCAGGATCCCACTTGTAATCACAAACTGCTCACACCCACACTTACTACTACCCCGATAACGGTAACTCTGAGAGGATGAGATACCAAATTCCTTTGTAGAGCTATCTCTATGAAGCCTCAAATTCTGTACCTTAGGGAATATCATTTTACTTGTACCTCAGTCTGAAACCACTATCAGCCCGACTACAAGAGGGACAGATGAGGTAGAGGTATTTACTGCACCAGACAAATACCATTACCTCAGGGATTAGGTCTTAACTGGGTATTGAAAATACATTTTATTTCACATTTTTCAATTATATATTAGGCATAACATGGATAATCAGTATTTAAAACACCAAGCTCTGCATGTTTTTCTTTTTCTCTGGGCCTTTTTCACCAGCACATTTTGGTAGGTTTGAATTGCAGAAATCTTTCAGGGGAAATTGTGCTCAGGGCCTATACCCTTAATTCTAACTTGTGTGTAAAAGGGTAGGATATTTATCAAGCTCGATAAATGTATATCAATTTGGTGTGATAAATACCTTTTATTACAGGTTTTCAACTTGAAAATGAGGCATAATATGCAGAATTCATATTTAACACACCAACATCATTATGCTTTGCCTTTCAACAGTTCTGACCAGGAAACAGCGTTTACAACGCATGCTTTAGATCGCATGCCATTACAACGCGGTTGTTACAACGACCGCGTTGTTACAACGCGAACTATTGCATCGCAAGTCGTTACAACGACTTTCTGTAGGGGGCAGAAGGTGTTGGATTTACAATCCAACACCTTCCCTGCTGTTGCACAAACTGGAGTAGGAATAGTAAATGATACTATTCCTAAGTCCAGTGCGCCCCCTACAGCAAGTCGTTGTAACGACTTGCGATGTAATGGTTTGCGATGTAACAACGCGGTCGTTGTAACGACCGCGTTGTAATGGCATGCGATCTAAAGCATGCATTGTAAAGGCATATATTCGTTTTGATCAGAGTATATCAGGGAAAATCCTCTAATGTGTGATGATTATTGCACAACCAGTTGGGAGTGAAAGTTACCCCTGACCTTTCACTTGGGAACTATATTTGAAAATGCCATACCATCTGCGTCTGATTTAGAGTGCTGCAGAGGGGTATTTATTTATATATTTCACCCAATAAAATCAGATACCCGCAGTGATCAGAAGTTCTGGGGTGCAATATATAGCACCAATCCCAGCAGTGGAATATAGCATGCAGATTTTGGAGAGTATTCACCCAACTCATAATACCGACCCCTGCACAAACAGATATTTGCACAGGGGTCCGAATTATGAGTAATGCAATATTTACCTTATCAAGTACTGATCATGGCTTGGGTTTTTATCACATATGTTAATTGCCACACCTCACACAATGTTACCCTGCTAAATTTCAAACCTGCTAAACCTTATTAGGAGTAAATGCCCAGGAAATAAGTAAATCATGCACAATTTGGTGCAGTAAATACAGCTTCCAAGTGTTTTGCCTCATTTCCAGAGCCACACCTTAGGTTATGAGGTATTTACTACAACCAACATGTGGTAATACCATATTACATTCTGGTACAGTCATAACCATGGCCATAGGCTGACGGTAGAGTTAGAAAGAAGCTATTTTATCAAAAATATCTTATTTGAACAGAAGTGCTATTTCATTCCACCAGAACAGTAATTATCTTTAAAAGTACTGCTGCTTGAAGTTTGCTTCATTGTGATGCAGAAGTGAATAATAATCTTCCCTGCAAAGCAACCTGGTTAACAGAGGCTATCTCTTTATAGCATATCCGTGATCTGAATCGTGTCTTGTAAAATATGTGCTTATATTCAAAATCAACAATTCCTAGACTTTGCGAAATGGTTAGACAAACTTTTATTATCATACATACAATCCATGCATGCATCTCTCTGTCCAATAAAGAATTTTATCTCAGGCTAAGTAACAAAAAGCCGATTATTTGTCTTTTCATGTATTACACTTTGAAGAGTTGGTATTTTATAACATAAACCTTAAAGGTCTCAATGGCTCAATGGAAACAATCAACAGACAAAGACGTGATCCTGGAGAGATCAGGTCTAGTCTGTCCAAAATTGACATAGCTGTAATGAGTATGTGTTTACTGTTATTTCAAAGATTTCAAAGGAGACTGAGATGCCATCTATAGAAGCATGTGCCACAGCTTTACAACCTACAACCTTAAAATAATTTTCTTGTTTCATTAAAGTATCAAATTGTTTGTGAGAGAGGGGAACAACTAGTGATTAAAGAAGAATCAGAATCTGTCATTGAGACATGAAAGGGCAGTGTCACCTAGTCAAAGGCACCTATTAATTGACCTCATTTTAACATGTAGTGAAATTCAGTGCAATCTGTGATTCGGAAGAACTTGGGCATATTACACAATCTGGACCATTATGAAATAATGACTGAAGATTTGAAAATGGAAAACTCCAGGATAATTTTCAAAGGAAGACATTAGCGATGGCTTAACAAAATACAAAGTACATTTCAACAAAGTAGGAGAAATGATGCTATGTTTGAGGTGTATGTTGTCATGGATTAAGAGGCCAGAAGGACTTGTACCACTTCCATGGCATGTAAGATGGAACAGTTGCTCTGCATGTTTAAATAGACAGGACGTTCGGTTTTAGGCAAACATGGACTGGTCCCAATGCAGGATGAATCTGGTTCCAAGATTTGGTAATCTTCTATAAAAAAGGAGCATAAGAGGGTAATTATAACCAGGACGCCCTCCACTCACAAACTTCAAAAAACAACAAGACCTGGCTATAAGAAACACAAGATAATTTTAAACAATTTCTGACAAATAGGTATCATGTTAAACTCTTTGGTGAGACTCTGCTTGCTTATCTAGTCATGCCCACCTGCATGTGTTAGTTATTATTAAAAAACTCATCAACCACCCAGTGCAGGTCACAAGCCCATCAGCCAATGGTCTCCCAATGGGCTTACAAAATGTAACTAAAAAAGTAACTGAAAAATGTGAGGTGGGTCAGAAAGTGCCTCACGTAAGCACCATCCATTGAGCTACTGGTTGGTACTCACCAGTTTGCTCACTCTATCATCATCTGCATTTCTTGGCAGAAAACAGAATATGACCTAACTCTTAAAGTAATATAAAAAATTAAGAAATGAAAGAGTGAGGTGTATAAGTGAAGGTGACAACTATCTACCATCTACGCCCGTAATGTGAAAAAAGAGTAAACTGAACTCCCCATAAGTTAAAATAGATTGTGAACATTTATCACACATATTTTTTTAATTTTTACTAGTGTTCACACTCAATAAAAAAGATGGCATGTTTAGACCATTTTAACCTGAACGGCCGACGTGTTTCATTGCCATAAAAAAAAATTACGTAAATTTCATCAGGGCACGGGGACACATCTCCACCTCAAGAATGCACTGGACCGAGTGGTTGCCAGGTGGACTCCTACCAGCAACTTACCGGGAAAGTACAACGCGAGCACCCATCTTGGCAGTGTGTGTTCTTGGCTGCATTGAGTTGTGGGGGTTAGTCACCCTCTAGGTCCACTCCTGGTGAGTTGCTGGTAGGAGTGTGAACACTAGTAAAAATTTAAAAAGTTTTAAGTTGTAATTCCTGATTACAAAAGTGTATCTAAATCGTGTTTCATATCTTTAGAATGGTAATGATAAATCCTCTTTAGTGGTAAAGTTGGATTTGACATTACTATTTTAGAAATTCCACTTTTAGAAAGTGGACATTTCTCTGCTCTTAACTTTGTTGTGTGTGCCTGCAATACACGCCTGGGCTGGGTGACAGCTACACTTTGTGCATTCCATCTAGACAGCCACAAACACATGAAGGGTGGATGTGACAGGGGATTCATCTGCATTCTGATAGCCTTCCTGGCAGGAAGGGGAGAGGGAGCTGACACTTACGTCTGAATAAGCTGTGACCTGTCCCCACAAAAATAAATTATTACCCCCCACAGATAGCCTGGCAGACAGAGCTGGAATGAAAGGGGACCTGTGCACTTCAAGGAGCTACTTTAAAGTCACCCCCCACTTCAAAGGCACATTTGGGTATAAGTACTGGGGCTCTGACCCTACCAAATGAGTACACTACTGGACCTGGGAAGAACTCTGCTTGTGTCAAGACTGTTATGCTGTAAGGATTGCCACATTGCCTTGACTGACTGTTCTGAGGAACTGCTTCTCTGCTTTGCTGAGCTGCCCTGCTGCCTTCTGATGTCCGCCCTGTTGAGGACAAGTACTGGACCCATCTCACTTGAACCCAGAGTGACTCCAAGGGCTTGCTGGCTTGCCTCCTGTTTTCTGAAATCTCAGGGACGCCTAAGACTTACTACAATCCTGCTAGTGCTGCTGGACTCTGCCATCTGTGAGTCCTACCCTTCCCTGAGGTGCCTCCTCCAGTCCTGGGCCTCAAAAGTGGGTTCTGCAGCAGTTTTTTTTTACAAAACTGACACATTGTCACCTTTGTGCTGATCAGAACCGACGCATCGCCCTTCGACGCCGACGCAGAGGCTGTTCGATGACAGCGATTCTACAGCCTGCATAGCCTGATGGTGAAGGTCTGCATGGCTTGACGACAACACTTTGCCTGCATCTCAACAGAGCTCAACAACAACTCAGTGGCCCGACTACGTGGGAAAGATCAACGCATCGTGCCCTCAGCATCGACCCTTTGCTCCATCCAAGGTACGTTTTCAGCAGGACCTGCGTGAGTCTTATAGCCAGCCTGCCCTCCATCTCAGTCGGCCTGAACTTTGGAGTTACCGCGGTCTCTCACGACCTTAAGTAACCTTTGAGCGCAATTGACTTCAAAGCACTCTTTTTGCATTTATTCTTTTTGAAATTCATATCTCAACTTCTACTGTTTGGGTTTTTGTTGTTTTGGTGTTGTTCAACTCAGATAAATATTTTCTATGTTTCTAAACCTGTGTGGATAATTTTTGTGGTAGATTCATTGAGTTAATGTGTGTGTGTTGAACAAATGCTTTATACATTGCCTCAACAATTTAGATCCTTCTATTCTTTCAAACTATAGACCCATATCATTACTTTGTGTTTGAGCAAGCTGCTGGAAGGCCAAATTAACAAACAATTGACGGATTTTCTTGAAGTTAAAAAAATCTTAGATCCTTCTCAATCAGACTTTAGAGCAGAGCATGGCACCAAAGCAGCCTTGGTTGCCATTACTGACATAATTAGGTGCTCGCTGGATGTTGGTCCATCTGCCATGTTCTAAGACCTATCCGCAGCATTTGATGCTGTGCCCAATACTTAGCTACTACAAAGATTACAAGAGGTTGGGATCCTTGGGTCCTCTCCGGCTTGATTCCAGGAAGTCTTGAAGGATAGAATGCAGGGTGTCTCACTGGGAGCTTTCAGAGCCAAGCCCAGGTTGGTCGATAAGGTAGTCCCTCAAGGGTCATGTTTGAGCCCTTCTCTATCTAATATTTATGTGTCACCCCTTGCTAAAGCCATCAGAGAATATGGGTTTGATATCATATCATACGCAGACAATACTCAGCTGGTCTTGTCCTTAGAGGAAGATATCGACAAAGCAAAGTATCGCTTTTTGACTGCTACGAAGGAGATTCTTAAGTGGATGGCAGATAACTTCTTGCAGCTAAACGCAGGGAAAACAGAGATTGTTCTGTTCGGGAAGGCCCAAACCCCGTGGTCCCCAGGTTTGTCGCCACCTGAATTTGGCAAGGCCCCATCCCTAGCAAGGTAGTAAAAAATCCAGGAGTCAAGATAGATCAGGAACTAAAAATGAAAGAGCAAGTTCTGTCTAGTAAGGGCACGTGTTTCCACATACTACACACACTAAAGAAGAAATTACAATTTCTTTCACTATCTGCCAGGAAGACCTTGATGCAGGCTCGTGTAGTAAGCCGACTGGATTATGGCAAAGTACTATTTCCTTCTGCCATTAAGTCACTATTGTCGAAACTGCAGGTCATGCAAAATGCAGCAGCTCGGCTGGCTTGCAATCAGCCTCCCTAGAACAGCCCCTGCTCCCCTTCAAAAACCAATTCACTGGTTGCCAGTAAAAAAAGTATAACATTCAAAATGTGCTGCTTAACCTACAAAGCCTGGGTGGGTAAAGGTCCTGAGCATTTATGACAGAGGCTCAAACGTTATCTCCCTGCTAGGAATCTGCTTTCCAGTGAGAAAGAGCTACTATCTGTCCCCCCTATTCGCCGATCTAGATGTGGTGGAAAGTCCTTTTCTTATTTGGCCCCCACCCTGTGGAACAAACTGCCATTTTCTGTCAGATCGTGTCAAGACTATAAAGTACATTTAGGAAAGTACTAAAAATGGCAATGTTTTAGATCTGATTTGAACTCTCTGTACTGACGGTGCACCAAGATACCCCTGTTGGGGTGATTCATGTGCGCTACCAAATTAAATAATTCATTCATTCTTTAGATAAGCCTGACTGCTCTGTGTCAAGCTACCAGAGGGTGAGCACAAGTTATCTTTTAGTGTTTATCTAGCTTACCCTGACTAGAATTGCGGCCTGTATTTGGACAGGGTGCATACGCTTCCCAGCTAGAGACCCAATTTCTAACATTGGTGATCAGCAGTGAGGAGAGGTCGTGTGTTTGTGCAATAACACATATTAATTCAATGTTCTCTGCAACTCTATACTTAAGACCCATTTGAATCTTTTTCAATTCTCCTTGATTAACATCTTTGATTTTTCCAAAAGTTTTTTTGCCCCATGCTCATTTCCTCTACAATATCTGTTGTCCTACCTGGCAATATGGGATTCCATCTGGCCAACCTGGAGGCATACACAGTAGGTAATTATCATAGGAGAATGGATCACTTGTCCTGTATTGTTACCAGGGTCTGGGTTGTTAGCCGTCTTAAAAAACCCTCATTCACATAGAAGGTAACGTGGCGGTATATCTTGATTCTCCGCTTGTGTACCTTTGTGAAAAGCATCATCATTGGGTCTTTCAGTATTCTTTCCTCCTCCTGGAGGAAGACCTACTGGTGTTTATAGTAGTGTCCAGAAATGATGAAAGTGTGATTAAAGTGAGTTTAAAATTGCCTCCATCTCTCAACTACGTATTTTATTCTATTGGAGGTGGGGAAAGGATAAAACAAAGGGCTGTGCGTATCTAGAAGGGCTACTGTTCTATAGCACCTACTTTAAAAGCGTGGGTGGTCGACATGTTTCAGCCCCATCGGTGCCCAAGAAGGTCCCGAACTCATGATTTAATTAATTCTCTCATAGGCTGTCCCCCTTGTCATGAAGAAGACCCGCTGAGACTCCTCTTGAATCACGCACCACTTGGGTCGAGACGTCGACGTGCAAATACAATCCATTCCCTACTCTCTCCACCCCACGTGAAAAGCAGAACTGTGTATGGACTGGAGATTCAAGTGTATAGGGATTGATGTCTGTTGAATGAACATTTTAGATACATCTTGTACAGCACTGTATATATCTTATTCACCTAAAGCACTTTGTCACCACTAGATCACCTTATCACAGATTAGTCTATGTTGCGTCGTTCTATATGTAATTTGTTGTTATCTGTGACAGCCTCATTACATGTCAACCAGAGCAAATTGTAAAATGAAAATGAATTAAGTTGTCAATACAATCTATCTTGATTACATCAATCTAGGTGTGTCCTACTTTTTTGTATAAATGTCTATGATATATTTAAAGTAATTATTCTACTCCTGACAGAACCGATTCCTCCTCCTGGAGGAAGACCTACTGGTGATTACAGTAGTGTCCAGAAATGGTGAAAGTGTGATTAAAGTGAGTTTAAAATTGCCCCCATCTCTCAACTACGTATTTTATTCTATTGGAGGTGGGGCAAGGATAAAACAAAGGGCGGTGTGTATCTAGATGGGCTACTGTTCTATACCACCTACTTTAAAAGCGTGGGTGGTCGACATGTTTCAGCCCCATCGGTGCCCAAGAGGGTCGGGGGGCTTTCTTCAGGACCAGTGTTGTGCACGTTACCAAGTTGATGGTGTGCGTAGGTAAGTTATTGCACTTACCCTTCTTCTCTGATGTTATGGGTGAATAGTACCTATAACTGGAATGAGAAAACAGAAAAAGGAAAAAAGACTATAATGTCAAGGTATCACGTTAATTCAACATGAAACTAGATCAATTGTGATCAAGGTCTGTCTTAGAGGATGCTTAAAACAATAGTAATGAGCTTAGTTCTTGGGATGAGGTGGGGAAACACACAATAACTGCTGTGCATGTTATGGGGGCCTACTGCATTTATACAGGCCTCCTTTTAGACAATAATTCTTGCATGAGGCCATTTCTCAAGTAGCCTTGTGCCCAGTGATGTATAATCGGCCAGAGTGTATGGTTCCATGTATAAATGTGAGAAATGAACTCGCGGTGTTTCAAATGCGCGAGCTCTTGGGTGGCCCGCTTCTTATTGCGTTACTGGTAGTAGTGGTATGCATATATGATGTAGTTCCTGGCAAGGGACTGCTCTCGTTTATTTTGTGCTCGTAAAATTGGGCATGTGGTTGTTTTCATTTTTGCCAAAACTGTATTCTGTGCTGATTGGTAACGTTATCCTTTTACGCGTTAGACGTTAAGCCTAATTCCTTCCTCCATTGAAGGTGTAGGTTCGGTGCTGGGAGGAACTGTAATAGTTCTTGAAATTAACATAGGAACGTGCTGGTATACATACTGTGCGTATTTGTATAATCTTTGTTTACTCGCGTAAGACCCAACATAGTTCTCAATGGGGACATTAAATAAATAGAGTGTACTCGATAGATGATTCACGTAGTTAAACAGTGCTGTTTTATGTGCTCACTTGCGTAATACCAGGTGCCTGGGAGAGCGTTTAAACTAATTTGGAGGGCTCAAAGTCATTCAAATACCTTAATGTTCAGCTTTTGTGCTTCCTCTGGGGTCGCACGAGGCCTCCTCATTTAGAGTAGGACGAGGAAGGAGAAATTATTTAGATGGACAGCGTGGCCACATATTTGTGTTCGACAACCTCCTAACGATGGAAAATACCTCGAGGAGTCGAGGTCACAACTTGTGCTTGCTCCGTCTGCTATGCCCCGGTGGAGCGCGCTCGCTGAGGAGCGGATTTTGTAGTTAATTACCTGTGGTAGGCATGGTAGAGAGACTATGGTTTCTGATGCTGATCTGTACATTTTACTCATTACAAAATCTATTCTACGCTAGGTAACAAAGAGTGGAAATGTATGTGGCACTTCTTGCTTAAATTTCAGCGGGTGCCTCATTATACTGATTGGAAAAATTGTTGGAAAATTGTGGAAGATCCACTTATCGTATCCGCCTGCGGTGAATGTCGTGTTGCTTAATGTTGAGGGGAAGAGTTTCATTTCTGGGGTTCTTCATCATAGGTGACGTTGAGGTGTCACTCATCTTAATATCATAAATGTTGGTTGCTCATTCACCTTCTTTCTCCACTTTTAGTTGTTTTAAAAGTGCCCACAACTGGTCTATATGATTGGTAATAGTGGAAAAGCATTAGGTCATCTAGTAACTGTTCATGTTATCAGCTGTTTTGTGCTTGTGACCCTGCTCAGCGCTGTTTGGTGTGCCAAGGGATATTATCGTTCAGCCCTGTTTCATAGGTTCTGAGGCGGTACACCCATCTTTGTTCCTTTTCATATAGGATTCATTCTACATTCTGGTTTTTTGTGGTCAAGGTCTCAAGAACCACCCAGTTCAGCTCTTCAACTGTGTGCTTGGTATTAATGAAGTGTGTGCTCATTTTCGTTGTTGTTCTTTTGCATTTAATATTGCTCTTTGTAATGAGTAAAATTCACAGATCAGCATGAGAAAGCATAGTCTCTCTACCATGCCTACCATAGGTAATTAACTACAAAATCCGCTCCTCAGCGAGCGCGCTCCACCGGGGCATAGCAGACAGAGCAAGCACAAGTCGTGACCACAACTCCTCGAGGTATTTTCCATCGTTAGGAGGTTGTCGAACACAAATACATGGCCACGCTGTCCATCTAAATGATTTCTCCTTCCTTGTCCTACAGTAAATGAGGAGGCCTCCGTGCGACCCCCCAGGAAGCACAAAATCTGAACAGTAAGGTATTTGAATGACTGTGAGCCCTCTGAATTAGTTTAAACGCTCTCCTGGGCACCTGGCATTATGCGAGTGAGCACATAAAACAGCACTGTTTAACTACGTGCATCATCTATCGAGCACACTCCATTTATTTATTTAATGTCCCCATTGAGAACTATGCTGGGCCTTACGCGAGTAAACATAGATTATACAAATACGCGCAGCATATATACCAGCACGTTCCTATGTCCATTTCAAGAACTATTACAGTTCCTCCTTGCACCGAACCTACACCTTCAATGCAGGAAGGAATTAGGCTTAGCGTCTAACGCATAAAAGGATAACGTTACCAATCAGCACAGAATACAGTATTGGCAAAAATGAAAACAACCACATGCCCAATTTTACGAGCACAAAATAAACGAGAGCTGTCCCTTGCCAGGAACTACAACATATGCGCATACCGCTACTACCAGTAACGCAATAAGAAGCGGGCCACCCAAGAGCTCGCGCATTTGAACCACCGCAAGTTCATTTCTCACATTTATACATGGAACCATACACTCTGGCCGATTATACATCACTGGGCACAAAGCTACTTGAGAAATGGCCTCATGCAAGAATTATTGTCTAAAAGGAGGCCTGTATAAATGCAGTAGGCCCCCATAACAGGTACAGCAGTTATTGTGTGTCTCCCCACCTCTTCCCGAGAACTAAGCTCATTACTATTGTTTTAAGCATCCTCTAAGACAGACCTTGATCATAATTGATCTAGTTTCATGTTGAATTAACGTGATACCTTGTCGTTATGGTCTTTTTTCCTTTTTTCTGTTTTCTCATTCCAGTTATAGGTACTATTGACCCATAACATCAGAGAAGAAGGGTTTGTGCAATAACTTACCTACGCACACCATCAACTTGGTAACGTGCACGACACTGGTCCTACAGCCATCGAACATACCATTTCATATCATGTAACACACCGAACTCATGATTTAATTAATTCTCTCATAGGCTGTTCCCCTTGTCCTGAAGAGGACCCGCTGTGACTCCTCTTGAATCACACACCACTTGGGTCGAAACGTCGACATGCAAATACAATCCATTCCCTACTCTCTCCACCCCACGTGAAAAGCAGAACTGTGTATGGATTGGAGATTCAAGTGTATAGGGATTGATGTCTATTGAATGACCATTTTAGATACATCTTGTACAGCACTGTATATATCTTATTCACCTAAAGCACTTTGTCACCACTAGATCACCTTATCACAGATTAGTCTATGTTGCGTTGTTCTATATGTAATTTGTTGTTATCTGTGACAGCCTCCCTACATGTCAACCAGAGCAAATTGTAAAATGAAAATGAATTAAGTTGTCAATACAATCTATCTTGATTACATCAATCTAGGTGTGTCCTACGTTTTTGTATAAATGTCTATGATATATTTAAAGTAATTATTCTACTCCCGACAGAACCTATTTCACTATAGATTTACGATACCCAGGTTCTGAGGGTCACCGGGTAATCCCATTATACTTGATGATCCAGGAGGAGGAAAACATACTGAAAGACCCAATGATGATGCTTTTCACGTAGGTACACAAGCGGAGAATCAAGATATACAGCCACGGTACCTTCTATGTGAATGAGGGTTTTTTAAGACGGCTAACAACCCAGACCCTGGTAACAATACAGGACAAGTGATCCATTCTCCTATGATAACTCGACTATCGCTTGGAAGCCGAATGGATCTCAGCTTCTATCTCCCTTGATTGATTAAAATGGCATACACAGTAGCCCAGCTCAAGGAGTTCTGCCAGGAGAGAAGGGTGTTCCATTAGGGAAGTGCCAGGACGCTTGAGAAAGCCTTAAGAGCATGGGCAGCAGCTCACCCAAAAGGAGAATTGGATGAGGTGGAGGTGGAGGTGGAGGGGTCAGACTCTGAAGAGGAAGGATTGGAGCAGGACCAGGATGGAGGTCATATGTTGCAGCCTGCTGATATGATGGGTAACATCCTCCCAGGACTGGAAGTCCACAGCAGACCAGGATGCAGTGTGTCATTAAGGAACCTGTCCCCATAGGAGCTGGCAGACAGGAGGGAGGAGAGGAAACAAATTGGATCTTGCCAAATTAGACAAAGAGTAGGTCCTTCCTAAATTGTAAATGAAGCAGGCTCTTGGAGAGAAAAGGCTGGTCATGGAGGAAAGAAAAATGGCCCATGATCTCAACATGAGAGAGGTGGACATCAGAGCCCTGAGCGAGGGGTCCAACATCAGCAATGGTGGCAGCATACCTACAGTGTCCACTGGTGAGTCCAGAGTCAGGATCCCAAAGGATTTGGTACCCAGTTATGTGGTGGGGGATGACATAGACAAATGGTTTGCAGCTGAAGAAGTGGTTGTGAGAGTGCAGAAGGTCCCAGTGGAGTTCTGGGGAGCAGTGGCAGCTCCTCCGCTATGGCGGAGCAGGATCACCCCACTGCTTTCAAGCAGTGTGAGTAGAGGAAACATAACATGATAATAACTTTCAGTTATTATCATGTTATGTTTCCTTTGCTGGCGGGAGGGTGGGTGGGGCTGCTCTTCTCACTGAGATCTCATCACAAACATGGGTTTATTTCTTGGATTATCCCAGTGAGGCACTGAAGGGCTGGGTGAGGGGCAGCAAGGTTGATGATTATGCCGGGCTTTACAACTTGAATTTGAAGGAGAACATGCTCGATATTTGTTTTCCAGAGCTGCGTCAACACCTAGTTGATAGCAAGTTAACTGATCCCAGAAATCTTAATGAGGAGGCAGACATCTGGGTCAGCACCAAAGTGTCCAAGAACCTGGGGGGGGGGGCAGGACTCCCAAAAGGGTGGTCAGGGTTACCACCAGAAGAAGGAGGGAGAGATGAAAATACAGAGTTCTCTAAAGGCCCCCAAAACAACTCACAGGAGAAAGGGTCTAGTTCTAAATCCCAATCTGGCCACAGATGAATAACTACCCTGACAAAGGTCAACAGCCCAAGCCCATCAAGTGCTATGAGGGCTATAAGTATTGACACTACAATGGGGATCCCAAGTGTACAAAAAGAACAGCACCTCCCACTGGAGGAAAGAATCCAGGGGTGGCTAGTGTGGTGCTGGGAGAGGAGTTTTTCCCAGATAATGAAGGGGAGTTTAGTGGGGATACCCTAGTGTGTCTGGGTGATAGTGAGGTGGTTCCTAAGATCCATGTGCCCTCCAATACTACTAAGTATAGACAATGGATCACCATCAATGTGCAAGGTGTTGAGGCTCTGAGGGATAGAGGAGCCAGCTGGTGTCTCCAGAACAGGTAAGTCCAAATGCATTCCACCAAGTTGTGGTGGCTGACAACAGAGAGAGTCACTATCCAGTGGCCCTTGTTCCCTTTGAGTGTGGGGGGTTACAGGTCTTCTGACAGCTGCTGTGATTGCTGCCATGCCTGTAGACTGTTTGTTGGGTAATGACCTAGAGCCTACTATCTAGAAGAAAGTGGACCTCAAGGCTCATGTGAAGATATTTGAGGTTGTCTGATTGGACCGGTGCAAAACAAGGTCCATGGCTGCCCTGGATGGGAGTCAAAAAAGACTGGAGCCTGGAACTTTGTTCCCAGTAGCGTAGCTAGGCACTTGGCCGCCCGTGGTGGTCCCTGCTGTTGCCACGCTGCTGAGATTTTCTGCGTTTGACCCCTCCACAGCAAACTCATGTAAGAGCGGGGGGAGCCGCCGCACCCAAAACTCGTGCCACCCGGGACAGACCGCACCCCGCCCCCCTGTTTGTTCCAGGCTATAAAAGGGGGGAAAGGCAGAGTTGTGGTAAACCAGCCCCTGAGTGTCTTCCCAATGAGGTGGATGGGGGACCTGCAGTGGCCGCCTCAGAGCACACTGAGGAGAGCACTGCCTCCCTTGGTGACATGCCTACACTTTCTGGATGGCATGTAGAAGAAGGACTCACCAAGGAAGAGTTCTGTAGGGCACAGAAGGAGTGTCTCACCCATGAGGGTATGAGGAGACAGGCTGCAGCCCAAGCAGCAGGTGATCCCTCAGGGAATGATCACATTTACTGGGATGACAGCCTCCTTTACAGGGAGCATAAGGCTCTTGTGTAGGGGACAGCAAGGGCCCTGGTGCTCCCCCCCAATGCTACAGGGCCTTCCTGCTGGAGCTGGTTCAGGAGTTTCCCCTGGCAGGGCACTTGGGCAAAGAGAAGACCTTTGCAAGGCTTGTCCCACACATTTTGTGGCCCAAGATCAGGACATCATCAGATTAATTCTGCAGGACCTGTATAACCTGCTAGGCTAGTGCGAATACAGGGCAAAGGCTTGAAGACCCCCTTAACCCACTGCCAGTCATGGGCACACCCTTTGAGAGGATGGGCATTGACATTGTAGGGCCTATGGATCCACAGAGTGCCTAAGGCAACAGGTTAATCCTGGTTCTGGTGGATCATGCCACTCGGTACCCAGAGGCAATCCCTCTGAGGACCATGACTGCACCTGCAGTGTGCAAAAGCCCAGATGGGGATTTTTACCCGACTGGGTTTCCCCAAGTAAGTTGTATCTGACAGGGGCACAAACATCATGTCTACTTATATGCAGTCAATGTGGAAGGAATGTGGAAATACATACACGTTCTCCACTCCTTATCATCCACAAACCAATGGGCTGGTTTAAAGATTCAACAAGACCCTGATAGGCATGATTAGGGCCTACCTGAGGCCCGGAGGAATAAGTGGGACATCTTCTTACCATGCCTATTGTTTGCCTACAGTGAGGTACCAGAGAGGGAAGTGGGCCTCTGCCCCTTTAAGTGTCTGTATGGGCACCCTGATAGAGGACCTCTGAGTGTGGTAAAGGAAGGGTGGGAGCAAGGTCCCAGGAAGACTACCCAGGATGTAGTGAGATACATGTTGGCCTTCAGAAACCAGATGGCTAAGATGTGGAAGCAAGCTTCTGACAACTTCTTAGAAGCTAGTCAGGTTGTGATGAAAGAGTGGTATGACCAACATTTTACCACTGTGGAATTACAGCCTGGGTAGAAAGTGTGGGTGATGGGATCTGTGGAATCCAGGGCCATCCAGGACCATTGGACTGGACCCTATGAGGTGATTGAAAAAAGGGTAAGGCTACCTACATCCTGGACTTTAAGACTCCCAGGCAACCCCACAGGGTGCTTCACATCAATCACCTCAAACAAACCCCACTTTGAGAGGTCTGAGATCACCATGCTGCTGGTGACAGAAGGAGAAGGGGAAGAGGAGAGTGAACCTCTCCCTGACCTCTTGAACTCGAAGGAGAAAAATTGGTCTGTGGAAGGAATAATCTGTTCCCCCACTCTAGCTCCCGAGCAGCAGATGGTACAGTACTCTTCTCTGTTCTCCCTTATTCCTGGTACTACCCACCTGTGCACCCATGATGTGGACAGAGGGGACAACCTCCCTGTTAAGAATAAATCTTACAGATTGTCGCATAAGGTGATGGCCAGCATCAACTAAAATGTTGGAATTGGGGGTGATAGAACCCTCCTGTGGCCCCTGGTCCAGTCCTGTGGTTCTGGTACCAAAAGCTGCCCCAGCGTGCACCACACCTGAACTGAGGTTCTGTGTGGATTATAGAGGGCTAAATTCTGTAAACAAGACTGATGCTCATCCCATCCCCAGGGCGGATGAGCTGATTTACACGTTAGGGGCTGCCCAGTGCTTAAGTACCTTTGATCTTACATCAGGGTACTGGCAGATTGCCCTAACAGAAGGCGCCAAGGAGAGGTCAGCCTTCTCCACACACGAGGGTCACTATCAGTTTAGAGTGATGCACTTTAAACTCAAAAATGCCCCTGCCACATTCCAGAGGCTGGTGAACAGGTACTCGCTGGTATGGAGGCCTTCTCAGCTGTCTATCTGGATGACATAGCTGTCTTCAGTAGCAGTTGGAAAGATCAACTTTTCACCTCCAGGAAGTGCTTCAGGCTCTGCAATAGGCAGGTGTGACTATCAAGGCCAGTAAATGCCATATAGGACAAGGGTCTGT
The DNA here is from genome assembly GCA_963921515.1 of Calotriton arnoldi. NCBI lineage: Eukaryota > Metazoa > Chordata > Amphibia > Caudata > Salamandridae > Calotriton > Calotriton arnoldi. The sequence goes on from CAWUFW010002287.1 coordinate 1,312,261, forward strand.
TGTGTACTTGGGACTCCTGTTGGGCAGGGGTAAGGTTCATTGCCTCCAGGCCAAGATAGAGACTATCATGGTCTGAGGACCACCCAAAACCAAGACTGAGGTTAAAGCACTCTTGGGCTTCACTGGGTTCTACAGGAGGTTTGTCTAGGGATATGGCACCATTGTTGTCCCCCTGACAGAGCTGACATCTAAGAAGCAGTCCAGAATCGTATTCACCCAAGGAAATTTGTGACAACATGTTGAACAACCCCAGAACAATTCTCTACTGATGACGGTATAATCCAGAAACACATGTGCCTAGAGATACGGCAATCACTGCACCAGCTTTGGTAAAATTTATGATGAACTTTGATGCAAGCCCGATATACCCTACTACACTAATCAGGATGCAAATGGGTAATGATGCTGGGATTTGAGGCAGTGTGCCCCTACCTCCTCTTACGATTTAAAAAGGTTCTAGTGAGCATACAGGCTGACGAGCTTCGGAGCTCCTGCATGCCTGGAGTGGTATTAACCCGAGAAAGTTTGTTGCAGCATGTCCAGCAACCCCAGAACAGTTCTCTACTGATGACGGAATAATCCATAGACACACGTGACTGGAGATATGGCAATGACTGCACTAACTTTGGTAAATATTATGATGAACTTTGATAAAAGCACGAAATCCTTTACTATACTAACCAGGATGCAAAGAGGTAGTAGCGCTGGGATGTAAGGCAGTGTGCTCCTACCTCCTCTTAATGACAACCATATTGGATGAGGCAAATCTCCCCAGAGTGGATGAGGATGTGAGGGCCATACTGAATTTGCCCCTCGACAAGACAGATATAAGGTGAGCCATCAAACACATGAACACTGGGAAAACTCCAGGTACCGATGGGCTCAGGTTTGAGTTCTACCATACTTTACTATCCAAGCATACAGAGGCATTTGAGACAGGGACAATAACGACATCCCCCAGGGAGGATAATATTGTAGTCCTGCCTAAACTGAGCAGGGACCTTACTGATTGTGAATCTTACCATCCCCTATCAATGACAAATGTGGACGCAAAGATCCTATGAAAAATAGTGGTACAAAGACTATCAAAGGGGGTGGAGGGGATTATACATATAGATCAGGTGGGGTTTGTGGGAGGGCGTACTACTTCCATTAACATCCAGAAGGCGTTCCGTATTATGGAGCAGTCTGTGAAGGGGTAGGAGTCATGTGCGATTGCCAGTCATGATACCCACAAGGCTTCTGATCCTGTAACTGGACGTTCATGACTAAGGTGCTCCAATGGTACGCTTTGGGTACAGATTATTTGCGTTGGGTGAAATTGCTTTATACAGACAGCAGAGCGAGAGAGAAGGTGACCCATAGAGTTTCTGACAGTTGTGCCCCCTCTTGCCATTGATATTCATTCTTGTTAATGAACCATTAGCTCAAGTCTTACGTTCTAGACATGGGGACACCGTCATTATGGGAGGGGGCAAGTGGGAGGTCATTTCACTATATGACCATGACATCTTGTTGATCCTGAGGAACCCGATGGACACATGGCATGCAGTGTATGATACATTGGTGGAAGTAGGGGGTTCACTCAGGATTACAACTGAATGCTGACAAATTAGTGTTGTACCCTGTATGGGCAACTCTGACTGCGGGCACAAACCTACCCAATATAAAAATTCAGACAACTCTGGTTAATTACATGGGGGTGTATCTAAGCTCCGACATGGCTGAGACCTATGACTGGAGCGGAGTGTGCGCAAATGGCTGCGGTTCTGATGTCCCTCATAGGGTCCCTAAACTTCTGTAAAATGATAATGCTGCCTCAGACACTGTATATGTTGCACGCCGATGTGCATACCAGAGCTCTGATTTCAGTGATTGGATGAGATACTTAGGCTGCTATACTGGGGGAATGGCAGGGCACGGATCAGTCTGGAGGTCTTGAAACTCCATAGGACATTAGAGGGCTAAAGGCTCCGATTTTTAGGGTCTATTATTGTGCAGCTCATCTCCAACACACAGTACCGTGGTTTCAGGTGGGGAATACTGACCCTGTCGCCGTGATCCCGGCCCGTCTGATTCACCCTTGAGGGCTCTTGGCATTACCTCTAGTCCCGCGTTCTGCCATAACAGATCAGGACCCTGTTAGATATATGGGAACGGACAACAAGGAGAGATGGTGAGGAGTATATCTACCTGCAAAAACTGGTTCCCTGGTGTATTGGTGTCAGCCCCACATTATCCATGTTCCTAAGATGCAATGGGGTGGGAGATGCCACACACTGTATAGGGGACCTCTACGAGGATGACATGGTGGTGGGGTATGCCAATTTCTGCACTAGATGGGTGTGTCACGGGTAGTTGTTTTCTTGCATATGATCATCTAGCTGCAGCTATTCTTAAGGCCTGGGAGGGGTTTCTGTAGGAGCCTGAGGTGCATGTTTTAAATCAGACACTGCCAGACATGGGGGGAGAGCGCATGCTCATTACATGGCTTTATAGCATACTGACACCACACCAGACACCTGCATCATGACATTGAAGTCACAATGGGAAGGTGATATAGGAGAAGAGCTGAGTGAGCATGAATGGTCATCCAACGTAGGCAATAGTAGATGAGTGACCAGAAACGCACGTCTGGAACTAATACTCTATAAATACGTTCATAGGGATTACGTCACACTGCAATTGCTGCATAGTCTAGACTCTTCCAAACCAAAGCCTTGTCCCAAATATAATTCTATGGGAATCGTTTCGCTGCCCATCCCATCCAGGAGATTGTCCAGAGGAGGCTTTGGCTGTTCACAAATTTGAGGTCATCATTGACTAAAAGTTACATTTTGACAAATAAATTCATATTTTATCAAAGTATTGCCTGTTCAGGAGATTATGGTGGCTAATGTCTTTGTTCAAGGACGACTGGATTAAGGCAACTCGGCCTATCTGAGTTTACCCCAGAACTCACTAAACAGATTACAGAAAGCAGAGGTTAGAGGCATTTTCAATCATACACAATTTGACTCTGCCTCTGACCAGTTGAAACATAGTTTCTGACAGTTGGTCAGTGGAGAGGGGGCCCCATCAGAGGTGCCCCCTCTTGCCATTGATATTCATTCTTGTTAATGAACCGTTAGCTCAAGTCTTACGTTCTAGACATGGGGACACCGTCATTATGGGAGGGGGCAAGTGGGAGGTCATTTCACTATATGACCATGACATCTTGTTGATCCTGAGGAACCCGATGGACACATGGCATGCAGTGTATGATACATTGGTGGAGGTAGGGGGTTCACTCAGGGTTACAACTGAATGCTGACAAATTAGTGTTGTACCCTGTATGGGCAACTCTGACTGCGGGCACAAACCTACCCAATATAAAAATTCAGACAACTCTGGTTAATTACATGGGGGTGTATCCAAGCTCCGACATGGCTGAGACCTATGACTGGAGCGGAGTGTGTGCAAATGGCTGCGGTTCTGATGTCCCTCATAGGGTCCCTAAACTTCAGTAAAATGATAATGCTGCCTCAGACACTGTATATGTTTCAAGCACTCCCAAGTTTGGAGCTTTTGTTCTACAGTTGGGAGTGCTGCGCTATCTAGTAGTTAAGTTTATGGTTGCAGTTATTGTGGCCTGAAAAAAAAAAAACAGCTTCAGTGGTCGTACTGTGAAAACGGATTCAATTTAAAGCTGTGAGTACCATGTTTAAAAAGTTCAGGACATTCAAGAAAATGTATTCCCACAAAATCTTTGCACTCCTCTTCTAAAACATCTTTGGAATACCCTGTTTTAAAAATCTGAATTGGGGGTGCGTGTTATTTAGGCACCAGGGAGCTAAACTCTCCTTAAATCAGAGCTCAGTCTACTGTCTGATCTTTTAGGAAAGGATTAAAAACTTGGATTTTCACTATATAATCTCCTGCGTAACACTGTCTTGGGATATAGCTGGTCACCACTAAGAGACTCCTCAGAGAGCATCTGAGCTTTATCAAAATACATAAATAAATGCAAATTATAAATAAATTAAAAAGCGCCAGTTATTTAATTGTGTTTTCGCTCCAGTTTAAGCAATGGGGTATAACGGAGCAAATGTTTTTTTCACTAGTTTTGCCCATGGTATTGGCAATTGGCTTGTACAAGGTATTCAACATGCAGTTACAACCAGGAAATCCAAAACAAGTTCAATTTGCTCCAAGCTTCTAAAGGGAGAAAGAGCTGAGCTCCCAGGTAATGCTTTTTGCATCCATGTTAAAACGTTTGGATATAAATGACCACGTTAATGTTTTTGAAGGGGAATTTAGCAAAAAAACATAGACAGCAAATAAAAATGTTGAGTTGCAGAAAAACTGCACTACACGGGGGGTTTCAGCAAGGCACTACTTTCGAAATTGACAATATGTGAGAAAATGATCATCTTTATATAATTTCAGTAGAGAACTGTTGGCAGCACAGTGAAGTCTGTATAAAATATTTCATACATCCAGTTTCACTGGAAAACATTTTCTGATATGCTAAATTCACAAGAAAAAGTTGCCCACAACCTTTTTAAGAAAAATATTGTTTTTAGCATGGTAAAACAAAGGGAAAATGTTCAAGGACATCTAGTTTTGGTAGAAAACTGTTTCTGCTATGGGAAAAGCTTCATGAAAACGATCATGCAAGAATTCAAAAATCATAAAGTTCTATAAAAATGTTCTTGCACATCTCGTTTCAGATGGACATTTTTTCTGCAATGGCAAACATACAACAAAATACACATTTGATTGATCATGGAAAAAACAAGTAAAATGTACACACTAGTAAATAGGCAGGAATCAGAATCTTTGCAGAAAAAATATATGCAAACCTTAGAATGCAATCGCATGGGAATCATTGCAGGCAACGTGAATCTGCGTTTACAAAATAGTGCTGCAAAGAGACAACGTGATGAAGATATACTACAGAAGAGCACAAACGTTTTCAAACCAGTATCCTGGGGTGAAAACAGGTAAACGCCCCGCACAGTAACCGACTGTGAAGCTCTTAGGTGGCTGTCACACGCTTATAAAGGGCAGTTCATTGTCTATTATTTCACCACTAATGAAATTCACGTCAGTAACATTTATCTAATGACTTTGATTTAATGAAAGATACCCATTACATCGCAGAGAGGCTCAAGCATTGTAGGTATTCGGTTATAATTATATATTGATCCCGGGATACTTTGCAGACAAAGGGGTAACGAAAATCTGACAGTATTACTTGTGTTTACATTGTAAATATCCTAGTTGTTTTGCCTTTGTAAGAGATGATATACCTCACTGTGAATAGCGTGGAGGGACATATTGAAGTTGCATGCATGGAGCTCAGCAAATGAATTCCCTTCATCTGTTTTGACTTAGTGACAAAGGATAGTAGCAAATGCAAGATTGGTGAGGTGAGATGAGAGAATGCCCTTTTGATTTGTTCATGCTTAACAAAGAGACAGGGCAGGCGCTGGTGTAAGTGATTGTTTTTCACCTGTCACTAAAAAAATGGCAAATCTCACAAGAGTATTGATGGTCACTGTGACTGATGGGGTCGATTGTCCCAACGGAATGCCTTACAATGATACATGTGGGAAGAATCTGATAAGGAGTGACACCTTGATTCTTTTTTCACCTCTCATCAGTCTGTTGCTGATTGTATAGCTGCAAGGCAGACACAACCTGAAAAACAGTACTTCCTGCATGATGTGGGACAATTTATCCCAGTAATTCAAGTCAACATCATCTATTATTTATCTAGGATTGAGACTGAAAGATATCAATTAAGAATGGGGTGACTGAAATCTAGGAATTACTGACCTAGTGAATAATACATTCACCTCAGGAAATTCCACCAAATTCCCTATAGTGCACCATTCCAGTGACAGGGGAAACTGAAGGGTTGGATACACTCTACAACCACTGCCACTTCTGCGGGTCCCCTGTGTTAAGTTATGGGCAGGGGGGATGGGCAATGGAGGCAACAGGTTGGTAAGCCTGCGGGCCAAAGAATGGCTGGAGATCAGTCCATCCCATCTCCCTTTGCTGTGCTGCCAAATTCACTGCATCCATCTGGCAGTATTTCCTGGAGCAACTAGTACAGAGGAGAGGGATATTGGGACTTCCCTTTGGTAAATTCACCTGGACTATGCCGACATGACCTTGCAACTCTAAAAAGAAGACGATTGGTAAAAACAGACATGTCTTAAAGTTTGGATTCATAAATCACTTTTGTTGTTATTATGTGTCTATGCTACATGTTATTCTAGTCTTTAAAATACACATTACAATATAGCACACCCATCGTTTGACTTCACGCATACCACTACATGACACAGGAACGTTTTTTATTTGCTATTGGTGACAATGCATCCTGTTTCATAGTGGAACTCTGGTTCGGGAGGTCCAGAGGCAACCAGAAGTGACTTGACACCAATAGTGTTAATGGGGTCTTTACTTGTCGGTGTAGGTGGGCCTCCATATGGGTGAGACTAAAGTGCCTCTTTTAGCACTCTTTTAGCACTTTTGTTTCAGGGTAGAAAGGCACAGAAATCCAAGATTGATTCAGGGAAGTTTTGTGGACTATAAAGTTAGAACTCAGAAACACAAACTAAAATAATTCTCAATAAATAATAGTGTAGTAAGCGCATTTTCTTAAAAAAAAAAAAAATACTTTATTGGATACATAACAACATACTGCACACAAAATTATAAATATTTAAAAGTTTGCAGGTTGAAATACTCGCTGAAACCCCTTCTAAAGGGACCTCGCAGATAACCAAGGTGTAAAGCACTTGCCCTAAGGAATGGTCAGCGAGAGAACCTAACACCATAAATCGAGTTATTTTCTAATATCATCAAGGTATCCTGTGACAATTTGCACATCAGCAAGCCCTAAACCTAGACACAGTTATACCCATTTACATACTTAAGGTATTTACAATTATTATAATGGATTTACAGTGTTTGCCAATGCATGTTTCATAAAAATAGTGCCATATAAAACATTTGCCTTTCACAATAAGTAAGTCAAACTTATTGCTTTAACATAGATTTTCACTTATAAACCCTAAGACCTATAGTCTTTAAAACAAGTATTTCCTTCTCTGACACCGATTGCCTGGCAACCACTTCTGAGTCCAGAACACAAAGGAGCTGCATCCCCAAGGACTTCCAACAATCCCTAGATATCTTTATGGGTGGATTACTTGCCTTTTCTGTGCACTTAATTCTCCCTCCTGGGCAGCCTAAGGATTTTCTCCCTGCTCTCAGTGTTGTGTGGGAACACACTGTTGTTCCATGCAGCCCCTTGGGAGGTATTCCTGTTACTGTGCTGGTGCACCTGATCTCTAGTGGTTGACTGCATTCAGAATGAAAATTGATCCCAGGCAAGGGCTTATGGGCAGGCCTTTCCTCTAAGGCAAAGTTTAGCTCTCTCCCGCTGCAGCCTCTTTTTTTACCAACAGGAGCCCCAGCCACTCCATGGGCTCCTCAAGGCAATGTCCCTGCTGGCTCCCCTGACAGCTGTCTCTCTTTCAGGAGGCCAGGCATAGAAACCTTCTGCTTCCTGCACTTCCCCCTTCTCTCTTTAATGTGGGTTATAAGAAGGGAGTGCAGTCGTCGGTATTTGTGGTGCCCAGGGTTGTAGTGTTGCTTTTCTCACACGGCAATGTTAATATGATCTTCCTTCTGACCTCACAGGTTGTGTGAGCCATCAAGTGTTTTCTCACCTACTCCACGGGGAAATGTAAAAACAACACAGCACCACAGTCCCCGGAGGGATTCAACTCCAAATGGGCTCCCCAGGAGGGATCTGCACATTGTGGATGCCCCTAGATCCAGAGCACCCTCGACGGTGCTGCATATGAGCCTCAGGATGGTTCTGCCATATTTTTAGCCCTACTGGACAGATTCCAGTGGTATTCTCAGAGTTTGTCCTGGCCCTGGTGGCATACTCAATTCAGTAGGGACATGCACCAGAGGCCTTCTGAATCCTAGATTTTACTGTGAGGATACATAAAAGTATATGTTTTTATAGATGGCTCTACCTATATTTGGTTAAAACATAATCTCTGACATGGGATATTTAGAGTTATGAGTAGTTCACCATCTCCTTTAAACTGTGTAGAGAGTTTGGTCAGTTTTTGTATAGCTATGTGTCTTCTCTATCTTTGATTTGCCAGCTGATATATTGGAATAATTCAATCACAGAGCACCAATCTCACCAAGGCTGGCTCAGAGAAATGTGGTAAATCATAATTTATATTAAGGAATCTATATAGGTCAAAACTCAACTGATGTCGTATGTCAGGCCCACTAATTTGTATAGCTTTGTATCATATCCCAATCTGGAGATACAGTAAAAAACATAATTTACCGATATAGGGCACAGTCAAAACATAACACGTTTCACCATATCCAAAATGGAATAGTGCAGCCCCTTTTGTTGTTCAATTAAATGCTATTAATGTAGGCTGGGCCCCATCTGGCATGGTGCTACCTTTGTGCAGATGTCAGGCTACATCAGGCAACAGATTCCTACACTTGCACACACGTGTCTACACATATTCAAGACAGTTTCGGCCGGCATGACTCACGGGTGGGAGGGTGGGGGGTCGCACGGGGGTAAGGGGTTAATTAAAAAAAAATTTAAAAAAATTAAAACTTAATAACCTCCGGTCCCGCGTCGCGTCTCCTCTCTCTGCTCCTAACAGGAGGCAGGCAGCCTCCCTCTCCTCCCCTAAGCCAATAACAACGCTGCAATGGCAGCGTTGTGGTTGTCTAGGACGCCGATCGCACAGGCAACTATGGGGAGGCCGTTTTCTCCATGCAGGCTGCATGCAGCCTACATGGAGAAAATGGGAGAGTGCCTATGACTGGATTGGTCGGCCCTGGGGCTGACCAAACAGTCAGCTCCCACAACAGTGGGCAAGCAACTCCTCCCCTGTCTGAAGCAGGAACACCCACCCACCCGCCCGCAACCAAACCCTTCTGCTTTCTCGCAGTACGAGAAGCAGAAACGTAAAATGGTATTCATAATACCATTTTATGTTTCTGCTTCTCGCACTGCGAGAAAGCAGTGAGGCGATGCTCCTCCGCCCACGTGGAGGAGCCGCCCCTGATTCAAGTGCAAGCTGCTGAGTGCTCTTTGCCCCAACTTCACAGTAACTAACCTTATTTAAAAATGTTATATTAGAGGTTACAACTCAAAAGTATTTTTACGTAGGCATATCAGTGTCTGAAGTTCTGTTAGGGACTCCCGTGAAACAGCAGGTTTCCAAAACCCCCAAAAGTTAAAAAAAACAATGGGTTTTCACACGTTACAACCTATCTTTCTACAAACATGGATTTTAACTTGGTATGCCAATGTGTTCGGTTCACTAACTAGTATGTTTCTGATCGTTTTAGTCAACTGCCAAATTAAATGCAATTTCAAAATGTCCACACGGAGACCATGTGTGCTGTCATGTGGCCAAATTGGTTTGAAATTGTCCACAAAGTGGTTAAGTCTTCCAAATGTATTCTTCCTCTTAACATATCTGAGGAGCTGGACATGTTAAAATCCAGACAATTAGACAACTTGTTTTTCAAGACGAATGCATTTAAAATAGTAACACTCCCATCTCACGTAAATACACATTTGATAATGATTGTACTTAGAAGAAGCAATAAGTTCAATTTTTTTAGAGTGGGATAAGAGGGAGGGGCACACCACTACCATAAGAACAACCCACAAGTCATACAAATGCCTCAGATGAAACAGAAAAAATGTGTGTGAAATCGATGCAAGAGACATGAAGATTCAGCAAGGGACAAGAACTCATAGAAATTATGGTGATGCACCTCTGCGGGGTATAGCCCGCAAAGATACTGACGGAGGCACCAATGTCAAATTCAGAGTGGGTGAACAACTTTAAATGAATTTCTAATGAGAAGTCCAGGCAAGATGAGATAAAACCAGAAAAGTAGGCTCCCAGTGGACGGAATTAGCACTCGATTGAGAGACACAGAATGAACATATTGCCCTTCGCTTGTTGGCATTGAAAAAGCTCCATGGTTTTATATATGCAAATGTTCTTTGAATGCCCTAAACGTACCATTTTTGGGAATAATATCTGGGATCAAATTAAAAGTGTCAACCGTATTTGCTTGCACTACAAATGAGTTGCTCTATGGCTCAGCGGTATAGTCTTTTTTTAGAAACATTTATGTTTGTTGAATAGATAGTGCAATACAACCTTGAATATTATCTTACAAGAGAAATTACCACTTTTTAGTCATAGAGTTCGCTTTATATTGCATATATGGTACAATTATCCTTTTCATTGTGCCTCTGTCGACTGCTTGATAAGATCATCAGTAAAAATGTTTATCAAAAAAGAAAACATTGACTTTAATCTTCTTTTTCAGTGAAGAATCTACAAAAAAAGCCACAGAGTGTCAGGCTAATTAATGTGAATACTTTAATGATTGCACTGATTGGTGGACTCCATTGCTGGCGGATTGCTTCCAGATGTTTGCAAACAATCAGCAGTTCCCTAAATCCATGTTCAGTAGTGCTTTTATTCCGCTGCACAGAAATTTCCCAAATAACTTATGTAAATTGGAAAGACCAATTAATTTAACAGATATGAACTCCAAACACTCTTTGAAAATGTTATTGACAGTCATATAGAATTGGATAAAGAGCAAGAGAAACATGGGCCTAACACTAAGCAGCTTTCATTATGGGGACTTAAATAATTGTCATGTATACAAACGTTTCATGCTATTATCAGACCTTTTGAAACCTCTACCTTCTTGCAAGTAGTGGCGGCTGGCATGCACCAAGGGTGGTTGGTGGGTGGCACAGAAGTATTTTTTTTTTATAAAATGCACTTACCTTCCTGTACGTCCTCCTGGATCAGTCTTCTCTCTTCGAGGCAGGCTCCAACGTGGGACCCAGCCAACTCCCCAAACCAATCCTGGTGCTGCTCTCATCTGGTAACAAGCATGAGAGAAGCACCAGGATTGGAAGGAGCGGCCTCTCTCAGCGCACTTAAGAGCACTGGAGGCCTGTGCTTTCTCTAACCTTGCTGTATTAGACAGCTGGGTTAGCGAGGTTTAAAATATGCATGTCTGGCTGGCCATCGCAAGATGGCCGGCCAAAGAGACATTTACATTTGCATTTGCAGCAATTGCCTCACCCCAGTGCTTAATTTGAGCCGGTGCTTTCCGGTGCTCAGCACCGGCACTTAATTGGTTTCCGGTGCTGGGGACCGGCCCCTAATTGTCAACACCATACTTAGAACAGTCCACCACATGGTGGCGCGGCTCATCTAATTTAGAGATGAGCAGAACAACGGTTGTTTAGGAATACAATATACATTAAAATAGTGCTAATACCTGCCTCCCCAGCCATTTCTTTAGCTTTGGGGACCTGGAATAATCTGAACTGTCTCATTTACATGCAAGAGAGATGGTTAGTAGTTGTTTTGGCTGCAATGGCAAGGGTGATGGGTGGTGCAAGCTGCAGTGGTCTCCTGGTCAGAGCCCTGGCACTTAATATTTTACAAATTAGGCACTGCCCCACCCTGTCCTTACACTCAGTTCAGGATGGGTTAGTTGCTGAAAAATAAAATGATAGTTAATAAACTTTTTTACCATTTTATTTTTCAGCTCTGGCCTGGGGCTTTTCTTTGTGGGGCGACACTCCTCCGCTCAAATGGAGGAGCTGTCACTGCTGGCAAGTAAGAGTATCCTAGAACGGGAAGATGAGCCAAACATTTAACATCTAAAGGAGGGGGAGGGGTCAAACAAGATGCCCATTAGCATGGTGTCATTTTTATCTATGCATATCAATGATATGTATACGTATCTCTGAAAGGTAGCTCAACCTGCTCCTCTTGTGGATGTCTTTCAGGTACCCTTATCCCTTAATGCTGATGAGTCCTAAGTAATAACTTGGTCACAAATTACTGAAACATTAGGCTGTGATAGGACAAGAGTGTTGAGATGATGTAAAAAAATCTGAACATGATATGACGTTTACAGAGACTTTATGCCGACGCTAGTGCCATGCAAAGTGATGCAACGTGCAGCAAATCGGTTCATAATATTTACTATACAGTGCAAATGCTGTTTTATGCTAGAATGATGAACTTCTCATTGTGCTCATTGTGCGAATTCACTTCATGCCACTTTGTATCAATGTAAAGTTATTGAGGCATGGTCAGATCAATACAGATAGTTTTGGACACATACTTGAAGCATGCACCTAAACGGGGAAATGTGCTCCTTTCTCCAAAAAAGTTGCATTGCAAATGTGCTGCAGTGCAAAGCACACATCCAGTCCAAAGCATGGAAACATTCTGAGTTTGTCTCTACATATGGATTTGTACTGGATATGTATGACTCCCATAAAAATCCTGTTCTAACAGTGTACACTCACTACCTCACCATGGTCGTGTGTTGCACAAGATAGCCTCCAGAGTGATCCCATTTCATAATTAAATACATAGTGAAAACCAAACAGTCAGCATAAGGTGAGCAAAAATGTAACATGTGCTCAACAAATCATACCACAATACTAATACATCATCATCTAATACCATCCCCTAACACCTCCTAGCACCATCTCCTAAATGCATATTGATGTGTTCCTTTATGACCTAATTGTATCTTTTGTGACAGTGCAAATCTAGTTACAAAAAAGAACTACAGACTCAAAGAGAGAATATGCCCACTGAAACACGGCCAGGAAACACTTTGAAAATTTACAATGTAAAAGATAACTTCCTCCATAGCTCACCAGAACAGCATATCTTGACAAAGCATTAGTGAACATTTTGTCGCATGCAGTGTCAGCGCGAAATAAAAACATGTCCATGTTTGAAATTCAAGATGGAATCTGGGCCTAGTCCGGGCTAGTCTGCCCAATGTCAGGAAATCATACTTCTATAAAATGCAGTGTTGTCATTTTTAATGCAAAGCATTTATGATAATTAACAATCATTATTTATTCATCAAAACATCTATCACACTGGTTTCCTCCTTCTACCTTTTATGTCCAGATCCCGTATCTACAGTCTCCTACACATTAAGTTTTTAGGCTGGCTTAGGCACAGGTGCAGATGACTAAAATACTCTCACAGATCAAATGTGCAACGCTGTTCAATGTTTCTTTACCCCTTCTGTAAAAAGACTTTGTGTGTGTGTGTGGCAGACCCATCTACACCGGTTTAATCTTTGTCCCCAGTACAGGTTGCACCAGACATTTTACTTACTGGTTATCTGACCAGTTTGGGCTGTGTGGTGGGCGTGGTCCGGGTTCTGGCACCCTCGCTCGGCACAGGTTTATTGAATCAATTTATGAGGTTGATCTGCACAACAGCACTCATTTTCAGTATGGATATGAGATGCCAGTGCAAGGTTATAGGTTTCACATAACAGTGGAACTTTACACGAAAGGAGCCAATAGGATGTCCTTAATACAGAGAAAAGAGTCCGGTGATGCTATACAGGGCCGGACTGGCCGTAGCGGGCACCGGGCGTTTACCCGGTGGGCTGCCATGGTGGGGGCTGGTTTTGGGCCCCTGGGGGCCGTTTTTGTTACCAGGGGCCGGCAACATCGGCCCCCTGTAGCAAACTCGGCCGAAACCGGCCCTAACAAACTGCTCGGCCGCACTCCCTCCCTGACGCTCCAGGGGGCTGGCTGAGCAGTTTGCCAGGGCCGGTTTCTGTTCCCAGTCCGGCCCTGATGCTATAGATCAAAGAAGATGGTACATTGCCACCAACCCACTACTTAATGCACCCGTGGCATTGACAGTAGTCCTATGGCAATATGAAGGTATGCTCGGTGCACTCCTCCAGGTCACAGAACATGCTCTGCGGGTTCCATAACCCGGAACAGGCCAAGTCCTCTACTTACAGTCTAGATTAGTGTGCCACCCAGGGACGGCTCCTCAGTAATGGCGGAGGTGCGCTGCTCCCTGCTAAAAGATGAAAAATAAAATGATAATAAAGCATTTTATTATCACCTCTCTGAAAGCCCATGTGAGTCTTCAGCAGGGTGGGGCCAGGCAATCCTGTGCGGCAGGAATGGCAGGGTGAGGAGTGGTGGACACTTTTAAGTGTGCATGTCAGTTTGTCCGGCCATTTTAACTGGCCAAACTGACATGCGCACTTAGGTTTCTCCAACCCGGCTGTGTTGCACTGCCGGGTTTGAGAAATTCCACAGACTCCCAGGCACTATTTAAGCAGTAAACGTGCCCGCTCAGACCAATCCCAGTGCTTCTTTCATGCTGGGAATAGTATTTCCAAAGGGGATGATGGACGGAGCGTTAGAGCAAATCAAACACTCACCTCCAGTCAACTGATCTGGGTTTAATCCATCATCATTCTTTAGCTCACTCCACCACCCCAGTTCAGACATGGCCATATGCAAATCAGTCTGACCCTAAGCCTAATGGGAACAGTCCAGCCCGAACTGCCAAGCCATGTCTTCCCTGGACCGGAAACAAGCATCCTGGGACCGGTTTCGGGTTCATAACCCTCATCAGCCAGGCTATCTTGAATCCAGTGGCAAAGTGAGCAAGGGACCCGCGTCTGGGCATACCCTGCCAACTTAGGGCGAACAAAGCGATACCAAAGGGGATGATGGACGGAGCGTTAGAGCAAATCAAACACTCACCCCCAGTCAACTGATCTGGGTTTAATCCAGCATTAGAGAACCTCCTGGATTGACATCTGGGAGCCTGCACAGTGCGCAGCTGAGTCGAGGTTTGGATGAGAGGATCAAGGCGGCAGCAGTCGAAGCGGCCGGTGAGTGCATTTTTATTTTTTTTAATTGTTTTCCTTCAACCCCTCCAACCCCCCACCCGCCACTCCTCACCACTAAACAATGCGAGCAGTCGCCACTATGCCACCTAGGTCAAAATAAAAGTCAGGATACCAGTTGACAAGCATTCAGAGCACGGTACTCACCAGTTCCCAAGGAAGGGGACATTCCTGTTACAACATACCACAATTAGATGGCTGTCTTAATAACGGATGATGGGGTAGAGGAACTCACTTTCCTTGTTTGCATTAGGTCCTGTGACACCCTTTCTACACCACTGGTGTACATCTGTCTAATTTTTCAAGATTGGTCTAATGATGTTAATACGTTTTTAGATAGATTGCTAGTGCCACCCATCTATGACCTTTCTCCACATAAACACAAACATATTAGTAGTTGTACTATTTATATCAAGTATCTATCGCCCACATACATATACAATATACATTTCTATGTTTCAGTCCTCGGAAAATTCATATTTTAAACATGTGTGCAAAATTAGACCAGTTACTTAATGAGAAAGAGCGTTTCTCTGAAATAAGTAGAATAAAGCACCCTGACCATCCACTGAAGCTTGCAATGCACTTTGAAGCTGTTTCAACACAGAGATCAAAGGATGAATCATCGGATTGAAGTTGAGACTGATTCTGAATGCGCTTGTCAGCTTGAAAAGGAATCACGAAACTATTAGCAAAAAATGCAAGATGACCATCCTCAGGCTCTTGACACCTGAGGCAGCTTTTCCCCAGCTTCTTGCAACACGAGAGCGCTATTAGGCGAATTCGTGTGTTCCATCTATGCGGAAATATTCCATCAAAGCAGTTTGTGTAATTTATTCTATGTTGCCTCATTGCAATGAACAGATTTCGGAAATTTACAGTATATTTCAATGAGCCAATATGAATTTTTTGATAACGAAAGCAGGAGAAAACAAATGCGGTCGTGATTGTCATAAAATGAGTCGCGCCACATTTAAGTTGCACGAGTCAAATGTTGGATCTGAAATTATTATCAGGTAGCGTTCAGTGAGTGACAAATAGAAGCTCTCCACAGTGGGGCATTCTAATGCCAGCACGTACAATGCGGTCCCATGGCGAACTTTGCTAAATATCCTACACTTAATTGTAGCGAGCAGGAGGATAATTGCTTTCCAATGCAGATTTTTGTGCCAGAACATTGGTGCAAAGAACTGGGCTTCGATTCAGACCAGTATTCAACACCATTGAGATCTCTCCCGTCGACCAATTCACATTAACTGATGGAATGATTGCAACAGCAAATGACAGTTATTAAGGATATATTCAGAAAGAAAACTCAAGGAATTGGAGAGAGGCCATGGCAACCCTAAAAGAGCTGTGAATGAACTAGAAATTGTAAAACTGGAAGATATGCAATGTGCTGCAGAATGCAGAGCACAACAATATATTTTCCAAATGTTGATGAAAGAAGGATACCAATGACCCCATTAACACATAAAGATTTAGGCCTGATTTAGCCTTTGCTGCCATATACGACCCCGGCCCAGTGGTTGTCACTACATTGAAAAAAATCTTCGTAATAGCAGTTTGTTTGTACTCAGGGCTTTAAGTGGGCCGGGTCTCACCGGGTCTCACCGGTGCTGAGCACTGGCACTTTTTTAAAGGGGGCCTCGAAACGGGTCTCTATCGGGTTCTGTTTTGCCAGGTGAGCGTTGTAGGGGAAGGAAAATCCTTTAAAGAGAGTCATTTTCTCTTTGGATTTCCCTTCTCTTTTTGAAACTCAGGAGCAGCAACATTGTCGTGGTGTCACCAGGGCTTTAAGTGGAAGCTTTTTCAATATTATATACAAGCCATAGTTGCTGCTTATTTATCTTATGCAACTAACAACCATTGACAAAGCCAATAGTCCTGACTTTGTTGTAGGTATGATGTTACTTGTTGTATCACATATCTGGATGCAATGACAGATACAGCAAAATACAAGTCGGGCAGCAAACTTTGCTGAGCACCGATTTTTAGCTTACGTGTTTTAAAGCCACGCTCTTAATTACATTGGCCACGCCCCTTTGAGAGACCCCCCCACCCCCAGTTTTTTCATCCCACTTCAAGCCCTGTTTGTACTAAACGTTTGGTGGACAGCCATCCATCGAGCGTTTGTCATTTTTTGTTCTTCTGAAACAATCTTCCAATCTGGGAGTTTGTCCCTGAAAAATAAAAACCTAATGATGTCTACACCCTGGAAATACTCTCCCAGGGTGCAGAGATTATTGCTGTTTTTTCCCAGTCCCTCACTGCCAGGTTGCCAGTGAGAGACAGAAAACAAAGACATTACACCACCCACTCTAAATAGGAGTTCTTCCACTATGGCCCTTACTCTGTCTTGCCGTGGAAGAAAGTATTACGTTGAGGGAGCCAACAGCAGCTTTGTTAACTAAAAGCTTAAGGTCTGCCTCCTTTAAATGAGGCAATCTAAAGGGTTGTCAGACAAGGTGCTCCTGTCCCCAAACTCTAAATCGGGCCCTTAATTAATCATCTAATTTGTTAATTAAGCTTCACAGTGGTACTAAGCAGTTCTTTCTAGTGGCATGCTGAGATATCCCATAGTTTCAGCATATAAAACATAATTGCAGTTTAGTCATCTGGATTCTTGTTTTCACATCAGTAACAAACATTTGCAGACTAGTAAAATACTATAAAGAAAAGAGGAAATGAAGTGACAATGCTTTTATAGTTTAGGAATTTCTGGCATTCCTTCCCATGCAGTTTGCCTTTACTTACTCTTTTAGTACTCCTGAATTCCAAAAATGAGCCAGAGCAATACAATAGTGTGCCATGCTTACTCATAAACCAATCTCTGTGACTCATACCTAAGCACTCGTATTGCATTAACAGCATAAGTAATTAAACAATAGGGAGAGCAAGTAAATATTCTGAGACCAAGATAAAACACTAAAGTGCCAATACTATAGAAATACTCTTCATGCAATATGAGCATTGTTTGAGAACATCACAGATGTTGAAGATCAGTATATGGCATAGTGTGGCTTATGACCAGGGCCACTGGAATTATGAGGCAGGGGAGGACCAAATTATGTGGCAGGGTTGACCTATTTATGCGACAAGAAAAGGCAAATTATGCAGCATAACACGGCACATTTTGTGATAGTACTATTTCATTATTTTGTAATTTTATACTTGCTAACACTGTCTGGGCATAGGTTGCACCTCATCGGCACCAGTTTAACAACTATGTATAGCAATATGCAATAGAAAGGTGACCAGTCAACCTTTCCAAATACCTTTCCACTGCGTTGCAACATGTGTCACTGCATTTTTAGTAACTTTAGAACCGTTTCAGCTAGAAAAACAATATTTTGTTTGTTAAAATCAACAGATTATATAGCAGATGATGGATTATAGGGCAACTCAGCAAATCTATATTTAAGTGGAAAACATCACCCCTCTTTATCACATAATGCCTGTGGCACTGCTTATGACCCAGTGCAAGTATGAGTAGTTTACATTTTCGCCTCATTTATTCTAAGGGTAAATTTTAAAAAAATGCATGCAGCACAGCAAGCAAAGAAGCTGTGCTGCACTGTGAGTGATGGAGATACATTGGCAGCACTAGGTACTATTGGTGCTATCCTGCACACTCTGCAGTGCAGATGCACAATGAGACTGTCTAACGCCAGGCCAACACCTTTGCACCTTAGTGCAAAGATGTCTGCATAATGTCTAGCATAGGTTTTGTACTGACATGGTACTCTTGCAGCACAAAATACTATGTCTAAAGAAACTGTAAACATTTTGCCACCTTTTATGTGTGCTGTGCAGTGCATCACACATCCAAAGTCTGAAAAGATTGGGCCAGTAAAATCACTTCTTCTTTTTAATGCCAGCTGCAAAGAGGCATTATGCCCTGCATGCGATTGTTGGAGCTCTGCATTAAAAAGCATGGATGGTTATGTAGAAATGCCCATGTACCACCCGTGGAATACCTCTTGATGCAAAATAATGTAAAACACTACTTTGCTTTAATTTCAGGCAGCTTTCCAGAGCAAAACAAATTTTGCACTGGAAAGTTATATCCAAATGAACATTTGTCATAACTTTTGTGGCACAAACCCAGTGCAACATGTTAGTAAATGTGCTCCTACATTTATTAAGTAGCTATTTGTATCAAACACATGTTTCAATATGAACAGAAGCTGTGAGGAAGTTAGTAGAAGTATAGAGTCAGATGAGAAACTGGTGCCTACATGCATCCTAGCCAGCATTCAGATCCATCCACTAGCAAGCTGGGAATATACTTTACCAATCCTTTCGCTAGCTTGTTGGGGTGGGGCTGATTTGCCAGTATGTAAGTGGCTCAAGTGAAGACTTTCCCTGACTTTTTGTGAACATGCAGGATGTTCAGTGGTTGAATGAAGTCATTGAGCTGAAGTTCAACAGAACTAAAAGATTCTGCAGCAGAACCATAAACACTTTTAAAATTCTGTAGCCGATAAACATCCATATAGCAACTATACAGTCAAGCAAAAAGTCTGCGTCCATGATTATGTGTGCCCGGAAGTAAGGTGCTGTTAGACCTGAGAGCCTTAGGGTGGTCTTCTCCAATCTTTTTCCTGTTTGCGTCCCCTTTTTGCTGATTTCTTTTTGTTGGCCTTAGGACTCTGGGCACGTTACCACTGCCAACCAGTGCTAAAGTGCATGTGCTTATCCCATAGAACATGGTTTGAGTGACTATCCACAATTAGCATATTTAATGTATCTATACATCCCTAGTAGACTGCATTAAATGTGCCCAGTGCCTGTAAATTAAATGCTACTAGACGGCCTGCAGCAATGATTGTGCCACCTACATAAGTAGCACTTTAAAGATGTCTCAGGCCTGCCATCTTCAGAGCCTGTGTGTGCAGTTTTACAGCCATGTCGACTTGGCATTTAAAACCCTTTGCCAAGCCTTAAACTCAACTTTTATTACATATAGGTCACCCCTAAGGTAGGCCCTAGGTAGCCCATAAGGCAGAGTGATATGTAATTAAAAGGTAGCACATGCACTGTTCATTTCACATGTCCTGGTCGTGAAAAACACCCAAATTTGTTTTTTACTACTGTGAGGCTCACCCCTCTCATAGGTTAACATTGGGAATTCCTTCCTGATGGGCCATCCGGAGCAGAATGGGAGGGAAGCGCTGACACTTGAACCTGGATAGGCATTGTCCTGTCCCCACACAAATGGCTGGATACCCCCCATAGTGAGTCTTGACCCAAAGCTGAGATGGAGGACCTCTATGCACTTTAAAGCCCCTCTTTGAAGTCACCTCCACTTCAAAGGCACAAATGGGTATAAGTACTGGGTCTCTGACCCCACCAGATCAGACACTACTGGACCTGTGTAGAAACTTGGCTTTTGCTACAAGGACTTCCACTCTGCTGGATTGCTGCTATGGAAAAACTGCTTTTATGCTCTACTGCCTCCTACACTCTGCCCTACTGAGGAAGAACTGGACTCTTGCTTGAACCCAGAGTGATATCCAAGGGCATGCTAGCATGCCTCCTGTTCTAAGACTCAGGGATATCAAAGTCTTACGCCCTGCTGCTGTGTCTGGTCCATTGGCGGTGGACCCAGGTGCTTGCTCCAGTGGAACTAACGCACCATCTGCTGCGGGAGGCAGCATTGATGTATCAGTCCTGTTGCTGGAACAGAACCAGCGCATTGCACTTGGAACCAGTGCGCCACCATTGGAACTGACGCATCCCAACCACCGCATTGCCTCCGCTGAAGCAGAGATGATCGTGAAACCCCTTGACTTTCTGGAGAAACCTGGTGCATCGCACTCGGAACCAACGCATCGTGGTACCGGTGCTTCGTCTTCAGAATGACGCATCACCATCGTTGCATGGAGACAATCGAAGCATTACCTTGACTGCATGATCGACACCGATGCATTGCTCGGCTGCACCCCGCATCACGCTGTTGCCACTAGGATCAAGGTACTTTTGTTCAGCAAGTCTTGCATGGCTCTTGTCCCTGGTCCATGCTCCATCGCGGTCGGCCTGAACTTTGGACTTTTCCCCAGTCCAGCGTGACCAGATAACCACCATAGTCGCTTATTGCTTCTAAGCTCTATTTTAACTTTTAATCTTTAAAAATTCATATCTTGACTTTACTTATTGGATTTTTGTGGTTTGGGTCTTGTTTTATTTATAAAATAATTATCTATTTTTCTTAACAGGTTTGGAGTCTTTTTGTGTTTTTTTTCACTGTGTTAGTGTTTGTAGTGTTGCACAAATACTTTACACATTGCCTCTTAAGTTAAGCCTGCCTGCTCTGTGCCATGCTACCACTTGGTGAGCACAGGTTATTTATTGTACGTATCTGACTTACCTTGACTAGGACTGGGGTTCCTGCTTGGACAGGGTGCATACCTCTGCCAACCAGAAACACAGTTTCTAAAAATGGCGACCAGCAGTGAGGATAGGACTTGTGTTTGTGCAGTACCATACAGTGACTTGGTGTAAACTACTACTCTATATCTACACCAATTCGAATCAATTCTCCCTGATTGACACCTGTTGATTTTTCCACAGTTGTCCCAATTCCCATTTTTACTGTTGTGTCTATGACCTAGCCTGACAAGATGGAGTTTGTGCTGGCCAACTTAGAGAGTGACACTGTGACCCAGCTCAAGGGATTCTGCCAGGAGAAGAGGTTGTTTACAAAAGGGAGTGCTAAAAAAGGAGAGCACCAAACAGCTTTGAGAGCAGATCCACACAGGCAAAGAAGAGGAAGGGTCAGGATCTGAAGAAGAATTGGAGCAAGACCTGTCTGAGGGTCTTGACATGCGACATGTTGGGGAGGAGGGTAACATCATCCCAGTACGGGAAGTCCATCCACGTGCAGGGGGCAGTGTGTCATCTAGGAAGTAGTCCACAGAGGAGCTGGAGAACAGGAGGGAGGAGAGAAAGTAAAAGCTGGAGCTTGCCAACTTGGAGAAGGAGCATGCTCCAGAGGAAAGGGGGCTGGCCATGGAGGAAAAGAGAATGGCCTATGAGCTTTGCCTTGGACAGCTGGACATTAAAGCCATGTGTTGGACTTGGCCCTTTTTGCAGGGTCATCCCTGAACTTTTTGCCTTCCTCCTGTATTTTCTCTGACTTGTTTTTGTTGGTTTTATGACTCTGGGCACTTTACCACCGCTGATCAGTGCTAAAGTGCATATGCTCTCTGTTATAAATTGATGTATGGATTAGTGACTCCATGATTGGCCTATTTGATTCACTGTCAGACCCTATTACAGTGCACTGTTTGTGCCCAGGGCCTGTGAGTCAAATGCTGCTGGTGGGCTTGCAACACTGGTTGTGCCACCCACAGGAGCAGCTTGTAAAGTGTGTCTCAGGCCTGCCATTGCAGAGCCTGTGTGCAGTCTGGTACTGCCATGTCGACTTGGTAAGTGCACCCACTTACCAGTCCCCAAACCTTCTCTTTTCTGCATGTTAGTCACCCCTAAGGTAGGCCTGCGGGCAGGGTGCATTGTATGTAAGAGGTAGGACATGCCCTGGTGTGTGTGGCATGTCCTGATAGTGAATTACAGCCAATTTCATTTTTCACTATTGCAAGGCTACCTGTCCCCTTAGGCCAGAATGGGCAGTTTGATTATAACATCTTATAATCCTAACTGACCCAGGGAACATGGTAGAAAAACGAATTTAGTATGCCTGAACTCAGAATGATAAAATACATCTTTTAGTGAAGTTGTTTTTAACATTCTGTGTTTGAAAATACCACTTTTAGAAAGTAGGTATTTTCTTGCCTAACCATCCAGCCTGCCTCTGCTAGCTTGTGTATTGTATGTCTGAGTTTGTGAGTGACAGGGGCTGGAGGGCTCCAGGAGACAGGGTGAGTCAGCACAGGGCTGAATAGACCTATCTGTATGTAGAGTGGTGGGAGGAGTAGCACCTGGGCCTGAATAGGACTGTGCCTGCTTTCCACAATGCTGGCTCCACCTCCTGTGGTGCGTCTGATGTCCCTGGCCAACATTGACAAAGGAAGAAGGTGTGCACTGGCAGAATGCACCCAGAACTGGTTTGGATTAGGTACATGACCCTCTGCCTTCAGAGGACAAAGGATTTATGGATATAAATATTGGGATCCAGACCCCAAGATTTTAGATCACTTCTGGGAAACAAGAAGAACCTTTGCTGAGGAGAGGAACCAGAGAAACTGAAGGAGGAGACTATCCCTATGCTGTGTGCTGTTTGAGGGATTGGCCTGCAGTGGTTGCCTGATTGCCAAAGAAAGGAGAAAGGAACGTTGTGCTTACTTGCAGAAAATCTCCAAGGGCTTGAAGATTGAGCTTGCCTCCTGCTGAAGTCTCAGGGATACAAGACTTCACCAACCAGCTCCCCTGAATTCCCTTGCTGGGAATTTGAAGTGCCTACTGTTGTGTTGGGCCTTCTGAGAGACTGCGTGTCGCTGCGAGCTGAAAGCGCGACTCACGAAGAAGAAGCGTGTCGCCGCCGCAGCAGTTGTCGTCGCATCGCGGAGAAAGCGTGCCGCCGCTGCCGCTGTCGCCATCGCATCACCGAAGCGCCTCGCATCACCGGAGAAGAGTGTGGCCGTCGCAGCAGACGCAGTCGCATCATCGGAGAAGCGCGCCGCAGGGCCTGTCGCGGCTCCGAAGATTCACCGAGTCGCCGCACGGCCATCGGGCGTGCACGCATCGCCCCCTTCGTTGTCGCATCGAGAAGAAGATGCCATTTTGTTTCATTGCACCGGGTCGTCATCGCATGGAGGCGCTGCTGGTCGCATCGCCACAGAAGCACAGTAAGAAACCGATGCATCACCTCCCCACGCAGTGAAGAACCGACACATCACCTCCTCTCCGGGAAGGAACCGATGCATCACTGTCCCCTACGCAGCAGTAGGGAACCGACGCATCACCTCCCCCGGAGCAAGGAACCGACGCATCACCGTTCTTGCGTGTAAGGAACCGACGCATCACCTTCCCTGCAACTCTTTTGTTTGTATCGCGTTACGCATCCAAAGGTACATTGAACGTAGAGTGTCGCATTTATCACCTGCGTTTGAACTGAACTATTTTCTACCATTGACAGTCATATTTTTCATAGTGTATTGTGGATTTTTGTCGTTTTGGGTCTTGTGTTAAGTCTATATAAAAATACTTATCTTTATAATACAACCTGTGTGGTGTCCATCTGTAGTGTTGTCACTGTGTTACTGTATGTGTTCAGAAATGCTTTACACACTGCCTCTGAGATAAGCCTGCCTGCTCAGTGCCAAGCTACCAAGGGGTGAGCAGTGGTTATTTTAGTAGTGTATCCCCCTTACCCTGACTAGAAGCAAGGGTCCCTATTTGGACAAAGGTACCTAACTCTGCCAACTAGAGACCCCCAGTTCTAACACCATGCAAGTGGAGTCCAGCAGTAGTGGTGGCAGCATACCTGCTGTGTCTGCTGGACAAGGGAGAGTTTGTATTCCAAAGGATTTGGTACCCAGTTGTGTTGTGGGAGATAACAATGGTTCTCCACCTATGAGGTGGCTCCTAGGGTACACAAGGTTCCTGAGGAGTCCTGGGGGTAGTTGATGGAGATACATGCCCATGATGGGGAGGGACACACTCCTGACGCTAGAAGATCAAACACAGTACATCCCCATAAAGGCCATACTTAGTAAATTTGGGCTGACCCCTGAGAGGTATAGACGTGGGTTCTGTTGCAGCCACAAACTTTCTACACAAACATGGGTGGATTTCCTTGATTATGCTAGAAAGGCACTGAAGAGCTGGGTGAGGGGCAGCAAGTTGATGATTATTCTGAGATATACAACTTGATTTTGAAGGAGCACATGCTAGATATTTGTTCCCCCGAGCAGCGACAACACCTGGCTGATAGCAAACTGACTGTCCCCAGGAAGCTTACTAAGGAGGCGGACATCTGGGTGAGCACCAGAGTGTCAAAGAAGGCATCTGAGTGGGACTCCAAAAGGTGTGGTTGGGATTCCCACCAGAAGAAGGAGAGGGGGCCGATAAAAAGAAGGAGTTCTCTCAAGGCCCCAAACTAATTCACTGGGCACCAGAAAAAGAATTTCCCTGACAGGAGTCAGCCAAAGAATCCCAAATGCTATAAGTGCTTCGAGTATGGGCGTTAGAAGGGGGAACCCAGGTGCTCAAAAAGAGCACAACCTCCCACTTGAGGTAAGACATCAGGGGCGGCAAGCATAGTGCTTTGGGAGGAGCTTGTCCCAGTAAGTGGGGGGAAGCTCATTGAGGTTACCCCAGTGTCCCTGGGTGACATGGTGATGGTTCCTAAAACCCATGTGCCACCCAATACTGCAAAGTGTAGGAGGTGGGTTACCATCAATGGGCAAGGTGTTGAGGCTCTGAGGTACACAGTAGCCAGCATGTCTATGGTAAAGTGTCAGCTGGTGGCCCTAGAGCAAGTTATACCCAATGCATTCTACCAGGTTGTGGTGGCTGACAACCGTGAGGGTCACTATCTGGTGTTCCTTGTTCCATTTGAGTGGGGGGATCTCAGGTCTTCTGAAAGTTGCTGTGAGCCCTGCCATGCCTGTGGACTGTTTGCTAGGGAATGATCTTGAGCAAACTACATGGAAAGAACTGGAACTCAAACCATACCTGGAAATGTTAGTGTTGCCTGAGTGGATATGTGCTCCCACCAGGTTCATGGCTGCACAGGAAGGGGGTCAAGGAAGTCTGGAGCCTCGAAGAATTGCCCAGACAGTTGCCAAAAGAGGGAAGGGCAAGGGGCATGGGGCATGGGAAGCCAGCCCCTGAATGTTTCCCAGCTGAGGCAGATAGGGTGCCAGTGGAGGCCAACCGGTGCCCGCTGAGGAGGACATTGCCTCCCTTGGTGACCTGCCTGAACTTGCTGGATGGCAAATAGATAGGGACCCACCAGGCATGAGTTCTGCAAGGCACAGAAAGAGTGCCCTACCCTGGAGGACATGAGGCAACAGACCGAAGCACAGGCAATAGGTGATACCTCTGGGAATCAGCGCATTTACTGGGAGAGAAGCTCCTATGTAGTAAGCCTAAGGCGCCTGTCCATGGGGCAACAAGGGCACTGATCATTCCCAAATGCTACAAGGCTTTCCTACTGGAGCTGGCTCATGAGATACCCCTGGTAGGACATCTGGGGCAGGACAGGAACTTTGCCAGACTTGTTCCCAACTTTTATTGGCCAGAGATGAAGATTTCTTCAGATACTTTCTGTAGGACTTGTTTGACCTGCCATGTCAGTGGGAAGACAGTGAAGAGGCTGAAAGACCCCTTAATCCCTTGCCTGTCACTTGCACTCCCTTTTAAAGTGTGAACATCGACATTGTAGGGCCAGTGGAAACCCAGACAGCCTCTGGCAACAGGTGTATCCTGGTAATAGTAGACCTTACCAGAAGATACTCAGAGGCCAAATCTCAGAGGGCTGCACCTGCAGTGGCCAAGGCCCCAGTGGGGATTTTTACCAGAGTGGGTTTCCCCAAGGAAGTAGTGTCCGACAGGGGTACCAACTTCATGTCTGTTTATATGCAGTACATTTTCTCAACCCCCTATCATTCACAAACCAAAGGGCTTGTTGAGAGATTCAACAGGATCCTCAAAGGCATGATCAAGGACCTGCTTGAGGAGTAAGTAGGGTGTCCCCCTGCTATGCCTTCTCTTTGCTTATAAAGAGGTACCACAGAAGGAAGTTGGATTTAGCCCTTTGAGCTTCTTTATGGCCATCTTGTAAGGGGGCCTCTCAGTCTGCAAGGGTGGCTCCTCCACTAGGGTGGAGGAGCATCACCCCACTGCTTTCTCGCAGTGCTAGAAAGCCAAAACATAAAATGGTAATAACTTTTAGTTATAACCATTTTATGTTTTCTTTGTGCATTATGGGTGGACGAGTGGGCGGGGCTGCTCTGCTCTTTGAGCAGGGCAGGGAGGAGTGGTTTGCCCACTCCTGAAAGTGCAAGACTCTTTGGTCGGCCCTCTCGGGCCGCCCAAACCAGTCATGCGCACTTTGCCCTTCTCCATGCAGGCTGCAATGTCACCCCATTAGCCCCTGGCTGGGCGCCGTCCCGACCAATCACAATGCTGTTTGCAGCATTGTGATTGGCTTAGGCGAGGGAGCCTGGCTGCCTGCTTCCTGTTCCTTTCGGAAGCAGGAGAGCATTAGCAGTGAAGATGCAGGACCCGGCGGAAAGGTAGTTTTTTTTTCCAATCATGACCCCCCCCTCCCATCGCGACCCCTCCTGTGCCCGCCCCCCCACCCGCGAGCTATGCCGGCATTTACTCTCAGTCTGGTAAAGGAAGGGTGGGACCAAGCTCCCAGGAAACCTTGCCAGGTCGTAGTTAGCTACAAGCTGGCCTTCAGGAATCAGATGGCCAAGTTGTGGAACCAAGCTTATGATAACTTAGAGGCCATCCATGAGGTGATGAAACAATGGTAAGACCAAACGGCTACCCCTGTGGAATTAGAGCATGGGCAGAAAGTGTGGGTGATGGACATGTGGAGGTCAGGGCCCTCCAATACTGTTGAACTGGGCCCTAAGACATAGTTGTGAGGAAGGGGTGGTCACCTACCTAGTGAACTTCAAGAACCCCAGGAACCCCCACTGGGTGCTCCATATCAACCTTCTCAAGCCACACTTTTAGAAGTTTGAGATCACCATGTTGCTAGTGGCATATGAGGGGAGGAAGAGGAGTAACTGTTTGTAGTGCTGCACAAATACTTTACACATTGCCTCTTAAGTTAAGCCTCCCTTCTCTGTGTCAAGCTTCCAGAGGCTGAGCACAGGTTAATTTATAGTATGTATCTGGCTTGCCCTGACTAGGATTGTAGTTCCTGCGTGAACAGGGTTCACCACTGCCAACCAGAAACCCAATTTCTAACAGGTGCTAATTATCACACCAGCTAAAATCCAACTTCCCAGTTTGTGAATTTAATGGGTGTGATAAATTGTACTTTTTTACTCTTTTCCTGTTTTGAATTCCAGCAGGTTGGACCTGCTGAAATTTTGAGAAGGGTACAGACGTTATCACACTTGGTAATTAACGAGTGTAGTAAACTTTGTACAACTCACAAGTCCTTCCCCTGTGTAAACAGGGGGTTGCACAGTGGTCAGAAACTAAGAATCAAGGACAAGCAGTGCACTCCCCAAAACCGTGGTTGGTGATCCCTTTTCTCCCTGAGGAATCACAGGCCTATTAATTTACTGATTAATGCAAAGCTAAATTATGCATAGATATGCATGCACGTTTACCACCTTACCAGGTCAGGCATTGGCACTATATTTATAAAGGCTGGAGGGCATCTTGTGTTTGACATAAAAACGAAGTTTGAGCACACAGGAGTCTTTCTGCAGTCATGGAGAGCTGGTTAGCTAGTGAGGCAAAGAAGTTTGAAATATTGTGCATAGCTGTTGCACTGATATTTCCAACCACATCCAGTTTGTTCCCAAAACTTAAAAGTTAAAATCGCTGCGAAAACAGCTTTTTTCTCAAATGATTAAAACCCCTTGGTGAGAGTGCATTCGAAACTGTCGCTGCATAAACGTGTTTATATTTGTTGTTATTATCAGTTTTTATTTTGCCAGTTCCATAGTGTGCAGGATTAGCATCCATTAGCTGTACAATGAACATTTACACAATACAAAGTAACAATACAAACCAAGAAATAACTACTGAACGTAACGAACGATAGTTGTAAAAAAAGGGAATGGCTGACCTAGATGTCTTTTAGTATTCCAGGAAACTTTAGTGGATCACATACAGCATCCAATATACGACTAATCCTATTTCGATTTAATTCAGAGGGCCTTTTATGAATTAGGCTAAAGGTGTTCGTGAATGCTGCAAAATGAGGTTTACTTTCTGTCCATCTTGCTTTTGACTCAAAAGTCTCGAGCATCCATATTGGACATTCTTTAAATAATTTAAATCCATCCTACACTTCAAAGGTTTATCATATTGTGCCACTGAAAATCGCGGTGTTTGATCTGGAGAATTAATTTATACCTAAGCTAGATCATTTCCCTACATTATCTTCCTTTGACGAATCTCTTCCCATGGTGGTCCATTGTCAGGGTATTTTTTGTTCTTCGAAAATTATTTTTCAGTAATTTATCTTACTCTATTATAATACCTGTTTTCTTTCTTGATTAGTTAAAAATAAGGAGAAAGATATTTAAATTGCGAAATGTAAATGCTTTAACACCCAATCTAATCAGCAGTTTACAGACTCATCAAATATTTTTTACATTCAATTATAAAAAACAAGTTGTAAAAAACCATTGCATCGTGTTCTCCTGGCATACTTTGAAAAGAACAAATGTACCGTTATATGTATGTATATCATTCTTTAAACTTCTCTCTTAAACTAATGCTTCTTCGCTTGTAAACATTATGAGCAAATAATATCAGTATATGTTGAAGTTTCATTTGCCTAGCAGGAGAATCTACATTTTTGCACAGGATACAACATTTTATACTAAGGTATAACTAAAGAAATCACGGGGAAATACCCTTC
Organism: Calotriton arnoldi; assembly: GCA_963921515.1. NCBI lineage: Eukaryota > Metazoa > Chordata > Amphibia > Caudata > Salamandridae > Calotriton > Calotriton arnoldi. Next base: position 1,341,611 of record CAWUFW010002287.1, read on the forward strand.
ATGAAAGCAAATAATAATTCACACTGTAGCAGAGACTAGAAAAGTATGACAAAGATAATGGTGGAAGTTAGAAACATCTAGGTGCTGAACATAATATGTCCACAATATAAGCACTTTAAATTAATGTAGGACCAAATTGTGGTTCACAAAATCACAGACTTTTTAATTCTACAAATCTATGTTGTAATGTACTCACGTTTCTTTAGAAGTCAGAAAAGCATTTCAAAATCTCAAAGTAATTTTTGTGACTAATTCTGACCAGCAAATAGTTGGGATTGAAAGAGGCAATTACCTCCTATTCGTGCGATGTAATGACGTGTCAATGGTTTGAAACTGCATTTGGAGTTGCAACCATTGATCATTTATCAGCACTCGACTTGGGGTAGTAACTGTTTTGAAAAAGAGAATCTTTCCTCATGGAGAAGCTTCCCTTTAGGGAATTGGGTTGATCATCCTTGGAGATTGCAGACAGTGATCCAGGGGATCACTTACAGGCACATGCATCAATGTTGGATTTTACGATTTCTTAATTGCGATTTTTAAGGAATCGCAATTAAGGAATCGCAAAAGCCTATGCATGTAGAAATCGCTTAAAAAATAGCGATTTCTAAACATTCCTTAATTGCGACTCGCAAATTGCGAGTCGCAATTAAGGAATACCTCCCCATTCATTCCTATGGGCCTAGAGGCCCATAGGAATGAATGGGAAGACATTCTCAATTTGCGATTCTCAATTAGAGAATCGCAAATTGAGAATGCAATTTCAGGGCGCCAGGGTGTCAAAAGGACACCCTGTTGCACCCCTGAAATCTGCATATGAGTACATCTTGCACACACACATGCCCCAAGGGCATGTGTGTGTGTAAAATGGAACTTTGAAAAATGCACTTTAGTGCATTTTGCAAAGTTTTGCAAATTACCATGAAGTTCAACTTCATGGTAATTTGCGCCCTATTAGCGAAATCGCTAATTTTTTTACTTTAATGCATTGCATTTAAGGAATCTCAATTTGCGATTCCTTAAATGCAATCGCAATTTGAGAACTCGCAATTAATTGCGAGGGCCTTGACCCTTGATGCATCGCAAAAGCTAATTTTGCAATCGCAAACGGCCGATTTTTGGGAATCGCACCGTTTGCGATCGCAAAAAGCTTTGATGCATGTGCCTGTTAGTGTTTCCTTTGCAATCATTCCATCCAAGTGAATATATTTTGGAATCAGCACATTTTACTCTGTGTGATATGGACTACTTTTAAAAAAACATTAAATCAATTGTAAGTGACAGAAATGCAGGGATGGAGGTCTGCCGTCTCTTGCAGGCCTTCATCCCTGCATTTGCAGGCATTCGCAGGGGTTGTAAATTGCCTCGTGCTGTAACAATGTTAATGAGATAAGGGGTGGTGTATATTGTGCGATGCAACTGTTTAGTACCTGCGTCTCATCACAAAATGGAGCAATTTTTGCAAATTAGTTGGTAAGCAATTACCATATAATGGTTTGTGAGCTTAGTAGATCGGACTCCTAGATCCTCTTCAAAACTCTAAAGTTTCCCAACTTGTTTAAAAAATGTCTTCATTTCACTTTTGATCAAATTACAATAAAAAAAATTCTTTCAATGCCAAAGTTAGCAATTTAGCCATTGGTTTTAGAGATTAGGAAAATACCCATTGAAGAACTGGTCATAATATCTTGTGCTAAACCATATAATAAGGAATTTGCATCAGCCAACCTAATAGGCCACCACATTATCAGAAAAAATATTACAATCTTAAAATATAGTGTGACTAATCCCAACTCAACTCCAAGAAGCCCTAACACTTACCAAAATTTGCAGGTTTGGACAGTCCAGCTTTACCATATATCAGGGTATCCCAGGAAATGCTGCTACTCCCTATGTCCTAAATTAAATTGGTCTAGCGTTAAAAGCAGCAAGCAGCGAGGCAAAACTAAAGCCACCAAAGCAATGATCAAAGCTTAATAATACCTTACAGATGCTGTGGCCTGAACAGTAACCTTCTCACCACAGGTATCACGATCACATGAATCCTCATCTGCAATACATATTTAAGTCATATGTACTCAAAGGTATCTGAATAGTATGTTTGCAATTAACTTTTTTTTAAGCAAAATTAATTTTTTTCATTTTTGAATAATTTAGTATACACGTGTTTACCCTGGATCAGACAAATCAAACTGGGTACAAGAATTGCAGTTAAGAAACATTGCCATCTAATGCAAATGAGAGAAACGGCCCCTCCCAGCTCTAAGACTGGGTAGTAAAAGATACTCTCAGACCCTCAGTGAATGTTTCTGCTGCAATATTTAGAGAGCCATGCAGGGGAATTATTTAGTTTCAGCTAAAATGGGCCAAGATAGGCCAAAATAACAGTATTATCTGCATATGTCAGCAGACCTGCTAATTGCACAGAGGGTAACTTTGGGTGAAAATATTGTTTCTGACGTTCTTCACTTGGCAGCATACTCCACAACTATGCAACATATAACCGATCTTAAATGCCTCCCTAAGATTTTCACCTTAGTTCTCATTTGGGCCGAACTCATAAAACCCAGCTTTTAACATCTGAAAATCATTTTTGCATTTTATATCAATTGTTCTAACATCACTACACATATCTTTTGCTTCTTTGCAAATTAGGATTTTGCACATATTAGTCCCAGGCAGCTAGATATTTCCTGTAGTCCTAGGGAAGAATCACTCCGGTCTGATACCAAATAAGCTTTAGCACATCAAATACTATCCTTAAAGTTAGTCTGCTTTAACATCCAAATGCATGACGTGTAATAGTATATAAGAAGACTAAACTGTGCACTGATGCTGTGTTGCCAGGGTAGTTGACAGTTTTTTTGTTGACTGTTGTCAGAAACTTAAATCAATGGCATAATCATTACAAACAGATGTTAGTGTAGTAGTTTCTCTATGTACCTGCTTTCTATCTACCCTGTACCACCTATGATGTCATTGTCATGGTAATGGAATGTCATGGTTTGAATCCCTGGAGAGTCAGTTCCTGGAAGCTGTGGAGCTGAACAGTCAATAAAGTATGTGCTCTTATGCTTACCTGGCCTGGCGTAATCACTACAAATTTGGTGACGAGTTTGACTGTTCCTCTCTCCACCCACGTGTGCAGCGACAGTCTCCTGAATTTCCTGTCTTCATGAGCCATTCTTGCTGTCTGCAGTGCGGAGAATCATCTTTTTGGGACGCACAGACAAAAGTGGCACATCTCGTCAACCCTGCGTTACCACAGTGTGTTCCTGCCTGTACTACATTGCTGGTGAGCCGTTCTTCTATTTTTCCATGAGCTGCTAGTTCGTCACTGGCACTTGGGAAGATACTGTGTATTTGGAAATATATCCTGCAGTGGCTTTGGCAGGTGTGGCTGTGCTCTCTGGCTGCGTTTTGCATTTGGGACTCATTTGACTGCCTGCAGGAGATACGATAGTGTGCGGGGATCTGCCCTTGAAAAGTCTTGTCTGTTTAGTTCGTTGGGGAAGAGATCATTCCTTCACTGCAGTTTTCTCCTTCTGATGACTAACCCTGGGCGTAGTACTACGCTACGCTCATGGAGATTGCGTAGTTTGTGCTACTACGCACTACGCAAATTGCATGTAGTACAGTGCTAAAACTGTGCTAAACACGTAGCATAGCAGCTAAATCATCAACACCTACAAATGCTTTGATAAAGCAATTTTACATGCTAAAAAGCATATAACCAATTCACAAAAGTGAACTTTGAGAATGAAAATATTAGGCAATGAGAGAGGTGATGATTTTGGGGTCCCCCCTAACCTAGGGGGAGGACCAAGCAGATGCCTTGAACACAAAGAGCATATCATGCTGAACGATTCAGTGGTGGTCCCTTCCTCCTAGGACCACCCCAAGCACAGTCACGAGTCAAATGCAAAAGCATTGAAACCCTTTCATGAAGCTTTTGCATTTGACTTGTGAGGGACATCTAGTAACGACTAGTGGAACTGCAGCTTGATGTAATAATAATTTCAATGCTTTTGCATTTGACTCGTGAGGGACATCTAGTAACGACTAGTTGAACTGCAGCTCTTTGTAGAATTATTTTGATATTGGATACTATAATATTCACTGCCCACTGCTAATCTCGTCCCATAATGCTTTGCAGGGCCTTTGGTAGGGATTGTATTTTTGCCAATAACTGTGCTTGGGGTGGTCCTAAGAGGATGGGACCACCACCGAATCGTTCAACAAGATGTGCTTTTTGTTTTCAAGGCATCTGCTTGGTTCTCCCCCTAGGTTAGGGAGGATCCCAAAATCATCACCTCTCTCACTGCTTGTTAATTTAACATTTTCACTTTTGTGAAATGACTATATGCATTTTAGCATATAAAGACAGAGATACTTATTTTATCTTAACTTGCACTGTGCAAGATGCCTTTTGCAATTATTGCACAGTGCAGACAAGCACACAGCTATGCACTACGCAATTTGCGTAGCTACGCGTAGTGCTACTACGCAAACTACGCCCAGGGTTACTGATGATGCACTAGAATCTCCGGCAGGAGTCAGCAGAGACAGGGAGCTCGTCACCATTAGCTCGTTCACCATTAGCTTGTTACTCCTGATTTCCTTGGCTACGGGAAGGCCGTAGAGAGCAGTGCATCAGTGGGTGCGCGTCCTCTAGTTTCCTTGGATACCACAAAGAAGAGTCAACCAGCACGTCTGCTTCGCATTCTCCGGACGTACGCCAATGCGTGTGGGCGTGTCACTTCCTTATCCTGGTGTCACGGCAGACGGTAAGCAGAAGGCAGGCATCCTCTTAATCTTTTCGAGGTGTGCAACGGACGACGAGCGAAAGGCTTGGGGTTTTTGAGGCATTCCGCCAAGCTGGTCGAGTGGTTGAACCTTTTCTCTGAGGATAAGCGGCATCCGTGTGCAAGGTGAACGACTTTCCTGGCATTGCATGTGTAAGTGCATTGATTAGTGCATAGCCGTTTCTGTTTTGCGGGTAAACGGCGCTGTAGGAGCTCCATTAGACTATTTCTGTGCGTTATTTACAGCGCGGCATCAAATGTGGTACAGTTATCTGTTTTACGTCTAAGCGGTGCTATAGGAACAACATTGGACGGTGTCGGAGTATACTTTCCAGCGCAGCAACAAGTGTGTCACGTTTTTCTATGTATTTTCTTTGAGGGCAAGCGTAACAACAACGACTGTCTTCCCAATTGACTTCTGTGCTGTCTTAATGGATCTACTCTGTTCAGTAGCTATCTAGCTATTGTTGCAGTATCTATACCATTGGAAGTGCAGTTCAGCATCGACTTGGTGTCTATGCATTTTACTCTTTGTTTCTTGTCAGCCAAGTGTCAGTCCTAATTTATTAGTTTTTATTTAACAGGTGGACTATTCCTCTTCTACAGAACTATTTATAGTTTAATATGCAATTTTTAATCGTTTTGTTTCACAGGTGGACTTTTGTTGTTTCAACGCTAATGTATTAGTATTATTCACTTTATCTTTCAGGTGATCCTTGACCAACAGTATATGTAATTGTTTTTCCGTCTTGTTGTGTTCACCATGCAGAATGTACAACCTCCTCCGCCCTTTTTACAGCTTCCAGGTGATCCACCAGTTAGGTGAAAGGTGTGGTATAGGGCGTGTGAAATATTTAGGGGCTATTGGGCGGTCAAGATTTAGCGCAGAGAGGAAACGTTTCATTTTAGAGCATACTCTGGGGTTTGAGGATCAAGCTGTTTTGGAACATCTTCCTCCCCTAGTTATGGTTGAGGGTGAAGAAGAATTAAATGTGTACGATCAAGCTGTGGGCATGCTGGAGAAGCAGTTTGATGTAGAGTCTAGTTTAGTCGTTGCCAGACACAAGTTTTTCACTAGAGAGCAGGAGAACGATGAGAGCATTGTGTCTTTTGTAGCGGCTTTGCGCATTCTTGCTTCTGAGTGCGAATTTGAACATTTCACTTCTCAGCTCATTCGAGATCAAATTGTGGTCCACTGTAGAGACAAGAAAGTTCAAGAAAAATGACTTACTTTAAAGAATCCTAGTTTGGAAGAAACTATTACCATTGTCAAGAGCATTGAACTTTCTCAAAAAGCCTCGAAAGAGCTTAAGCCTGAGAAGAATGTTGTGGGTGTGATTAAGGACCATAAAGATCAGAGTGAAAAAACACAGGGTGATAAAGTCAAACTTCAGTCTGAGCAAAGAGGGAATAGGTACGTTCCCATCAAAACTGAAAAGAAAGGTTCTTATTCCAAGAATCTTTGTACAAAATGTGGGTTTCCTTCACATTATCCTAATTCAAGAGTGTGTCCTGCTAGGAATGCGTCTTGTCGCAAATGTGGTAAGCAGGGGCATTTCGCAAAAGTGTGTGGTTTCCATGGCAGTGTTAACGTTGTATATTCTGAGGAGACCAAGAGTGATCCTGTGTGCGAGGTTGTGAGCTCTTTGACTGACTTTGTAGTGGTTGTCAAAGATGATTCTGAGGATTGTGTCAATCCGGTAGTCGATGTATTGGTGGATGGTAAGTGTTTGCAATTACTGGTGGATTCCGGGGCGTGCATGACTATGATTACTGAAGAGTTGTTTGAGAGTGCCTGGGGGAACAGACCTCTCAATCCACCAGACAGAAGTCCTGTTTCCTATGAAGGGAGGAAAATTGACTTAGCAGGGTTTTTTGTGACCTCTCTAGTTTTTAAGGACAGGCATATCCAAGGGAAGGTTTACATGGCTAAGAAAGGACTTAATATCCTAGGTTGGCATCATCAGGGGTTGTTCGGCAAGACACTCAGACCTGGCACAATAGAACAAGTTTCTGTGGTGGATGATCATTCCCAAGGTGAGAGTTTGGCCTCTTGGTCCAACAAATTTGTGAAAGTTTTTGGAGACAAGCTTGGATGCATCAAGGGGTTCAGGCACTTCATCAAAGTCAAAGAGTGTGCTGTTCCAGTTAAGCATAAGCTGCGTAATGTGCCATTTAGCATCAGGGATGACTTGTCAGCCGAACTCAAGAAAATGTGTGAGTCAGGTGTAATTGAACCTATCGCGTCCTCTCTCTGGTTATCTCCCTTGGTGGTAGCGCGAAAAAAAAATGGGAATCTCAGGGTGTGCATTGATTTGCGCAGTCTGAACAAGGAGATTTGGATAGACTCACATCCCCTCCCTCGCATCGATGACATACTTTCTAAGTTTGCCGGTGCGAAGTTCTTCTCCAAAATTGATCTGGCATCGGCTTATCATCAGGTCAAGCTGGATCCTGCCTGTAAGCATTTGACTGCATTTGTGTCACCTGTTGGTACGTTTCAATTCAGAAGGATGCCGTTCGGCTTAGCTTCGGCGGTATCAGTGTTTCAGCGGATCATGGAGAAGGTTTAGGAAGGTGTCACAAATACTGTGGTTTTCCAAGATGATATTTTGGTGGCTGGAGAGTGCAAGGTTTTGCATGACAGAAATCTTGCCAAAGTTTTGGAGAGATTGGAAGGGAATGGAATTGTGGCTAACAGGCTCAAGTGTGTTTTTGGTGTTGAGTCCATAGAGTATTTGGGGCATCGCATTTCGGGCGATGTATTGTACCAAGAGAAGGTCTCATTGAGGCCATTTCCAATGCCCCGTGTCCCACTTCCAAAGAACAGGTTTCTTCGTTTTTGGGTGTTTGTGAGTTTTACACAAAGTTTATTTCTAATTTTGCTGCCAAGACTGTGCATTTGAGGAGCCTGCTCAAGAAAAAAACTACATTTGTCTGGGATGACTCCTGTCAGGATGAATTTTCTCAGATAAAAAAGGAACTAGGGTCGTGCAACATTCTTACGCCTTTTGACCCTCTCTTTCAATGCACAGTGTCGGTGGATGCTAGTTTGGATGGTTTGGGCGGTATGATCTCTCAGGTCAAACAAGGTAAAGAGTACACTGTGGGCTTTGCCTCTCGAGCGTTACGCCCAAGTGAAAAAAACTATTTGGTCATTGAAAGAGAATTGCTGGCGTGTTGTTGGGCTGTTGAGAGATTCATATGTTTCCTGTGGGGAAAGACGTTTACTCTTCTTACTGATCACAAACCCCTCATTCCCATCCTTGAGGGTAGAATTGTTAAAGACCACACTCCCAGAATCGCTAGGTTGAGCTCTAAGTTGTTACAGTACAATTTTCATGTTGCACACATACCTGGTGGGAAAAACACAAGGGCAGATTTTCTTTCAAGGTCTCCTTTACCGTTAGACAAATGTGATCTTCATGATGATGATGCAGATGAAGAATGTCTCATCGCTGCAGTTGATGCCTGTGGTGTGGGTTGTTTCACCGAATGTGAATGGTTCAGTGGAATGGAATCTGATATTGTCCTCAAGAGGGTGAAAGGTTTTATTGTGTCTGGGTGGCCCAAGGAAAAACATTTGGATAGTGACCTTCATCCCTTCGCCAAAGTTGCTGATGAACTTACCTTGGAAGGTGGAGAAATGATCATGCGGAGGGATAAATTTGTTCCTCCTGAATCACTGAGGGGTTGCATTATTAATTACGGTCATGAGGGACATCTTGGTCAGACGAGTACTAAAAGAAGGATTCGCTGTGTGTATTGGTGGCCCTCCATGGACCGTCAAATCAATGATGCTGTGGAAGGATGTGTCACATGTTGTACAAGTGACAAAGTTATAAAGATTGCTTCTCCTCCTGTACAAGAGGTGGAGACACCTGATGGCCCATGGTTGAAGTTAGCCGTCGATTTTGTGGGACCCTTCAATATTCTGCCTAACAAATACAAATTCGCTCTTGTTGTTGCTGATTATTACAGTAAGTGGTGGGAGGTTCATCTAAAGAGCTTGTATCCGACAATGGGGTACAATTTACTTCCAAAGAGATGTCAGATTTTTTGAGCCAGTCTGGTATACTTCATCAGCGTGTGGCTTTATATCACCCACAAGCCAATGGTTTCATTGAGTGCACTAACCATATTCTCGTTGAGTGTGTTCAGTGGGCTGTTTCATCTAGGGTTGATGTCAAAGAAGCCGTACAGAGTATGTTGTGGGCATATCGCACAAATCCTAGTGCCATCACTGGTTCCAGTCCCTTTGTTTTACTTAGGTGTAGGGAAGCATCCTTTCACATGTGTCCTGCTTGGATGAAGAAGTGGGGTTTGCTGTCAAGCTGTGGGAAATCCCAGGAGGATGGTGGGATGCATCCTCAACATGTGGTTCCGGATGTGCCAAACTTCAAGTCTGGTGTGTATGTGGGGGATTGGGTGAAGATTAAATCCCCCTTAAATGTTCCCAAGGACTTGTCGAAATTAGTCCTCCTGTTAAAGTTGATGCCACTTCACGTTTTGCTGTAAGGGTCAATGGAAAGAATTGGTGGAACTTGTCCAGGATTTACAAGATTCCCAGGAGGGTAATGTTGCACTTGGGTCTTGAGTCTGGCAACGCTGCTCATTCCCAGCCGGCTCAGAGTAGACCTAATTGTGAAGAGAGTTCTCCGCCACCCTCACAGCTCATCAAGTCCTCTTTGAAATATGTACCTCCACGCAGGAGTGGTAGGACAAGTGTTCCGCCAAATCGTTTGAATCTGTAGTTCTTTCTTTGGTTCCTTTTCAGGTTAACATGTACTTATGGATTTGTTATTTTTTTTAATCCCTTTTTCACCCTTTAGTTCTTTGCCATTCTCCATGTGTTTATGCACATTTTGTTCTTTTATTTTCCTCCTCCTGCTTGTTCTTCTCTTCTCTTTTGCTCCTTTTCTTTTGTCTTCTTCTCCTTTTTGGTTTCATGGAAGAGAGGAGATGTTGTAGTAGTTTCCCTATGTACCTGCTTTCTATCTACCCTGTGCCACCTATGATGTCATTGTCATGGTAATGGAATGTCATGGTTTGAATCCCTGGAGAGTCAGTTCCTGGAAGCTGTGGAGATGAACAGTCAATAAAGTATGTGCTCTTATGCTTACCTGTCCTGGCTTAATCACGACAGTTAGTTTGCCAACAAATTACACTTTCATCATGTGAATGTGTCTCTTGAAGTGCCAAGAATATTTTTCAAATAAACTTTTCACTGCTGAATGGTTTGCACAGGTTACATCTCATCATTAAGATGAAGTATACATTTATTTGCTGAAGAAATATTTGTTTGGAAAACCAACTTTTTCTTGCAAAAAGCCATCACCAGCCATTTTTTTAAGATTAGCTTCTGGTCCCTAGAATTTACATTGTAAATGTTCCTTATTGAAACACAGTCACACTATAGAAATAATGATTATGCTAGAAAATATAAAACGATTTTAGTTAAGCTAAAAGGACAGTTCACTGGGTTGGTCTTCATAAATGTGAAAACGGCACTAAACAGTTGCTTCATTTAATATCTTAGTGCAGGAGAATGATATTTTATTATCCAATATTATTGGTCATTAAGAATTTTTGTGAAGACTTTTGATACCATATGATTTGTGTTAAATGTGGCACTAGTGCATCTGGTTTGACACCTTACATGATAATTGCTAATAATGCTATTTCGTAAATGATTTCCAGCCTCATCTTTGCTTCCTGTTGAAATTATCCTTAAAAAAGGTAATACTTAGTTCTGAAGCAGAAGCTTTCAAGCACCACATTGTTATGGGCAGACCAGTGATAAACTCATGCAATGATTACTGTAAGAGTCCTTACTAGAGGTTACCTGTAAAGCTTATGCAAAGTTTGGAGGGCACACAACACAGGTTGAAGGCTGATATATGACATCAGGATGCATGCATGTATCTCTCATATAATAACCAGCTTGAACTAATCATCACTAGTAACTGCAGTACAGTTCACAACAAGCTCATTTGCCCTGAATTTCTTGTAAAATACAATATGCATATAAAACATATTACAACCTGGTTGTGGGATCACTGGTCCCGTCTAATAAGAAAATACCAGGGCTACTGTTGGTAGTTAGTATAGTTGAGTTGTGAAATCACAATTCCTACTGCCAGAACCAGCAGACTGTGTGAATGTGAATGGTGTGACTTTGTATTATGTAACTATGTATTGTAAAGAACAAGATACCCTTTACTGTACATTTAAAAGATATTGCACGTCACTGAGGACTGTCATGCTCCTAAGTTGCTTGCAAAACCTTATTAAGGAGTGGTTGAAGTTCCCTTTATTCCGTTTCTAATCAAGCACCAGCTAACTTAACTACAGGGTCACTAACGAAACATCTCCTGGTTTTGCCGAAATTTAAGAGAGAGACGAGGGAAAGGTGATGCTTTTCCTAGTTGTTTAACATTTGGAATACTATGCTGATTATATCAGCCACAAATCGCTAGAAAAACTCGCATGGTGGGCATCTTGCAATCTTATGTAGGGGAATACGAAAGATTGCACCTTTAATTGGATTAGCTGCTGAAATGGAATCTGTGCTTCTTTGCCAATCAGTGAATCACTGTTAATATCTGTATCAGCAATGACTAATATTCAGCTTATTAAATAACGTGTAGGTAAATGCAGCATACATGCATTTAATGTGCTCAAGAATCTGTAAAATGCTTTAAATAAGACAAAATGAGCAGTAGAGTCAACTATATTTTTATATTTTTTTTATAGCGACGGCCATGCGCTGCTTTGACTTTGATCTCAGCTTTGGTCTTACTTGTTGTCTTTCACCTCAAAAGTGATGAATTTGAAGGCAATATGCTTGGTCTTCTGAACCATTTGGGATGGTCCAGCTCAAAACGATTTCCATTCTATGAACAAACACGGCATCCCACTCGCCACAAAGGATACATCAACGTAAAGACACATGAGGTAAGGACTTCAGAAGACCATGTTATTTAAATTTTCACTGAAAGCACTGTACATAAGGGCCTCATTTATGGCAATTCGGCGTAGGGCAGCGCACCATATTTAAGCAGTATGGTGCATTCTTGTCCTTTCTGCCTGCGATGGCGACGTTTTGGCAGCCTAGCGCCAACGTAGGCATCCTTGCACCATTGTGCAAGGGTGCCTCCATTGCAGGCAGGACTTTTTAGTGCAGGAAGAGGCACCATCCTGCACAAAAACAATCTTATGAGGCATTTCCCTCTTTCTATGTGTGCTGCAGAATAGAACACACATGGAAAGAGAAAGAAACAAGGAGAAATTAACATATGTCCCCTCGTTACACATCACCTAGAGAGGCGTATGAATCTGATGCTCTCCAGGCTCACATCGCTTTGTAAATCTGGGGCATCGTCAAATTCCATGGGTATTGCGTGGGAAAACTCACCGCAATGCCCATAGAACGCCTCCCGGGCGCAGAGTAAGGCAATGCATCGATTTTCTCTGCGTCGCCTTACTCATGATTTATGAGGCCACTCAAAGCTGTGCAGTGTTGCTTCATAAATCCTTATGAGAGCCCTGTGTCACGCATGTACCACTTTACGTGCTGCAAAAGAGCTGCAGGGCTCTCATAAATTAGCCCCTCAATGTAATCCACATTATACAAGGTTTGATGTAGAAAGGAAATGCTAGAAGTCATACAGTAAGTCTCTTCAAGTTCACATATAACAACTGTTTTTGTTTTGTGAATATATAGTCTATGCACTCTCAACGACTGCACATCACTGTGGCAGTCACAAGTGTTAGAATATTATCTGAGAGGCCAATTTTTCTTGTGGTGCCATTTGAAATACAATCAATATAAACAAGATAATCCATGAACCCTAAAAGAAGACACCAATTAAGAAACTGTTCACAATGTTTTCCCTAGCTGGCAAAGTTGTCGAAATGTGATGCTACTTCCTGTGGCAAGGAGACAGCCAACTCCAATTGTCATTGATGAAGGAAAAATACAGCAAACCTATTTCAGAATTCGTTTTTTGTGTGGTTGTATAGAACGTGGTATGTTAAACATTAGATTGTATTAGAACTTTAGAACATTGACAACCACTTGTAGTTATAAATGCTGGTATAAGACCACTGCCATAAACATGATAATGCCCTTATCCAAAGCCTCTGACCCTTGCTCTCTGAAGCCTCTTATCAGGATATATGGAACTTTGCAGGGGAATGAGGGAGATAGATGGGTTTTCCCATCGTGAAGGTTTTCCCTTTCCTCATCCCGTGGATCACAGTTTCAGTACTAGAGTAATGCAAGAACTGCAAGAAGAGCAGAAAGCCACCAAAGCTATTGATTCGCCATCTTACGTACTGCAACAAAAACAAAATGAGTCTCTCCTTCTGTCCAACTGAAACAAAATTAGCAAATCCAAATTCTTCACCTCTTTTTAATTAGTGCGTTTGTCCTCATAAAGGGGAAAGTGCTAATAGCGTTCAGCTCAGGCCAGTACACCTGGAAAGGGCTTTTAAAGGTAGAAGTAGGCTGCAGTAGTGGGCTGTAAGCCTATGATCATATTCATATTCACAGATGGGTTGTTTGCCATGTAAAGCACAAAGCCACAGAGTTTGGGGCAAGATGTACAAAGCATATTTGCAGAATTGGGCCGTTTGCTTCCACAATAATGTATTTTTTAATGTACAAACCAGAAATTCCAATTCAGTAAAAAGTTATGAATTTGGGTTTGAGAATTAATACCAATTCAGTATTTGGAAGTTCGTATTTAGGACGTCCCTTCAAAATACCGAATTGGAAGTGTATGTATTAATGTTTTGTGACTGAATTCTGGTCCCAAAGAATTCATATTTTAACACTACTCAAAGGAGGTGGTAAGCCACGCCCAAACGGGATGGGTCCCCAAGGGACACCTTCCCCTTGTGAATGTTGCAAAAAATATTTTTTTAAGAGGAGGCAGTGGTCCTCCGGACCACTGCCTACTCTTAAAAAATGAAAATTAAATTTTTCTTGTTTAAACACATCCTGTTTTCCTTTAAGGAAAACTGGTTGAATTTAGAGAAAACAAATCCTTTATTTAAAATCAATCACAGACATAGTGCTCTGCTGACCCCAGCAGGCCTCCATTGCTGTAATGGCTGTGACTCCAAGTATGTCACAATTTGGGAACTAACATCACTAATATTCATGAAGTAGGTTGAATTGTGACTCACTGTGAAATGGTAATTTGCAAACTGACCTATTAATGCATAGATTGCTTCACAAATTACCACACTGGTCGCAAAACTTCTGGTCACAAATTGCAACCAGTACTTTGCGGCCAGTCGTATGTATATCTGCCACATAATGCTTCACCAGATGCAAAGGTCATTGTGAGGAATTTATAAGCATAATGAGCCAGAGTACAAACATTTTTTCCATTTGCAAATGGATCAATTTGCAGAATCGGGCCGTTTGCAAACACAAAAAGGCATTTTTTAATGTACAAAGGCCCAATTTGCAATTTGGCAACCTATTACTAAATTGCAAATTGGGTTTAGTGATTTGGTATTAGAAAGGGGTGTGTTTAGGCCATCCCTTGCTAATACCGAAATCTCAGTGGTATGTGGGAATATTTTGTGACCAAAACGCAGTTGCAAAACATTCACATTTTACTGCCTACTTCAAGTAGGTGGTAACCCATTCACAAATAGGAAGGGGTCCCTAAGGGACCCCTTCCCCTTTGAGACTGTTTGTAAAAACATTTTTTGAGAGCAGGCAGTGGTTCCATGGACCACTGCCTACTCTTAAAAAATTTAAGAAAACTTTTAATTTTTCTTTTTGTGACACATCCCGTTTTTCTTTAAGGAAAACAGGCAGCATTTTTTATTTAAAATAAATTGCTTTATGTAAAAGCAAATGCAGACATGGTGGTCTGCTGACCCCAGCAGGCCACCATCCCTGTGATTTTTGTGATTCTCAATGGGTCGCAAAACAAGACCCACCTCATGAATATTAATGAGGTAGGTCTATTTGCAACCCAGTGGGAATCACAAAATGTGTTAAACACACATTTGTACATGGGTGTTTACGATTACCAGATAGCGAATCACAAACACTTACCTATGTACATCTGGCCAAATAATTCTTATAATGTTCTTTGTGGTATATATTATTTGATAGGCAGTGGTGGCTGCCGCACTAGGGCTTGATAAGCGGAACCCCATCAATTTTGTAGCACCCACTCACATGCAACAATAAGGCAAATAGAGGGCATGATCTTAGGTCCTCTACTTAGATCCAGACTGCACTGCACATGTGCAGTAGATGCAGTGTCAGCTGAGCCATCACCCTATTTTCACAAGCAACGTATAAGTGGAAATAGCTTTACCTGCATAAAGGGCAGGGTGTACCCATTCTTCTCTAAGGCAAACAAATACCCCAGTTTTCTCTGCCCATTATCTAAAATGACTTGTCATTCTCAGAGATGAAAAGGAGAGTCAGGGACCTGAGGTAGTAAAGCACAAGCTGTAAATCATAGCAACTTCTCCCATCCTTGCTGCCCCACTCTTCTTTCTATTTCCACAACTAATAAGATTGAGCTTGAGTAAAGAGTTAAAGTGAAGGCCAACCTGCAGTACTACCAGTGTTGGTAAGTGATTTGGGGGCAAAAGGCTGAATACCTATGTGTGTCTGTGTGAATGTGTATGTGTGCTTGTCTGCACATGTCTGTTCATGTTTGTATGGGTGCCTATGTGTGCATGTAAATGTATGCAAGCATGTGCTCGTTTAAGTGATACGATGCAAACAGGTATGTGCCTGTAATATTTGTGTGTATTTCTGGTTGTTCCCGTGACATAATGGTAACTCTGCAATGTTTTACACTCACATTGTCATTTTATAAGTTTTATTTATCATGTACAAATGTATGACTTCGTGTAGAATACGCCCTGCAATAATGAGATCTATATTTCACATCTTGTGAACATTCTTGATATGATTGTAGCAATTCTGGACTGTAGTTAAGGCTCTGATACAATTGTGCCACCCTTGACATATTGTGTGCATTCTTGAAATATTTCGGTTTATTCATTGTGTAATTTTGGCCTAGGCATAGCAGTGTCACTCATTGACATAATAATGACTATCCACTACATAATGTTTAACTGGCTTGTTGATGTCACACCTTGACATCCTATCAGGATTCATTACATAATTGTGGCTTTTTTCGACGTAAGGGTGGCCATGGAAAACAGTGCCCATTTTTTATGTAATGTAGAAAAAACTGCATAATAATGGTGACCCGTGGCATAATGTTGGCCCTTTCATAATCATGTATGTAGTGGGCATTCTTCACATAATTATGGCTGTCCCCATCCCATCAATGGCCTTGACATAATGGTGCCCATCTCTGACAATTTCTATATGTTAGACATCTTGACATTAAATAAGTATCCATGATGCAATAGTGGTAGAAATCCCTGCTATATCTTGGCCACCATGGTAATAGATGATGACAATTAATGGTCTTTAAAGGTATTATATGTCAATGTGTGGGTTGATACATGTGTTAAACAGATCTAAATTGATTGTTTTGTATTGGGTCTGACCAAGAATTTCAAATTCTAAATGACCTGATTTGGGGGGCCTTGATGGGTTCACATGTCTTTTAAATATGTCAAGTTGTTCTCTTCTGAAATCCATGTCTTTTTTCTTAAAACACTTTCTGTCTTTTTTGATGTGTGACTTTTATGGTTTGATAAAAACCGAATAAAGTTTTATTTCAGGATGATGACATGTGAATTACTGATGACAATAATAGGCTGATGTGTGAGGTCAAACATATAAACATGTTGTTTTGGACCCCAAAACCTTTTTTTATTAAAATGGCAACCTTCAGTCTGGGAGAATGTTACTTATTTATCCGAAACAAAAGATTTGTATTTTAGCAAATATGTACATATTTTCTAAAACTATCCAGCCGTATTTGGGAGCAAACATTTGCATTTCAGCAACATTTTGAAAGCTGATATTTATGGGTGTAGGGGAGGGAGCCTGCAATTTTTGACACCCCAAAACTTTACCTCAACAGAACCGCCAAATCATTGAATCAGAGATTTTATTAAACCTCAATTTCATGAAGTAATGTGTCCCTGAGGTGAGGCACCTCTCAATAAATCAAAATATCAGAAAACAGTCAACTAAGTAAAAGACCCACTCAATAACTGACTTTTATATCAGCAGAATAATTTAAAGGATGTATTCCAAAAATTCAAAAGAAATGAGGTACAGAATGATTGCCATGAAGATTCTTAGCAAGTAGATCATAATGGAGAAATGCAAACTTAAAAATATTCTAATTGCCAAGAGGACAGCAAAATCAGAAGATAAACGGACAGCAACCCTAATAGCACAGAAAGGTTCTCTGGTTCACCCTCAAAATCGAGGGTTTATATAAATTATATTAGCATGTAAAATTACTAAAACTGGAGATTCATTGTGGTATGTTCAAATGTGTTTTATTCCCAGCAGACCAGAACACAGTCTCAATAAGCATTATGTTGCCTTAAATTATGCCCACTCTATGCTAATGCTGTCCAATATGGTGGAACAAACTAGCTATATGAACAGCAGCAAGCTATTATAAATGAATTGGGTACACAGTGAGCTAGCAGAATGACCTTGAAGTAATAGTTCTAGTTTTGTGACTTAGCCAGAAAAGATTTATCTAGAACAGCAGATTACATGGGTTAAGTACAGCCTAAACATACCCTCTTCCCGACTACAGGACCATTCACCTATCTTGGTAAACCCTTTTCCTATTCCTTTAACCCAGAAACCTACCACTTCCCACAAGCAGTGCTCTTCTAAAGCTTGGACTCCATCAGAAATATTAGTTATGTTTAACACATATGCATTAATAACCCTACTGTTATTGTGTGTGAAGGTGAAATGCTGCCTGACCTTTAAAACCATACATATATTGCCTTCCTTCGCAAGGAAGATATCTAGCACTAAGCGTTTATGCATAATCATTGTCTGCATTGCAATTAGTTCAAAATTAATCTGCGGTAAAGCACGAGCAGTAATAGAAGCAAGCCAGTCCACAAGCCTATCCAACCGTCTAAACTTCTCATCATTCATAGTCACTCCTATAGAGGGAATCACAGCTCCTAATATATCTAATACTATCTATCCAAAACCATGTTTCACTCCATTCAAACCAACATCATCATTCTTTCCACTCACATGATAAACTCTAGGAAATACTAAAGCAAGATAGCACAAACACACCCAATTAAGAGACAAGTTCAAATAAGGAGCCTTAGCACACACACAATAAAACCCTCTTGAAAATTTCCATTGACAACATAACTTCTCTCACCGCACTTTCAACGACATATTCAATTGACCGTACTACTTTACATTCATGACGCACTACACATAACTCGCCCTTTCTCCCATGCTCCATACTCAGTATTGGATGCAAATTTGAAAACCTAAATTCTTCTTCACCCTTAATCTGATCTCTTATCTTCTTCTCATCAATCCAATCTAGTCTTCACTCTTCTCTCGTTATATCCCCTAACAAACTGAAATTCTTCTTTACTTAGACTGGACACATACTCTCTTAAGTTTTATTAGTAGTATGATTAATTTGTGCTACTGTTCTCAGAAATATACCATATTTCAACCCATCTTTAGCATCGTCTGAAAAAGAAGGCCTTCTAACAAGACATTAAAATGTGACATATAAGGCAAAAGAAACTCATGTTTATTAAAAATACTAACAAAAACATTAAAAACTAGACCATAGGATACTGGAAGCTGGAAGCAAGTTGCTCTTTCACCTGCAGAAGAAGGGAGAAAAGTACACACAAACAATCCTTGACCCTCATAATATCCACAAACTCATCCAATATTTTAGTATAGATACTAACATAAAATCCATGCACTAATCATTACCTATGTGTCAATGTATTAGAACCAAGATCAATATATACTGTAGTTAATTTAACGTCTGTGGAGATATATTCCACCAGTGAAAGGAGGAACAACAATAAAGCAACTAAGACTATTAGTATAATTTTTATGTAGAATATGCTAATAGGTTTGCAGCATTTGCTTTAGCACAAGCTCAACACACAGCACAGGCTCAAAGCTCAACCTAATCATATCCAGAGAAGGTGCATTGACAGTAGACTCACTCACACCCGACTGGTCTGATCATTACTCAATCTTGTTCCACCTAATTATTCACACACAGACTACCAAAGGGCAAGTAACCAAACAAAAATACTGAGTCAGAGACACCAAAAACATGGGCAAGGTGAAACTGACAGCATTGTGCAAAAAAACCCTCACTCCTCCATCAACAACCCAGAATGTGCTCGATTTAACCAAACACTACAACCGAACAATATCAAATACAATGGAGGCAGTAGCCCCTCTGAGACTCAAGAAACAAAGAATCAAACCCACCCAACTTTGGTACAATCAAGATCTAAATGAGGAAATGAGAAGTCTTAGACATGAGGAGTGAAGGTGGAGATAGGAACCCTCAACATAGCTTCTAATCAAACTATGTGAACGATGAAACTGCGACAAAAAACGTATCTGGGATGTCAAAGCATCGTACTTCAGAACCCAACTAGCCAATGCAAGAAATCGCCCAAGACGACTGTTTGAAATTGTCAATCAACAAACTGGGGCAAACAATGCAACCAAGCTCAGTAATAACATAGTGGAAAAATGGGAAGTGTTCTCTTCATTTTTCAATGAAAAGATCGTAGAAGTCAAAAAAGAAATTGCAACTGACAAGCATAGTTCACAAGACACTATAGTCAATCATTGCTATTCCGTCGATGACCCTACATTCCAGGTGGTGGTACCAATGAAGAAACACCCTTCCAAGACCAAAAATCAAGCTGTCTGGAGTGAGTTCAAAACACTAACTGAGGAAGAGGTCCACAAGATCTTACTATCTTTGAAACCAACTTCACATTTCAATGACCCCATCCCCTCCACAACACTAAAGGAACTCAGTCACATTTTCTCACCAATACTAATGAAGATAGTAAAGTCATCCCTTAAACAAGGAAGTATGCCAGATTGCCTGAATACTGGGCAAGTGACGCCCCTCTTGAAAAAAGTTGGTACTGACACTACAATACTGAGCAACTTTTGTCTGGTGTCTAATATCCCCTTTCTATCAGAATTGCTGGAAAAATATGTCCACAACCAACTGAGCCAGCACATTGACCAATTCAACCTACTCAACAAATTTCAATCAGGATTTAGAACAGGACACAGCACTGAATCAGCCATTGCTCACATAATGGAGGACACGGTCAATCACAACATCATAATAAAAGTTCTAGAAAACAGAATGGGGTTGTCTGGGAAAGTGGTCTCATGGTTTGCATCCTTTCTACAGAATCACTCACAATGTATCATACCAGGCAACTCATTCTCTGACTCCTCACAGTGAGGTGCGGAGCCCCTCATGGGTCAACCTTTTCCCCCACACTCTTTAACCAATATATGGAACCACTAACGGAAATCCTCAAACAATCAAACATTGCATACCACATGTACGCATACGACCTACAATTATACTTAAAGATATCCTCCCTAGATGACATCATTCAACTAAATAACACTCTAGTCAAAAATCAGTCCTGACTCTCTCAAAACAACCTCAAGCTGAACTCTCTGAAAACAGAATTCAATCTTTTCTCCCCTCAAAGCAGCTCAACACTCACCCAAGATTGGCTCAAGCACCTAGATGCCCTCAAATTCAAACCTACCATTATTAATTCCACGGAATCCCTAGGAATAACACTAGACAAGAATCTAATCATGATAGCTCACATCAGTGCTACCATGCGCAGTGCGTCATTCCAACTCAGAGTACTGAAGAAATTGAAAACATTTCTGCCACCTCCAGACTTCAAACAAGCAGCACAATCATTAGTGGTCTCCAGACTAGAATACGGATCGGCGACCCTGTCAGGTCTGCTCAAAGCGAGAACAGCTCCACTCAAAACAACCCTTGCAGTAGTGAGACTGGAAGCAGGCACTAGGCCCTTTGAGCACATCACCCCATCACTTAGGTATCCAGACTGGCTTCCCCTTGAGGACAGAGCCGAACTGAAAATTGCTTGGCTCACACACAAAGTATTAAATTTTAACGAACCATGTTACCTGGCAGAAAATATTCATATCTCAGGTGGCAGCCACTACCTAAGAAGTGCAAACTCTCTCATACTTGAACTCCCTAGAGTCAGGAAACAAAAAACCTGCACACTCTCCTTCTCAGGATCGGTACCAAGGATCTGGTACTCCTTATTTTCCAAGGTGCGTTCAAACCCATCGACCCACTTTTTCAAAAAAGAGGTGAAAAAGATCCTAATGAATAGATTCCTTTCATAGACTTTCGGGGAGCCCCTCCCCAGGGCGCAACATAAATCACAATGTCAGCAAAATATAGATTGGGCAGAAGCACTTCCTTTACAGGAGAAACCCCCTCAAACATTGCACCCCTGGGTAACTGGATCAGAATATGTTCAGAGCAGCAGCAGAATACCCATGATGAAGAATCTAGACCAGCGCCTAATAATGGAATGGCAGATATCTATTTTGATATCTGTTTCAACAGCCCATTGTGTCTTTTACTTTTGATGTACTTGTCCATGTTTATTTTTTGTTCAGTCAATCTTATATACAGTGCTTTGATACCCCTAGGTTTTGTTCACACTTTATAAAACACTCTAAATAAAAATAAAAAAAATGCACTCTTCTATTGTTATCAGAAACCAAAACGAAAATCAACAATTTTCTTTAAAATCTTAACAAAACTTTCCTTCTTATTTTTTTCTTTTTCATTAAAATTAATAATCAAATATTAAGATCAAAATATAGACTTCAAAAGCTCTATACTTTTATTAGTTGTTTTTGTTCAGTTCATACAGTTCATGTTTTCAAGCTCTTTCATCATCTGAATTATTTTACAAAAGTCAAACTAATTTCACCACTGTCAGTCTTTTTTTTTCAAAGCGGCTCTTGTTCTTATAGTTCATTTTCAAAAATAAATTGGCACAGTTTAATGAACTGCAGATCTCTGTATCTTACTCTTCTTCTTCAAAAGACACAGATGCTAAATATGCCCATTCGGGTCTAGCATACGTTTTGTTTAGAACTCTCATTTTTGCTGGTCTTTTAACAACTGGTGACTCACTGTCACTGTTACCTGAACCGATTTTGATAGTTTTCTGGATCATCTTCAGTCTTACGATCCACCAGTGCTTTCTTTTGTAGGTTGTCTTTGCTACCTCTGGTGTCTCGGCTCTTGCATCTTCACTTGTGACTACTGCTAAATCTTCTCCACTCACTGATGAACTTGTCCTATGATTACCATCAGCAACTCACTCACTGTAAATGGTTTCTCAGTCTAGGCATTCACAAGACTTGAACTTTCAGCTGGAGTCTTTTACTGTTCGGATCAGAGACTATTTCTTCTTGTTGCCACTCGTGAGCTAAAGAATGATGATGGATTAAACCCAGATCAGTTGACTGGGGGTGAGTGTTTGATTGGCTCAAACGTTCCGTCCATCATCCCCTTTTGTATCGCTTTGTTCGCCCTAAGTTGGCGGGGGTATGCCCAGACGTGGGTCCCTTGCTCACTTTGCCACTGGATTCAAGCAAGCCTGGCTGATGACGGCTGAAATGCCAGAAACCGGTCCTAGGATGCTTGTTTCCGGTCCAGGGAAGACATGGCTTGGCAGTTCGGGCTGGACTGTTCCCATGAGGCACAGGGTCAGACTGATTTGCATATGGCCATGTCTGAACTGGGGTGGTGGAGTGAGCTAAAGAATGATGATGGATTAAACCCAGATCAGTTGACTGGGGGTGAGTGTTTGATTGGCTCAAACGTTCCGTCCATCATCCCCTTTTGTATCGCTTTGTTCGCCCTAAGTTGGCGGGGGTATGCCCAGACGTGGGTCCCTTGCTCACTTTGCCACTGGATTCAAGCAAGCCTGGCTGATGACGGCTGAAATGCCAGAAACCGGTCCTAGGATGCTTGTTTCCGGTCCAGGGAAGACATGGCTTGGCAGTTCGGGCTGGACTGTTCCCATGAGGCACAGGGTCAGACTGATTTGCATATGGCCATGTCTGAACTGGGGTGGTGGAGTGAGCTAAAGAATGATGATGGATTAAACCCAGATCAGTTGACTGGGGGTGAGTGTTTGATTGGCTCAAACGTTCCGTCCATCATCCCCTTTGTATCGCTTTGTTCGCCTCTAAGTTGGCGGGGTATGCCCAGACGTGGGTCCCTTGCTCACTTTGCCACTGGATTCAAGCAAGCCTGGCTGATGACGGCTGAAATGCCAGAAACCGGTCCTAGGATGCTTGTTTCCGGTCCAGGGAAGACATGGCTTGGCAGTTCGGGCTGGACTGTTCCCATGAGGCACAGGGTCAGACTGATTTGCATATGGCCATGTCTGAACTGGGGTGGTGGAGTGAGCTAAAGAATGATGATGGATTAAACCCAGATCAGTTGACTGGGGGTGAGTGTTTGATTGGCTCAAACGTTCCGTCCATCATCCCCTTTTGTATCGCTTTGTTCGCCCTAAGTTGGCGGGGGTATGCCCAGACGTGGGTCCCTTGCTCACTTTGCCACTGGATTCAAGCAAGCCTGGCTGATGACGGCTGAAATGCCAGAAACCGGTCCTAGGATGCTTGTTTCCGGTCCAGGGAAGACATGGCTTGGCAGTTCGGGCTGGACTGTTCCCATGAGGCACAGGGTCAGACTGATTTGCATATGGCCATGTCTGAACTGGGGTGGTGGAGTGAGCTAAAGAATGATGATGGATTAAACCCAGATCAGTTGACTGGGGGTGAGTGTTTGATTGGCTCAAACGTTCCGTCCATCATCCCCTTTTGTATCGCTTTGTTCGCCCTAAGTTGGCGGGGGTATGCCCAGACGTGGGTCCCTTGCTCACTTTGCCACTGGATTCAAGCAAGCCTGGCTGATGACGGCTGAAATGCCAGAAACCGGTCCTAGGATGCTTGTTTCCGGTCCAGGAAGACATGGCTTGGCAGTTCGGGCTGGACTGTTCCCATGAGGCACAGGGTCAGACTGATTTGCATATGGCCATGTCTGAACTGGGGTGGTGGAGTGAGCTAAAGAATGATGATGGATTAAACCCAGATCAGTTGACTGGGGGTGAGTGTTTGATTGGCTCAAACGTTCCGTCCATCATCCCCTTTGTATCGCTTTGTTCGCCCTAAGTTGGCGGGGGTATGCCCAGACGTGGGTCCCTTGCTCACTTTGCCACTGGATTCAAGCAAGCCTGGCTGATGACGGCTGAAATGCCAGAAACCGGTCCTAGGATGCTTGTTTCCGGTCCAGGGAAGACATGGCTTGGCAGTTCGGGCTGGACTGTTCCCATGAGGCACAGGGTCAGACTGATTTGCATATGGCCATGTCTGAACTGGGGTGGTGGAGTGAGCTAAAGAATGATGATGGATTAAACCCAGATCAGTTGACTGGGGGTGAGTGTTTGATTGGCTCAAACGTTCCGTCCATCATCCCCTTTTGTATCGACTCGTGTCTTTGCAACAGCTATTCACCCTGGCTCTCAAATTAAAAATGGCCACTGCTCCTAGTACCTTCACCAGGATCTTCACCTTCATCAGCAGCTTCACTAATGCCATCAGTTTGAAAATGTTCTTAACCCTCCTCTGGACCCACGCTGCAAATTTGAGCTTGACTTTGTAAATTAGTGGCTGTTGTCACCACCTCGTCATCCGATGCCTTCAACCTTCTTGTGTGAGTTGTGTGAATCCGCTGTGGGACTCAAACAAACTTCACAGCAGTGTTAGTCATAAGCACAGCTTGAAATGGGCCTCACTAGTGCTCTTCTAAATAATTCTTGTGGGCATGCTTCTTTATACGAACCCTATCTCCTGTGTTATGGGGTGGCACTGAATTTCTTTTTTCAATGCTGTTGACAAATTCACCTGATGAGAAACAGATTTCACCATATCATCCAGTCCTTTGTAATAATCTAGAACAATGACATCAGTCATTGAAACAAGTGTAGCTAAAGGAATGTAGGCCAATCTCATTGTGCTGCCCATTTGCACTTCCTGGGGCGAGAGACCATTCTTTTTATATGAGGTACTTGTAATACTCATCAGGACATGAGGAAGAGTGTCAGGCTACTTCAGACTACTGGATGCACATACTTTAGCCAATTTGGTTTTGATGATCCCATTCATCCCTTCCACAATGCAAGAAGATTGAGGATGATAACTAAAATGTAACGTTTGATCAATCTGTAGAGCTGTACAAATCATTTTCAAAATTCTATTTCTAAAATGGGAGTTACGATCCGTCTCAATAGAGATCAGCAGTCCAAAACTGGGTATTAATTCCCTCAGCAAAAGCTTGGCAACTGCCATGCTCTCTCATCTCTTGGTTTCATAGGCCTCAACCCAGTTAGAGAATAAGCAGACAATCACAAGAATGTATTTATGGCCATTATAAACTGGCATCTCAATGAAATTGCTTAAAGTTAGGCCCTCTGATTTTCCAATATGATTGAGTACAGTAGTTCTTTTTCCCTGAATATTTGAAATGAAACATCTCTGACACTAATCCTCTGCAACAATCTCCAGTGCATTCTACTCAATGCACAATCGCTCGGCAAACAGGCCACAGAGATCTGAGACACAATCTCATCCATCACCCTGGATGTTATTTTCCTCACAGAGACCTGGCTGAACCCAGCCTCTGCAACAAACATTGCCATCGCCACCCCCAAAGGCTCCAAAATAACACACCAAGACCGAACTATCAAACACAGATGTGGAATTGACATCAGCCGCTGCATGACCTCCTCAGACGACCCGACCCCGATAATGGAACATCTTAACTTGCAATTCCACACAGATGGAAAAAGCACCATCAGAGGCACTCTCACATTCAGACCACCAGGACCACGCCACAGATTCTGCAATGCCATCTCTGACCTCATTGCCCCAATCGCTTTCGTGGAAATCATGAGCAGCATCAGCCTCAAGCAACTTGTCACCGACCATACCCACATCGCAGAACACACGCTCAACCTCATTTTCAGGTACAGTGACAGAGTCAAGTACAGTCACTTCTCACATCTCACCTGGACCAACCACTACAACATCCACTTCTCCATCCCAGGACTTACCAACACTGCACCATGTCCCCCAGCTCCACGTGCAAAAACTGGAAAAAGATATCAGAAGACTAGTGGCGCAATGCTCTCAACTCCCACCTCCCAGATACAACATCCAACCCAGAACAGGCTGTGAAAGAACTTCTCCCAGTGGATCACAGCATGCGCTGACACAATAGCCCACGCCAAGCCAGCTGGTTCACCACGGAGCTGAAACCCATCAAATGCAACTGCCAGCCACAATAAAGGAAGTGGCACGCCAGCAAAGAGACAGACGACCATACCACCTTCAAGACAGCATTAAAGTACCACCGCCTCCTGAAAGAAAAAAGAAGAATGCCCTAGCAGACTACATAAAAACCAGCACAAACCACTGCAAGGAGCTCTTCACGCTCAGGAAGAGGTTCTCCAACCCTGCAGCTACCGAGAACTACATTGCCCCTTCTCAAGAACTGTGTGACACCCTGGCGGGCTTCTTCCATGACAAGATCTCAGTTATCTATGAAAACTTCAAACCCCAACCCCCACCACTGACAGTCTCTGCCTGCTCACAACCATAAACATAAACCCCGAACACCTGCTCACCCATTGGGACCCTCTCACTACTCAAGTCATGATCTCTATTACGAACTCTGTGCACTCAGGAGCACTTATGGACCCCTATCCCCTACACATCGTCAACCTCTGGAGCAAGATGATTTGTGACAATCTCCAAAAAAGTCCTGAATACCTCCATCACCTTAGCCTCCTTTCGTAAAGACTGGAATCACGCTGAAGTGAGCTTCCTCCCGAAGAAACCATCCACCAACCCAGCAGAACCAAAGAACTACTGGTCCATCTCCCTGCTCCCTTTTCCAGCAAAGGTTCTTAAGAAGGCAATCAACCAGCAACTCACGGAACACCTGGAACACAACAACCTCAATATGGATTTCGAGCCAACCACAGCACATCACAGCCCTTATCACAGCTACTGACCACATCTGAGCCCTTCTAGACTGTGCCAAAATGGCAGCCCTCTTCCTCCTGGACCTCTCAGCCAACACTATCTCCCATCACATCTTGATAAACAGACTCCACTACATCAGAATTCATAAAGAAGCCCTCAAATGGATCGCCTCATACATCACCAGAAGAACCCAGAGAATCCACCTTCCACAATTCACCTCGGAATGCAAGAAAATCATCTATGGTGTCCCCCAAGGATCGTCCCTTAGCCCCACCCTCTCAAACACATACATGACCCCACTGGCCAACACCGTCAGATACTCACCATCATCTCCTACTCCTCTCGCTGTCAGAAGACCCCTTCACCACCAGAGCCAACTTGATGAACGTCGCCGACTGGATGAAGGACAACCGTCTCAAGCTCAGTTTATGACATTCATGGTCTCTGGGTCCTTTTGTGGTACTGTTGAAGGGGGTAAAGCATCTGTGAGCTTACTTTAATGTTTTTTAGCCACAAATGACCAATGTGATCAATCTATGATTTTTCCATTTAAAATCAACAAAGATCTTTCCTTACTTTGCTCAACCTCACATGGTATGAGCTATCATTATGGTTGTACAGTCTAGTATGGACCGGTCAAATTGTCTGTATGCAGCTGCCAGAGCACTCCCTATGACTCCTTTCCAAAGACTGGCATGGAATAGCAGATCTCTGTGTAAAGGCTTTTGATGCATAATGAGGTACAGTTTATGGTGCTCTGAATTTCACAACACTGTGGCCCAAGAGTGCCACAAAACCAAACGAACACGTTATGCATCATTGATACTGCATTCTTCTTAGGCAATGACTTGTGTAGGATGCCAACGGTCTCCCACAGACTAGGAATTGGTGAACGGCCACCGACAGGCCGCCGGTGGAGGTCCACCCGACATCTAAGGCAGCGACCAACCACCGGATTATGATGCCGGTGGTTGGGGTGCATCGGGTGGTAGAGACCACCACCACTGACAGGCTCATGGAGCCTGTCAGGGCAGCGGTCAGAGCCTAATCCCTACAATGGAGGTGGTGTTCGTGGAGGCACCGCTGTAGGGATTAGGATGTCAGTTTCCCACAGCCTTTTCATGGCAGTCCCACCGCCATGAAAAGGCTGTCAGAAAGTGAATTTGGGGGCCCCTAGCAGGGCTCACATCACCCGTGGGCCTCCGCTATGTGCCAAGGGGGGGCACATATGGTGCCCCTCCAAACATCCATGCATCGTGATGCCTAGCACACAGTGCATGGATGTTTAAAACATCTCTTTTTCTATTGTGGCTTGTGCTGTGGCCCTTTTCCAGGCTGCAGCACAAGCGACAATAGAAAAAGGGATGTTTACGACTGCCTTGTATCCTAATCTGCCGGGTGGGACCTCCAACTACTTGTCGGGCACTCCCACTCCTGCTGTGATGCCCCATCGTAATAAAGGCCCATGTCTTGGCTCAGAAAGCCTCATTATGGAGCACAGTTCCCACAGTAAAAGCACATAAACCCATCACATAATGCATTGTCTCCCACCATACTGGAACGGGCACAAGGTTAGCCTAGTGTTTTAGATTGTGTGCTAAAAGAAGCCCAGATTATACAACATTTTTTAACAGCTTTTATGAACAATGAGAGGAAATTACAAATGATAATAAATCACACATCAAAAGGAATGAAAGACTTGAAGTCAATTTATATTTCAGAAAAGATAACTCCGAAGGCTAATATATCTGTTGAAGACATTTGTGTGTAACCTAAAGGTCACAGGTTCGAATCCCATTGGTTCAACTCAATCTTGCATCCTTCGAATGTCGATAAAAAGAGCATCAGATTTGTAATAATTAGCACCCAATATCAACATCTAGGGACCATAAGGTAAAGAGTGCTACATTAGCATAGCAATTACGAATATTATTGTATTTATTATTATTATTATTATTATTATTACAACATGCAGAGGGCAAAAAAAGAGAAACCAAATTCATGATGCAGGTGGTCAAATATATACCTGAGAGCAGAAGGTAGCTTTAAGGCTTAGAAAGCCTGTTGCTGGGAAGAATGTATAACTCAAAGAAAGAGAGCTGAATATTACACTATGGGGCATATTCTCAAGGACTTATCGACGAGTTAGCGGCACTTTATCGCAGCTGGTGCTAACAGCCGATATCACCAGTTTTCCTGCGATAGCAGCCGCAAAAAACATCACCACGGATGACACCGGCAACTAACGCTAATGAGATGCAGAGTAGGCGTTCCCGTGCAAAAAAGCGCGAAAACAACACTTCGCAATATTCCCTACGACCAGCCAGATCGGCGATAAGATCCCAAAACAGGCTATAAGGTTCTTTTTGCATAAGGCGCGTTAGCAGCAGGGATTTAACACCTGCTCTTACCTGGTGTTAAGTCGGACGACAACCTGCACCACAAAAGGGAGCCCAGACCAGAGCCACCCCTGAAGAACAACAGATACCATGAAGCCCATGATCATGCAGCTCGGAGCCCCAAGAGGGCCACAACACCCGCCGCAACCACACCCAGGCCCGCCACCCCCACCCCCACCCGGGGCCCCACCCCGCACAAAGATATTTTACATCAACCTTACAAAATCATGAACAAAACGCACAGGTACAACAATTAACATTCATGTGTGGTCAGAAAAAGGAGAATCATTCATTCATCTTTGAATTTCCAAACAAATTATTTTATTCAAATTTAACTCAAAACAACTATTCGTAAGAGTCATGGCGGGTCTTCACTGGACAATCTGTAAGACGCAGCCTGCAACACAAAATTCAAGATAAGAAGGTGTGTCATGCGCTCATCAAAGGACAGAGAGAGAGAGAAAGAGAGAGAGAAAGAAAGGGAGAGAGAGAGTGAAAGAGAGGGAGAGAGAGAAAGAGAGAGAAAGGGGGAGAGAGTGAGAAGGAGGAAGAGAGTGAAAGAGAGGGAGAGAGAGAAAGAGAGAGAAAGGGGAAGAGAGGGAGAAGGAGAGAGAGAGAGTGAAAGAGAGGGAGAGAGAGAAAGAGAGAGAAAGGGGGAGAGAGGGAGAAGGAGAGAGAGAGTAACAGAGGAAGAGAGAGAGACAGTGAAAGGAAGAGAGGGAGAGGGAGAGAGAGTGCCGACACTGCGGACACAGGCCTCACTGCTCACCTGCTGCCACCGGTGTGTCTCCAACCACATGCCGGTATACACTGCAGTCCACCAGGTCCCTTATCTGAAACAGAGTCCAGATCTATGAATGGCAGAATCCATATCATTGCACACGCCACCATCGCTTGGCCGCCCCTGCGCACACAGACTGCTGCACCCCAGCCCCTCCTGCCGCCCAGTGGTGTTTGCCCGCCCCTGCGCACCCAGGCCTCACTACTCACCTTCCGCCACCAGCGTGTCTCCAAGAGGGCCCACCACGTGCCGGTGCAAGCTCCAAGCCCGGGACCCGCGACCTTGGCAGCCTCCACATCATGCAGCCCTGCCCCGCGGGCCACCAGGTCACACACGTGATTCTGGGTCTTGATTTCGCGATGGCAGAGATCATATCAGTGCACACAGCAACATCGCAGGCTGCACACCCGCTCAGCCCTATAGGTGCCACTAACCCTGTGAACCGCGAGGCAATGCCACGTGGCGGTAGGCCCACGCTGCCTGCTGGCTCAGGCCTACACTGCGGTCCAGCAGGGCTCACACAAACCCTTACCAGCCCGGACCACCAGGACGGCGCATCATCTTAGGCTGCACACCCGCTCAGCACCTAAGGTGCCCCTACTTCAGTGCACCGAAAGTCACCGTCCCGTGGCGGTAGGCCCATGCCGGCTGCAGTGTTTCCGGTGCCACCAACTCTGTGCAACGCAAGTCATGGACCCTTTCTGATTGAGTCACGTGATATGCCAGGCGTACCCAGCCATGTCACCTCCGGCAGTGGGGAAGAACTGGGACACGTAGCGTTGTCATCCCCCCTTTATACATACGCCGAGTGGGCTGGGTCGGCGTACGCTAGGCCAGCGTAGGGGTGTGAATAATTATCCCTGTGCTCTGGGCGTGGTTCATTTCTGGGCTGGACAGGAAACCAACTGATGTGTGTGTCTCTGTTGCAGTGTCTGCACCACACGGCTCGCAATCGGCAATTTTGCAATGTTGCATGCACCCGGAGGGTGGCCGCGCACGAAGGGATTGTACAAGGAGCGCAAGGCCGCTTGGGCTCTTGGCTCATGCATGCCAACTGTTGTGTGTGTATTGCTATTGGTGCACCATAAGCCTAAGGCCTAGCCTCAATTGCAGCGCGAAAGCCACAACACATTTCCAGAATGCAAGCAGTAGTCAGACTAAAATTAGGGATGAAAGCTCACAATACATAAGGCGGAAGGACATCTGCACCTCCGACCTTGGTCTTGCATGCGGCAGGCACCCCCTGAGAGAGATACCATAGCAGATGATGACGACTCCCACACTACGCACAGCGCTAATGAAGGACCAACGTATCCACACCCCACACACAGAAGTTCTTGCTCGAGGTACTCTTGCATGGAATGCCCTTGACACTTACGTACACAACAACCCATACGTCCAAACGTTGCACACACATACGACTCATTGCTCCGAGCTGTGGCATATCATCCACATAACTGCCGCAGGTCAGAAGAGTGCCGGTTCTACGAGAGCCACCAACGCAATGGCAGAACATCCCGGGCGCATGCGCAACGCCTGTCACGTGGAACTGTACCGTGACCGAATGCTGCCTGTTAGTGTCTGATGCATTGGTCTGCATGTTGTGGCCCTTCTCTTGCCCATACTGACACGCACATGGCAATAAAGTCCACGCAACTTCACTAGTGTTCAACTGTGATGAGTGTTGATTAGAATGACAAATCGTGTGCCTCAATGAGCATTGTCCGTACACAGGGAGGGACTGACTGACGCATTTCCCTTAGGGTGAGTCCCTATTGCCAGCTCCACCTCTGTGAGCCAGACATAGTGGTTGGGATAGTTGCTGATAGACCTGTGCTCTTACGTGTCTTCAGCAATGTGAGTATGGTGTCCATATTCCTGCCATGTGGATCAATGTGATCCATCACTACAGGCTGTGTCCACCCAGTTGAGTGTGAGTAGGTATGCGAAGAGATGTTCTGTTGTCAAATGTGATGGGGGACACTACTTTAGGCCTACCAACGACTTTGACATTTCATACCCAGCCCTATTTCTAACATTGCGTGGGGCAAAGTTGAGGAATTGCGCGATTGTTGTTTCAGAGCAATGAGGCCACAGCTAGTGCACACATTCCCAGTCATCTCACTTCCTATGTGTGTCACGGTCAAACATGCGCATTGCTTTCATTTCCCAGGGTGTACCTTTTTGGGCAATCAATGTCCTTACATTCATCCATACTTTCATACTTGATCGATTATGGACATGACACATCTGTGTGAATTTGAATGATTTATACACATTCGGTGCAGTGTCGGAGCTGGAGCAGTACATGGCCATGCAAACCCCACATTACATTGTAGCCCAGTGGAGGGCCAGCCAGAGTCATTTAGGGATTGACAAGTACATCGGAAGAGGAAGAGTACAGTCCGCAGTCTGATTGCTGTGTCATTGGTAAGCAAACAAAATATGGCAGTCCATGTCGAGGTCCAAGGTGTGTGTCGCAGAGTGCTTCGGGGGACAGTGGGAGGTGTTGTTACAGGGCATGATGCAGAGGGCTGAACCAAGCTGAAACAGGGCATATGGCGGAGAAGAATGCTACTGGCTCCTTCTTACTACAAAGGTGGAATCACCCGCATCTTCGTCCTCTATGTCATCTGTCTGACATGTGGGTGCTAATGTTTGGTCTGCAGGACTGTGTGCCACTGACACATCAGGGGCCGGAGATGTGTGTGTAGAAGTACCAGCAGCATTCATCAGCAACTGCCTTAGTGGCAGCAATGCGATGATGAGGATCTGCAGGGCATGGAAGATCCCATAACTTTTCGCTGGTGTGCATCCGTGGCAGCCATTCTTTCCGCATGCATCCGCTCCATGTTCTCCCTTATCCTCAGCATCTGTGCCAACTCTCGGCTGACATCGCTGAGGCCACTCTGACTAGACAGTTGTTCTCCTCTCAGAGTCATGACTCCAGCGATGTCGGGCATGGATTGTTGGACATCATGGAGCGAACTGTGGGTGTCCGTTAGGGAGTGTAAGTGGTCCCTGATGGGACTTAGACACCCACGTATGTCATCTAGTTTGGCTACCATGAGGTCGAACCCCACCCGCACCTGTTCAGCCACCTCCTTCTGGCAGTCTAACACCTGGCCTTGGAATGCAATGTGTTCTTCGGTGAGGTGCTGGGAGCCAGCCGTGATGGTGGGTGCTTCCTGCTGTGTGGTCTGTGCAGGGGGTGGGGTCTCCTCAATGCAGCTGGGCTGCCCTGCTCCTGGAGGTGGGTTGCTGTAGCTGTCCATGAGCTGTTGTAGGGCGCCGGTGTTGAAGGTGTGGAGGTCCTCTCCATCATCACTGATGAGTTGTCTGGTCTGCTCTGCAGGAGGTGTTGATTGCCCCTCTGCAATGTGAAGGGGAGATTTAACATTGTGTTGACATGTATGTTGACGCATTGTTCAAGTTTCATACAGACTGCATGACAATATACATTGTGACTGTTTGGGAGGAGCTGACTATTTGATGCGGGACAGTGGACATTTGAACTACATCACGGATGTGAGGTTGTACACGTACATTATCATCTCACAGTTTCCTGCTATGCCAGATGTGATTGGCCAGTTTCTACGCACAAGCGGAACCAGTTGTGTCCTCTGTTCTGTAGTGAGAGTTGCACTTTGTACCACATTGTCGTCAATGATGTTGTGCTGTTATTGCTATGTGTGTGTGCTGCATTTTGGGAGAGTCGCCCCTGCAGCTGTGATTTTGCTGTCCCTTATCCCTTTGAGGCGGTGTACCTTTGACTTCTGTGCTTCTACAGTACTGAGATGTTGCAGACTTGGCTAATTTTGGCTCTAGTTCGGATTTTGGACTCTTGGGCATGGTTTATCCACAGATGTGTTGTTGACGTCAGGGGTTGTTTGTGCACGTGGATGTGTCAGAGTGTGACCTGCTCGTTTCAGGATGTGTTCCACACTCAGCCACCTCAGTGTCGTGGCGTGCACCATGTCATGATGATTGGACTGCAGCCATGCTGTTCGTCATGCAGTGTCACTTGCATTGTCAGTGTGGCTCACAGACAAGCAGCTTTGCTGGTTTTAACACGTGTGCATGGGTTGGTTGTGAGATTGGTGCTGTGTGTGGAGGGACCCCTTAGTGCCCATAGTGGACGGGGGCCTACTTGCTGTTTGTATGTGTGCTGCAGTGTGCCAAGGGGATCAGGACATGATCCAGAGTCATTGTGGGTGTGCAGTGTGCTGTACTTAATTGTGCATGTGTGCCATTGTGCCCATCTCCCCCCGACCCCCCAGTCCCTGTTCGGTACTCACCCTGGTGCTGTTGTGTCAGGTCATTTCGAGCAGTGTCTGGACCCCCAACTCCTGCCACCGTCTCCCCACTGATGACTGTGGCCACCATTTCCTCTATCTCATCCAGCTCCTGGTGTTCCTCTGGACTGCCACCTCCAGTCTGCATTGCTGTCTGATGGTTGTCAGCGAGTTTCTTCTTGGTTTTGCGCTTTGCATCATTCCAGCGCCTCTTGACCTCTCCAATTGTCCTCCTCCTCACTCCGACTGCATTCACC
The DNA here is from genome assembly GCA_963921515.1 of Calotriton arnoldi. Lineage (NCBI taxonomy): Eukaryota > Metazoa > Chordata > Amphibia > Caudata > Salamandridae > Calotriton > Calotriton arnoldi. Next base: position 1,376,277 of record CAWUFW010002287.1, read on the forward strand.
TTGTCCAGGATGGACTGCCATGTTGCATTTTTATTTGCCAATGACACGTTGGAGGTGACGAACAGTTGTTGGTGGTGTTCTATCACCTCCGTGATGATGATCCTGCGGACTGAACCTCGTCTTCCTCGTCTTCTCCTTGCCCTTCCGTGACCCCGAGGTCCCAGGCTGTTCCTCCTTGGGGCTTGTGGGGTTCTGGTCGTCCTCTGTACTTGCTCCGGCTTCCTCCATGGTGCTATGCAGTTTTAATTATTTTGTTTGTGTTTTTCGGTGCTTTTATAGTGCATTTTCCCGCATGACCAGTGGGAATTGCAGGCCTGTCGCTTGTTATCGCCAATTTTTTTATCGCGGTTGGCCACATCGCAATTTTTTTCGTGTTCGTGTTTTGCGTTTTTTGGCCATCACGGTAATTTTATCGTGGTCATTTGACGCATTGGCTTGGGACTATCGCATGGTACCGCCGTGTTGAGAATACAACGTTAACACAGCGTTATTTTCCCGCGCTAGACTGCGATGTGCAAAGTTGCCTTAAGCTAATTTTGCGATAATTATCACACGTTCTTGAGAATATCCCCCTATGACTTCTATGCATTCCTCTGCTACAAAGAACAAACACTTAGATTGCTTAGGTTAACGATCCATTTAGAAGTGTTGCCTGCATTTCAAGAGACAGAGCCATTGCCTAACCCGGCACTTCAAAGCACAGAGGGGAAAAATGCAAAAAGATACATTTCTGCATGCCAGTGACATGGAATGTTTCTAGCACAATTAGAAGCATTATTTCTTTGATTGGGAGTCATTAGCACTTTGACAGATGGCTTCGCCAGAGACTGCAATGCGTAGTAAGCACACTGGCGTAATTGAACAGTCAAACAGAAGCACAAAGGGTATCCAGTAAAGGCTGAATAGAACACCATTAAGAAGCAGCAGTGTGAACACCACTTAACACGACTTCATCAGAGAAAAGACTCAATTTAAGCAGAACTAAAGGCCAGATTATTTCACTTTTCATGTATTCTAAATAGACCATGTAGAGGTTGTAGATTGTTGTGCTTACTGATTGGGTAATTTCCCATGTTAGGGCCCGATTACAAGTGTAGGTGCCCTTTATCGCACCAGGTAAATAATGATACGATGTGGATCGTTATTTATCGGTTTCGATGAGTTTCTGGGGAATAACATGCAGATTTTCGTTTTTACGCGTCAAAGTCTGCATAATATGGCAATTACCATATGGTTTTCCTATGTTAAATTTTGGCAGGTTTCACCTGATGAAAATGAACGAAAATAGAGGTATTTGATGCATCCGATAATTAGCGGATGCATTAAATAACACTCAACCCGTAATTCCGACCCATGTGTAAACAGGGGTTTATGCATGGATTGAAATTTAACAAGTAACTCGTAATCAGGGCCTTAGTGTTTTCAGCCTCTTAAAACTTACCTGAAAGTTTGCAAGCACAATAAAAGATGGACTTTTCTTAACACAGGAGCGCCAACAAGAAAATCAAAGTCTCATCCTATCATCACCGCTACATGCACTCATTTTGAAATACAATATAATTGATAGAACATATGTGTTCTTTTTTCAGATTCTTTATATGCGGCCCCAAATTTCTTTAATTATTTTGATAAGGTGTTAACATGGACTGCAAGAAGTTTATTTGGGTGACATATCTCAAAATTCTATCCCTAATGCATATCAAAACTGTGCTTGTGCCATCGTACACCTAAACCACATAATGGAATGAATGCATTGCACATTGAACATATTATAATCCTAAGTGTTTGCCTCTAATAACTCCAACTACAATTTGGTGAGTGTTGGAGTTTTGAAGAAATAAATAGTATTACTATAACTTCCCAGACACCTCCATCTCAGTGTAATATTGTATTCTCAGCTACTATTATATTGGTTTCCCAAACAATATCACATTAGAACATATATGAATTGAATGAGAATTTGATAGAGGAAAATGTTGAATTTTATAAATTAGAGTTCAATAGGATTTAAACAACTTCAATATTGGACAAACCTCCAGAAAAATGGCACTTCTGTCTGTAACGCAGCATCTAAAATGGCGCTCATTCCACCAGGCATCCACCTCTGTGGGCTCTGCTGATATTTGTTTTTAGCATTGCCGAACATGAGGCACTTTGCAACACAATTTTGAGTGACTGGTCCACACTTATGTCAGACAGAGTTAACTTTTGGAAATACTGCTGTGGGAAAGGTGGTGTCTTTAAATGGAAACACAAGTATGGGTTCCTTCATAAGGTAGGAACTCCTTCTCCACCCTGTAAGGAATTGGCTTGTTAGTTGAGAGGGGTGGAAGCCCCACTCAGACAGCAAACAAAATCGTATTCAGGGTGAACTACAAAAGTCACTAAATAAAGCTGTGCTTAACCCTCTAGTAGCTTGGCACAAAAACAGTCAGCCTTAACTTAGAGGTAATGTGTGAAGTATTTATGCAGCACACATCAGTAATAAAGTGAAAACACAACACAAGATAAATCCCAAACCAATCTAGAACAATAGAGTGAATTGTAATGAATATAATGATACCAGAACAACAATGATCCAATTGCTAGTGCTAGAGATATTGGATTTTAAAGATGTTAGTGAAAATAGCACCAAGAAGCATAAAGGGCCACTGACAGTTATCTAGTCACGCTAAACTGGGGTTAAGTCACAAAGTTAGGCTGACCACAATGGAGCATGAATCCTCACGCTGGTTGATCATCGCAGATGGGCGCTGTCAGCGTAAAGTGCAGGTCTCTCATTGCCGGACATTGCAAATAGTCACTGTTGGCGCAAAGAGCAGGTCTCATCAGAGATTTACATTGGCAAGCATCGCAGGCGGCAGAGTTTGGGCTCGATGGGCCGCGGTTGCAATGAGGCTAAACTTCAGGAGTTTCGCCTTATTCTTGTGGAGGAGGTCACACTGATGACAGCCAAGGGTCCAGAACCTGGGTAGTACCTCTTGGGGATCAGGACTCACTCCAGCTGAGACCAGCATTAGGGCTCAGGCAGGTCTAACTGTGGTAAATCCAGAGAAGATGTACAGTAACACATCTGGCCAGTATATCAGAAAGGGCAAGTTTGAATACTCCTGTCTTAATGTTGGGCCAAAAGCATGCATTGTTTCAGAAAGTACATTTTTATTAGTAATTCAAAGTTCAAAGGCAAGGTCATACTTAGGAGCCGATTACGATCTCGTTAGGAAACTCTTCCGACCGAATCTGTTTCGGAATAGTTTCCTAACTAATCGGGTTCTGCGAGCCCGACCGACCGACCGATTACGATGCATCTGGATGCTTCTGGATACGATTCGGTCGGGCTCCCATTGACTTCAATAGGAGCCTGTGTTGCAAACAAGAACACAGGCTCACATTTACAAAAGGGGTTGTTGGGGAAAACCATGCACCCTGTGATGGTCACCCCATGGTGCCTGCCACACTGTGCATGGTTGTAAAGAGGGGTCCCATGGGTACCCCCACGGGCCCCAACCGGAGACCTCCAGGTGAAGGGGGACCTGTTACGGGCCACCGAAGTAAGAATCTGACAGCCATTTTGTGTCAGGCAAACCGAATCGGAACGGCTGTCCGAATCGGTCATCGTAATCGCTTGTTTGGAAACTGTGGGGTCGATTCCGATCTCGGCCGGAAATCTCTCCGATCGAGCCGGACCCGGAGAGAATTCCGACCGAATCGGACCCTAGCAGTCCGACCGGACGAGTACGATGCATTTGCATGCTATCGGACTCGATTCGGTCGGACTCCCATTGAAGTCAATGGGAGCCGGTCGTACGACGCGTACGCGGGCTCCCATTGACTCAATGGGTGCAAGGCGAACAAGGGCACCCCCTACAGCGGGTACGCGTCCATGCGCATCGCGGCGTACATGCACAGGTAGGGGGGACCCATGGGTCCCCCCTGTGTGCGACTCGCGCGCCTACGCGTACAGGGGGGTCCGATGCGGACCCCCAAAGTCTGGCTCCGACAGCTTTTTCGAGCCGGACGGCGCGAGTCAGTCAGACTGCTCGCGGCGCGCATCGTACTTACCCGGCCGGGAAACGTCTCCATAGCGCGGTGCGAGTCGTGTCCGTGCGAGTCGGTCGGAGCGTGTTGAAGCCGCGTACGAGTCGGTTGGCGATTTCGCGGGAGCTTGCATCGTACTCGCTCGGCCGGACCCGCGTACGATTCGGTCGGGAAACAGGGCTCCGAATCGGATCCGGTAAATCCGAATCCGATTCGGAGCACTACCGGCCGAGATCGGAATCGGCCCCTGTGTCCATAGAGCTGTACGAATCGCTCTGAACGACTCGGTCTCTTCGAATGCCATCCGGAACTGATTCAGACAGCCAGAATCGTAATCAACCCCTTAGCATCGTAATCAACCCCTTAGTCTCATACCACAATAATCAGTTTAGTGTTACATGCAAAATTATGGTGTTTGGACAATATATGTGATTAGAAATATCGAGTTGCAGAAATATCAGAGAAAAAATACAATACAAATATTTCATGATGCAGAAATATCGTTGTGAAAAAATATAAATTTTAGCGTGATACAAAAATATCATAATGCAGAAATATCGATGCCAAGAATATTTATTTTTCAGGTAAATATTATCATTTTCAATAATATTGTTATTAATATGGTTTTCCATAATATAGTTGCAAAATATTGTTTTTTAAATTATTTTTATGTTTGTTAGTTCATACATTAATGCTATGTTTTATTATTGTTTGTATAATTGTTAATAATATTTTTAACTATAGTTTAATTTATAATAGTAATTTATATTGTCATAGCAGGTTGCTAGGTTTGTTGGGGTAAAGGGTGGAAAGTAAATTAAATATAATGAAATAATACATAATTAATAATTTATTAATATTATTTAATTGATTAATAACTATGTGAATTGTATAATAACTGCAGTTTTTTTAGTTATATATTAAGTGCAGGCCGCTGGGTTTGTAGGGGTATACAGTGGGAAGTTAATTAAGTAATAATTGACAGCACATTAATAATGTATTCATTAATTGATTATTAATTATGTAAAATGTGTAATAACTGTTTTTTTTAAATTATATATTAGGTGTGGGCTGCTGGGTTTGTAGGGATATAGGGTGGGAAGTTAAATAATAATTAACAATTAATAATTACAATGTCTAATAAATATTTAAATTGTGTAATAATTATATATTTTTAATTTATATATGAGGTGTGGGCTGTTGGGTTTGTAGGGTTATATGGTAGGAGGTTTTTAAAATAATGATTAATTCATGATTTTTTAAAAATGTATTATTTAATTGATTAATAAATATATACATTGTATAATACTTTTGGGCTGCTGACTTTGTAGGGGTATAGGGTGGGAAGTTAATTAATAATTACTTGATCTGTAATTAATAATTGATATTTAATTGATTGTTAATTGTGTAACATTTATTTATTTTAGTTCTATGTTAAGTGTGCGCTGGTAGGGTGGCGGGGGGAAAGTGTGGTAATTTAATTAAGTAATAAATAACAGTTGTTTAAATTGATAATTAATTATTAATTTGTTTACTAATCATTTTTTATTTTTTATTTTTATATTTATTTTTTGGTTAATTAATGAAGTTTATATTAACAGTTTTATATTTGTTTAAAAATAATAGTCTTATGTTTCATATATGGGAAGAGGTGTGGCGCAGCGGCCAGGGCGACTGACTCCGGATCCTGGGGCTCACAGTTCGATCCCCGGCGGCAGATCAGCCTAGCACCATGTGACTCTGGGCAATAGCTCGCTTAATCTTCCCGACGGCCCCCAGCGCCGGGACACCTCTCCGGAGGTAGCTGTGCGCTTTACAAATACTGGACATTTACATTTACATATGTTATGTGTTTGAAGTAAAGTACTTTCCCTATTGTTACAAAGACTGGAGTGGGAATGGTTATTGTTACCCATCCGAAGTCCAAGACTTTCCATGCTGCTGCACAGACTGGAGTGGGAATAGTACATTTGACCCCTCCGGAGTCCAACGCTTTCCCTACTGTTGCACAGAATGGAGTGAGAATAGTAAATTTTACTCCTCTGAAGTCCAATGCTTTCGCTACTGTTGCACAGGCTGGAGTGGGAATAGTAAATGTTACCCCTCTGGAGTCCAATACTTTCCCTACTATTGCACAGACTGGAGTGGGAATAGTAAATTGAACCCCTCTTGAGTCCAATGCTTTCGCTACTGTTGCACAGACTGGAGTAGAAATAGTAAATGTTACCCCTCTGGAGCACAACACTTTCCCTACTATTGCACAGACTGGAGTGGCAATAGTAAATTCAACCCCTCTTGAGTCCAATGCTTTCCCTACTGTTGCACAGACTGCAGTGAGAATAGTAAATTTTACCCCTCAGGAGTCCAATGCTTTCTATATTGTTGCACAAACTGGAGTGGGATTAGTACATGTTACCCCTCTAGAGTCCAACACTTTCCCTACTGTTGCACAAACTGGAAAGGGAATGGTACACTTTAGCCCTTCGGAGTCCAACGCTTTCCCTACTGTTGCAAAGCCTGGAGTGGCAATAGTAAATGTTACCCCCCTGACGTCCTTCTCTTTCCCGACTGTTGCACAGACTGGAGTGGGTGGAGTATATGCATTATTCCCATATTTTTATATTTTTTAACATTGTTTAAATATAGATAATATTATTATTTGTTTAATTTTATATTTATATTTATATGTATTCTTTTGTATAATTTTGTTTTCTAAAATTTTTAGTAAATGGATTTTTATATTTATTTAATTTTGTAATTTATTTAGGGCCGAATTTGAATGTCGGTCGGTAAGCTTCTGACCGCTCGTCGGAGGCTTTCCGACCGACATGGTAGGTTTCCAATCCGACCGCAGAATAACAATGTCGGCGGTTGGAGTGTAAACTGGCCGGTTAATCTGACTCGGTTCCGACGGGCTCAAGGAGCCCGTCGGCCAGTCGGAAACTGCCATAATCCCTTAAAGATGGCATTTCGGCCATCGGGATTATGATATCAGTTTCCGACAGCCTTTCCATGTAGGCCTTTCCGACATGGAAAGGCTGTCGTAAAGTGACTATGGGGGCCCCTCCACGCCCTACGGTTGTGGACGCCCCCCTGAAAATCACCGCACTGTGTGGCAGACACCATGAGGTGCCTGCCACACGGCGCAGGGATTTACACAAACTCCCCTTACTCAATGGGAGCTTGTGCTATGGGCGATTTCTGTCCGTCGCGCAAGCTCCCATAGAGAAATGGGAGTTTGCGACCACACCATGTGCAGTCACCGCCTAGCTATGGTTGTTTGGTTCTCACACCGAAATGGTTGCATCCACCCGACATCGTAATGAGGGCCTTAATATTTTGCATTTAATTTGTTAATGTTTTTCATGTTTTATCAATTTCTATATATAAAAATATATTTATTTATGTAGATGGTTTTTATGAGAAACTGCCATTACAACGCAGGCATTACAACTTAATACCATTAAAACGACTGCGTTACAACCGAGGTACCATTACAACGCATGCCATTACAACACATGGTATTACTATGCAGGTACCATCACAACACATGCCTTTACAGCGCAATTATGGTTGAGGTAAGTGTTAAGGTGAGTTTAAACGATTATTATTATTTTATTTGCTTTAAAAAATGTACTTTATTATATTATTTTTAATATATTATCATTTAATTTTTTTTAAATACATTTTTATTATTAAAGGGTTTGTAACATAGCCCTTTAGGCATGGGATGTGAGGGATTTAGGGGTTATGGGTGGGGAAGTGCATTAATACCCAGGTATTAATTTTAACACCTGAGAATTAATTAATTTAGAAAATTATGTAAAATATTTCAATAGTTAAGAAAATTAATTTATGTTATGTGTTTGTAACATAACCCTTTAGGCACGGGATGTGAGGGATTTAAGGGCTATGAGTGGGAAGTGTATAAATACTCGGGTATTAATTATAATGCCTGAGTGTTAGTTTAATTAGAGAATGAATTCAAATATTTTAATAGTTAAAAATATAAAATTATATTATGCAAGGTTTTGCAACATAACCCTTTAGGCACGGAATTTGAGGAATTTAGGGGTTATGGGTGGGGAAGTGCATTAATACTCAGGTATTAATTTTAACACCTGAGTATTAATTTACTTAGATAAATATTTAAAATATTCCAATCATTAAAAAATTAATTGATATCATGCATGAATTTGTAACATAACCGTTTAGGCACGGGATGTGAGGGATTTAGGAGTAATGGGTGGGGAAGTGCATTAATACTCAGGTATTAATTTTAACATCTGCGTATTAGTTTAATTAGAGAATTAATTAAAATATTATAATAGTTAAAAATATAAATATATATTATGCAAGGCTTTGTAACATAACCCTTAAGGCATGGGATGTGAGGGATTTAGGGGTTATGGGTGAGAAAATTAATTAATAATCAGGTATTAATTCTAAGAACTGAGTATTAATTTATTGAGAGAATTATTTAAAATATTTCAATAGTTAAAAACTTTATGTATACTATAAATAGGTTTGTAATATAACCCTCTAGGCACGGGATGTGAGGGATTTAGGGTTTATGGGTGGGGAAGTGTATTAATACTCCGTTATTGATTTTAACACCTGGGTTTTAATTTATTTAGAGAATTAATTAAAATAATTCAAAAGTTAAAAAAATTGATTTATATTATTAAAGGGTTTGTAACATAACCCTTTAGGCACGGGATGTGAGGGATTTCGGGTAATGGGTGGGGAAGTGTATTAATACTCAGGTATACATTTTAACATCTGCGTATTCGTTTAATTAGAGAATTAATTAAAATATTATAATAGTTAAAAATATAAATATATATCATGCAAGGCTTTGTAACATAACCCTTAAGGCATGGGATGTGAGGGATTTAGGGGTTCTGGGTGAGAGAAGTATTAATAATCAGGTATTAATTCTAAGAACTGAGTATTAATTTATTGAGAGAATTATTTAAAATATTTCAATAGTTAAAAAACTGTATGTATACTATAAATAGGTTTGTAATATAACCCTCTAGGCACGGGATGTGAGGGATTTAGGGTTTATGGGTGGGGAAGTGTATTAATACTCCGTTATTGATTTTAACACCTGAGTTTTAATTTATTTAGAGAATTAATTAAAATAATTCAAAAGTTTAAAAATTGATTTATATTATTAAAGGGTTTGTAACATAACCCTTTAGGCACGGGATGTGAGGGATTTCGGGGTAATGGGTGGGGAAGTGTATTAATACTCAGGTATAAATTTTAACAATGCGTATTCGTTTAATTAGAGAATTAATTAAAATATTATAATAGTTAAAAATATAAATATATATCATGCAAGGCTTTGTAACATAACCCTTAAGGCATGGGATGTGAGGGATTTAGGGGTTATGGGTGAGAAAAGTATTAATAATCAGGTATTAATTCTAAGAACTGAGTATTAATTTATTGAGATAATTATTTAAAATATTTCAATAGTTAAAAATTTTATGTATACTACAAATAGGTTTGTAATATAACCCTCAAAGCACGGGATGTGAGGGATTTAGGGTTTATGGGTGGGGAAGTGTATTAATACTCAGTTATTAATTTTAACACCTGATTTTTAATTTATTTAGAGAAATAATTAAAATAATTCAAAAGTTAAAAAATTGATTTATATTATTAAAGGGTTTGTAGTATAACCCTTTAGGCACGGGAGGAGAGGGATTTAGGGGTTATGGGTGGCAAAATGTATTAATAATCAGGTAATAATTGTAATACCTGAGTATTGATTTATTTAGAGAATTAATTAAAATAATTCAATAGTTTAAAAAATGTATGTATATTATGCATGACTTTGTACCATAACCCTTAAGGCATGGGATGCGAGGGATTTAGGGGTTATGGGTGGGGAAGTTTAGTAATACTCAGGTATTAATTTTAATACCTGAGTATTAACTTATAAAAATTAATTCTTTACATTGAAAAATGTATAATATACTTCTAGAATCTCGCCCCATAATGCTTTGCTGGGCCTTTGGTTGGCATTGTATTTTTGCCCATAACTCTGCTTGGGGTGGTCCTAGGAGGATGGGACCACCACCGAATCGTTCAGCATGATATGCTCTTTGTGTTCAATTTATCTGCTTGGTCCTCCCCATAGGTTATGGGGGACCCCAAAAACATCACCTCTCTCATTGCCTGATATTTTTCAAGCTCACTTTTGTGAATTGGTTATATGCTTTTTAGCATGTAAAGGTAAAGTTGTTTTATCAAAGGGTTGTGGGTGAAGTAGCTAACTCCGCTACGTGGCGGTGTCAGAGTTTTTGCATGGATTTAGTGTTTCCAATGTAATGCGTAGTTATCAAATCTCCGCAACCTCCGCTAGCGGAACGGAGTTCATTGCCCACGGTTAATCCTATGCAGGTAGCTATTGTAGGCCTCCGTCGGGACGATTGCGGTTATTGCAAGATAAGTTTAAAAAAGTATATCCAATAAACAGTAGAATACTTTTTTGAACTTAGGGCCTCATTATGATGTTGGTCGGAAAGCAAACCGAGCGACTCCTTGTCGGAATCGGGTCCAAACCACTGATTACGATGCTTACGACCACCGTTCGGAAAGTCTCCCATTGACTTCAATGGGAGCCAGTGTTCCGACTGACAACACAGGCTCCCATTGAATAAAGGGGTGGTTGCGGAAAACGCTGCACTATGTGGCGGGCACCCCATGGTGAGCGCTCCCATGGGTACCCCCACGGCCGCAACCCGGAGGCCTCAGGATGAAGGGGGGCCTGCTAGATGCCCCCAAATTCAGTTTCTGACAGCCTTTTCGTGTCAGACAGACCGAGTCAGAAAGGCTGTTGGAATCCTACATCGTAATTGGACGGTCGGAAACGCTGTCCATAGAGCTGTAAGAATCAGCTCCGACTGACTCTGATTCTCTGGATGCCGTTCGGAACCGATTTGGAATGACCAAACAGTTCCCCTTCTGACATTGTAATCGGTCGGTCAGAAACAATTCCGACGACCGATTACGATGGGTTCTGACACGGTCTAGGGCAATCCGACTGCGGGCAGAGGCTTTCCGACCAACATCGTAATCAGGCCCGGAGTCAGAAACATAGGTACTGACACAGTTTAGGGGAATCCGACTGCCATGCGGAGCCTCTCTGACCGACATCGTAATCAACCCCTTATGTGCAATAAAAGCAATTTTTTTATTTGTTCCTTTTTTTGGCGACATGTTTTTTTAGTAATGTTCAGAGTTTTTTTGCAATACACACCACATGTTTAACAAACAGTAAAGGATTTGTGGTATGGGATGCAGGCCTTACAAAAGGGCGAAGAAGGTTTCTTTTTTTACCACATTTTTTATGGATTATTGCATTTTGGAACTTGAAAAACAAGGTGGGTTTGGACAAAAAAAAATTGGTTTGGAACGTGGATCGAAGAGTGGATTAGTTTTTCCATTGTTTTGCTTTGGGATTGCGTTTTTTACTTAAAACACAGCTTTTTAAACCAACGAATACGTTGTTGGTACTGGTGTTTACACTAGTGTGTGTTTTCATTTTTATTTCTGGCCATTTGGAAATTCATGGATTGATGCTTACAGCTTGTGGATTATTGGAGTTCAGATGACTTTTGGTGACAGGATGAACTAAAACATCATCAAATGTTGAAGAAAGAAGACATCTGCAGGTAGGATTTCTGACATTCCTAATCAATTTAGAAAAATAATTTGAAAAAAGCAAATGTAATTGTTTTAAAAAAAAACAGGAAAGTAAGTTAGAAGAAGGGGTTAGTTTGTATTAGAAATGTAGTATTCTTGCGATATTTTGCAGGTAGTCTGAAGCCACTGACATTGTAAACTGTTACATTTATACCAATAGTCGTTCTGACATTTCTTTACTATTTTGGGATATACGTGGATTCAAACTACCTGTTAAAGATTGCGCTATTCTCATTTCTTTGTAACTTTGCTCCTTCTTCAAGGTCCCTCTAAGCAGGTCACCTAACAATTACAACATTCTATATGGAACCTTGGTTTCCTCCTGCGACCAGACTTGCTTAGATGGCCAATCCATGTGTCTTCAAAATAATTTAGTAAGGGGCCTAATTTCTCGTAGTTTCGTGTAAAGTAGTCAGATTCAGTAACTGAAGTTTAGTGTTCATCTACACAGTTGGGCGGCACAAAGCATAATTGTAGTTCACTGTCTGATACTTAGGGGCCGATTCCGATCTCGGTCGGAGGCGCACCCAATACCATTCGGTCGGGAAAAAAGCCATGCGAATGCCTGTTTCCCGACCGATCCGTACAGCACACCGAACGAGTAAGTACGATGCGCACAACAGCACAGAATCCGGCCGAGCCGTACTCACCCAATCCAGGTCCTGTTCTCCAACCGAGGCGAATCCGGAAACGCAGAATCGAGTCGCACGGAAGGGAAAATGCAGCTCCGTCCGGCCGAACAAGTACGATGCGCTTCCCGTACGCGCCGAACCCGTCGCTACGCACGGCACGTCAAAGCATCCAGGAGAGGCGCACATAAGCTCCGATTCGCGCCACAACACGATCCACGGCTACGAGACGAACACGCCAGCGACGAGGACAACGCGAAGCGACGAGGACGACGCGAAGCAACGAGAAGGACGAACGACACGAACCAACCATGAATCCCTTCGTCCCGATCATACCAATATTCTACATTTACTACCGGAACAGGCACGGACGCGTACGGCGCAGAAGGTAAGTCAGACACCAACCACAAAACACATACAACACGTACACGACACATCACACACACACAGAGGGATGCAGAATATACTTACACCAGCAACAGCAGCACCATAGGGGCGGGATGCCCATCACCAATGCCACATATGCACACAGGGGCCTGAATGCGCACCACCACCCCTACCCAGGGGGCCGGATGCCAACCACCACAACCACCCTTACCCAGGGGGGCTGGATGCCTACCACTACTACCACCCTTACCCAGGGGGCTGGACGCCTACCACTACTACCACCCTTAGCCAGGGGGTGCCAGATGCCTACCACTACTACCACCCTCACCCAGGGGGCTGGATGCCTACCACTACTACTACCCTCACCCAGGGGGCTGGATGCCTACCACTACTACCACCCTCACCCAGGGGGGCTGGATGCCTACCACTACTACCACCCTTAGCCAGGGGGGCTGGATGCCTACCACTACTACCACCCTTAGCCAGGGGGGCTGGATGCCTACCACTACTACCACCCTCACCCAGGGGGCTGGATGCCTACCACTACTACCACCCTCACCCAGGGGGGCTGGATGCCTACCACTACTACCACCCTCACCCAGGGGGGCTGGATGCCTACCACTACTACCACCCTCACCCAGGGGGGCTGGATGCCTACCACTACTACCACCCTTAGCCAGGGGGCTGGATGCCTACCACTACTACCACCCTCACCCAGGGGGGCTGGATGCCTACCACCACTACCACCCCCACTAATAGGATGGACAATGCATGACACAACCAGCACACCACAACCTAGGGAATGCAAGAAAAGACATCCCCCAACACCATGACAAGCGTGTGTAGACTGTGTCAAATGCCTACAACACTGAACATGACTTTGAACATACAATGTGACCCCCTAGCACATGTGCCACACATATATGTGTGTGGCCCCCACAATGCAAGCAGGCCATGACCATTGTGGCAATGGGGTCCAAACCCCCATCATCACAGTGACCAAAAGGTAAGTGTGGGGTCCATAGCTGAAGCACATTCTGAACATTGTGGCAATGGGGTCTAACGCCCCATCACCACAGTGACCAAAATGTAAGTGTGGGGTCCATAGCTGAAGCACATTCTGAACATTGTGGCAATGGGGTCTAACGCCCCATCACCACAGTGACCAAAATGTAAGTGTGGGGTCCATAGCTGAAGCACATATTGAACATTGTGGCAATGGGGTCTAACACCCCATCACCACAGTGACCAAAAGGTAAGTGTGGGGTCCATAGCTGAAGCACATTTTGAACATTGTGGCAATGGGGTCCAAACCCCCATCATCACAGTGACCAAAAGGTAAGTGATGACAAAGAAAGAGCTGCAACTGCCAAACTGCATGGATGATTCCTGGTCACAGAACAAAAACACATCAGTGGCAAAGTAGTGCATGTGTCCCATTGCAACATAAATTGGGGGAGCCAAATACTGCAGTGCAAATAAGACATACCTTTGGCCATGTGCAGACAAACAACACCCATGGGGGCTGACACTGTCAACATTCATCAATGACACAATGACAGAAGTGACCATCAGAATGCAGACCCACATATTTGCACCAATGGGCACACAAATGCAGATACCCTGTGGAGACTGTAGATGTGAGGTGAACAGATACCATTCCATGGCAGCAATGGGACACACAAACCATGATCATTGTGCTGACCGATGACCTAGGAGTCCCAGGGACAGCAGGGGAAACCCACCAAACTACATACAGCCAATGGCACACCCAAGATATGCCAATGCAGTGGTGCAGATGCACAAACACAAACAGGCAGACCCACACTGCACATCATACACAACAGGTGAGGGGGGTGCCAGTGTCCCCAGGCAACCACACAACACATGAGGAGACCTGAATACCAATCATACAGATGTGCATACAGTGCCACACAAAGGTAACTCATGGATCCAAATCCCCTATGTGGGCAAGCAGGCATTGTCAGATGAGAGGGAGCACAAATCACACATGTCACACAGGCACGTAGGAACAGCAACTGACACAGCAAAACACAGACACACCACAGCACTACCCCCAGGGCCCCCACAATGTGGTGACCCTGGGCTGCATTACAATCCCACTGTGATGACAAAGCTAAATGTCGTTCACACTGTGAACCACAGTCATGTGTCCTGAGCAACAAACTACCATCACACCTACACAAGCACAAATCAATCAGCATGGCCAGTAAGCCAAGGCCAACATGGAGGCAGGGGCCTAGCCGGGCAACAACTCTCATCTGCACACACTCAACACCACACCCCTCGACCTCCAACAATGTGCAGCAGTGAAGCACACATGCACTGGTGACATTGCACATGCACCCATGAAAATTCCAGGGTGGTGGGTGGGAACCAAGGTGCAGAAACACATCACCCATGGCCACTCAACAAGACTCCTGAATGTCTGACACACTGCACACTACGCTGTACATGGACATGACGGCAATACCACACCAACCAATGGGATCCCAGCCACAGTCACACACCAATGAAGAAGCCAAGGTCACCCACAAAGAACACACATAGACAACAACCAACATTGCAGCCCGGACCCTGAGGAGTGCCAGCAGTCACACACACAACGTGTCACAATCACTGAAAGATAACACAAACTGGAAATCACATGACAGGGGCAAACAACAAGTGCCAAGGGGAAACCTGACTGTGACCCATCTGCGTCTGCACACAAACTCAGCCCTGACAGCAAACACACCTATGGGTAACACCCTGATGACCAGTAATGTGCCATGCACCCACATCACAGAGAACCCAGGGAGAAGACTTTGGGGGAACATAGGTCAACTCAGCAAGCATCACAAACAGGTACAACACTAGGGATCACAGCATGCACAGCTAAACGGAAGTGAACACACAGACATGCACATACAACACACACCTTGGGCGCAGGCAATGTCACAGGAGTACACACTGCCATGAGGGGACTCCACTCCTGTGTGAGGAAAGCTGTGCCATATGTTGCCTCAGTAGGGCCCCATCATGTCAGCTGAGCACTTGGTCACACAATCAACAATTAGCACCAAATGAGGGCTCCCGTCACATCAGCCTGGTCATGGAAGTGCCAACGTAATCATCAGCACAGATCCAACACACTTGTATAGCAATGTTGCACTGACAACACGGATGAGTCCTTCCCCATTGATGCCCAAACCTGCATGTCCAGTGGAGATGGCCACACGGTCAGGGAAGTAGACGAATTGAACAATGGCAGGCACAACAGATGTGCAGGGGTGGAAGCCACAGATGTGAAATAGCCAATCTAAGTAGGAAATCCCATTGCCAAATACTGAACACATGACACCCTCAGATGCTGCTATGGATGACATGGATACACCACAGGATAGGACACATTCCCCTGGACCACATGGGTTCCTGCACAGTAACACTTCATCATCATGAGACCAAATATCACCATCACTACAGCAAGGGCATGGTTAGCATCATCAACAACATGTACATCAGAAGCATAAGCACTAGAGAACAGAAAGTTGCTTTATTCAGCATATGTGTGTAATGAAAACAAAGTCCAGAAAAAACACAAAGGCCAATGGCCAGTCCATTGTCAAAGTCCAAACTGGGTGACAGTGGCAGATGTCACCCTACGCATGCCTGCACAAAACCAGGGACAATCCACTAGGAGGGGCAACCGGGGGGCAGGCCAGGCACCGCAGGGACAGGATCAGGGCTCACCAGGAGGAAGCAGGGAAGGGGTGGTGGGTGCTGGAGAGCCACTGACAACTGCAGTGGAGGTGTCTGACATGGTGTGTGCCGGCACAACTGGGGGCATGACTCAGATGTTGTGGGTGCCGGCACCCTGCAGATGGAGTGGACAGGTCCGCCACTGCAGTGCCCAAGTCAGACAGGGTGGTAGTGGACTCCACTGCAGTGCCTACCACCAGGGGAGGAGAATGGGGAACAGGCAAGGTGGGCTGGACAGAGGGGGAGGACACCCTCACCACATCAGTGGCACAGACAAGCGCAGCGGGGGGTGTGGTGCCGGGAGAGCAAGTGGCAGGGGGAGAAGGCCGGATCCTCTTGGGGATGGTATATCTGTGGGTGGGGGAACCTGGGGCAGGGTGTGGTGGGGGCACCTGTGGTGTGGGGGCCTGAGGGATGGAGGAAGGAGACCTGGTGCCTGAGCTGCACGGCGGCGGCGGGGTCTTGCTCTTACGACTCCGGGGGGACTTGCGGGTGGGGGCCTCAGTCTGTCTGCACCTGGGGGAGGGTGTCCGGGGGCGAGGGGCACTCTGCTCCGTGTGGGTGGGCTTCCTCTTCCCCCTGAATGCTGTATCAGCTGGATCGGAGGGGAAGAGGCAGAGGTCACTGAGGAAGAGCCGCTGGGTCTTTGGGGTTGCAGGTGAGGCAAGGGAGGGTGTTTTGGAGGGAGAGGCAACTGAGGACTGCGCAGTGCTCGTGGATGCGTGTGTGTGTTCCAGGGCCCCATCCCCTGTGAGTCTGGTATCAGTCCCCTGACTGTGCGTGCGTGTGCGTTTTGTTTGTGGCGTGTGTGTCTGTGTGCTGGATGTGTGTGTGCTGGTGTGTGCCTGTGCCGGTGTGTGTGTGCTTGGGACGGGTAAGGTGCTGGGGAGTGTGGATGTAGCAGAGGCAGGAGGGGTGAGGGACTGTCTGAGGAGGGACACTGCTGCCGTCAGGGAGGAGTCCATGGACCTATTGCCCCTCTGTAGGTCAGACATGCCCGATGAGATGCCCTCCATGAACGACACCAGCTGAGTCAACAGAGCGGTGTGCGCATGGAGGACACTCAGCATGGCTGACTGGCCTACATGGAGCTGGCGAAGGAGGTACACAGACTCCTCACTCAGGGCAGCAGGGGACACAGGGGCAGGGGGTGCGGTGCCTGGCCCAAAGGAGACACGCTCCCGAACATGGGAGCCTCCACGGACCTGGGGAATGGGAGCCGATGGGAGGGCGGTGGTGGTGCTGGTGGTGGCGGGGACAGCAACACTAGCTGGGGTGTGGTGGCTGCTGACACCCGCCTCCATAAGGGAGTCATCCTCCGAGTTGCTCTGGTCCTCAGCTGAGGTGGATGGTGCTGAGGACTCCTCGGTGTGGCTCCCCTCACCCTCCGTGCCACTGGGTCACTCCGACCACTCCTCGGCTGCTGACCCAGTCTGGCTCTCTGGCTCCTCCTGGTCCGTGGAGCTTTCCCCTTCCGTGGCCGTGGATGTATCTGCAAACAATGGGGAAACAGACAGACATCAGTCACCTGCACCAAACGCACACACCACTGTGAGCACAGCACATTTCAGAGCAAGCCCTGGCATCATTAGTTGTACATTGCTAAAAGTGCCCTAACTGAACAGGAGAAGCCAATTGTCAGTCTGATGCCAACCATGGCACTCACATCCCACATGGCCTTGCACCCATCTGTCTGGTGTCTGTTGGATAGCAACACCCCAGTGTGGACACATGCACCAACTACACAGTAATTGGACAGTGCAGAGGACACGGTGTAGCATGTGGACATGCACACATCACAACTCTTGCCACTGAGTCAGTACAGGTTTCCGGATGAAAGGGACGCCCAGAGTCAAATAGGATATGCATGTGATGCATACCAGCGACAGACACCATGATGCACCCATGTCCTGATAGCCATCGCCACAATGGTGTGCATGTAGCACATGCCACTCCCCTGCAGGATCACCAATAAGTAGACACATGCCATGGCGGAGGCATGACTGCTAAGTCATACATCACTGTCTCAGTGATGTATGACTTGGCAGCCAGACAACAACACTCTGCACTGTGTCACAATAGTAGGTCATGGGGAATGCAAGTCCTGGAGCTGCACAAGTGCACATGTACATCCCCCACACAACACATCATCTTAACCCTCATCTGTCCAGGTCATACCGATTGGACATATGGGAGACCTGTGACACTACCCTCTGAACCTGAGCCCTCACAATCTGCTGTGAATGGGGAACAGCTGCCTGAACTTCACATTCGCATACCCCAGTCTGCACGGGCAGCTGATCAAACACCTATGTGACACACAAGTATCGTCTCCTATGGTCACATCTCCAGTGGCATGCTGAGCCCCTACCAAGAAACACCCCAGCAGTCCTGGCAACTAATCCACAGCACACTGACACAGAGGCAGACACCTGAGGGGTCAAATCACTGCGCACAATGTGTCAGCTGATACACGGGAGTGGGAGTACAGAGTGCATTGCATGGCCTGGAGTCGGCATGACTGTCCTGCCCCACATGAATGAGGGATGAGCCCTGGACAGTGGATAGCTGGCTATGTATGTGTGACACACGTAATCTGCACACTCCTGGGGCCCAAACATTGTTCCCACCCGCTGCATGGGCGTGTACCACATACCCCAGGCACATGTGGTGGCTCAGCTCAGCAAGTGGACCGCATATCAAAGCAACACGCAGATTACATGTCCGAACACAGGCGTTGTGTGAACAATGGACCCACCCATGATGCCCACAACAGAGTTAGGGAAACAGATGCTGTCCCCCACCTTTAGTGAAGCAAACTGCAAGGACACAGTCCCAAGTGACACAATTCCCTGAATGTAAGGGCCACACCTGGGTATCAGATGAGGAGTGGGCAGTGCACAATAGAGGGACATGGCTCCTGGACAACATGACTGCTGTACTGTGGCAGTTGAAGCAGGCCAGAGGAGGGCACAAAGCATGTAATACAGAGTTCACAGTGCAGTCTTTGACTCACCCCCTCCTTGCTGCTGTCTGGCCTTCAGCTGCCCATCCAGGTCTGGAAACACCACCGCCAGGATCTGGAGCATGTGGGGGTCAGGGTCCGTGTTCCGCCCCTCCTGCGAGGAGGCGACAGCTTCAGCTGGACCCGTGCAATCCTCCGGGTCCAGCCCGAAGGTCCTGCCACCTCTTCTGACAGTTGCGGATCTGGCGCTTGTAGACCCCCACGGACCGGACAGCCCAGACGATGTCCTTCCAGATCTCCTGCTTCCGATGGGCATTAACCTGTCAGGATGACAAAGTGAAAAGGCCATTACTACACATGCAACATATCCGTGCATGACACAGTTGTATATACATGTCTCATTCACAGGGGCACATGATGTACACAGGCAGTGCAACGCTGCCCATGGACAGTTTGCCAGACGTCACTACATGGTATCATTGCATGGGAAGTAAAACCTTGTTCAAATGCACTGTCACTGCACCATACCTGTCCAGTGCATGTCACTACACACTATGGGGGGTGACAACTACTCTGTGAGCCTGCTAGCCAGTGGCGTGCAGACTTTCAGCCTTGCTAGTCAGACAAAATGCACATTCAGAATGGCAGTGCACAGAACATT
The DNA here is from genome assembly GCA_963921515.1 of Calotriton arnoldi. Lineage (NCBI taxonomy): Eukaryota > Metazoa > Chordata > Amphibia > Caudata > Salamandridae > Calotriton > Calotriton arnoldi. Next base: position 1,396,441 of record CAWUFW010002287.1, read on the forward strand.
CACCTGCTCCCCTGGTGTCCCATACAGCTTGCTGTACTGTGGAAGTAGGCTGTCCAGCAGGGCCTGGTTCTCCTCAAGGCTGAAGGCTGGGGCTCTCTCCACAGTACGTGCCATTGCAGGGTCCAGAGGGGCAGAGACAGCAGCAGTGCAGTGGCAGATGTCGTCCTGGAGCATGTAGTGCAGGCAAGTGAGCTCTCAGGGGAACAGCCAGCAATATATATGTGCTGGAGAGGCAGATACTGTCCCTTGTGTCCAAAGTGATAGGTCCAAGTCGTTTGCATCTTCTGAATCTGGCCAATCCATGGAATAGCAGCACCAATACACGCCCACGGCATCCTTCAAATCTTCAACTTCATGACATACATGATTTTGCAACATTGTTGTGGGTGACCAACTGAATTTCCAGCAACCGACTCGTTCGAATTTCGAAAACGCGTCCGTTGCCAGGCAAGGCCATTGTCAATGGGTGCGCACCGATCGGTCCATTGCGGTACAACGCGTACAGGGGTACAACGCGTACCCGCACACATTGAATGCAATGGGCCGGCCGGGGCACCGATCGGTCCATTGCTGATCAACGCGTACAGGGGTACAACGCGTACCCGCACACATTGAATGCAATGGGCCGGCCGGGGCACCGATCGGTCCATTGCGGTACAACGCGTATAGGGGCACAACGCTGTACCCGCACACATTGAATGCAATGGGCCGGCCGGGGCACCGATCGGTCCATTGCTGTACTACGCGTACAGGGGCACAACGCGTACTCGCACACATTGAATGCAATGGGCCGGCCGGGGCACCGATCGGTCCATTGCGGTACAACGCGTACAGGGGTACAACGCGTACCCGCACACATTGAATGCAATGGGCCGGCCGGGGCACCGATCGGTCCATTGCGGTACAACGCGCATAGGGGCACAATGCGTACCCGCACACATTGAATGCAATGGGCCGGCCGGGGCACCGATCGGTCCATTGCGGTACAACGCGCATAGGGGCACAACGCGTACCCGCACACATTGAATGCAATGGGCCGGCCGGGGCACCGATCGGTCCATTGCGGTACAACGCTGCACAGGGGCACAACGCGTACCCGCACACATTGAATGCAATGGGCCGGCCGGGGGCACCGATCAGTCCATTGCTGATCAACGCGTACAGGGCATACAACGCGTACCTGCACACATTGAATGCAATGGGCCGGCCGGGTGCACCGATCGGTCCATTGCTGTTCAACGCATCCCTCTACAAGTGACTGGCATATGTCACCATGCCTGTCTCACATGGACATATGCCAGCCACAGATAGCTCCCAGGGAGTGAGGGGCACACCTACAACACGACAGCCTGTCCAAACTGTATGATGAGGCATGTAAGGCTGCATTTCCTATTGTGTGTATGTTGGTGTACATGTTGTCCTGTGGGTGTCACCTGGGGGCAGCCACCCCCAGGCTGTGCACGTGTTCATGGGGACAGGATCCTGGGTGTTACGTGTACATGACCACTGTGATGTGCAACTGTTCATATCTGTGCATGTGCCATGGTCACATTTCACGGTGGTGTATGTGTATGTCATGTCACATACCCCGTGAGTCCCATGTGGGACGGTATGTTTGAGCCAGGGTGTCCCAGTGGCACAATAGTGATGGTCCTCCACAGTCTGTGTGCATGTAGTGTTTACAATGTCTCTGATTTCATGTGCACAATGGGAGACAGTCTCCACATCCACGTTGTGTGTGCATGGACTTTGATGTTGTGCGTGTGTGTGTCACAGACGTCCATGTCTGTCCTGCAGTGGCAAGTGGGACCACTACCTGTGGGGGTCATAGTTGTTTTGCTGTGGTGTATACATGATACTCCATGTAATGCCAGTGTCCATGTGGCAATACAGGGTCCCTGGGAATGTACCTGTCATTGAGCTGTGATGCCTGGGGCACATCTGTCCTCACATGTCACTGTGGGGGTGATTGTGACACGGCAGCAGGAGATGGGAACTGTGACACGGCCTCATGATATCCAATGGGCCAACCTGGGACTTATTGATGCCACTTGTTGGACCGTGATGACAGATGTTGGCCATGTATGTACCATACATGTCCTTACGGAACTGCACACTTCATGTAGTTGTGCCTCATAATGATGTATGTTGGGATATTGAGTGTGTTCAATGCCGCATATGTGGGCTGACTGACAATCTTGCTTACTTCTCCTCTGCACTGCAGGGCTCCTGCTGTCCATCGACCATTCCCAGACCTGGCAACGATGGTGGAACGGGACAGCATCCGACGGTACCGCTTCACCAGGCAGCTGATTGAGGATTTGGCAGTGCAGTTGGCCCCACATTTGCAGCCTGGCCGGCCGTATCCTACAGCGCTGACCCCCAAGGTGAAGGTGATGGCAGCCTTACACTTCTTTGCCACCTGTACCTTCCAACATACTGTGGCGACTGCTGGTGGGATGTCACAGACCATGTTGAGCCGTGTGCTCCGCGATGTTTTGGCGGCAATGTTGCTATTCCTGAACCGGTACATTTATTTCCCTAGACTGCGACGACTCACTGACGTGAAGAGTGACTTCTATGCCCTGGGGAGGATTCCGCATGTCATTGGCTCCATTGATGGGACACATGTGGCTTTGGTACCACCACAGGCCCAGGAGCAGACCTACAGGAACCGCAAGCACTACCACTCGGTCAATGCACTGGTGGTGTGTCTTGCAGATATGACCATCACACACGTGTGTGCCCGTTTCCCTGGTTCAGCACACAATGCCTTTGTGATGAGGAGTAGTCGCATCCCCAGGATGATGGCACAGATGCAGAACCAGCGTGCCTGGCTTGTCGGTGTGTACTGACTTTGTGCCATTGTGTGTGATCTGATCTGTAGTATTCCGCCCACTTTTCCAAGTCAGCTAATGTGCACTTGTCTGTCCGTAGGTGACTCGGGATACCCCAACATGCCGTGGTTGCTGACACCCCTCAGGAACCCTGTGACACCAGCCCAGATGCGCTACAATGAGGCACATGGTCGGACCAGGAGAGTGATTGAGCGGACATTTGGTCTCCTGAAGAGCCGCTTCCGCTGCCTGGACAAGACCGGAGGGTCCCTCCCATATGCCCCTGCGAAAGTGTGCAAGATTATCATCGTCTGCTGCATGCTCCACAACCTGGCAGTGCGGAAGGAGTTGCCTCTCATCCAGGATGACAATGACCAACATCCGCCACCTGTGGAGGATCCTGGCCTGGACCACGATGCCAGTGATGATGATGATGATGATGAGGGTGATGTCCGCACACAGCTCATCACCAACTTCTTTAGCTGAATGTGAGTATCCTGAGGTGTCATGTCAATGATGTGAGTTGGCATGATATGTGTAGGTGGTGCTCTGGTGCTGTTGGAGTGTGTCCATGGGCTACTTGACTGGATGTGTGTTGCGATGTGTGCTTACAGGTGGGCTGTACTCCCCAACAGTGTTGACATGCTAACTTGGTTCTGGGTGGGTATCTTGTAACATGTATTGTGCATGAGTTTTGCTGTTCTGTCCTGTTCTCCATTGCTTTTGACTGTGTGTCATTTCTGTCCTTCACAGGGTACTTTCAGATTCGTTTGGTCAACTGTGTCCACCGACGACGTGATTGCACTTCCAGGGTGGTAGCTGTTGTGTCCCTACAGGTGATGTGCGCCACACCCATGGACTTCCTTCCGTCTACAGTTGTTGACTGTGTGCCCGCTGCCAGGTGGGATTACCTTGCATCTGTAGTGGTTACGACATGTTGCAACTGTGTAATAAACCTGTGCTTCACTTTGTGATGTGCGTTGTCTGTGGTCACACATTTGACTGCCATTTGCTTACTGCACCTGTGGGCTACTTGACTACAACTGGGAATGGGTGTGGTGTCTGTGCATTGCACCGTCTTCCCTGGCAACATCAGTGTAGGCAATGAGTCAGATGGCCTAGGTGTGTATGTGTTGTGTAGCCCTGGTGGTGTGTCTCCCTCATATGTGTCACGTTGCCTTTACTCACATGCCTGTGTTGTACTTGCTGTTGCAGTTCGCATACACAGTGTAATTTTGCAGTTCATCATCCCCATAACAGCACCCACGTTGGAATCACAACAGAGGCAAGTATGGTGTATTAGTGTGTTTATTGTGATACATTTGTGTGAATAGTGCATAGGATGGGTAGTGCTGTACATAAATCTTGCAATCAGAAGTTCCTAGGTGAATTGAAAGTCCTGGTAGACAAAATCCCCAGTATCGGGGCCACAGTTGTCTGAGACATTGGTCCAACTTGTACTCCCCATGCAATGTGTGGGAGTAGTGTTGCCGTCAACAGGGTGAACAGTCTGTGCACAAAGGTGAACATCCAGAACAGCTTCAGGCTTCCTGGGAGTTGCGCTTGGCCATCGGCCTCTCACTTGCCCCTCCTCGGACGACCCCTCTTCTTTGGGGGGCCCCTCAAGTACAGGCTGCTGCGGTGCAGGGGACTCTCCGCCAGAGTCATCCTCCCTCCCTGTGGCAGTTGCAGTTTGTTCAGCACCAGATGTTGTTGGCACACAGGGAGGTGTGGACTGGTTGCTGTTCATCTGGCGGAGGCATTGTAAAATGTCCCTGTGCACCGCCGTCATCTCATGCAGTGCATCCCACTTGGACTCCACGCGGGACATGTGTGAGTCCATGCGGGACATGTGTGACTCCACGTGGGACATGTGAGAGTCCAAGCGGGCATGATGGGCAGCCTGCTGCTGTTTCATGTCTCTGAGGAGCCCCACTACCTGGCTGAGATCTCCGGTGCTGGACTGGTACGCATCAGCTATGCGTACCAGTTGTGGGTCATCATGCACACCAGCAACCTCTGCAAGCAGCGACCTCTGTCTCCCACCCCTCCCACCACCCCTGCTGACATGTGCAGTGCGTGCAGTGGCACGCACAGATGACTCTGGTCCACCTTGGGGGTTGGTGGTGGTGGTGGTGTCCATGGCCCCAGGTTGGTCCAGGGTCCCTGTGCTGGTGTTGCTCCTTGTTCTGTCCATGTCGGCAGGGATGGTATTTGTGGTGACAGTCGTTGGAGGGGTGGGTGCAGGGGGTGCAGCTGGTGGTCCTGCTGGTGCTGCAGCTGCTGGTCCTGCTGGTGCTGCATGTAGACTTGCACCGGATGTGCCAGGTTGGTCTTCTTCGTCCGAGGAGGGCAGAGGCTGTACGACACCAGTGAGCTCCGCATCCTCTTGAGCCTGGGACTGGGACTCCTCAGCGTCTGCTGCTGTGTCCCCATCATCACCTGTTTTTGGGAGACACACACAATGTATGTTATGTTTCTGCAGGCATCAATGGTTGACACACCTGACAGTTGTGACTGTGCCTCTGGGTGCGGGCCTGTACATTGCATTGTCCTAAGTCGTCACAGTCAGGGGTTGATATTGGTGTGGCACATTTTCCTGCATTATTTGGGCATTTCTATGTATTTGTTGGGGTGTGAACATGGTCTGCATTGGTTGTATTTGGTTGACAGCCGGCCCTCCTTCCCACCCAGCCAGTCAGTTATCCCACCATGGACTGTGCTTGCATTGCAGGGAGTGGAAGTTGTCTCTCAGGATGTCAGTCAGTGGTGTCCTGCTGTTTGTTGGTGCACAGTTGCCAGCAGGGCCTTGTGCTCCCCACAGCAGTAGCCAGTGTCAGCCATCTTGTGAGTCCTTCTCCACTCCCTGTGTTGTGAGCATGGTTCAGGGTGGTGTTGATGGGACAGTTGTGGGGGTGACCAATATCTGTGACTACCACTCCCATCATGCTATTGCCTCCACCCCACTTCCCAGCATTCCCATACTTACTTGCTTTTGTGGGGAGTTTAGTGTGTGTGGGTGTGAGAGCAATGGCAAGATGGCTGACAGTGGTGTCCTGCTGTTGGTTGGTGTGCAGTTCCCAGCATGCCCTTGTGCTCCCCACAGCAGTAGCCAGTGTCAGCCATCTTGTGTGTCCTTATCCACTCCCTGTGATGTGAGCATGGTTCAGGGTGGTGTTGATGGGCCAGTTGTGAGGCTGAGCAATATCTGTGCTTACTACTCCCATCATGCTATTGCCTCCACCCCCTTCCCAGCATGCCCATGCTTCCTTCCTTTTGACTCTGCTTCCCTGTGGGGTGGGCTGCCTGTGCTGACAGGATGGCTGGGAGTGTTGTCCTGGCAGTTGTTTGGCTAAAAGTCCCAAGAGTGTCCCTGTGCTTCACACAACATAACCCAGGGTGGTGGTTCTTTGTGGGATCTTGAGTTAGGATGGGAGGCATTGCATTCTACCAGGTGGGTTCTGTGGAGTTTGTGTTGAGGGGGTGTGAGGGGAGGTGCTTGTGACTATGGTCAGTGGTGCGAGTCCTCCTTCCCACCCAGCCAGCCAGATATCCCACCATGGAACGTGCTTCCATTGCAGGGAGTGGAAGTTGTCTCTCAGGATGTCAGTCAGTGGTGTCCTGCTGTTTGTTGGTGCACAGTTGCCAGCAGGGCCTTGTGCTCCCCACAGCAGTTGCCAGTGTCAGCCATCTTGTGAGTCCTTCTCCACTCCCTGTGATGTGCGCATGGTTCATGGTGGTGTTGATGGGACAGTTGTGGGGGGCAATATGTGTGACTACGACTCCCATGATGCTATTGGCTACACTGACTTGGCCAGCATACACAGAATTCCTTCCTTTCAGTGGTCTTCACTGTGTGTTGGTGTTGTTGTGGTGGCTACATGTCTGGATGTGTTTGTTAGTTCTATTTGTGCCACTGCCTAGCTGTAGTTGTAGTTGTGTTTGAACATGTGATGGCACGGTTGACTGTAACTTTGAGATGGCATGTGTTGTGTTTCTCTGACTGACATACACATTTTGGGATGATTCTGTTCTGGTTGCTGTGTAATTGCTATGAGTGCATGGTTTGACTCTCCCCTTGACAGTGATGTGTGTGTGTATTGTGGCAGAATATTGTGTACATTTGTTGTGTACTCACCAGGCTCTGGGATGTTCTCTAGTCCATATACGCTCACTGGCGGAAGGATGGCCCGCACCTTCTCCTCCCAGGGCCTGAGGTATACTGGCTTGGCAGGAGGGCCACTGCCGGTGTATTGGCTCAGGAGGTAGTCTTTCTTGAGCAGCTCCCGTACCCTCCTGCGCACGTCATACCACCTGTTCTGGATGTCGGTCTTTGTGCGCAGACATGGTGATTGTGCGTTCACCCTGTTGATGATCCTCTCCGACATCTTGGTTTTCTGGGAGATGGGGGTCTGTTGGACCAGTGTGCCAAACAGCTGTGGCTCTACCCTGAGGATCTCGTCTACCATGACTTCCAATTCACAATCTAGGAACTTGTGATTCTTCTTGGGGGGCATGGTGATGGGTGGTGATGGTGAGTGATGTGTGTGTTGGTGTGCAGGTGAGGGTGTGTGAGTGTGTGTTTTGCTGGGTGTATGTGAGGTAGGTATTTGTTGGTGTGCTGATGGTGTGTGGCTTTTGTGAGGGATGAGCTGTGGGTGTGTGGTTGCTGTCTGTTGGATGCTGGCAGTGGGATGGCATTTGCAAAGGATCATGGTTGGGATTTGTGTCCTTTATATGGGTGGAGTTGTGGGTGTGTCTTTGTTCTCTGTCCCCACCCCCCACAGTATTTATTGGCTTTGTAATTGCTTGTTTGGCCTTTTTTTGTGTCATTTTTCCTTTGTACTGTCTGTGCATGTTGGAAACGTTCTTGTGACCGAGTCGGACCCTGCATTTGTCTCGTACGGTGTTCTCTGTTTCGCTCACGCTGTGTTTGTGCAGTTTTCTATGCTGCGTACGCGTCGGTCGCGGTGTTTTGTGTTACTCGGCTCGGTTTTGTATGCGTGTCGGTCGTACGGCTTGTCCTCCGTCCGACTCGGTCGTGGTTTTCGCGCCTTGCATCGTACTTTGCGGTTTGGAGTTCGCGTGTACGTTTCGGTCGGATTTGTTCCGGGTGCGTGTTGGTCGGTTCGATTCGCGTGTTTTTCCGGCCGGATTGCTGTTTTCCGTGCGGCTCGGTCGTTCGGCTTGGTTTCGGTACGTGTCGGTCGGATTTTGCACGCTTTGCATCGTACTTGGCGTGCCGGGCGCCACAGGTACGTGTCGGTCGGAATAAATTCCGGCTCCGACTCGGTCGGTGCTTTTTCCGGCCCGAATCAGAATCGACCCCTTAATATTCATCTAAGGATGTTTTTGTATTTTTCGCCAATATGCCTGTGAAAAGTGGAAAAAAACATCATTGAATTTGGGTTTCTAGGTACAATTTAATAATGGTATTATTCAAAGATAATTCAAATTCAATAATCACTTTTCTAGGACTTTTATTTAGAGTTTAAGTTTTTATCACTGTCAAAAATTCAGTGTAGGTTGAAGCTTGCTTATCAGGCAGTAAACTGTACACTAAAGGAGCAGTGGTGTTGTTAATGTTGGCATGAATAGTGTATATTTGGCTGAAGGGATGGGGTGGATTTAAAGGTACCATCCATCATCCAAATATCATTATTCTCTAGTTTAGCAAGGTTATGGGGGGGGGTGCTAAAAATTACTATTCGCTTTAGAGGGTTTTTATTGTCATGCAAAAGGAAAGATTCGTTAGTATAGGTTACTGTTAATTTTTCTGGTATGTTGATATCTGAGTAGTCTTGAGGTGTTACACGTTGAGGGTTACTTGTCTGTTTTTGTCTGTGTATAATACAACGTAGATTAGGAATAGTAGGCATAGAACTAGTGTTATAACCTACTTGTTGGTTGGTGCATCCTCCCTATTCTTGTTCTCTGCCTTGCTGCTCAGCCAATGGTAATGTCATTTGGAATGTTGTGTGTGTTTGTGCTTGAAGAGAATTCAGTTGGAGCGGATGGGCTGAGCGGCAACAGCAATTGGGCATTTGCTTTGCTATCCAGCAGCACAGCACGCAGACAAGACACATTACAATTCCAGAGACTACCACCAGCATCGAGTAAACAGTGTACTCAATCGTGCATCCAGGCACACAGCTGGGTTAAATCAGGGCCACTCGGGTAGAGGCACATGCAGGAACAAAAGGTCAAAGGACAAAAAAAAAAAAGGCCTCTGGGGCACTAAACAACAGGGTCACTCCAGTGGCAAACTCCACACACAGAAAGCACTCTCCAAACGTAGGAGAACAGGAACACCTCTTCCAAGGCAAGAGGGTAGTAGAATAGCAGAAAGAAGCAGGAAGCGTCGCTCTTCTGGGAAACTGCACTTTGAGAAAACACTGTCCCAAAGGAGCTGGCAAGGGAGGGAAGTAAAGCAGAAACTGGCACTTACGTGTTAGGGCGACCGATGGAGTGGTCACTGGTGGGGCTCAGAGGTGCCAGCTTCCTCAAATCCGCAGCTTGTAATTTCACATGAAGTTCCTTATCCTTAAAGTTTCAGTACATATGTTGCAGCTGTGCCAGCTGGGACGGCTCTCTGTACCCCTACAATAAAGACTACCTCTGGGAACCTGCTACTGCGTCCGTCCTACTTCTTATCAGTGATAATATATCAGGTGCTGGGAACATCGTTGTTACGGAGCAGCAAGGTTTTATTCCACTGTTTAGACTGCAACGGACTCCTGCAACGCTGTAAGCTTACCGGTACTTTTGTTCTAACCTTATTCACCCTGTGGCATCTGGCAATTATTTCACGTCGTGAATGGTGCGGTCACACAGTTTACTTTCAGATAAGTGGTTCCTCTCCAAAGGAGGTTACTCCCTGTTGTGCAGTTTTACAGCGCATGGCAATTTTTACTTTGCCTCATGTTGTGACTTTAAAATTCGAACGCGCACTGTGCACAACCCAGCAATATAAGATGAACTAATTTGTGTAATTTAGTAATAAACCTTTATTAACTTATACTTCTTAATAGGTGGACTCTCGGGTACTAGTATCGAGTACCAGTGATGTTATCACCTTGCATAATCTGTTTCTTCATACGTTTGTCATGGTGAAATATTACCCTTGTATTCTGGTTTTGTATGTAGGAAATACCTGCAGTTTTAGGTAGTTGTGAAGTGTTTGGGAGGTGTATTCCCCTATAGGGAGGTAGTTTCCCCTATTACTGTGAGTTAGTGGGTGGTGAGTACCCTTATACTGTTTTGTGGGGTTGTGAGTGTCTTTTTTTTTTACTGTTTACTGGGGTAGGTAGTGCCCCAATCTTGGATTATAGGGAAGTGAGTTTCCCTATTACGCCTTTGTTCTGTTTCTTAGGGAGGTGTGTTCCCCTATAGGGAGGTAGTTTCCCCTATTACGTTTTCGTCAGTTTCAAAGGGAGGTGTATTCCCCTATAGGGAGGTGTGTTCCCCTATTACTGTGAGTTCCTCTATTACACTCTTATTCTGTTTCTTAGGGAGGAATGTTCCCCTATAGGGAGGTAGTTTTCCCTATTACGTTTTGTTCAGTTTCAAAGGGAGGTGTATTCCCCCATAGGGAGGTGTGTTCCCCTATTACTGTGAGTTTGTAGGGAGGTAGCTTCCCCTATTACGTTTTGTTCATTTTCAAAGGGAGGTGTATTCCCCTATAGGGAGGTGTATTCCCCTATTACTGTGAGTTTGTGGGTGGTGAGTACCCAACTAATTAGTTTCCCTGAGGGAGGGGGATGGAGCTCTCCTGCCATGAGTTGTTTCTTATTTTTCCTAGTATGGAAGGTTATGTAAAATTTTGATGACTTTATTGGACATGACATATGTGTGTCTTATCATCTCATTTACATTTGATTTTCTTTAATCATTATAAGGGGGAAGATGTGTTATAACCTACTTGTTGGTTGGTGCATCCTCCCTATTCTTGTTCTCTGCCTTGCTGCTCAGCCAATGGTGATGTCATTTGGAATGTTGTGTGTGTTTGTGCTTGAGGAGAATTCAGTTGGAGCGGATGGGCTGAGCGGCAAGGAGGCCGCTCCTGGTGGGGCATATCTTGGATCTTACTATCATCCTGTAACTTATATTTGATCCCTATTCTTGTTCTCTGCCTTGCTGCTCAGCCAATGGTGATGTCATTTGGAATGTTGTGTGTGTTTGTGCTTGAGGAGAATTCAGTTGGAGCGGATGGGCTGAGCGGCAAGGAGGCTGTTCCTGGTGGGGCATATCTTGGATCTTACTATCATCCTGTAACTTATATTTGATCCTGTAACCTGATGAATAAATCAATAACTTGTTTTCTACATGACCTGTCTACGAGACATCTTTGTATTTAACAACTAGCTACAAGAATAGGTTTGTTTTGGGAAACCTCCCTCAAAACTGAGCCACAGGGTTCATTAGAGGTGGATGCAAGGGTTTTTATTTGTTCAATATTTTGTCGAACTTCAATCTCGATTGCAGAGGCAGAGTGGTTATGCTCGGTTTCAACAGTGTCACCAAGAGTAACCTGCTCTGCCTGTGCAATGGGATGCATAATACTGCACACACCTCCAATGCCTCCTGGGCTCAGCTAATCTCTCCGTACAATAAATATAGCCACAGTAACTCAGTAGTATGTTTCCCCTGCTTGATTTATATACTTTGTTTGATTTCTTGCTGCCATTTTTTATCTGTGTCTAGAAAGGAAAAAACGAAAAAACATTTTTTATTGAATTGGTATATGGCTGTTTTTTTAAAAGTTTATCCTGCTAGCAAAAAAGATTTTTAGATTACTTGTTTCACAGTCTACATTTTTCTTATAACAATCGTTGAATTTCTTAGGCTTTGCTTTGTTGGCTTTGGAATTTTTTTTGGTTGATGCCTGTGAAAAGAAAGTTATTTTTGGAGATAGTTGAGTTTTTGTTATATGTTACCTTAAATAGGCTTCTCTGTTGTCTGAATGAAATTTCTTAAGGTGATGGTGTGGGTTTTCTGATTTCTTGAGAATGTGTTCCTTTAGATACGTGGTGTGCTGTGGCTTGTTCTGTTCTGAAAGAAAAAGTCAAAAAAATGTTTTCATGATTTGCTTTAAAAATGTAGTTTTGAAAGAATCCTGCAAAGAAAAAGTTTTTGAAATTATTAATTTGAAAAACTACATTTTTTATTGTTTATCAAGTTCATAATTGTTAGGCAATGCTATGTTTGCATGCAAATGTATTTTCTCTTGAAACCTGCAGAAAGACAGTTATTATTGGTGATAATTGTTTTTTGTTAAATTTTACCTTCAATGGTTTGGCTTGCTGTGTGATCAGTAACTTCTGATGGTGTTGATGTGGTATTTATTGAGGATGTGTTCCTCCACACTGGTGGTGTGATATGGGTTGATCTGTAGAGAAATGTAAAGAAGACATGACTGTATATTAATATTACTATTTGTTTTCCAGCGGATAGATGGTTTGCGTTACACATGTAAAAAGGACAATACTTTTTTCTGTGCTTAGTTTTAACATACTCCATTTATTCAGATTTAGGTTTTTATTTTGTCTAGTGAGATTGGGTTAGGAGTGGTTTTACATTTCCCTTCTTATATTGGTGCAGTTTTTAATACTGTATGGAATTAATAGGTTCTTGTATAAACATTTTACCTGTCAAACTATTTCAATGGTCATAAACTCTTTGGATTATTTGTAGTATATTGTGGTCTGGATTTTGAACCTTTAATTTCCAAGGAAAAATGTGTAGTTCTGGAAAGAAAAGAAAATGTGGCTATTATTTACTGTTTATGCTTTTTTTTGTTTAAGTACAGTTGTACTTCTTTCAGGTTAGCACTAATAGGGCTCATTGTACTTTATTGTGTTAAAGACCTGTCGGAGTAGGGCTAGTGATTTTAGTCCTCCACCCCCATCCAACACCTTCCCTGAGGCAAACACCTGTTGGAGTAGGAATAGTAAATTTGCCCCATCACTATCTAGCACCTTTCCTGAACCAAACACCTGTTGGAGTAGGAATAGTAATTTTAGTCCCCCACAACCATCCAGCACCTTCACTGAGGCAAACACCTGTCAGAGTAGGAATAGTAAATTTGCCCCCACCACCATCCACCACTTAACCTGAGATAACCACTTTCGGAGTAGGAATAGTAAATTTGCTGCTACCACCATCCAGCACCTTCCCTGAGGCACACACCTATCGTAGTAGGAATAGTAATTTTAGTCCCCCATCACCATCCAGCACCTTCCCTGAGGCAAACACCTGCCAGAGTTGGATTAGTAATTTTGCCCCCCTTCACTTACATGCATGTGCCCTGAGGTAAATTCTGAGCACTAATTTTCTAAATGACAGCCCATGGCATAGTAATCTTAGTAATTTTAAGAACCACTTCAGTAATTTTTTTTAATTTTTTTTTTAAAACGATTGAAATTTATTTTTTTAATACCAGTCGATTTATTTAAGATACACTAACTTTTGTGAGTGTCTTTATAGAGAGTCAGGCAGAAGTCTGTGGACTAATAAAAAAATTATTATTACCAAATGTTCAGGGTTTTTTGTGTATTATCTATATGTGTATTTGTTGTAACTGTTTTACTTACTTGATCTGTAGGTGGCAGTGTTTAAAAGCAATCTGTCTCTGGCCTGTGATCCACTGAGCACAAAATGGTGGATGGCTCAATTTATACGTTTATGTGTGGTGAATTGTAATTTAAAACAAAATATGATTTCAATTGCATTTTTAATTGTGAAACAAATTCTGACAGAAAACTATATTTAATATGTAATGTTTGGAAACATGTCTTTTCTTCCTTGTTAAGAATGGCAGCCATTTTGGTACGTCACTGAATGCAGAGTTTTAGAAATAATAGAGAAAGGACACTTGAAAAAATCCTTTTGTAATGCTTCTGCTACGTTTTCTATCAGCGTTACATTGATTAGGTTTTTCTTTAACCTTGATAAGTACAGTAAATGCTCATTCTCGATTTCATTTTCTAACTGATATCTCAAAATGAAGTGTTACAGTTTTTAGCAAAACATTTTACAAGATGCTGATAACATTTTTTTATTGTTTACTGTAGTTACATTGTAATGGTATGCGTAGCAATGGCATACGTTGTAATGGTATGGATTGTAATGGTAGTTATAATGCTACTCTATGGGGCTGTGTTGTATTGGTATTTGTTGTAAAATCATGCGTAGTACTGGTGTTTGCATTGTAATGTCTGCATTGTAAAAGCATGCGTTGTAATGGTATGCGTAGTAACGTCATACAACCGGTTTTTGTAGTTGTAAAAAAAATAATTAATATAATGTAAAATATATTTTTTAATAATAGTTTTATATATATATATATATATATATATATATATATATATATATATATATATATATATGTATATATAAATATACACACACATATATGTATTTATGTGTGTATGTTTGAATATGTTTATATTTATATAGTATTAAATGTTACTTAAATGTATTTAATTTACATTATATTAATGTTATATATTAAAATATTTAAGATTCACTATTTTAAACTATATATATATATATATATATATATATATATATATATATATATATATATATATATATATATACATATATATATATACATATATTAAAAACAATATTTTGTATGTTTTTAAATATTAGTGTAAAACAATTTCTTTCCTATATTTTTGTACTTTCCATTATAAGTATAGGGAAACAATATTTTGTAATCAATATTTTTTGACTCAATATTTATGTCCTTAGATATTTTTGGAATCCATATTCTGTCAGAGATCCCAAAATTACAACATAGTTATAATCTCCTGATGCTCTGGGCATCATGACATATCTGAACAATCCAAAGTAATGCATAATGCATCAAATCCTCTTCTTGACAACAAGTAATCACCCGTTCCAATCTCCAGAAATTCTAAACATTGTAATAAGTAAATAATAAGTAAATTCATGTTAGGGAACAAAGGATAGAAGCCATTCCACTAACTTATTGTACTGAAAGAAAGAAAAGGTTGCTATGAAGAAGGAATGAACCAGAATCCATCAAGTAATAAAATGAAATAAAGTACAAGTTGAATGTAAGCTAAGAATTAAACTGATGCAGAGTGGGCTGCTGCATTAACATATATAAATGTTACATTACCACTTTCAGACATGTATCTTGGACCTTTATTTGCTCCCTGGGTCTTACAGCCCTTACCTTATCGTTTTTTTTTGTTTTTTTTACAATATTCCTTGTTGTCTTTGTATTTTTATCCATAAAAACCAATATCAGATAAAACCCCCACTTCAGTAGCATTGGTTCCCCATGCTCAACCTTGCAGAGAGGAAAAATGTCCTTTCCATTTCCTCCTCTCTGGTTTTCAGGGTTTATTTAATCGATCTCCCCTATCCTGTATCTAATATGTCTTATTTCTTTGTTACAAAACTTAATATGCCATTATCTTTCTATTCCAACAGATATACATGTTCTTCTATAAGCTATGGTCCCACATTCTAATCTGATGGAATGACAGGGTGAAAATAAGAAAATACTTTGTGAATCTTATTAGTATTCCTGATGTATTGGTCTATTAATCATGAAGATTGACGTAAGCCCTGTCAACATCGGTTTGCAATTGGGCCAAAGTTGCCTAAGATCATATTCCATTCCATATCAGTGTCTTTAAATGTATAGTAATGCCGACTTTGCATGGCTTTAGGTCCCTACCTTTAAGCCTCAGACCTATTTCTGCCCCTATTGACCCAAGAAGGCTAACCATACAGGTGTAAAAAGCTGTGTTTTATTCTGCAAACAGTAGATCACTCTCCCATACAGTGCCATCCTCTACAATTCCCAGCTGTACCGCTAGTTGAACCACCATTACCCCCTGAGAAATCACCCTCCCCTCATCGAGTTCCCCTGACACTTGGTTCATCCGCCAAAAGGAAGAAGAAACAGAAACATATCGAACCCTCAGTGGGTGCTAAGACTAGGGGGTCGATTCCGATCTCGGCCGGAAGCGCACCTAACAGTATTCGTCCAGAAAAAAACCAAGCCGAACGCGTGTTTCCCGACCGATTCGAACAGTCGTCCGAACGAGCAAGTACGATGCGCATAACAGCACAGATTCCGAGCGAGCCGTACTTACCCATTCCAGCTCCTGTTCCCCGCCCGAGCCGGATCCGTAAACACCGAATCGAGTCGCACGGAAGGAAATATACAGCACCTTCCGGCCGGACTAGTACGATGCGCCTTCCGTACGCGCCGAACCCGTCGCTACATCCGGCACGTCAGAGCATCCGGGAGAGCTGTACATAAGCTCCGATTCGTGCCACAAGATGATCCACGGCGACGAGACGAACAAGCCAGCGATCAGTACGAGTCGAAGCCACGAGAAACCCGAACGAGACGAACCAACCATGAATCCCATCGCGCAGGTCCTACCAATACTCTACATCTATTACCGGGACCGGTACGGACGCGTACGGCGCAGACGGTAAGTCAAACACCCACAACACAAACAAACGACACGTACCCGAAATATGTCACACACACATAGGGATGCAGAAATGACGTACACTAGCAACAGCAGAACCATAGGGGCGGGATGGCTATCACCAATGCCATACACACCCATAGGGGGATGGATGCCTACCACTAACACCACCCCTACTCATGGGGGGCTGGATGCCTGCCACTACCACCACCCCTACTCATGGGGGCCTGGATGCCTGTCACCACTACCATCCCCACTCATAGGGGGATGGATGCCTACCACTACCACCACCCCTACTCATGGGGGTCTGGATGCCTGTCACCACTACCATCCCCACTCATAGGGGGATGGATGCCTGTCACCACTACCATCCCCACTCATAGGGGGATGGATGCCCACCACTACCACCACCCCTACTCATGGGGGGCTGGATGCCTGTCACCACTACCATCCCCACTCATAGGGGGATGGATGCCTGTCACCACTACCATCCCCACTCATAGGGGGATGGATGCCTACCACTACCACCACCCCTACTCATGGGGGTCTGGATGCCTGTCACCACTACCATCCCCACTCATAGGGGGATGGATGCCTGTCACCACTACCATCCCCACTCATAGGGGGATGGATGCCCACCACTACCACCACCCCTACTCATGGGGGCCTGGATGCCTGCCACTACCACCACCCCTACTCATGGGGGCCTGGATGCCTGCCACTACCACCACCCCCACTCATGAGGGCCTGGATGCCTGCCACTACCACCACCCCTACTCATGGGGGCCTGGATGCCTGCCACTACCACCACCCCTACTCATGGGGGCCTGGATGCCTGCCACTACCACCACCCCTACTCATGGGGGCCTGGATGCCTGTCACCACTACCATCCCCACTCATAGGGGGATGGATGCCCACCACTACCACCACCCCTACTCATGGGGGCCTGGATGTCTGTCACCACTACCATCCCCACTCATAGGGGGATGGATGCCCATCACTACCACCACCCCTACTCATGGGGGGCTGGATGCCTGTCACCACTACCATCCCCACTCATAGGGGGTTGGATGCCTGTCACCACTACCATCCCACTCATAGGGGGATGGATGCCCACCACTACCACCACCCCTACTCATGGGGGCCTGGATGCCTGCCACTACCACCACCCCTACTCATGGGGGCCTGGATGCCTGCCACTACCACCACCCCTACTCATGGGGGCCTGGATGCCTGCCACTACCACCACCCCTACTCACGGGGGCCTGGATGCCTGTCACCACTACCATCCCCACTCATAGGGGGATGGATGCCCACCACTACCACCACCCCTACTCATGGGGACCTGGATGCCTGTCACCACTACCATCCCCACTCATAGGGGGATGGATGCCCACCACTACCACCACCCCTACTCATGGGGGCCTGGATGCCTGCCACTACCACCACCCCTACTCATGGGGGCCTGGATGCCTGCCACTACCACCACCCCTACTCATGGGGGCCTGGATGCCTGCCACTACCACCACCCCTTCTCATGGGGGCCTGGATGCCTCCCACTACCACCACCCCTACTCATAGGATGGGTAATGCATGACACAACCAGCATACTCCAACATAAGGAATGTCTGAAAAATACATCCCCCCAACACCATGACAAGCATGTGTAGTCTGTGTCAAATGCCTACAACACTGAACATGACATTGAACATACAATGTGACCCCCTATCACATGTGTCAAACATAAATGTGTGTGGCCTCCACAATGCAAGCAGACCATGACCACTGTGGCAATGGGGTCTAACACCCCATCATCACAGTGACCAAAAGGTAAGTGTGGGGTCCATAGCTGAAGCACATTTTGAACATTGTGGCAATGGGGTCTAAACCCCCATCCCCACAGTGACCAAAATGTAAGTGTGGGGTCCATAGCTGAAGCACATTTTGAACATTGTGGCAATGGGGTCTAAACCCCATCACCACAGTGACCAAAATGTAAATGTGGGGTCCATAGCTGAAGCACATTTTGAACATTGTGGCAATGGGGTCTAAACCCCCATCACCACAGTGACCAAAATGTAAGTGTGGGGTCCATAGCTGAAGCACATTTTGAACATTGTGGCAATGGGGTCTAAACCCCATCATCACAGTGACCAAAATGTAAGTGTGGGGTCCATACCTGAAGCACATTTTGAACATTGTGGCAATGGGGTCTAAACCCCCATCACCACAGTGACCAAAATGTAAGTGTGGGGTCCATAGCTGAAGCACATTTTAAACATTGTGGCAATGGGGTCTAAAACCCCATCATCACAGTGATCAAAATGTAAGTGTTGTCATGGGAAAAGCTGCAACTGCCAAACAGCATGGATGATTCCTGGTCACAGAACAACAAACACATCTGTGGCATAGTAGTTCTTGTGTCCCATAGCAACATAGATTGGGTGAGGCAAACAGTGCAGTGCAAATAAGACATACCTCTGGCCATGTGCAGACAAACATCACCCATGGGGGCTCACATTGTCAACATTCATCAATAACACAATGACAGAAGTGACCATCATAATGCAGACCAACATATCTGCACCAATGGACACACAAATGTAGATATCCTGTGGAGACTGTAGATGTGAGGTGAACAAATACCATACCATGGCAGCAATGGGACATACAAACCATGATCATTGTGCTGACTGATGACCTAGGAGTCCCAGGGACAGCAGAGGAAAGCCACCAAACAACACACAGCCAATGGCACACTAAAGATATGCCAATGCAGTGGTGCAGATGCACAAACACAAACAGGCAGCCTCACACTGCATATCAAACACAACAGGTGATGGGGGGTGTGCCAGTGTCCCCAGGCAACCACACAACACATGAGGAGGCCTGAATCCCAATTACACAGATGTGTATACAGTGCCACACAAAAGTAACTCATGGATCGGATTCCCCTATGTGGGCAATCAGGCATTGTTAGATGAGAGGGAGCCCAAATTACACATGTCACACAAGCTTGTAGGAACAGCAACTAACACAGCAAGAGACAGACCCACCACAGCACTACCCCCAGGGACCCCACATTGTGGTGACCCTGGCATGCATGATAATCCCACTGTGATGACAAAGCTAGATGTCGTTCACACTGTGAACCACAGTCATGTGTCCTGAGCAACAAACTACCATCACACCTACACAAGCACAAATCAATCAGCACGGCCTGTCAGCCAAGGCCAACATGGAGGTAGGGGTCTAGCCGTGCAACAACTCTCATTTGCACACACTCAACACCACACACCTTGATCTCCACCAATGTGCAGCAGTGAAGCTCACATGGACTGGTGACATTGCACATGCACCCATGACAATCCCAGGGGTGGTGGTGGGAACTAAGGTGCAGAAACCCATCACACATGGCCAGTCAACAAGACTCGTGAATGTCTGACACACTGCACAGTACGCTGTACATGGGCATGACGTCAAATCCACACCAACCAATGGGATCCCGGCCACAGTCACACACCAATGAAGAAGCCAAGGTCACCCACAAAGAACACACATAGACAACTTCCAACATTGCTGCTCTGACCCTGAGGAGTGGCAGCAGTCACACACACAACGTGTCACAATCACTGAAAGCTAACACAAACTGTAAATTATATGACTTGTGTAACCAACAAGTGCCAAGGGGAATCCTGACTGTGTCTCATCTGCGTTTGCCCACAAACTCAGCCCTGACAGCGAACACACCTATGGATGACACCCTGATGACCAGTAATGTGCCATGCACCCACATCACAGAGAACCCAGGACGAAGATTTGGGGGGAACATAGGTCAACTCAGCAAGCATCACAAACAGGAACATCACTAGGGATCCCAGCCTGCATAGCAAAATGGAAGTGAACACACACAGACATGCTCACACAACACACACCTTGGGCTCAGGCAATGTCACGGAATTACACACTGCCATGAGGGGACTCCACTCCTATGTAAGGAAAGCTGTGCCATACGTTGTCTCTGCAGGGCTCTATCAAGTCAGCAGAACACTTGGTCACTCAGTCAACAATTAGCACAAAATGAAGGCTCTCGTCACATCAGCCTGGTCATGGGAGTGTCACCAAAATCATCTGCACAGATCCAACACACATGTATAGCAAGTTGCACTGATAACACAGATGAGTCCTTCCCCATTGATGCCCAAACTTGCATGTCCAGTGGAGATGGTCACACGGTCATGGAAATAGACAAATTGAACAATGGCAAGCACATCTGATGTGCAGGGGTGTAAGCCACAGATGTGATATTGCAAATAAATGTAGGAAATCCCATTGGCAAATATTGAAAACATGACACCCTCATATTGCTGCAAAGGATGACATGGCTACACACCAGGATAGGACACATTCCCCCTGGACCACATGGGGTCCTGCACAGTTACACTTCATTTTCCTGATATCAAAAATCACCATCACTGCAGCAAGGGCATGGTTAGCATCATCAACATCATGTACATCTGAAGCAAAACCACTAGAGAACTGAAAGTAGCTTTATTCAGCATATGTGTGTGTAAAACAGAAAGTCCTGAAAAAACACAAAGGCCAATGGCCAGTCCATCACTAAAGTCCGAACAGGGTGACAGTGGCAGATGTCACCCTTTGCTTGCCTGCACTTCTACGGACCAGGGACATTCCCCTCGGAGGGGCATACGGGGGGCAGGCCAGGCACCACAGGGACAGGATCAGGGCTCACCAGAAGGAGGCAGGGAAGGGGTGGCTGGTGCTGGAGAGTCACTGACAACTGCAGTGGAGGTGTCTGACATGGTGTGTGCCGGCACAACTGGGGGGCATGACTCAGATGTTGTGGGTGCCGGCACGACTGCAGTGGGCTGGCCAGATGGAGTGGGCAGGTTCCCCACTGCAGTGCCCAAGTCAGACGGGGTGGTAGTGGACTCCACTGCAGTGCCTATCTCCAGGGGAGTAGAATGGGGTTCAGGTAAGGTGGGCAGGACAGAGGGGGAGGACACGGTCTCCACACCAGTGGCACAAACATGTGCAGCGGGGGGTGTGGGGCTGGAAGAGCAAGTGGTAGGTGGAGAAGGCCGGATCATTTTGGGGATGGTGAATCTGTGGGTGGGGGAACCTGGGGCAGGGTGTGGTGGGGGAACCTGTGTTGTGGGGGCCTGAGGGATGGAGGAAGGAGACTGTGTGGTTGAGCTGCAGGGCGGTGGCGGGGTCTTGCTCTTCCGGGCCCGGGGGGACTTGCGGGTGGGGGCCTCAGTTTGTCTGTGCCTGGGGGAGGGTGTCCGGGGGTGAGGGGCACTCCCCTCTGTGTGGGTGGACTTCCTATTCCCCCTGTATGCTGGATCAGCTGGATCGGAGGGGAAGAGGCCGAGGTCACAGAGGAAGAGCTGCTTTTTAGGTGGGGTTGCAGGTGAGGCAAGTGAAGGGGTCTTGGAGGGAGAGGATTTGGAGGACTGCGGAGTGACTGTGGATGCCTGTGTGTGTGTCTGTTCCCCATCCCCTGTGGGTGTGGTATCAGTCCCCTGAGGTTGCTTGCGTGCACGTTTTGACTTTGTGTTGGGTGTTTCTGTGCTGCTCGTGTCTGTGTGTTTGGGTGATTGTGCAGGTGTGCATGTGCTTGGGACAGGTAGGGTGCCAGGAAGTGTGGATGGGGCAGAGGTAGGAGGGGTGAGGGACTGTTGGAGGAGGGATACTGCTGCCGTCAGGGAGGAGTCCATGGACTTATTGCTCCTCTGTAGGGCAGACATGCCCGATGAGATGCCCTCCATGAACGACACCAGCTGTGTCAACAGAGTGGTGTCTGCATGGAGGACACTCAGCATTGCTGTCTGCCCTACATGGAGCTGGCGAAGTAAGTACATAGACTCCTCACTCAGGGCAGCAGGGGACACAGGGGCAGGGGGTGCGGTGCCTGGCACGAAGGAGACACGCTCCCGAACACGGGAGCCTCCACGGACCTCTGGAATGGGAGCCAATGGGAGGGCGGTGGTGGTGGTGGTGGCGGGGCCAGCCAAACTAGCTGGGGTGTGGTGGCTGCTGACACCCGCCTCCACAAGGGAGTCATCCTCCGAGCTGCTGTGGTCCTCAGCTGAGGTGGATTGTGCGGAGGACTCCTCGGTGTGGCTCCCCTCGCCCTCCGTGCCACTGGGTCCCTCCGACCACTCATCGGCTGCTGACCCAGTCTGGCTCTGCAGCTCCTCCTGGTCCGTGGAGCTGTCCCCTCCTGTGGCCGTGGATGTATCTGCAAACAATTAGGGAAACAGACAAACATCAGTCACCTGCACTGACCGCACACACCACAGTAAGTACAGCACATTACAGAGCAAGCCCTGGCATCCTTAGTTGAACATTGCCAAAAGTGCTCACACAGATTAGGAGAAGCCAATTGTCAGTCTGATGGTCAGCCATGGCACTCACACCCCTCCTGGCCTTGCACCCATCTGTCTGGTGCCTGTCGGATGGTAATACCCCAGTGTGGACACATGCACCACCTACACAGTTGTTGGACATTGCAGAGAACACGGTGAAGTATGTGAACATGCACACATCACATCTCTTGCCACTGAGTCAGTACAGGTGTCCTGATAAAGGGATGACCAGAGTCTAATTTGAAATGCATGTGATGCATACCAGCACCAGACACCATGATGCACCCATGTCCGGATAGTCAATGCCACAATGGGGTGCATGTTGCACATGTCACTCCCCTGCAGGATCACTCTTAGGAAGTTTAATGCCATGGCACAGGCATGCCTGCAAAGTCATACATCACTGTCTCCAGTCACACGGCCAGGGCAGCCAGCCAACAACAGTCTGCACTGTGTCACAATCCTAGGTCATGGGGAATGCAAGTTCTGTAGCTGATAAGTGCACATGTCCATCCCCCACAAACCACATCATCTGAACTCTTATTTGTCCACGTCATACCAATTGGACATATGGGAGACATGAAACACAACTCTCTGAACCTGAGCACCTCACAGTCTGCTGTGAATGAAAAACAGCTGCCTGAACTTCACAGTCGCATACACCAGTCTGCACAGTCAAGTGATCAAACACCTATATGTCACAGAAGTATCGTCTCTCATGGGCACATCTCAGATGGCATGCTGAGCCCTAACCGATAAACACCCCAGTAGTCCTGACAACGAAGCCACAGCACAATGACACAGAGGCAGACACCTGAGGGAACATTTCCCTGAGCACAACGTGTCAGCTGATACACGGGAGTGGGAGTACAGAGTGTATTGTATGCCCTGGAGTAGGCATGACTGTCCTGCTCCACGTGAAAGATGGATGAGCCCTGGACAGTAGGCAGGTGGCTAAGCATGTGTGACACACTTGATATACATACTCCTGAGGCCCAAACATTATTCCCACCCGCAGCATGGGGGTGTGCCAAATACCCCAGGCACATGTGGTGATTCAGATCAGCAATTGGACCACATATCAAAGTTACACGCAGATTACATGTCAGAACTCAGGCATTGTGTAAGCAATTGACCCACCCATGAAGCCCACCACAAAGTTATGGGAACAAATGCTGTCCCCCACCTTGAGCAAAGCAAAATGCAAGGACACAGTACCCAAGTGACACAATTTCCTGACTGTAAGGGCCACACCTGGGTATCAGATGAGGAGTGGGCATGTCACAATTGAGGGACATGGGTACTGGACCACAAGACTGATGTACTGTGGAAGTTTAACCAGGCCAGAGGAGGGCACATAGCATGTCAGACAAAGTTCACAGTGCAGTCATGGACTCACCCCCTCCTTGCTGCTGTCTGGCCTTCAGCTGCCCATCCAGGTCAGGGAAGACCACCGCCAGGATCCAGAGCATGTGGGGGGTCAAGGTCCGGTGTCCGCCCCTCCTGCGAGGAGGCGACAGCTTCAGCTGGACCCTTGCGATCCTCCGGGTCCAGCCCCGAAGGTCCTGCCACCTCTTCTGGCAGTTGCGGATCCGGCGCTTGTAGTCCCCCACGGATCTTACTGCCCGAGCGATGGTCAGCCAGATTTCCTGCTTCTGGTGGGCATCAACCTGTGAGGATGACAAAGTGAAAAGGCCATTACTACACATGCTACATATCCGTGCATTACACAGTTGGATATACATGTCTCAATCACAGGGGCATATGATGTACACAGGCAGTGCAACGATGGCTATGAACAGTTTGCCAGCAGTTACTACATGGTATCATTGCCTGGGAAGTAAAACCTTGCTGGAATGCACTGTTACTGCACTATACCTGTTCAGTGCATGTAACTACACACTTTGGGGGGTGAGAACTACTCAGTGAGCATGCTAGCTAGTGGTGTGCACACTGTAAGTCTTGCTAGTCAGACAACCTGCACATTTAGTAAGGCAGTAGACAGCACACTCACCTGCTCCCCTGGTTTCCCATACAGCTTGCTGTACTGTGGAAGGAGGCTGTCCAGCAGGGCCAGGTTTTCCTCAGTGGTGAAGGCTGGGGCTCTCTCCACAGTACGTGCCATTGCAGTAGCCAGAGGATGCAGAGACAGCAGCAGTGTTGGTGGCAGATATCGTCCTGGAGCATGTAGTGCAGGCAAGTGAGCTCTCAGAGGAACAGCCAGCATTATATGTGTGGTGCAGAGGCAGATACTGTCCCATGTGTCCAAAGTGATAGGTCCAAGTCGTTTGCATCTTCTGAATCTGGCCAATCCATGGAATTGCACCACTTATACACGCCCACAGCATCCTTCAAAAGTCCAACTTCATGACACCCATGAATTTGCAACATTGTTGTGGCTGGCCAACTGAATTCACTGCATCAGACTCGTTAAAGCTTCGAAAACGCGTCCGTTGCCATGCCAGGCCCTAGCCAATGCATGCGCACCGATCGGTCCATTGCTGTACAACGCGTACCCGCTCACATGATATGCAATGGCCAATGCGTGCGCACCAATCGGTCCATTGCTGTACAACGCGTACCCGCTCACATCATATGCAATGGCCAATGCGTGCGCACCGATCGGTCCATTGCTGTACAACGCGTACCCGCTCACATGATATGCAATGGCCAATGCGTGCGCACCGATCGGTCCATTGCTGTACAACGCGTACCCGCTCACATCATATGCAATGGCCAATGCGTGCACACGGATCGGTCCATTGCTGTACAACGCGTACCCGCTCACATCATATGCAATGGCCAATGCGTGCGCACGGATCGGTCCATTGCTGTACAACGCGTACCCGCTCACATCATATGCAATGGCCAGTGCGTGCGCACCGATCGGTCCATTGCTGTACAACGCGTACCCGCTCACATCATATGCAATGGCCAATGCGTGCGCACCGATCGGTCCATTGCTGTACAACGCGTACCCGCTCACATCATATGCAATGGCCAATGCGTGCGCACCGATCGGTCCATTGCTGTACAACGCATACCCGCTCACATCATATGCAATGGCCAATGCGTGCGCACCGATTCGGTCCATTGCTGTACAACGCGTACCCGCTCACATCATATGCAATGGCCAATGCGTGCACACGGATCGGTCCATTGCTGTACGACGCGTCCCTGTACAAGTCACTCGCATATGTCACCATGCTTGTCACTGGTGAACGTATGCCAGCCACATTTACTTGCCAGGGACTCAGGGGCACACTTACAACACCACAGCCTGTCCACACTGTATCCTAAGGCATGTAAGGCTGCATTACCTTTTCTGTGTATGGGGGTCAACATGTGGTTTTTTGGGTGGCACTTGGGGGCAGCCACTCCCAGGCTGTGCACGTGTTCATGGGGACAGAATCCTTTGTGTGTTGTGCACATGACCACTGTGATGTGCAACTGTTCATTTCAGAGCATGTGGCATGGTCACATTTCCAGGTTGTGTATGTGTATGTCATGTCACATACCCCCTGAGTCCCATGTGGGAAGGTATGTACGTCACAGCGGGACCCATTGCCACAATAGTGATGGCCCTCCACAGTCTGTCTGCATGTTGTGTTTCAGATGTCTCTGATTCCATGTGCACAATGGGAGACAGTCTCCACATCCACGTTGTTTGTGCATGGACTTTGATGTTGTGCGTGTGTGTGTCACAGACGTCCATGTCTGTCCTGCAGAGGCAACAGGGGCCACTACCTGTGGGAGTCATGGTTGTTTTGCTGACGTGTACATGATAATCCATGTCATGCCAGTGTCCATGTGGCAATACAGGGTCCCTCGGAATCTACCTGTCAATGAGCTGTGATGCCTGTGGCACATCTGTCCTGACATGTCACTGTGGTGTGTGTTTGGAACGTGACAGCAGTAAATGGGTACTGTGACACAGCCTAATGATTTCCCATAGCACAACCTGGAACTTGTTGTCAACACATGTTGAACTGTGATGTTAGATGTTGGCCATGTAGGTGCCATATATGTCCATACAGAACGGCACACACATCAGGTACTTGTGTCTCGTAATGATGTATCATGTGATATTGAGTATGGCCAATGCCACATATGTGGGGTGACTGACAATCTTTCTTTCTTCACCTATGCACTGCAGGGCACCAGCTGTCCATAGACCATTCCCTGACCTTGCAACGATGGTGGAACGTGACTGCATCCGACGGTACCGCTTCAACAGGGCGCTGATTGAGGAATTGGCGGTGCGGTTGGCCCCACATTTGCAACCTGGCCGGCCATACCCTACAGCGCTGACCCCCAAGGTGAAGGTGATGGCAGCCCTACACTTCTTTGCCACCGGTACCTTTCAACACACTGTGGCGTCTGCTGGTGGGATGTCACAGACTATGTTCAGCCGTGTGCTACGCGATGTTTTGGCGGCAATGTTGAGATACCTGAACCAGTACATCTATTTCCCTAAACGTCAACAACTCACTGACGTCAAGAGTGACTTCTATGCCGTGGGGAGGATGCCACATGTCATTGGCTCAATTGATGGGACACATGTGGCTTTGGTACCACCACAGGCACATGAGCAGGCATACAGGAACAGGAAACATTATCATTCGATCAATGCTCTGGTGGTATGTCTTGCAGATATGAGCATCACACATGTGTGTGCCCGTTTCCCCGGTTCGGCACATGATGCCTACGTGATGAGGAGTAGTCGCATCCCGAGGATGATGTCACAGATGCAGAACCAGCGTGCCTGGCTTGTCGGTGTGTACTGACTTTGTACCATTGTGTGTGTTCTGCTATGTTGTATTCCGCCCTCTTTTCCAACTCAGCTAATGTGCAATTGTCTGTCTGTAGGTGACTCCGGATACCCCAACATGCCGTGGTTGCTGACAACCCTCAGGAACCCTGTGACACCAGCCCAGATGCGCTACAATGAGGCACATGGTCGGACCAGGAGAGTGATCAAGCGGACATTTGGTCTCCTGAAGAGCCGCTTCCAGTGCCTGGACAAGACAGGAGGGGCTCTCCCATATGCCCCAGCAAAGGTGTGCAAGATTGTCATTGTCTGCTGCATGCTACACAACCTGGCAGTGCGGAAGGAGTTGCCTCTCATCCTGGATGACGATGACCAACATCCACCACCTGTGGAGGATCCTGGCCTGGGCCACGATGCCAGTGATGATGATGATGATGAGGGTGATGTCCACACACAGCTCATCACCAACTTCTTCAGATGAATGTGAGTATCCAGAGAGTTGTCATGTCAATGATGTGTGTTTGCATGATATGTGTGGGTGGTGCTCTGGTGCTGTTTGAGTGTGGCCATGTGCTACTTGACTGGATGCGTGCAGCGATGTGTCCTTACAGGTAGTCTGTACTCCCCAACAGTGTTGACATGCTAACTTGGTTTTGTGTAGGTATCTTGTGACATGTATTGGGCATGAGTATTGCAGTTCTGTCCTGTTCTTCAGTGCTTTTGACTGTGTGTCATGTCTGTCCTTCACAGGGTGCTTACAGAATTGTTTGGTCAACTTGGATCCCCCGACACCATGATTCAGCTTTTAGGGTGGCAGCAGTCGTTCCCCTACAGGTGATGTGCCACACACCCCTGGACTTTATTTCTTCTACACTTTTTGACTGTGTGGCCACTGCCACGTGGGATTACCTTGCATTTGTAGTGGAAACAACATGTTGCAAATGTGTAATAAACCTGTGCTTCACTTTGGGATGTGCGTTGTCTGTGGTCACACATCTGACTGACATTTGCTTACTGCACCTGTGGGCTAGTTAACACAGACTCTGAATAGGTGAGGTGTCTGTGCATTCCACTGTATTTCCTGCCAACATCAGTGTAGGCGATGAGTCTGATGGCCCTGGTGTCTATGTGTTGGGTAGCCCTAGTGGTGTGTCTCCCTCATATTTGTCACGTCGCCATGACTCACATGACGGTGTTGAACTTGCTGTGGCAGTTAGCATGCACAGTGTCATTTAGCAGATCATCATCTCCATGACAAAAACAACGTTGGAATCACAACAGAGGCAAGTATGGTGTATTAGTGAGTTTATTACATACATGTGTGAGGATAGTGCACAGGATGGTGGGTGCTGTACATTGGTATTGTAATTCAAAGTTCCCAGATGAGTTGGAAGTGTTGGTAGCAGAAATGTCCTGAGTAAAGTCCACAGTCATCTGATACATTAGTCCAACTTAAACTCCCCATGTCATGTGGGAGAGTTGTGTTGCATTCGACAGGGTGAACAGTTTGCACACAAAGGAGAATTTCCAGAACAGGTGTTGGGTTCCTGGGGGATGTACATGGCCATCGGCCTCTCAGTTGTCCTTCCTCGGACGACCCCTCTTCTTTCTGGGGGGACCCTCACGTGCAGGCCGCTGCGGTGCAGAGGACTCCCCACCAGAGTCATCCTCCCTCCC
This sequence comes from Calotriton arnoldi, assembly GCA_963921515.1. Taxonomy (NCBI): domain Eukaryota; kingdom Metazoa; phylum Chordata; class Amphibia; order Caudata; family Salamandridae; genus Calotriton; species Calotriton arnoldi. Next base: position 1,425,606 of record CAWUFW010002287.1, read on the forward strand.
TGTGGCAGTTGCAGTTGTTCCGGCACCAGATGTTGTGGGCACATAGGGAGGTGTGGACATGTTGGTGCTAATCTGGCGGAGGCATGTCAATATGTCCCTCTGCACCGCTGTCAGTTCTTCCAATGTGTCCCACTTGGACTCCATGCCAGACAAGTGTGTCTCCACACGGGACATGTGTGTCTCCACATGGGACATGTGGGAGTCCAAGCGGGCATGATGGGCAGCCTGCTGCTGTTGAATGTCCTTGAGGATCCCCACTACCTGGCTGACCTCTCCGGTGCTATTCTGGGACGCCTCAGCAATGCGTGCCAGTTGTGGGTCATCATGCAGTCCAGACCCCTCTGCAAACAGCGACCTCTGCCTACCACCCCTACCACCACCCCTGGACACACGTGCGGGAGCTGCCGTGGCATGCACAGGTGACCCTCGGCCCCCTTGGGGGTTGGTACTGGGGTTGTTGTCCGTTGCTTCACGGTGGGCTGTGGTCCCTGTGCTGTTGTCATTGAGTGTCCTTGGTCTGTCTGTGTCGGAGGGGGTGGTCTGTGTGTTGGCAGATGTTGGAGGAATGGGTGCAGGGGGTGCAGATGGTGGTCCTGCTGGTGCTGCATGATGACTCCCACCGGAGGTGCCAGGTTGGGCTTCGCCATCCGATGAGGGCAGAGGCTGTTCCACACCAGAGAGCTCAGGGTCCCCCGGAGCCTGGGACAGGGACTCCTCCTCATATGCTGCTGTGTCCCCATCATCACCTGTTTTTGGAAGAGACACACAATGTATGTTATATTTCTGCAGGCATCACTGGTTCAAACACATGACAGTTGTGACTACCTCTGGATGCGGCCCTGTACATTGCATTGTCCTAAGTTGTCACAGTCAGAGGTTGATATTGGTGTGGCTCATTGTCCTGCCAACCTGATGCTGTGGATGTTGAGGTGTGTGCATGACCAGCATTGGTGGTATTTGGTTGACATCCGGACATCCTTCTCCCCCCAGCCCAGTTGTCCCACCATGAAGCATGCCACACTTGCAGTGGGTGCAGGTTGACTCTCAGGATGTCAGTCAGTGGTGTCGTGCTGTTGGTTGGTGCACAGTTCCCAGCAGGGCCTTGTGCTCCCCACAACAGAGCACCATTGTCAGACATCTTTGAAGTGGCTTTTCACTCACTCTCTTGTAGGGCACGGTCCCAGGTGTGTTGTTTGGAGTTAGTGGAAGTGGTGTGTGTGTAAGGGCCTGCTGGTAGCTGTAGTCGGAGCTGGCATCCTCCTCCCCCCAGGCCAGACATCCCACCATGAAACGTGCTTCCATTGCAGGGAGTGCAAGTTGGCTTTCAGGATGTTAGTCAGTGGTGTCCTGCTGTTGGTTGCTGCACAGTTCCCAGCAGGGCCTTGTGCTCCCCACAGCTGAGGCCAGTGTCAGACATCTTTGAAGTGGCTTTTCACTCCCTGTGAGGTGTGCATGCTTCAGTGTGAGCTTGCTGGGCCATGTGGGTGGGGGATGTTGAGCTGTGACTACCACTCCCATCATGCTATTGCCTACACCCCCCTTCCCAGCATGCCCATTCTTCCTTCCTTTTGAGTCGACTTCACTGTGTGTGAGTGTGACAGCAATGGCAAGATGGCTGACAGTGTGGTCCTGTTTGTTGGTGCCCAGTTCCCAGCAGGGCCTTGTGCTCCCCACAGCTGTGGCCAGTGTCAGACATCTTTGAAGTGGCTTTTCACTCCCTGTGAGGTGTGCATGCTTCAGTGTGAGCTTGCTGGGCCATGCGGGTGGGGGATGTTGAGCTGTGACTACCACTCCCATCATGCTATTGCCTACACCCCCCTTCCCAACATGCCCATACATCCTTCCTTTTGACTTTGCTTCCCTGTGGGGTAGTGTGCCTGTGCTGACAGGATGGTTGACAGTGTTATCCTGGGGTTTGTTTGGCTACAAGTCGTAAAAGTGTCCCTGTGCTTCACACGGCATAACCCAGTGTGGTTGTTCTTTGTGGAATATTTAATTAGAGTGTGAGGCATTGCATTCTCCCAGGTGAGTTGTGTGGAGTTTGTGTTAAGGGTGTGTGTGAGAAAAGCTGCTGGTGACTATGGTCAGAGCTGTCAGTCCTCCTTCCCACCCAGTCAGATATCCCACCATAAAACATGCTTCCATTGCAGGGAGTGCAAGTTGGCTTTCAGGATGTTAGTCAGTGGTGTCCTGCTGTTGGTTGCTGCACAGTTCCCAGCAGGGCCTTGTGCTCCCCACAGCTGAGGCCAGTGTCAGACATCTTTGAAGTGGCTTTTCACTCCCTGTGAGGTGTGCATGCTTCAGTGTGAGCTTGCTGGGCCATGTGGGTGGGGGATGTTGAGCTGTGACTACCACTCCCATCATGCTATTGCCTACACCCCCTTCCCAGCATGCCCATACTTCCTTCCTTTTGAGTGGACTTCACTGTGTGTGAGTGTGACAGCAATGGCAAGATGGCTGACAGTGGTGTCCTGCTGTTTGTTGGTGCACAGTTCCCAGCAGGGCCTTGTGCTCCCCACAGCAGTACCCAGTGTCAGCCATCTTGTCATTTCTTTTCCACTCCCTGTGATGTGAGCATGGTTCAGGGTGGTGTTGATGGGCCAATTGTGAGGGTGACCAATATCTGTGACTACAACTCCCATCATGCTATTGGCTACACTGACTTCACCAGCATACACAGAATTCCTTCCTTTCAGTGAGCTTCCCTGTGAGGTGGTGTTCTAGTGGTGGCAAAATATCTGACTGTGTTTGTTGGTTAGATTTGTGCCACTGCCTTGCTGTATTTGTTGTTAGGTTTGTACATGTCATGACACAGTTGCATATCACTATGAGATGGCATGTATTGTGTTTATCTGACTGACAGACACATCTTGGGGTGATTATCTTTTGGTTGCTGTGGATTTGCTAAGGGTGCATGGTTTGACTATCCCCTTGACAGTGATGTGTGTGTATTGTCACACAATATTGTGTATATTTGTTGTGTACTCACCAGGCTCTGGGATGTTTGATAGTCCATATACGCTCACTGGTGGTAGGATGGCCCGCACCTTCTCCTCCCAGGGCCTGAGGTATAGTGGTTTGGCAGGAGGGCCACTGTCGGTGCGCTGACTCAAGGTGTAATCCTTCTTTAGTAGGTCCTTGACCCTCCTGCGCACATCATACCACCTGTTCTGGATGTCTTCCTTTGTGCGCAAACATGGTGATTGTGCGTTCACCCTGTTGACGATCCTCTCCCACATCTTGGTTTTCTGCGACATGGGGGTCTGTTGGACCAATGTACCAAACAACTGTGGCTCTACCCTGAGGATCTCATCTACCAGAACTTCCAATTCACTGTCTAGGAACTTTGGATTCTTCTTTGGGGGCATGGTGATGGGTGGTGGTGGTGGTGATTGATGTGTGTGTGTGTGCAAGTGAGGGTGTGTGAGTGTAGGTTTTGCTGGGTGTATGTGAGGGTGCTATTTGTTGAGGTGCTAATGGTGTGTGGCTTGTGTGATGGATGAGCTGTGAGTGTGTCTGTGGTTGCTGTCTGATGGTGTTCTGTGCTGGCAGGTCAGTTGAATTTGCAAAGGATCATGGTAGGGATTTGTGGCCTTTATATGGGTGGAGTTGTGGGTGTGTCTTTGTTCCATGTTTCCCCCAGTATTTCTTGGCTTTGTAATTGCTTGTTTGGCCCTTTTTTTGTATTTTTTCCTTTGTATTTTTGGTGCATGTAGGAGACGTTCTTCTGACCGAGTAGGACGCTGCAGTTGTCTCGTGCGAGCTTCTCCGAGTTGTTCACGCTGTGTTTCTGCTAGGTTGCATGTGCGGCGTACGAGTCGGTCGCGGAGTATTGGGTTGCTTCGGCTGGGTTTTGTATGCGTGTCGGTCGTATGGCTTGGGCTCCGTGCGACTCGGTCTGGTTTTCCACGCATTGCATCGTACTGGGTCGGAGTTCGCGGGTACGTTTCGGTCGGGTTCATTCCTGGTGTGTGTCGGTCGGTTCGATTCGCGTGGTTTCCCGGCCGGATAGCTGGTTTCCGTGTGGTTCGGTCGTTCGGCTTGTGTTCCATACGAGTCGGTCGTGATTCACATGCACTTCATCGTACTACGCAGGTCGGGCAGCGCCGGTACGTGTCGGTCGGACTATATTCCCGTACCGAGTCTGTCGGTATTTTTTCCAGCCCGAATCGGAATCAGCCCCTAGGTCTAAGAAAAAGTTGCAGGACCTACTGCAAGGGACTAACAGCACCCATTCAGCACCAGCTATTGTGCAAGAATCTCAACTAGCCACCTTAGCCTCTCCATTGCAAGACACAGACTCCCTATTAAATCGGCTGGAAGAACTATTAACTAAAAATCTTAAACCAATTTTGCTTAGAATTGACAAGCTTGAGGCTAATGTGGGAAATGTAATGAAATCTATTACATGTGTTCTGGAAGGGGTAGGAAAAGACAGAGCACTACATCCAGTCTGCTCCACCAGGGGGGGAACACATGGTCTTGCAGACACTCATAATAGGATGGGGAATCAAAATAACAAAAACCCACTATTAGCTCCTGCCGCGGTGGATGGGATTGTCTTGGGGGAAGCTCATACCAAAAATGGGGATCTAGAGTATACTAGCCTTACAGGCGACAGCGAGCTCGCTGGCGGTAGATCTAGGTCTAAAACCCAGAGCCCTAAAATCTACCAAAAGAGTAATGGCCCAGCGAGGCAGCCTCCCTGCCAGACCAATGCCTTGGCTCATTCTGACAAATCATTAGATGAGGCCAAACTGGATCTACCACCCGAATGCTGTCCATATGTTGCAATACTCATTAATGTCCATCCGCTTCAGGGCAGCCTTCAAGCAACCACAGGCCAATTAAAAAATAAGGTATGTCATTGGCTATCTCAAAATACAGAGTATGAAAATTCCTGTTACAATGACATCTTGATGGTCAGAAGAGTAAGATGGGTTGGTCCCTTACGCAAGGCCTCTGACGGAGATTGTATTGGGGTTAACTATCGAAACCCGGACCTTGCAGGGTCTATAATCAGGAGCGTGAGTAACCAACCCAGATGGGGTTTAGACCATGGGATAAGCATAATGCCGTTGGGTTTCTTCTATAGACATCTAAAACCTTGCCACCCAGCAAATCCACAAAATGCCCGACCACCACAGTAGGAGCAGATGAGGAAGGAGCAATCCCCTTTCATAACTAGCAACAGATACGAGGCATTAACAGATTTGGATAAATTAGATTGACTAGAGCCTAGTAATGCCGTCCCCATGACACCCCATGGCACATCTCAGGCTGGCATTTTAGTGGAGGAACAGATACATTCCAACCCCAAAGAAATAGTGAATCACACCCCAGTCAGCCCATCCGATAATAAGGCTCTCATCACAGTTATAACAAGAGGTAGCCCCCAAATAAGACAGCCACTGAAGGGAGGACCTATTACGGACCCGCAGTTGAACATCATTTCCTGGAATATTGCAGGGTTACGTTCTAAACTTAATGATCCTGAGTGGGGTATACTAGTGGATAATTGCCATATCTGTCTTTTCCAAGAAACTTGGTCTACTGAACAGATCCACAGGGTGGGCTTTTCCTCATTTAGTATAGAAGCAAGACAGTCACCGTCTGGCAGACCAGCGGGAGGAATGTTGATCTGGGTCAAAACGACATTAGCTTGTAAACTTAAGTGCCTAGACATAGACTCCAAGGAGATTCTTGGCATTGACTTGGTCTCGTTTAAAGGGGATACCCATGTCAGGATTCTTAATATATACAATCGGTTTAAAAGTCCTCATAAGCCTTCTGACACTATGTCAATGTTAACTAACTTCCTCGAAACTGTTAAAAACGAATGCCCCCTCATTATAGCTGGGGACTTCAATACAACGCACAAACCTGTGGATTACGTTCAGGAAATAGTCCAGGATGAAGAAGAAGCTAGAGGCATTAAAAGGCTTCAGATTCCAACCCTTAAAAGATGCACTTGTGTTGCACAGCAAGTCCTATCATTTACTCTTGCTCACGGGGTGTGGGCATGTAATGGGAGGACACACTCAGATGCCAGCGCAGACTATACTTTTAAGAGGGGGAACGTTAGAAGTAGAATAGATTATATCATGGTTGACCTCGATCTTTGGCCACAAGTAAGTGATATGACCATCCTCAATCGTGAGGATAATGACCATAACGCCTTGCTTCTAAGTCTCTCTGGGCTCCCGGTTTTACAGCCCCAGCCTAATTTAACAAAGGCACAGGTGGTAACGACCAACAACAACAGGAGAGTTAAGTGGACAAATGTAGTCACTGATGGTAAGCTTCTCCCTAAAATGTATAAAGAGGTGGCGCAGACTCTAGTGAAGATGACAAATGCCAACATGAACGACAAGACCATTTTGGCCAGCTATCAAAATCTGTCGAATAACATCTCACCCTACTGTAGCAGTCAGGGAAGGTCATTTCCGCGAAAACGTAATAATGCTGCATGGTACAATGAGGAATGCAGGAAGGCAAGAGCAGAACTTATGGTGGCAGTAAAAGAAGGGACAAGGCCCAATATAAATAACAAAAGGAGGCTATATAAGAGCATTCAAGGGGAGGCCAAACGGAGCTGGGAGATAGAAAACTGGCGTATCTTAGTTGAGGCATCCAAGCAAAAGGACTGTCGGCTATTCTGGCACCTTTTTTCTAAAGGAGTAACCCATCAGGTTAGCGAAAATGATTTTCATATACAGCCACACATTTGGGAAGAGTACTTCCAGGCATTATATTCTGAGAAGGATTGTGAGTCTGTGGGTGATGCAGAGGAGGAAACCGGGGCTTGCAATGAAATGTTTGATCCAAACGAGGAAGTGAGCTTCTTCCTTACGGAGACTATGAATGCAATTAGCTCACTACAAACCGGTAAAGCCCCTGGGTTAGATAGACTCCCTGGAGATCTATACAAATCGGAACCCAAAATATGGGGTCCTCTGCTCCACTTAGTTTTTAATGCCATTACACGTGGAGGTGACATTCCGGCAACGTGGAAGGGTGCCGAAATAATCCCAGTATTTAAAAAAGGGGACAAAGGGGACCCTGCTAATTACAGGCCTATCAGCCTTATAGATGTGTCCCAAAAATTGTTTGCAAAATGATTCTATCACATCTTCAAAATTGGATAGAGGACAACAACATACTCTCGCACTTGCAGGCGGGGTTCAGAGCCGCCACAAGCACCCTAGATCTAGTGTTTCGCTTTCTCATGCTCATTTGGAAAGAGGTCAAGCTTAAGAAGGGTCACCTCTATGTAGTGTTTGTTGACCTCAAAACGGCATTTGATTCCATCGATCGCACCAGGCTTTGGACTGTCTTGAGGGACATGGGTCTCCCCCCTGGCCTACTCCAACTCTTAATTCGGTTACATCATGACAATTATGCCAGAGTCAGATGGAACCCCGATGGGAGTTTGACTGATAATATATCGATTGGGAAAGGAGTGCGCCAGGGGTGTGTGTTGGCCCCAACCATGTTTACCCTATACATGAATGAGCTTATAAAAGAGTTGTACGATTGTGGAGGTGACCCACCGAAACTGGGAGGCAAGCAAATACCGTCCCTCTTATTTGCCAATGATACGTTACTTATATCAAAAACACCAATGGGCATTCAGAATGTGCTAACCAAATTTGCGAAAGCGTGTAAAGCCCGGGGCCTGAAAATTAATTGCACGAAAACTAAGTAGATGGTTTTTAATCCCTATCAATCGACTAAGGGGAAAGTGATGCTTGAAGCTCAACTATAAGAACAGGTCAAGGTTTTTGACTATTTGGGCGTCAGAATTAGTGACAACCTGGAATGGACTCTCCAAATCCAGAAAAGTGTCTTGACACTCCAGCATGTGGATTGTGCAATTGTTAAAAGAGTCAAATGCTCAGCTTTTCGCCCATTCTCCCCTACACTAGAAATACATAGGGCCAAAGGCTTGGGTGCAGCCCTTTATGGGGCAGAACTATGGGGTTTGGAGCATATTAATCAACTAGAAGTCACTGAAAATAAATTCTTAAGAGCTCTTTTAAATCTTCCAAAGAACATACCCATATTACCTTTACGCCTCGACCTTGGGCTAAAATCCATTTCCCAATGTGCTGTCTTGAAGGTGCTTATTTTCTGGATAAGACTCTGGACTAGCAACACCCAAGTACCTGTGAAAGATGCTGTGGAGGAATTATTAATCCTTCAAAGGAAATCAGGTCTTTTGCCATGCTTTGAAAAAGTTAAAGGGTGTTTTTTTTTAATAGGGCTGGGGGCTTTGTGGGACGACTCCCATTCCATTACTAAAAAACGATACCTCACTTAAAAATAACGTATTGGAACTTCATTAATACTGTTTGCACTGAGTCTAGGTCATTTGGCACTTTAACTACAAGTTTTTTAAATGTCAAAAGTTGTCTTAATTTTGAAATGTATATGGATGATGTTGAACCACCACAAGCACGAGCGCTTCATATACAATTCAGATTTGGCACTTTACCTTTGAATGCTACGAGAAGCAGGTGGGTAAACTACTCCTATGTGTCCGTCCTGCAAATCTACTACTGAAACCATTGAACATTATGTTTTTTTCTGTCCTGCATATGGTAGTTTGAGGAAAAAATTGATCATTCCTGCATGTCAGGTGTTGTCATTCTCTCGCCCCTCAGATGCCCTGCGTGTATTTAGTTCTGATACGACTAAATGGCTTGTTTTTACCATATCCAGATATCTTCTCTACGCCTGGTGGCAGAGGTCTAAAGCGGCTATAAAACCCCCCACTCCAGGAGTAGGGGGATAATTATAGTGAGGGTCTAGACTGCGAGCCTAGTGAAAAAATGATGTAAGATAAATGCTTCAGCTCCCCTCATTATATTACTGATTTTATATATTTTATTCTCTCTTTTATAATCCTTTTAAACCTTGATCTAGTGACACAACTTGTCTCTTTATCTTTTAGATATTGTGCCTGACGTTTTGATGTTCGAATTTCTTACCATTTTTTATGCATTCTTATCGATGAAATTATGTACTGAGACTTATTAATATGTGTATGTGTTTTTATGTCGTGTGTATGATCATGCTATTGATCGAATAAATATCTATCTATCTAAAAGTAAGAGTTTTTCACTACCAGGACAATGAAACCTAAAATTACATGCCCCACTCTTTAAATACATTGCACCCTGCCCTATGGGCTGTTTAGGGCCTACCCTATGGGTGACTTATATGTATTAAAAAGGAAGATTTGGCTTGGCAAAAGGTTTATTTTGCCAAGTCAAAATGGCAGTTTGAAACTGCACCCAGAGGCTGCACTGCCAGACCTGATACATGTTTAAAGGGCTACTTAAGTGGGTGGCTCAATAAGTGCGGCAGGCCCACTAGTAGAATGTAATTTACAGGTCCTGGGTACATGTAGTACCATTTTACAAGGGAGTCATCAGTAAATTAGATTTTATAATACAAGTAAATTAAACATTTCAGTTGAGGATAAGGCAATGTTACCATGTTTTAAGGAGTGAGCACATGCACTGTAGCACTAGTTAGCAGTAGTAAAGTGCACAGAGAACTAAAGCCAGCCAAAAAGAGTTCAGCAAAAATGGAGAAGGAAGGCAAAACGCTTGGGGGAAGACCACCCTAAGGCTGACAGGTCTAACAGTAGTGAATGAATTTACTAAAATAAAAGCTTTGAAAATATATATAGCAAAAACATCCAGTGCCCCCAGTCTTCCTCCTTTACCTTTTCAGATTGACATATGACAGAATTGAATTCACCATCTGAAGTGTTAGCTCTTAGCTGCAAGTTTCCCAGGTACATGTGTGATGCACTACTCTAGTCCAGGTTTTTTTATATTCTAGGAGCTGTAGTCCTGTTTCATAATTGACTAGAAGTCCCAGCATGAAAAGAAATGTAGACTGAAGCAACACATCACACATGGACCTGGGAAACTTGGCAGTAATGATGACTGCTCGCAACTTAGAGCTGTTACAATGAAGGGGTACACTTCACTCTGGTAGAGATGTGGTCTTTGGCTAAATTGTCAGCTGTGTCATCACAAGTCCTCACATCTAATCCATACTTCTTTGCTTTGATCCTGGTCATATCACCAGTTTCCTTTGTGTCTCAGTTTTCTTTTTGTAGAATATCCTATTTGTTAACAGATACACAAACCATTAGTATTCATTAAACTTTTTAATGTATTTTAGTTGTTCACTTCAGTCTGAATCAGTGTTGCTTCATTCACCTAACTAGCCTGGCCTCCATTCCATGCTTCGCCTGCCCTTATGGCAAGGCCTGTCCTCCTTACAATATTTCTCCAAGGTTTAGATTTTTTGTTTGTGACATATGTAGTGATATTAGCTTCTTCACTGTTTTTCGTGATTCTTGCTATTATGATCCCAGTCCCTGGATTGAACTACAGGCCCTATATCAGCTTTTCTTCTTTATTACCTCACCACAAAAAAAACAAAATGTGCCTTACTAATGTGGAAATCAGATGAATAACCTCATATTGACTTATCAATAACTGAATGAAAAAAGATGTTAACCATGAGCCAATCACTACATTTACACCATTTTAGTGTGATGGTTCAGTAATATTTTTATAATAAAAAGTGTTATCTGTTAGTCAAGCTGTGTCTGTATTGAGCAACTCATACACCTGTGGAAAAAGAGACCTTCTTGGGGTGAAAATCACAAGTCTAGAAACAAGACAACACGTTTGTTAATAGTTTGGAAACTGGTTACCGTTGAACATTAGATTACACCTGCAATAATGATTCCATGGCCAGCACTCTGATGCTCTACAGTTTGGGAGTCAGCAAGTCCAGACACCTAAAGGCTGATTTTTCACATTGCTTCTCAGTAAATAAACTACTGTACCTTGAAGAATAAGACACAGTATTGAACAATACACATGTTTAATAAACAGTTGTCATTATCATGCATTGTTATACAGCATTTAGTGGCCCTCATGCGTTTATGATATACATAGTACCACATCTATGAGAGACATGATGGATTATGTCATGGGGGTGTACCCCCCGCCACAGCACTCAACTTGGTTACATACATGCTTACATCACCACACTCTCTGGTTCAGCCTATGCATCCTATGCTGCTAAATTATTGGTGCTACTTCATGGGCCCACACCTGTAAGGTTTTAAATTTTGTGAATGACTAAGTCCTTTCATTGGGCGGATACTTTTCATGCCTTCACCTGTTCAAGATTTCCACCTTCAGACCTACAGCCTGATTTATAGTTGGCAGAGAGAGCAATGGCAACAGAGTGCCCTCACCGCTGAACTGATGGGGCAGCCCTTCAGAATGCTAACAGCAAAGACTACTCTAAGATACAACTCTGACAGAGTAGAGGCCATCCGATGTTTGCCCAATTTTATGGCCCTCACCCACCAACCTAGTTGGTGGCATGCTTCATCATCGGGCCCACCCAGTGACACCGAATCTGTCCCGGGTGTGCTACAACGCCTGTGTTACAGCAGAGCTGGTATTTTACTGAGTGTGCACTGTTGGTGACGTGAATGTGAAATAGTTAAAAGCTATACAATGGTCCCAGTACCCACGGGGGTTAACTTTTAATGTCTGGGCCTCTGTTAGCGTTAAAAACAAGGCTATGGATGTGGGTGGAGTGAGTGTTAAGAACTCCTACATCCGGTGTGTGGTCTACATGTTTCAGCCAGGCCTTTCTTTAAAACTGGCTTACCTCAGGACCGAAAGGTATGTGTGCGTTCTACACTTGTAGTGTGTGGTTTAAAATGTGCTGCACGCGCTAAGGTGCCCTATATGTGGAGGGGGATTCCCTCTCCAAGCAATGCTATACGTACAACATATAAGACAGACAAACATACAGTGGAGAGTGTTAGCATGGTAGCATGCGTCACAAAAGTACATATTTGCCGGTAGTGGTGTACATGACTAGCGGAAAAATTGCGGCAAAAGTGAAACCGTACTGGTGGTGCGGTTTAGGTGAATTATCGAATTATGCGCTGATACGTGTAGTGGGCTAAAACGGCATAAGCACACAAACGTGGGAAAAGTGGACACGCTCAAGGGGTATCCTTACGCTAGCGTTTTGCAGCATATGCCCCTGTAGAGATATCCGGCAGAGGTTCTGACCCTGAAATGAGAAGGGGGGGGGGTGGGGTGGTGGCCTGAGGGCCGTTAGGAACCTGTGGAAGAGAAAGAGAAGCTTACCCGGTCATGGTTGAATAAAGCGCTCTACTCACGACTTTGTGGATCAGGACCCTTTAGAAACCTGTTGCGCTGTCGCGGATCTCTGAAGGAAAAGGTCCCGGTGGCGCTGGAGTATAAGAAGCCTTGTCGGTGTGCTCAGGTGTAGCTCGTTTCTCCCGCACTGCGAGTAGCGTCCCTAGAGAAAGGACATAGAAGACAGGCTACGCGCGCGTGGCGGAGGTTGTCATGGATACAGGGCTCAGAGAAGTACGAGTCAATGGAAATAGAAAAAGTGGGGTCCACAGCGCGACGTGCTGAGAGCGCTAAGGGACTCATAGCCAAAGGGATCCAATGGAAGGGGTCAAGTACCCCAAACGATTAAATAAAATAAAACAGAGACGCTTAAATAACGAATGATTATGTGTGAGCGGGCCATGGAAAAGCCTCGCTTAGTGGTGTGGGATCAGAGAGATGTATTAGCTTCTTAGAGAACACCAAAGGATGGTGTCAAGAAATCAGAAATTAACAGAGGCGCTTAAATAAAGAATCATTATGTACGCGCGGGCCATAGGAAGCGTGGGGTCGGAGGGATGTATTAGCTTCTCATAGAGCACCACGGGATAGAATCATTCAATCCCTGATGTTGTGTGGACAGACGATAAATCCAACGTTGTTCTTTGGTCAGTAGGATTTTTCATTGTTGCATCGACTGTGATCAAATTGCTCGATCACGGTCCAAGTCATGTCGTTGGGGGTGTGGCCATGTTGTAAATAATGGTCAGTAAGCCTGCTAATGTTCTTTTTGCATCTTATTGTGCTTCGGTGCTCGACTATTCTGGTTTTCACCTTCCGCGTCGTCATCCCCACGTAGCGGAGGCCACATGGGCATGTCATGAGATAAACGACGTTGGTTGAATTATAATTTGTGTGATGAGACTGTGTCCAGATTTTGCCTGGTTCTAAGTCGAGTGTCTTAGAGGTTCGAGTGAGGTGACACACACTACAGTCATTGCACAGGTAGTGTCCTGTGATTTTTGGGAGACCCCAAGTGTTCAGAATAGTGTTAGTGGCTGGTTTCAGCGATGTCCTTGGACGTGTAGACACTAGTTGGTCTTTGAGATTGCTTGCACGTTTGTAGGCGAAAAGGGGTTCTTCCCATTGTCTGGGGCCTGAATTTATGATACGCCAATGTTTGCGGATGATGCTGGAGACCTGGTTAGATGCCACGTTGTACGTGGTAACGCATGTCATAAGGGGTGGACCAGATTCTTTGACCACCGTTTCAAGGAGGGCCTCTCTATTATGGTTACGCGCCCTCTTTTTAGTTTTTTCAATGATTCTGCTGGGGTAGCCGCGTTCCTGTAATCTGGAAGCAAGGGCAGCTGATTATTTTTTGTAATCTGTGAGTTGGCTGCAATTCCTACGTATGCGGAGGAATTGACCGAAAGGGAGGTTTTCCCTTAAGGATCTGGGGTGGAAGCTGTTAGCGTGTAGTAATGAGTTCCTGGCAGTTGGTTTGTAGTAAGTATTGGTTGTGAGTGCTCCTTGCTCAGCTGTGATGTTTAGGTCAAGGAATGCCAGGGTAGTGGTACTGGATGAGCTAGTGAATCGTAGGTAAGGGTCACGTTCGTTGAGCCATGTTAAGAAAAGAGTTAATGTTTCCGGTGTGCCTTCCCAGATCATGAAAATGTCGTCAATGTAGCGACGCCACACTTTGATGTTAACTAAATGTGGGTTGGTGGTGGACGATATATGTCTCTGCTCAAAATGGTGAACATAAAGTCCCGCTACACTGGGAGCAAAAATGCTCCCCATAGATGTTCCGTTGGTTTGTAAGTAGAAGTCACCCTCATACTCAAAGTAATTCTCTTTAAGTGCAAGTGAAGCACATTTAAGGATGAATTCCCTGGGGGTATGATATGTCCAGGGTGTGTGCATCAGTACGTCTTGCAGAAACTGGAGCGTGGCGTCCTGTGGTAAACTTGTGTAAAGACTCTCTATGTCTAATCCCACCATTAATTGGGTCGTAGGATCAAAGTTCAGGCCTTTGATGAGGTTAAGAAGATGTTTGGTGTCTTTAATATAGGTCGGTGTTTGTTGGACCAAGGGGTTGAGAAAATGGTCACAGTATCTAGACAGAGGTTCTAAGAGGGAGTTGATCCCGGAAACAATGGGCCGTCCCGGGGTGGAAGTGTTCCTTTGTGGACCTTGGGGACAGTATAGAAGTATGGGACTTTAGCATTTTTGATGCACAAAAAGGCAGCCTCTTGTTTAGATATATAGCATGCTTTGCTAGCATCATCCACCAGGGTGTTGATGGTGGCTTGTAGGGTCTTGGTGGGGTCATTTATGAGTAGTTTGTAATTACGTGTGTCACTCAGCAGTCTGCGGCATTCTTTGTCGTATTCCGTTTTATCTTGTAGTACAATGCCTCCACCCTTGTCCGCTGGTTTGATGACAAGGGTGGGGTTGTCCTGTAGGTTTTTGATGGTCTCCCGGTCTTCTCTGGAGAGGTTGTTAAATGTCCTGATGGAATCAAGTTGCTCTATATCATGGTAGACAGCTTGTTTGAATGTGACGATTTCTGCCGGGACACTTGCTGGTGGGGGGGGGTAAAACTAGATTTTAGTTTCAAACCCGTCTCATTGTTGGTCTCAATGGGGTTGTCGTCGTTCGTTCTAGGTTTTTCGAAGAAGGCCTTCAGTTTGAGCTTCCTGAAAAAATCAGCAAGCTCCACGTGTAGCTTAAACTTGTCCAATCTAGTGGTTGGAACGAAAGATAGGCCCTTGTTGAGTACTGCAGTTTCTTTGGGTGATAGTGGAGTGCTGGACAGGTTGAATACCAGAGTGGGCAGTAAGTCGTTGGTTATTGTTTGCTCGTGCCTGGTTGTTGTTCCCGTGTTTTGTTGCGGGTGTTCGCACTCACTGGGTTCTCCTCTTCTGCCCAGTGTACTAGTTGGTTGTTTCTTCTTCTGCCGCGTGACCTCCGACCCTGTCCTAAAAAAGGTGGCCTGGGGTTCCCTTGGAAGAAAGGTGGTGGGCCTAATTGGTACATGTGTGGCCAGCCAAAGTATGGGTGTTGTGGAGGTCCGAAGGGTGTGGGTCCATAGATGGGTCCTTGTTGTGGTCCGTGCCAGGGTTGTTGCCACCGTTGTTGTGGACGTCCTCGTTGTTTAAATGAGCCAGTGCTGGAATCACTGGAAATCGAGCTGCTGTCTCCTGATGCATCACTGGCTTTGTCAGATTTGTTGGGAGGTACATAGTTGTCATCTGTATAAGGGTATGTTTTGACATAGGAAAACTTCTTGAGATCCTTCTGAAATTTCGTTATTTTTGCTTGTGTTAAATATTCTTTGTAGTCTGCCATTTCTTTGTTCTGGTCGTCCAGCTTTTTCTTGTATGAGGTAATGGTGGTTTTGAAATGGCTCTCTGTGGCTTGGATGTCAATTACTATTGCCTCAGAAAGACGTTTGGCCGTTTTGATGATTAGCACCAGCCAGTCTCTGGTGCAGTGCCAGGCAATCTGGGCCCAGTCTCTCCTGAAGATGGCATCTTCCAGGAAGATCCTGGGTGCATTAGTGACGAGGAGTCCTCTGGGGGCTGTGTTGGTCCGGAGGTATTCTGTTAATATAAGACCGTGTAGGATGGTTCTGATTCGGTTCCGTTTTTTCTCTGTTAAGGTATCCCAGTCTGTAGTTTGGGCTATGGTGTTGGAAATGTTGAAGTCTGCCAGAAAGGAGGGGTCTGCGAGGATTTCGCTAATGTCATTTTCATTGTAGGTTAAACCATGGTGTTCTGCCATGGTGGGTATGAAGGTATGAGAGAAACTCTCGCAGCTCTGCGCTGATTATAATATTCAGTTATCAAGGAGAGAGAGAGGACTAGGTAGCTAGTCCATATCCCCGGGTTTATTATATGTAATCAAAAAGGACTAGACCTATTTAGTGACTGATACAGGACTCAGGACTGTATGGAGAAAGGGGAAACTGTTCAGTTTCTTTGTAAAGCCCTCACCCACCAACCTAGTTGGTGGCATGCTTCATCATCGGGCCCACCCAGTGACACCGAATGTGTCCCGGGTGTGCTACAACGCCTGTGTTACAGCGGAGCTGGTATTTTACTGAGTGTGCACTGTTGGTGACGTGAATGTGAAATAGTTAAAAGCTATACAATGGTCCCAGTACCCACGGGGGTTAACTTTTAATGTCTGGGCCTCTGTTAGCGTTAAAAACAAGGCTATGGATGTGGGTGGAGTGAGTGTTAAGAACTCCTACATCCGGTGTGTGGTCTACATGTTTCAGCCAGGCCTTTCTTTAAAACTGGCTTTCCTCAGGACCGAAAGGTATGTGTGCGTTCTACACTTGTAGTGTGTGGTTTAAAATGTGTTGCACGCGCTAAGGTGCCCTATATGTGGAGGGGATTCCCTCTCCAAGCAATGCTATACGTACAACATATAAGACAGACAAACATACAGTGGAGAGTGTTAGCATGGTAGCATGAGTCACAAGAGTACATATTTGCCGGTAGTGGTGTACATGACTAGCGGAAAAATTGCGGCAAAAGTGAAACCGTACTGGTGGTGCGGTTTAGGTGAATTATCGAATTATAGAATTATGCGCTGATACGTGTAGTGGGCTAAAACGGCGTAAGCACACACACGTGTGAAAAGTGGACACGCTCAAGGGGTATCCTTACGCTAGCGTTTTGCAGCATATGCCCCTGTAGAGATATCCAGCAGAGGTTCTGACCCTGAAATGAGAAGGGGGGGGGAGGGGGTGGTGGCCCGAGGGCCGTTAGGAACCTGTGGAAGAGAAAGAGAAGCTTACCGGGTCATGGTTGAATAAAGCGCTGTACTCACGACTTTGTGGATCAGGACCCTTTAGAAACCTGTTGCGCTGTCGCGGATCTCTGAAGGAAAAGGTCCCGGTGGCGCTGGAGTATAAGAAGCCTTGTCGGCGTGCTCAGGTGTAGCTCGTTTCTCCCGCACTGCGAGTAGCGTCCCTAGAGAAAGGACATAGAAGACAGGCTACGCGCGCGTGGCGGAGGTTGTCATGGATACAGGGCTCAGAGAAGTACGAGTCAATGGAAATAGAAAAAGTGGGGTCCACAGCGCGACGTGCTGAGAGCGCTAAGGGACTCATAGCCAAAGGGATCCAATGGAAGGGGTCAAGTACCCCAAACGATGAAATACCATGACCGGGTAAGCTTCTCTTTCTCTTCCACAGGTTCCTAACGGCCCTCGGGCCACCACCCCCCCCCTTCTCATTTCAGGGTCAGAACCTCTGCCGGATATCTCTACAGGGGCATATGCTGCAAAACGCTAGCGTAAGGATACCCCTTGAGCGTGTCTACTTTTCACACGTGTGTGTGCTTACGCCGTTTTAGCCCACTACACGTATCAGCGCATAATTCGATAATTCGATAATTCACCTAAACCGCACCACCAGTACGGTGCACTTTTGCCGCAATTTTTCCGCTAGTCATGTACACCACTACCGGCAAATATGTACTTTTGTGACTCATGCTACCATGCTAACACTCTCCACTGTATGTTTGTCTGTCTTATATGTTGTACGTATAGCATTGATTGGAGAGGGAATCCCCCTCCACATATAGGGCACCTTAGCGCGTGCAACACATTTTAAACCACACACTACAAGTGTAGAACGCACACATACCTTTCGGTCCTGAGGAAAGCCAGTTTTAAAGAAAGGCCTGGCTGAAACATGTAGACCACACACCGGATGTAGGAGTTCTTAACACTCACTCCACCCACATCCATAGCCTTGTTTTTAACGCTAACAGAGGCCCAGACATTAAAAGTTAACCCCCGTGGGTACTGGGACCATTGTATAGCTTTTAACTATTTCACATTCACGTCACCAACAGTGCACACTCAGTAAAATACCAGCTCCGCTGTAACACAGGCGTTGTAGCACACCCGGGACACATTCGGTGTCACTGGGTGGGCCCGATGATGAAGCATGCCACCAACTAGGTTGGTGGGTGAGGGCTTTACAAAGAAACTGAACAGTTTCCCTTTCTCCATACAGTCCTGAGTCCTGTATCAGTCACTAAATAGGTCTAGTCCTTTTTGATTACATATAATAAACCCGGGGATATGGACTAGCTACCTAGTCCTCTCTCTCTCCTTGATAACTGAATATTATAAGCAGCGCAGAGCTGCGAGAGTTTCTCTCATACCTTCATTCCCACCATGGCAGAACACCATGGTTTAACCTACAATGAAAATGACATTAGCGAAATCCTCGCAGACCCCTCCTTTCTGGCAGACTTCAACATTTCCAACACCATAGCCCAAACTACAGACTGTGATACCTTAACAGAGAAAAAACGGAACCGAATCAGAACCATCCTACACGGTCTTATATTAACAGAATACCTCCGGACCAACACAGCCCCCAGAGGACTCCTCGTCACTAATGCACCCAGGATCTTCCTGGAAGATGCCATCTTCAGGAGAGACTGGGCCCAGATTGCCTGGCACTGCACCAGAGACTGGCTGGTGCTAATCATCAAAACGGCCAAACGTCTTTCTGAGGCAATAGTAATTGACATCCAAGCCACAGAGAGCCATTTCAAAACCACCATTACCTCATACAAGAAAAAGCTGGACGACCAGAACAAAGAAATGGCAGACTACAAAGAATATTTAACACAAGCAAAAATAACGAAATTTCAGAAGGATCTCAAGAAGTTTTCCTATGTCAAAACATACCCTTATACAGATGACAACTATGTACCTCCCAACAAATCTGACAAAGCCAGTGATGCATCAGGAGACAGCAGCTCGATTTCCAGTGATTCCAGCACTGGCTCATTTAAACAACGAGGACGAGGACGTCCACAACAACGGTGGCAACAACCCTGGCACGGACCACAACAAGGACCCACCTATGGACCCACACCCTTCGGACCTCCACAACACCCATACTTTGGCTGGCCACACATGTACCAATTAGGACCACCACCTTTCTTCCAAGGCAACTCCAGGCCACCTTTTTTAGGACAGGGTCGGAGGTCACGCGGCAGAAGAAGAAACAACCAACTAGTACACTGGGCAGAAGAGGAGAACCCAGTGAGTGCGAACACCCGCAACAAAACACGGGAACAACAACCAGGCACGAGCAAACAATAACCAACGACTTACTGCCCACTCTGGTATTCAACCTGTCCAGCACTCCACTATCACCCAAAGAAACTGCAGTACTCAACAAGGGCCTATCTTTCGTTCCAACCACTAGATTGGACAAGTTTAAGCTACACGTGGAGCTTGCTGATTTTTTCAGGAAGCTCAAACTGAAGGCCTTCTTCGAAAAACCTAGAACGAACGACGACAACCCCATTGAGACCAACAATGAGACGGGTTTGAAACTAAAATCTAGTTTTACCCCCCCACCAGCAAGTGTCCCGGCAGAAATCGTCACATTCGAACAAGCTGTCTACCATGATATAGAGCAACTAATTCCATCAGGACATTTAACAACCTCTCCAGAGAAGACCGGGAGACCATCAAAAACCTACAGGACAACCCCACCCTTGTCATCAAACCAGCGGACAAGGGTGGAGGCATTGTACTACAAGATAAAACGGAATACGACAAAGAATGCCGCAGACTGCTGAGTGACACACGTAATTACAAACTACTCATAAATGACCCCACCAAGACCCTACAAGCCACCATCAACACCCTGGTGGATGATGCTAGCAAAGCATGCTATATATCTAAACAAGAGGCTGCCTTTTTGTGCATCAAAAATGCTAAAGTCCCATACTTCTATACTGTCCCCAAGGTCCACAAAGGAACACTTCCACCCCGGGACGGCCCATTGTTTCCGGGATCAACTCCCTCTTAGAACCTCTGTCTAGATACTGTGACCATTTTCTCAACCCCTTGGTCCAACAAACACCGACCTATATTAAAGACACCAAACATCTTCTTAACCTCATCAAAGGCCTGAACTTTGATCCTACGACCCAATTAATGGTGGGATTAGACATAGAGAGTCTTTACACAAGTTTACCACAGGACGCCACGCTCCAGGTTCTGCAAGACGTACTGATGCACACACCCTGGACATATCATACCCCCAGGGAATTCATCCTTAAATGTGCTTCACTTGCACTTAAAGAGAATTACTTTGAGTATGAGGGTGACTTCTACTTACAAACCAACGGAACATCTATGGGGAGCATTTTTGCTCCCAGTGTAGCGGGACTTTATGTTCACCATTTTGAGCAGAGACATATATCGTCCACCACCAACCCACATTTAGTTAACATCAAAGTGTGGCGTCGCTACATTGACGACATTTTCATGATCTGGGAAGGCACACCGGAAACATTAACTCTTTTCTTAACATGGCTCAACAAACGTGACCCTTACCTACGATTCACTAGCTCATCCAGTACCACTACTCTGGCATTCCTTGACCTAAACATCACAGCTGAGCAAGGAGCACTCACAACCAATACTTACTACAAACCAACTGCCAGGAACTCATTACTACACTTTAACAGCTTCCACCCCAGATCCTTAAGGGAAAACCTCCCTTTCGGTCAATTCCTCCGCATACGTAGGAATTGCAGCCAACTCACAGATTACAAAAAACAATCAGCTGCCCTTGCTTCCAGATTACAGGAACGCGGCTACCCCAGCAGAATCATTGAAAAAACTAAAAAGAGGGCGCGTAACCAAAATAGAGAGGCCCTCCTTGAAACGGTGGTCAAAGAATCTGGTCCACCCCTTATGACATGCGTTACCACGTACACCGTGGCATCTAACCAGGTCTCCAGCATCATCCGCAAACATTGGCGTATCATAAATTCAGGCCCCAGACAATGGGAAGAACCCCTTTTCGCCTACAAACGTGCAAGCAATCTCAAAGACCAACTAGTGTCTACACGTCCAAGGACATCGCTGAAACCAGCCACTAACACTATTCTGAACACTTGGGGTCTCCCAAAAATCACAGTACACTACCTGTGCAATGACTGTAGTGTGTGTCACCTCACTCGAACCTCTAAGACACTCGACTTAGAACAAGGCAAAATCTGGACACAGTCTCATCACACAAATTGTAATTCAACCAACGTCGTTTATCTCATGACATGCCCATGTGGCCTCCGCTACGTGGGGATGACGACGCGGAAGGTGAAAACCAGAATAGTGGAGCACCGAAGCACAATAAGATGCAAAAAGAACATTAGCAGGCTTACTGACCATTATTTACAACATGGCCACACCCCCAACGACATGACTTGGTCCGTGATCGAGCAATTTGATCACAGTCGATGCAACAATGAAAAAATCCTACTGACCAAAGAACAACGTTGGATTTATCGTCTGTCCACACAACATCAGGGATTGAATGATTCTATCCCGTGGTGCTCTATGAGAAGCTAATACATCCCTCCGACCCCACGCTTCCCATGGCCCGCGCGCACATAATGATTCTTTATTTAAGCGCCTCTGTTAATTTCTGATTTCTTGACACCATCCTTTGGTGTTCTCTAAGAAGCTAATACATCTCTCTGATCCCACACCACTAAGCGAGGCTTTTCCATGGCCCGCTCACACATAATCATTCGTTATTTAAGAGTCTCTGTTTTATTTTATTTCATCGTTTGGGGTACTTGACCCCTTCCATTGGATCCCTTTGGCTATGAGTCCCTTAGCGCTCTCAGCACGTCGCGCTGTGGACCCCACTTTTTCTATTTCCATTGACTCGTACTTCTCTGAGCCCTGTATCCATGACAACCTCCGCCACGCGCGCGTAGCCTGTCTTCTATGTCTTTTCTCTAGGGACGCTACTCGCAGTGCGGGAGAAACGAGCTACACCTGAGCACGCCGACAAGGCTTCTTATACTCCAGCGCCACCGGGACCTTTTCCTTCAGAGATCCGCGACAGCGCAACAGGTTTCTAAAGGGTCCTGATCCACAAAGTCGTGAGTAGAGCGCTTTATTCAACCATGACCGGGTAAGCTTCTCTTTCTCTTCCACAGGTTCCTAACGGCCCTCGGGCCACCACCCCCCCCCCCTTCTCATTTCAGGGGGGTCAGAACCTCTGCCGGATATCTCTACAGGGGCATATGCTGCAAAACGCTAGCGTAAGGATACCCCTTGAGCGTGTCCACTTTTCACACGTGTGTGTGCTTACGCCGTTTTAGCCCACTACACGTATCAGCGCATAATTCGATAATTCGATAATTCACCGAAACCGCACCACCAGTACGGTTTCACTTTTGCCGCAATTTTTCCGCTAGTCATGTACACCACTACCGGCAAATATGTACTTTTGTGACTCATGCTACCATGCTAACACTCTCCACTGTATGTTTGTCTGTCTTATATGTTGTACGTATAGCATTGCTTGGAGAGGGAATCCCCCTCCACATATAGGGCACCTTAGCGCGTGCAACACATTTTAAACCACACACTACAAGTGTAGAACGCACATATACCTTTCGGTCCTGAGGAAAGCCAGTTTTAAAGAAAGGCCTGGCTGAAACATGTAGACCACACACCGGATGTAGGAGTTCTTAACACTCACTCCACCCACATCCATAGCCTTGTTTTTAACGCTAACAGAGGCCCAGACATTAAAAGTTAACCCCCGTGGGTACTGGGACCATTGTATAGCTTTTAACTATTTCACATTCACGTCACCAACAGTGCACACTCAGTAAAATACCAGCTCCGCTGTAACACAGGCGTTGTAGCACACCCGGGACACATTCGGTGTCACTGGGTGGGCCCGATGATGAAGCATGCCACCAACTAGGTTGGTGGGTGAGGGCTTTACAAAGAAACTGAACAGTTTCCCCTTTCTCCATACAGTCCTGAGTCCTGTATCAGTCACTAAATAGGTCTAGTCCTTTTTGATTACATATAATAAACCCGGGGATATGGACTAGCTACCTAGTCCTCTCTCTCTCTCCTTGATAACTGAATATGCCCAATTTTATGCCCACCCTATTTAGAGTTGGCAGAAAAATGCCCAGTTTTTATGGGTGTGTCGCTGCCAAGTAAAACATAGCAGTAAGGGACAGTGCAAACTATAAAAAGACCCCGATGCCATGGGAGAAAACTCTAATGGTGAAAGGGTCATTTTTTTAAAATAGTTTTTTTTAAATCCGGCTTTGGGAATTTATTTTTTTTAATTAAAAAAAACCGTTGAAAGTGCTGCATGGCTCCACCATGTTGATGGAGCTATCCATCAAACTTTCAATGCATTTACAGGAACCACTAGGATGGTGGTTCCTTTAAATTCAAGAAATGGCAATTGGGTGGGCGTACATCTCAATATTTGGCAGACGGGTACTCCCTCATGTCAAGGAAGTAAAGTACTTCATAAGGTACTTGACTTCATCAACCTCACAGAGTAAATTTATGGAGCTCAAAGTTCTCAAGCAGGGCAAGCCTGAATCTGTATCTGATCGAAATCAAACACCCTTGTCATGAGGTCCCATGATGCTCCCAATTTTTCAGAGTTTCTGGAGCAGCTCCTCTTGGCTACTTCTATGGCTCCCAGGACATCATGGACAGCTCTTAGGGGTCAGGACTCACACCAGCAGAAGCCATCCCAGTTCTAGCTACCACTGGCCAGCTGGGCACTTCAGGAAAAAGGCCTCTTGCAGCTTGTTATGTCCCAGTAGTCACACAGGTGGTCATCCAACAGACATTTGAAGTACATTTCTTAGTCTTAGGTACAAGTGAGATCAGGTCCAACCCTTCCGGTCTCCACATAGGTCTCAAGCAGTATATCCAGTCCTCTTCTGTTCTTCTGCAGGGGTGTTCTGAGGTGCCTGTGGTGAGGTCCATTTGTACTCAATGGGTGGGGGTATCTCTTGGACACTCTCTAGCCAATGGCAACCCTACCCACTTTTACAGCATATCCTATTTGCATTCTGTCCCTAAAAGGAGCATGTGGGCCAGCCTTGGATGTGTTTACAGAAAGGAGTAGTCTGCTACTATTCAGCTACACCAAACTAGTTCTAAGACCAATTCCCCTCCACTGGGGTGCTGCCCAACTCGCTACTGAGGGCCTAAAGAAAAAAAAGGTGATCCCTTTCTGAGGTCTCCTCTTACACTTAACTGTGAATGGGGAGGACTCACACTTGTTCATTTGAAGTACATTCAAATACTGAACCCTCCCAGCTGCTCTTCCAGGGCTGGCATGTATCACATACTTCACCCACAGCCCATCTTGCCTAATTACCCTAAGTCATGTCCCTGCTCTGGGAGACTAGGTTACATTGGTAGGCCAGAAGCCATATTTTACTTGTCATACTAGTGGACGGCTGCTGGTGTTCATAGGTGCCATTTGACATTGTAGTACTTTATGCACCATATACTATCGTCTCACAAGAATTCTGGATATGCCAATGAGGGATTAGCCAATGCTTACTTGTGTTAGGAGTCAGAGCACATACATTGGGCACTTGACTGCAGTGCCTCAGTGTGTAGAATCTAGAAACAACAATACAATTCAACAAATGTTTGAGGTGACCACGCAAAAAGGGGCATGTTTACACCACAAATATATATTACATACACATTCGACAGGAGCAAAACACCTGCAGATTAAGCTGGACTGTATATCCCAGAATGCAGTGTTTTGGTGACACATGGATCTTGAATAAATGCATATACCACATATGCAAATTATGGTTCATGCAACTTTGGATACCTAGCAACTAATTTTAATGATATTGATGCAGTGGAAGTGGGGTAAACTTATATTCACCACACGTAACCTAATTAATAACTGCTAGACATTTCACCTATGTAATTAAGATTTTCCCATACCAATATCTGGTCCTCCGATGAACCTTTGGAGAGTTGACAGGGATCTGACAATTGTTAAGACGGATTACACCCCCCTTATCAGGACCTACAATAAAGGGAGTATTCTAAACAAACTATGCATTATATATACAAATCCCAATAATCATGATAATCAATAAATGACAGACCTAGTTTTACTATTCCCTTAGCTTTATCTAGTTATTTTGTATGAAAATGTAATGGTCATACAAAGTCACAGTTTTGAAATATAAATCATCATACAAGAAGGTAATTCACAATATCATCTCATTTAGACGAGCATGAGTGAGTGGATAGGAAGAGTGACAAAAGAGTATTGTAACGAATCAATTGCAAAAAGATTATCATACGAACCTATAGGAACATTATAGCACAGTGTGCTAATAGTCCGAAAAGCTAACCCTCCGGTGTAATGGAAAAGCTTGAGCAACCTCATAAAGATATGAGGGGCAAAGTTAAGGAGTTAGGATCAGTCAGTTTCAGCCAATAGAGCTTTAAGGAAAACAGTTCTCTGCTCATACATCTGCCTAAGCCACACCACATACTGCCGCACCGTCGCATCCTCGCAACCCCCAGAGAGAATTCTAACACAAATATTTATACCCTAAATGTTAAAGTCCATTCTTAAATTAGTAGTGCAATCCAAGCAATTCACAGTTCTCATTGGTTCAGGAGCATGGGGTGTTCGGTCACACCACTTCCGTCGCACCTCACTTTTAAACGTTCTTTGTTATGAGCCATGCGGTCATCTTCGTCCTTTAGCAGAGGAAACCACGATTTCCCTCTTCCTTGACTCGGGCACATTTTTAGACAAGTAGCAACATCTACTAGAACTGATATCCATAAAACGAAACATTTCCCCCGACAGTAGGAAGTTCTGTACGATAGGCCAACCACATAGCCGTAGACAAGAAAAGAACACAATAATCATAATGAAGGACAAATACATTTTTCTGCAGCAGCCTACGTTTAAAAAGCAAATTAAATCCTAACAGTGGTTTGAGGCCTTCTCTGTAAAATGTGCAGTTTCTAGGAGAAATAAACAGATTCAGTTATTTGTTCACATGTAAAGCTCTATTTCATAAATTCATTTTTAGTCTTCATATTGTTCTAATATTAACCCAAATATTTCCAACAATTACTCTATGTAATTAATGTTACCCCTATTAAACTCTTTTTGCCAACACGTTTCATTCAGATTACACATGAAAAACAAAACCTATTTAACATTATTTCTCTGGTATCTCTCATGTAGAAATCATTTGTGACCTACAAGAACCATTTATCATTTTCCTGCACTTCTCTCAATTCTTTTCCCAAATACCCAATGTTAATAATTTCTCGGTTAATTTCACAAGATGTGTTATTATTTCACACAAACGGAGGTTTAATCCGAGCAGGTTTTATTTATGAAAATCCTGCTCCATCAATATCAAATAAAATATACAAATATGCCAGATGCAATAAATCGGCAGATTAAAACAGACCACATATTACATAATGCAGTGTGTAGATCACACTAATCTCAAAGTTCTACCTGCTTCAGGAGAATTCAATGCAACACTAGAGACAGCTCAACTATTTTAGATTATACTAAATATAACATAGAAATTCGTCAAGAGAAATTCTCCTGCAGATTAAGACTACATATCTCGGAATGCAGTTTATTGGTGTTACTCAAATCTTGAAGTTCAATGTGCACCAGGAAAATACATTATTTTACAGCGAGGGATTGCTCCGTTTGATATCTAAAAATAAGACAATCTTATGTGGGTTTAGTGTATTTTTTGTTCAATAAAAGAAAAAAGAGGCAAGCCCAGTAAGTAATAGTGTGATCCTCACTTGACTAGAATGTCTAACATTAATCAGTGCCATGTGAGGATGCCAGACGTGAAAGAGTTGTTTGGAACAGTTTGTGGCGCGCTCGTGGCAAATTGGAATATACCAGCAGCGCGGAGGTGATGATTGTTTATCACCTGAGATTTTCATGAAGTATATATTATCAGTCACTGAATGGCACTGTAAAGAATCATAAGCTGTCAGCAAGAGGTTTCTGGGGCTAATAATAGGCCAAGGAAAGCAAACCGAATTTTTTCAACCAGTAGTGAACAGGCTTCGTTGTAGTTCATTGTTTTGGACTCGTATAATATACACACCAGTCGAAGTCTATGAACTATTATTTCAGCTCGCTTGTTTAATAGTGTGCATAGTATAAATATAATTCGAGAAACCATTATTTGATTGATGTTTTTGTATATAGACAAATACCGCAGACCACTATGGGGTCTAAGGAAATGGGTTTTAATGTATAAAGTGCACCTAGTGATTAGGTGACAAACTAATCGGAATGTTTTTAGTAAGATGTTTTAGACATTAGTTTCTTTTTTTTTTTTTAAATGCGCTGACCTTGTTGTTTTGTCCTACAGCTGCTACCATTATTAGGCCCAGGTGAAGAGATAAGGCTGGAAATGTATGCAGGCTTTGCAAAGAAATCAATTAAAATCTATGGCTAATTAAATTAAAGTTTTGTAACAGCTGTCACAGAACTGGACTGAAGTATATTTACTAGAAACATATAATAATAATGTGTTGCCCAGAGGGTGGCCATGATGGATAGAGCCACATGTTTTATTCTAGTAAACCACCCAGTGTTATTTATGAAATACTTCCATAGGATCCACAAAGATCATCAGAATTTAAATAGACGAACTTTAGTTGCTTTTAATTGCTCATTGCTGGAATACATAAATTTTCATTAGCAACCATATGGCACCGTTTGAAGAAGCTGGAGCTAATGTTTACAGCACCATATAAAAATTAAAAGGAATATTGAAGCTGAACAGATATAAACTCACTACGATGTAGGGGACTGTGGGGCAGATTTACAAGCCCCATGTGCTGCCGGTGCATCACGTTGCGTGACGCACCGGTGGCACAGCCTGCTAAGTGATATTTACAAGAACAGGTAAAGTCACCCTGCGTGACTTAACCTGTGCTTGTAAATATCGCCCCTGTTTACGCAACACTTTGCGTGTTAGGGGCGTGACATGGGTGTTGCTGTGGGTGTTCCCACGCAACACCCAGGTCCACTGATGCATTTCCAGATTTACGAGAAATCGTAAATCTGGAAATGCGTCAGAATGCTACTCCAACCTAGGGGCAGCGTAGCGAGGTGCAACGAGGAGAAATGTTTTCATCGTTTTTTTTCCTCTTTCAATACGTGCTGCATTCTACAGCATACATTGAAAGAGGAAATCACCTCAATTGATTGTTTTTGTGCAGGAAGGTGCCCCTTCCTGCACAAAAACAATCTCCCCACGAATCAGGGATCCTTGCACCATGGTGCAAGGGTGCCTGCACCGGCGCATGGCAGCAGTTTGTGCGCCAGCGCAGGGGGAAGCTCAGAGATGCGACATATTGTTGTAAATATGTCGCATCCCTGTGCTTCGAGATGAACGCAGCGCGGCGCAGCAAAATGACTTGCGGCACCGCGCTGCGTTAGTTTCTTGTAGATCTGCCCCTGTGTTTTTTACCAAGCATGCTATGTCAAGTTGTTGTTAAAGCTTGCATACATTTCGGGAGAATTAGGTCCAAACTTCACTCTAAAGGTATGATGATACTATTAAAGATCCTTACATTATCTCTTCAAAACAAAGTACTTCCATACAACTGAAACTATAACGAGCAAATAATTGCCATATCTATTATTTATGGCTTGTCTCAACCTGTCCTATCTTGATGATGGGGTGGTAGGATAAGAAAGTTTTAATTGAATTGTACCAACCACACCTATCTGACAGAAGTAGTTGTATGGATGAGGTACATCAGAAATCTCTGGTAATGTGGGGGTGTGAACAGGAGCTATTCAATGTGCCTATAATACAGATGAGAATACTCAATGACAAGAGACTAATATGTGTTCAAAATCCACCACCATCAGGAAATGTACTATTTAATCACTGTAGAATGTGTCTGTGACCGTAATAAATTTCCAATCAAAAAAAAATTTAAGTTGCCACAAATTGTTATTTTTATGTTGCACCGTCCCCATAAGAGTGAGTATTGAAATAACTTGGAGTTTTATCTTTAACCTCAACGAAAGAGAAGCTATAATGACACTGTCAGGACTCTTGACTTTCTGTTGATCATAGCAGTACCTGCTGAGTTATATCCAAGATCGGCAGTGTCAGGACATGACTTTGTGTGGATTGTTGCAGTTCTGGGTGAGTTTTATCCAGGACCCTGCACTAGCATGCAATATCCCCAAGTGGCTTCCGTGGATTGTATATGTAACATATGAAGTGTTATTTGTGGAACATGCCAGTCTATTGCAATTCTATCTCCCTTTGGCTTTCATCTCTTTCTATGACCCAGTTGTGGTCATGAGAAACAAACTTCACATAATTCTTTATGCACACTAATTCCATAGTTCTTTTAAGCATGTTTAAGGTGGTTCTTTGGGACCTTCTAAGTTTTATAATTGATTGTTAATTCTGTATGATCACTCTTACGAGTTCTGCACATGGAGATATTGGCAGAGTTAGTCATGCTACTTAATTAGCAGTTAATAATCTGTTAATAGCATAGCATTCAGAAATATCTTCAGGCAGAAGTGGTGTGATGGCCCAGGACTCTCTCCCTGCTCTCTGGGCAAACACCTTTATGTTGTCTTTTAATGGAGATAACGGTGTGTAATCTGACATCAGAGATTAAATGAACAAGATATAATAATAATATAATAATAATAACAACAACAAATTAATTCAGTGATGATTATTTCACAACTCTCAACCAAGTTCATCTCTTGCAGCCACATAACCCATCTTTTTCCACTGCTGCCTGCTTGCCATAGTATTTTCTCTCTTAGTATTTTCTATTAATTTCTGCTGTTGGTGGGCAGCATAGGGCGAGAGGGAGAAAGACAGAAAATGAGAAAGGAGGAAGGAAAAGATAGGAAAACAGTGGCAAAGTCAAAGAGCATGGATGAAGGCAAAGCTGCATGAGTGAGGTACAGTGACAAAAAGTGTACGATAGAGGTAGAAAAAGGCTGGAGATGGTATCATAATGAGGCAACCTAGCTATTCTTCAGCAGTGTCCATCAATAAAATATGGGCGTCATACCTGTGCATAGTCGAATGCAGCTCTATATTACTAGCTCTTAATGTCCCTATAGCTACATATACTTTCACTTTACTAGCAGTTATCTTTAGTTGAATTGTATCGGGTCTTTTCACAGATTTAATGGCGACAATTTTAGTACCACATACAAAGAAATGATAGTTGAACACTTAGGTTGCTAACATCCGTAGCATGATACCATTGCCAATGATGCATGACGATAATGCACTTAAAGGAAATCTAGATGTCTGTTTTTGTGGAGAGTTACATTTTCGATGGCAACTGCAAGCAAATGCACTGTAATTGTGTTCTTGGAATAGATAGCTGGGCTGCATTATTTAAAATGTGTAAATTTAACCATTCCGCCTAATGTATGTTACTTTTCCGACAGTGGACTTCCTTTTTATGAAATTTAAATTTTTCCTCAAAACTGAAAGCAATAATACTTGTATTGGATTTATGTGTGTGCCGAGATGGGAAAGTTATATTGATCGAACGTGTCAGACGGGCAACATATGAAAGATACTCACTACATTTTACTAACCTAAACGGAAAGCCCTTAACATTGGTTTTCATAAATTCAAAAAGTTTCTTATATCAATATTTGTGGTTTTCATAAATTCAAAACGCTTCTTATATCAATATTTGTTATTATTGCTGTTCTGCAGCTAACCCCTTCACTTCCAGGCCTTTTCCCTGCTCTGTGCTAAGGCCGTTTTTGGCTATTTTGGGCAGTTCGCGCTTAGGCCCCCATTACTTTTTTGTCCACGTAAGGTATCCATGCCCAATTTGCGTCCATTTTTTCCAACATCCATGGGATTCTAAAGGTTTCCAGGGTTTGTGGATTCCCCCGGAGGGGACCGAGAAATTAGCCAAAATAAAGCTAAATTTGTTCTTTGGGGTAAACCAGTGCTGCAGAAGAAAGCGTCCGTTTTTTTTCCTGCAAATGGCTTCAACGAAGGGTTTGCATTGGTAAAATCACCATCTTCCCGGCTTTAAGTTTTGGCATTTTATTGGGACATAGCCCATTTTTTCAAATTTTTTGTGTGTTCAACCTCCTTCCAGTTAGTGGTAGAATTGAATGTGAAACCCATGGTGGATACCGGAAAGATATACATTTCTGAAAAGTAGACAAAATTCCAAATTCAGCAAGGGGTCAGATGTGTAGATCCTTCAAGGTCGCTTGGCAGGACGGGGGCCCCCCACTCCAGGACCTGCCGGAGCCCCAGCCCCATTCAGTGATTTTGACCCCAGCCAAGCATCCCCATGCCCGTGGGACCCCGCCCATGCCCTTTGCGAGGCGGCAGGCTGGAGAAGGGATCCCCGGACAAGGGCCTCATGGCCCAGCAGGGGGTCCGGGGCCCCGTTCAGATCCTCTGAAACCACCCATGAAGGGGCAGCATCCCCTTTATGACAACGTGGACTGGAGAAGGGAACCGTGGGCCCTGGTGGGCTCACTGATACAGGCCTGCTGGCTCACAGACCCGGCAGAGCCCCGTCCTGTGGCTCGGAAGCTCTCACCGGGACCACAGTGAAGTGTTTCCAACCAAGCAGCCTACAGTCACCAAATTGGCCCAACTATGTCCGAATGATGAGAGTCCGGTCTGGACCTACCCCTGGCAGGCCCCCAGTCTAAGACCGCAGAGCCCATTTTCCCCCGCTGCACGCTTGGCGGCATGGAGGGCCAGCTCATGGAGCTCAGGCCCCACCTGAGCACTGACCGAGGGCGCAACCATGGACTCCCTCCCTGCCGGAGAAGGGGGGAGGAGAGGGTTTCTTGGGTCTACCCTTTGCCAGGCCCTGCCATCCAAGATTGGGCCAAGGTGTCTGCTGAGGGCTTCTCAGAGCACTCCCGGGCTTGTGTTCCAGCTCAGCAGCCGGGGGGAGGGGGCTGGGCCATCATGCGGGGATGGTCCCCACTCTTTACACCAAACCCAATACAAGAGCACGAAAGTCCTCTCCAGGCCTGCAGCCATCCTGCCCTGGGTTTTGTCACCGACATACCGTGGGCTCAGGGTGCTGCCTTGGGTGGGTGCCTTCCATCTTCTTGGAGCCCGGGGAGCCAAGGAGGTTTAATCCCAGGCCAAAACCTCTCGCCGCGGGCCTGACTGGGAAGCCCATTTTCCTCTTTCCATTTTACAGAATCCTGGGGGGAGGACAAAAGTTAGAGTTTGCCTGGCCGGCTGGCTGGCCAGCCATCTTGTCAAACAGGATGGCGAACAGATAGCCGAAAATGAGCTAGTGACCAGATGGCCCGGGACACAGGACCCAGTCACACGGCAATCAAATCATGACAGGAGTAGCCATGCACTCTGAGGACAATGCTCGGGAGGCTCCTTCTGGGATGCTTGCATCCCAGTGACTTGTGCAGGGGGTCCGGCCATGTGGTTACCCTGAAAGGGAACCATGCACCCGGCAGCGCAGGGACAGGAGGAGGAGGCCCTCGTGCCAGTCAGCATGTGGTGGAGCTAGCATACCACATGCCCACAATTCCCCCCTCCACCTCCATCTCGCTGGCATGGTGGCAGAGGGACCCACCCCCATGTGGTGGAGGTGTCCAGCAGGCACCCACAGAGACAAAAGCATGGCTCAAATTACGAATCAGGTAATCTATGAATTATTTAGCACTGGGTGCCCCACAAACATGTGATGCACTACTCGCAATAGAGGCTGTCCCCTTCCGCCCGTGCTCCATTCAAGACTTCCCCTCTGGGAGTCAGTCTCCCTGATTTGAAGAGCGTTACCAGGCGCTCAGCCCGGGAACCCCCTTTTCCCCCAACAGGCAAGGGGGCTCCTAAACAGACAGGAGCATCCAGCCCCACCGCCGTTGGTCCTTCCCGGAGGACCGGGAGGGACCACACAAGTCTTCAAACCTTCAGCCCGGGCACATGAGACCAGGACAAACCGGGAACCTGGCAACAAGGGAGAGTCCCCCCACCTGCACATCAGTCATCCATCACCAGGCTCGACCCCTACGGCTTTGGGAGTCCCCAGCTTGGGCGGAAGCCCCGATCCATGCTAGCTGGCTGGTGGGTAGCCCACCCCCGCCCTGGTCGGAAGAGTTAGGTGGCTCCCCATCGCGCACACCTCCCACTA
Source organism: Calotriton arnoldi (assembly GCA_963921515.1). Classification (NCBI taxonomy): domain Eukaryota; kingdom Metazoa; phylum Chordata; class Amphibia; order Caudata; family Salamandridae; genus Calotriton; species Calotriton arnoldi. The sequence continues at coordinate 1,458,860 of CAWUFW010002287.1, forward strand.
AGAGGAGCCGAGGTCCCATCCCTGCTCTGCTGCTCGAGAAGTGCTTCTTCTCGGTTGCCCGAAGCCCAGTTAGGTCAGGATTGTGCCCAGGGCAACAGGGCTTTCAGAGGTGGTCCCAGCCCGAGGAGGCACTGCCGTTCAGTTTCCCCACTGCCGGGTCATGCTGGTTGAGAGTGGGTTCCGTCTCAGGGGGGCCTACTGCTGTGCCCCTTCCAGAGGGGCAGAGGGCTGGGGCTGCCCCCATCCCCAGAGCCTTGCACGTTCATCAGTTGTTTCCTCCCCAGTGGAGGAGCGCACACCACACCCAGTCCGCACCCTAGTGCCCCAGCGGCTGTGGACCGCTCCACCGGCCAGGGCGTGCTAGGGCAAGGCCAGCCCATGGGCCTACAGTGTGCATGTTCCATCTGGGAGGCAACCAAGGGTATTATGCTGGTGCCATCCGCCACGCAGCCTCGTATCAGACAGTTCCTGGCAGGGTGGAAGTTGTTTGTCTTTAAACAACGGCCAAGGCTGGCAAAGCAGTCCATCCCTAAACAGACCTAGCGTGCACAATCGATTGGAGTACATAGCGCCAGCTGGGATCTCCCCTGGCAGGCCGCCCTGCACCTGGATGCCAGCTTTGCATCCCTGCCTGCTCCCAGGGAAGGCAGGCTTGGAAGAAAGGCCCACCTGAAAGAGCTAGGAGGCAGGTTTGTACCCAGGACCCTGGGCGCCCTGGCGGGCAGGCCCAGGTCCTGGCTTTGCCTGCCTCAGAATCGCCAGACCTCAAGGGGGTTCACGATACCCTCTCCCTAGTAATCTGGAGAGAGAGGGGACCGATGGCGTCAATGTGCCCGGCTTCCTGGAGCCCTGGCTCGGCTTGGGGAAGCAAATGAGCCCCCCACTGGTACTTCCACGGTGGCTCTGCCATGTGGTAGTGCCATTGGAAAGCATTGCGTGCAACCAGATGGCCAGGCTTGAAGAACAGCCATCTGGTCACACTGTGCCTTAATGAACAGGGCTTTCTCTTGTCCTTGGAGGGGACGGGGGCTCTGTGGCCCGGGGGCTCGGAGTCCCACCTGGGACTCATGCATGTGGCTGCGAGGGGGGCCCGATGGGCCTCCAACCTGGGGCCCAAAGTCACCTTAACACGCAGGCATGGGACAGGCTGGGGGATGCAGGCGTGGGGCAGGCCGGGGGACAGAGCCCAGTGGGGCCACGGTCCCAGTCAGGGCTCCTGGGACCAGATGCACAGGGAAGGTCTCCCCGGGCCCATGGGACCCTATCCCGAGTGCTTTGCCTTAGGGTGGGTTGGGGCGGAGCCAAGGATGGGGGTACCCACCCCAGGGCCCCGGTTGGAGCTCCTGGACACGGCCAAGCAGGGGAAGCCTCCCCAGGCCGGATGAACCCTGTCCCGGGTGCTCTGTCACACAGAGGGCCCGAGGATGGAGCCCAGGACGGAGGTGGGCCAGTCCTGGGCCAGCTGGTCACTGGTTGAGAACCGCCAGACCCCAAGGGGGTATGGAATACCCTGTCCCTAGTAATCCGGGGGAAGGCTACTCACCTTTCTTGTACTCCGCGCACATGGAGGGTCAGAGGGGACCACGGCACAAACACATCCAACCTCCTAGGGCCCTGCCTGGGCTTAACAAATCCAATGATCCCTTATTAGGACTTCCAGGGCAGCTGGGATGGCAGCTTCCACTGAGCCTGCTCTCAGGGAAGGCAGGCTCAGTGGAAAGGCTCATCAGTAGGTCTGGGAGGCAGTCGTCGGCCCGGGTCCCTGGGGAGTCCAGCAGCCTGGCCCTGGTAGCACCTAGCTAAGAATCGCTGGACCACTAGAGGGTCTGGAGTAACCTGTTCCTAATAATTCAGAGGAAGGCTATGACCCTTAGTATTCCATGCGCACCGAGAGACAGAGGGAACCACCAACACAAATGCACTCACACTTCCTGGGCTTACAGAAGCAACTGAGCCCTCATTAGGAATTCCAGGACAGCTGGGATGTCCACTTCATGTCTCTGCCTGCTCTCAAAGAAGTCAGGCTCAGAGGAAAGGTCCATCAGGCAGGGCTGGGATGCAGGAGCAGACCCGAGCCCCTCTGGGCCACGATGGGTGGGCCATGACCCTGGCTTCGCCCAGCTCAGAATCATTGGACCTTAAGGGGGCCTGAGGTACCCTCTCCCCAGTAATCTGGAGGAAAAAACCCCTTTCTTGTAATTCTTGCGGACCAAGTGACAGAGGGGACCGAAGGCTTGAATACACCCAGCCTCCTGGAGCCCTGGCTGGGATTGAGGAAGCAAAGGAGCCCCTACCAGGACATCCAGGGCAGCCCGGCCATCTGGTAGCGCCATTGAAAAGCATTGAGCACATCCAGATGGACAAGGGGCTCTACGCAACCAGATGACTAGGGTCGAAGAATGAGCATCAGGTCGTGTTGTGCCTCAACAACAGGGCTTCTGCTTGTTCCTGGAGGAGACTGGGACTCTGCAGCCCGGGGGGCTCAGAACCGCTTCCTGGGCCTAAGGCACAGGGCTTCGAGGGGTCCCCTGACTTAGCTCCGACCCGTGGCCTGCAGGCATCTTAACATGCAGGTGAAAGGGGTAAGGTCTCCCTAGGCCCGATAGACCCCATCCCAGACCCTTGGCAGTGCGGCAGGCTGGGGGACGGAGCCCAGGGTGGGAGTGCCTTTCCCGGGCCCGGTCAGAGTTCCTGGACACAGCCAAGCAAGGGTAGGCTCCCCGGGCCCGATGGACCCACATCGTGGGCCCTTGGCAGGGCGGCAGGCTAGAGGACAGAGCCCAGGGCAGGGGCATCCATCACGGGGCCCAGCAGGGCCTCCGGCCCGGTAGGAGCTCTTAGACAAGGCTGGCGGGGGAGGCCTTCCCGGGCCCGCGGAAGCCTGTCCCAGGGGCTTGGCCATGTGGTGGGCCAGAGGACAGAGCCCAGAATGGGGGGCGCCACCCCTGGGCCCACCGGGGCCCCGGTCGGAGTTTCTGAACCAGGCCAAGCAAGGGAAGCCTCCCCGGGCCCGATGGACCCCCGTCCTGGGTTTTTGGCAGTGCAGCAGGCCAGAGAACAGAGCCCAGGGCAGGGGTGTCCACCCCGGGACCTGGCAGGGCCCCAGGGCCCATTCGGAGCTCCTGGGCCTAGTCACGCCAAAGAGGACTCCCTCGGCCTGGGCTCTGTTCTCTGGCCTGTGAAGACAAAGCCCAGGATAGAGGGCCCCCACCCTGGGGCCTGCCGGGGCCCTGGTCAGAGCTTCTGAACCAGGCCAAGCAGGGGAAGCATCCCCGGGCCTGATGGACCCACGTCCCGGGCCCTTGCCTGGGTGGCAGGCTGGAGGATGGAGCCCAGGGTGGGAGGGCCCACCCTGGGGCCCAGCAGTGGCCCCAGGGCCTGGCCAGAGCTCCTGGACCCGGCCAAGCAGTGGAGGCCTGCAGGAGCCCATCCCAGAGGCTTGGCTGTGCGGTCAGCCAGAAGACGGAGTACAGCATGAGGGGCACCCACCCTGGATCGTGCCGGGGCCTTGGTTGGAGCTTCTGAACCAGGCCAAGCAGGGGAAGCCGCCCCTGGCCCGATGGACCCCGTGCTGGGTATTTGGCAGTGCGGCAGGCCTGTCAGAGCTCCTAGGCCCAGCCAAGCAGGGGAGGCCTTCCCGGGCCTGCAGGAGTCTGTCCCAGTGGCTTGGCCATGCGGTGGTCCAGAATTCGGAGCCCAGGATGGGGGAGCACCTACCACAGGTCCCACCAGGGCTCCGGTCAGAGGTACAAAACCAGGCCAAGCAAGGGAAGCCTTCCCAGGCCTGATGGACCCCTTTCCCAGGCCCTTGGCAGGGTGGCAGACTGAAGGACAGAGCCCAGGGCAGGGGTCTCTGCCCTAGGGCCTGGCGGAGTTCGCTCAGAGCTCCTGGGCCCGACCACGCTGAGGAGGGCTCCCTGGGCCTGTAAGAGCCCATCCCAGGGGCTTGGCTATGCAGTGGGCCAGAAATTCAGAGCCCAGTATGAGGGGCCCCCACCCTGGGGCCCTCTGTGGCCCCGGTCAGAGCTTCAAAACCAAGCCAAGCAGGGGAAGCCCCCCGGTTCCGATGGACCCCCATCCCAGGCCCTAGGGAGTGGGGCAGGCCGGAGGACAGAGCCCAGAGTGGGAGCGCCTGCCCTGGAGCCTGGTGGGCCTCGGTCGGAGTTCCTAGACCAGATCACACAGGGGAGGCCTTCATGGGCCCACGGGACCCCGTCCCGGGCACTCTGCCACGTGGCAGGCCCGAGGAAAGCAATCAGGATGGGGGGCCCCAACCCTAGAGCCCGCCAGGGCCCCAGTACTGGGCCATCTGGTTGCTGTCTGGGAAGCGAAAGACAAAGGAGGAGGGGGGGGTCCAAGGGAAATTTCAAGACCGGCGAGGACAAATTCCCCAGACATAATTGCAAAACACAAAAAGTCCTTGGGTCTAAAGTGCTAGCACCAAAAGGGACTACAGCAGAGATATCTTGTTGCTAGTGGGGGAGTCCTTTAATTAGGACGAAATCCCATCACCCACCGAGGTGGCATGCTTCATCATCTGGAATTCTCCTCTTGGCGGAGACTCCTAGCCCCGCCAAGGTCTACAACCCCCCTCACTGTGAGGGAGGAGCTCAGGGATGTTTTAAGATTCCTACTCTACACAGGATATGCTAAAATCCTCAAGATGTGAAACATAAAACTGGTTGAGTAACGGGCGCAGTGCAGAGAGAAGAATCTCAAAGTGTGAGTTTATGTGATGCTAAAACTAACTACTAAGAGCGAAAAAAACTTTATTGGCTCACTCCTAGTGTTAGGATTAAAAACAGTGCACCTGCAGTATGGAAAGATAGTTACTGCATGTGACAGATGAAACAGGTCTACATGTTTCGGCCAAGTCGACCTAGAAAGGTGTCATGGCCTTCTTCAGGACCTATAGACAAAGTGCAACTGCGTGGGCTGTGTGAGACTGTGAAAAGTAGTCAAATTGAAAGGTAATCAAAATAGATACAAAACCAGAACGGATGTCGCAGCTCTTGTACCGCCCGGGGTACCGACGGCCAGAGCAGTGCCTCCCTCGTGAGCTGTTGCCAGGCTGGGGCGAGGCCTCTTATCCTTAATCAACGGGTAAAAACAGTAAATCGTGTTCACCAAAAGTGGATTACTGGTTTTATATAAAAAGATTAAATAATTTATAATAATTCAATGATTAATATTTAACTTATTTTATTTTAAAGAATTTTTTAATTAAGCCTTATATGTCAAAGCAGGTTTTTCTGCATGACCGTTAACAAACTTTCTTTGTTGGTGGAAAAGGCCTTTATCTCCAAGGCAAGTTTAGACTCCAGGATTACACAGGGAGAGTCTGGGATTAATCCAGAAAGACTATGCAGCAGAAAGAAAAAAAAAACTCTAGTTCAGAATACACCTTCCTGCCACCCAGGCTAGTCTACAAGGTGAGTAGCAGAAGTAAATCTGAGCAGGAACACAAGAAAGTCGAAGAATTCCAGATGAATCCATCGAGAAAGCAAGCAACAAGCATGACTGTCATGAAAGCTGGACCCATTTCAGACCCTTTATTTAGTACTTTGTAGGATGTGAGCCTAGAAAGAAACAGGTAGCAAATATACTATACATGTTCGGTTAAAGATCATGCATGCAACAGAATTCAACTCAACCCTCAATTCATTGTGCTAGTGTAGGCCAAAACACAGTCATCGTCACCATGGAGATGTGCCTGAAGCTGTAGAGGGAACCACGGTCAAACACTGCAGTGAACTTCTCAAGGAGGAGCCCTGGCTCTACTGCAGTGGGTTTTCAGCCCCCAACACAACAGCTGCAAGGAGAATAGGGTAAGGAGTAATTCCTTATGTTATACTTTTGTTAAAAGCTTTTAAAGAATTTACATAATTAAACACAAAATGTAATTACATTTAGTAAATAATAAATATAAATAAGCTAGTTTCGGTGGGAATTTTGACGTGTTTAAACAATAATATCCATAAAATAATTAAATATATTATTTAAATATTTAATAAAGATTTCCTTTTATGAGTAAATGTGCTGTAATATTTAGTTTTTTAGTTCTAGGTTATTAACAATTATTTCATATTAAGTTACACATTTATTTTATATTAAAATATTTTCTAATTTTTTAATAAATGAATCAACTGTGCTCATTTTCTCTATACTTTGCCATAGGGAGATTTCCGCCCCTGTGGTGGTGATCTCCGTCTGTGAAAAGTTACTAGTAGTAACTTTACACTCATAAATGTGCTTTTAGATGTCTCCATCCCCTCGGTTCAGGTGTTGGCAACATGTAAGTGTACACTTAGATGTAAATCTACACTCAGAAATGGTGAATAGCACAAAATTATAGAGTTACATCTAAGTGGAAGAGTAAATTTACAAGTGAGTACGTCTGCACTTGAAAAACTACCTGTGTGAATAGGACCCATAGTCCAGCTTTGGCAACATTGCGATGTAAACTAGAATTTACAGGGTAAATCTAAACTTTTGAAGGTTCAATAAAAACAGAGTTTAAACAAAATACGACAATAAGAGCTGTCAAATACTTGGAACATTCAACTTGACAAGAGTTCTTATATCTGTATGCCATTGAATCACTGCCTTTCTGCTTCCTAATTGGTTTAATTGATTTGAGACTGGACATACTGCTAAAGTTGTTTCCTTCCAAGGTGTCTTAAATGTATTTGACCATGTATTCCTCACAGTTGTCAGGATTGGCAATAGGGATAATCTTATCATCAGAGCAAGCTAATTACTTCTTAAAAATGTGAATGTAGAAATCAACAGTGAAAAGTTGGAGGGACAATGTCTGCAGAGCTAAGAAGATGCATTGGATTTCACATGCATATTTTTTTGTACCTTCTTATTTTTTTGATTGAGAGAAAACATATATCATTTGTCTTAAATTAGCAGGTTATTCTGCAGGTAATTGAATCTGTCGAAATTTAGGCAAATCCCAAATTATGCAGAATCTCTTTTACAGATGCAAAATGGCATAATTCCAGCAGCCGTGCAGATAACTTACTCATTTGGTCTATGAATTCCAAAGATCACATTGCACTGTTGTACATCTGTAGTAACGACAGGACTCCGGAACGTGAAAGTCCAGTAATGTTTATTGTAGAAGTACAGCGCTGATCCCACAGACAGGGAATAAGTGCGACAACACACAGCACCACAGATCTTTTCCAACTGCCAAACCTCAACCGTCTTTTCTCCGTGTGTGTCACAGCGCGAGCCAAAGATCAACACGGGCTGTGACATCACAGAGTGTCCACGAGCAAACGACAGCATGGACAAAATACTACATATCTCTTTTCCTTATAAAGAAAAACCAGAAACAAAAGGGAGAGGAGAAAGAGGAGAAAAGAGCAAGAAAATGAAAAGGAAAGAGCAAAATGGAAATATATACATGAAAAATGAAATAGAACATGATAGGCCAAAGGCAGGCGGAGACCAGAAGAGACAAACTCCAAAAAAGAGCTTGCAGAAAGAAGAGCAAGGGGGCTACCTGAATCTAGCAGGCAGTCTAACATCCCTTACACTTCTTCTGGGAGGAACATGAGGAATGTTGTCTAGACCAGAGTTGCTCTGATTTCCGCTTGCGGCCTCAATGATATCAGTACCTGTACAATGTGGATATTTGTCCTGCGAACGAGAATCAACTTTTACAATTTTATTCATATTCCACCAGTTGCATACATTAATGCGAACGGCATTGCCACAGATTTTGTCAATGCGGACAGGTTCACTGAACTTGGATTCACCTTTCTTTACAAAGACAGACTTTTTTATCTTTACAAAATCACCCACAGCAAAACTCTTTGTAGAAACATTTTTCTTTTTGTCAAAATAACATTTTTGTTTGGCTTCAGTAGATTCGACCTTGTTTCTGACTATTACATCTAATTCCTGTGCTGAAACGCTTTGCTTAAACCATTTGAACATCCATGCTGGTCTGAATTCAGAACATGGTTTCCTGCCTTTTAACAATTCAAATGGTGAAACCCCTGTATAGGAGTGTGGTGTGGTTCTGTAAAACCACAGCATGGTCCTAGCTGCTACTGGTATAACTTTATTGTGTGAAATTGCCCATTGTATGCAATCACCAATCACCCTGTTTAAGCGCTCAACCAAACCATTGGTTTGTGGGTGATAGAGAGAGCTCTTGAGATGATTTATGGAAGATTCCTTTAAAAATGCATCAACTTAAGAAGATACAAATTGTACACCATTGTCATAGACTATGGTTTTGGGAAACCCCTCCTGCATAAAAATATCTTAAAGAAATTCTACAATTTCCTTTGAGTCAGCCTTGGCAACGGATTTGACCTCAGGCCACTTTGAGTAGTAGTCGGCCAAGACTATGGCGAAACGTGACTGGTGAGGTAAAACATGGAAAGGTCGCAAAACATCAATACCCAGTTTTTCCCATGGGTTGTTGGGCAAAGGAATGGGAATCAAAGGGGGATTAGAAATCCGCAACGCCTTGTCACTACTTGAACAAATAGCACATTCATGTACCATGGTGTCAATGTCACGGTCCATCTGGGGCTACCAAAAATACTCACGCACTCTACGTTTAGTGAGCGTAGCTCCCAAATGTCCTTCAAGTGCCTTGGACAAAAGAATATTTCTGAGGTCATAGGGAGGGATAATTTTCTCTTGCCTGATAACAAGGTCATCTTCAACTGACAATTCGTCACACACTTTTACAAAAGGTTGGATGTCACTACTCACATTTTTTTCTCTGGGCCACCCTTCAACAATATATTTACTAACACATTTCAGGGTTTCATCATTTTGCATGGCTTTTTTCCAATCACTTTCATCAATAGCACAAATATGCTGTAATTCCACAGTGGCAACTAAGCAATCTTCAAAATCATCATCACTACAATGTTTGCCTCCTTGTAGGAAGCTGGCTCTGTATATACTATACCAAAGTGAGGTATAGTGTGCACAGAGTCCAGTGGATCCCCAAAGGTAGGCAGAGGTAAAGTTAGATAGCACCTCACTCTCTATTTGTGGTAGTGTGGTCGAGCAGTAAGGCAGTAGCAGAGGACAGTGTTAAGCATTTGTTGTACCCACTCAATCAGCAAATGATTTCACACACTCAAAGACTGAACTTCAGACCAATTGGTTTTGTATAAAAATATTCTTTTAGTTATTTTATTTCCTAGATCCAAGCAAGCCTGGCACAGGTAAGTTGATAAATACTTTGCAGTAAATATACAGTTTGAAATGCAGAAGTAAGTGTAATTTGAAATGGTTACAGTTTGAATTACTGGTAATGCAATACTGTGAAATGCTGTACATATACGTTGTATCGATTTTGCAATAAGAATTACAGGTAAGTTACTTTTACGTTACTTTTGAGATTACTTTTTAGATTACTTTTTCTACTCAGTGTGATATGCCTAGATAACACAATGGGACACTTCCTAGAGAAAAGGTAAGTAAAATCAGTTTTGCACAATTGTTATTTTTCTGGTTTCCATACAAATCAACTCCACACTTAGAACTTTTTTCAGAGAAAACCAGTCAATAGGTTCCTATGGCGAGAAATGAAGTTAACGGTTACCAGGTAAGTAATCGGTCTTTGGAGTTGAGCTTCTGGGGTTAGAACAAGAATTCCCCCAGGGTCAAGGATGCACTCTCGTTACACCCTCAGCGACACTAGGGCGGCCGGGTGCAGAGTGCTGAGGCCCAAAGTTATCCAATGGGGGATAGGGGGCCTCCGGTTGGTGGCTGCTGGCAAGCAGGCCACTTGGGTGTGGGAGCAAAGCTCCTGGACTTTAGCTCAGGGCAAATGGGGAAACAAAGTAGCACCAAAGGTGCACCCTCAGTGGCACTAGGGCGGCCGGGTGCAGGGTGCTGTTTCGACGTCAGGCGCTCAGTTGGTTTCAATGGGGAACATCCGGTTTATAAAGGCACTGCAGGCTCGGGGACAAAGGTCTTCTGGGTGTGACCACCACTTCGAGTGGTAAGTTGGGAAGTTAGGGGTTGGTTAGGCACCGTCGGTTTGGGCACACAAGGCTGTGGGGCGTCCGGTGCAGGGGTGCCTTTTGGGGTCGGATCTTCTTACCAGCTCCTGGTCGCGGTTGGGGGGACCTTCTGGATTTAGGCTGCAGGCGTCGGCTGGAGGCAGGTCAGGGGTCGCTGGATCTCGGGTCAGGATCGCTGGGGTGGCCACCTCGTGGTGTTTGCCCGCTCGGGCCGTGGACAGTGGGTGCAGAGTGGGGCAGTTCCGCGGTGTCCGGCAGGAGCCAGAGGGTGCAGATTAACAAATCCGGTGTTCACGGGAGACAGAGTCTTTGTAGTTGAAGGCAGGCAGGTCCTCCGGGGTTTTCGAGGTTGCTGGCTGCAGAACACACCGGGATTTCGCAGGAGCAGGTTCGAGGGGGAGACAGGCCGGTAGGGCTGGGGCCAAGTCAGTGGGTGTCTTCCTCTTGTTAGCTGCTGCACGGCTGTTTGGTCCTCCTTCTTCTTCTTCTTGTTGCAGGTTCTTGCCTGAGGAAGCAAGGTTCAAGGGTGCCCCTAAATACTAGATTTAGGGGCGTTACAGGTAGGTAAAAGGCAGGGACCAATGGGTCCCTTCCCTGGGGTGGGTACACCCCCTATTATGCCACCCTCCAGTGGGAGGGGGGCATGAGCCTGTCCCTGGTTGACTGAGTCCCCCCATCTTCAAGATGGCGTGGACTGAGAGTTGTGCTTCACCTCGCCTCCCCCACCTGAGGGGTGGAGTTGGCAGAGGTGGGCACACCTCTCTTCCTCACTTGTTTTTCCCACTGGTTCTCCCACCCAAAGTGGGGGTCAGAACCAGTGGGGACCAGTTGCTGAGAGCAGCAAGTGGCCTGGGGAAGCTCACAAAGGCGGCAAGCCTTTAAAGCTTCCCCTTCGTGAACCCTGCCCATCCTGGGGGAGGAGGCTTGGCACCTCGTCCCAGGATGTGCATTGTTTCAGGCCCCAGAGAGCAGCAGGCTCTCGACCCAGGGGTCCAGAAACATGTCTGGTGGTGGCAGCTGAAAGCAGCCACTCAGCTTGGACACTAGAGGTGGGTTCGTTTTCAGGGGGCATCTCTAAGATGCCCTCTGTGTGCATTTTTCATTAAATCCCACACTGGCATCAGTGTGGGTTTAATGTGCTGAGAAGTTTTATACCAAACTTCTCAGTTTTCAGTGCAGCCATTATGGTGCTGTGGAGTTCGTAATGACAAACTCCCAGCACCATATACTCTTAATGGCAGCACTGCACTTACAATGTCTAAGAATGGACTTAGACACTGTAGGGGTACAGGGCTCATGCACCTGTACCCTCACCACTGGTATAGTGCACCCAGCTAGAGGGGTGACTGATCTATGCGAGGGCAGTGGGTTGTAGGCATAGCACACATAGATGTGTAAGAATTCATCACAAAGTTGAGACACGCGAAATTCGTGTCCCAAAAGAGTTGCACAGCTGGATACACATTTGTGAAACAATTTTACAAGTACTCCATAGTGTTGCCAAAGTTCATCCAATTTTATTTCCATTTTTTAACCATTTAATCCGTCACGTCAAAGAGAGGAAGTTCAAATTTTTCACGCATTTAAATTACACAGGAATTGCCCATCCAGGCCTATTCACAGGCACGTAAGTGAACTCCATCCTCCAATACATATTAATTCACCCAATGCATTTCGTTCAAATTTCGACCTTCTTCAGGGGTATCTACAATGATTAAAAAAATATGCATCAATCACACACAATTTGAATACAATTAAAATTAATAATAACCCCGTGTCCTATGTGCATAACATTTCAAAAAATAAACATACATATCCTAAACTATAGTGCTTGCTGTTTAACTTTTCCTCCAATCAATCCCCACCTTGTGCACCCAAAATCAACCTCCCCAAACCGACAAACGAAATTAAAAAACGAAACTAAATAACCGTGAAACCACTCTTACTCTACTCCGAGCCGCTGGTGATTAACCCCTCAGTTATGTCATCCATCTAAGATTTCTCCCCATTGCCCCCGTTTATTCTCGTGGTCATTCAGTACAGCCGCTATTCAGTTCAAACATCACTGTAAAACCACCCTCGTAAACTCGTGTCTGTTGTTTTCAAACCAAATGAGTCCCCTCGGTTGTGCCGTTTATCTAAGTCTCTCCCCATCACCCCAGTTTGTACATTTAATTGTTCAGCAGTTGTTTACAACCGGAAAAATAATTAGCTCAAACAACGTTGTAAAACACGCAATAGTCCTCGTAACTGTTTATAAACCATGCGTCTATCTGAATCTCTCCCAAAACCCCTGTTTGTACCTTTAATCTTTTAACAATTCTTTGCCATCGGAAAACCACTCGGCTCAACTCACTCGGCTCAACCTCCGTTATGCAACCACCCCAGCTGACTCGTATCTGATTTTTAAACCCCACGTGTCTCCGCCTATTTTCACTGCTATGACGTTGTTCCCTAAACCCACCCACCACAAGTTTTTTGTATGATACCACTACTCCCCTTAATTAAGTCCTGAATACTAATACCTACGTGATGCTAAATAAAGTGCAATTACACCACATGAATTTATACAGTCCCCAAGAAAAAAACATTCGTGATGATATGATTTAACAATCCCCAAGATAAACATATGTGATAGTGTGATTTAACACTGCTAGTTCCAATACATTTTTTTTTATCATCAGTGATGTTTGTATTTTTGAGAGTCTTTGAACGTGACATTGACCATCCTTCATTTAACTGCTTAACTGCTTTGAACGTTCCGCGCCAGTGCGGAACGTTCTATTAAGCGGGCGGGGCCCGTCGGCCAATGGACGTGCGCAGCACTACCGAGGTAGTGCTCGCGACGGCCGTTGGCCGACAGAAGCACTTAAAGGGTTAAATCATGTTTTGTACTTTGGGGTGCTTTCAGGGTCGGAACGGCTTTAATACGATACATCTGAAAAAAGTCTTAAGCACACCTTGGTTTGCCAAAGTTCTAATTTAAATCCATTTGTCATGTTTAGCGTGCATTCACTCTATTATGCGCTCCGTTCCAAATGCGCAATGGGTAAGAATTCATCACAAAGTTGAGACACGCGAAATTCGTGTCCCAAAAGAGTTGCACAGCTGGATACACATTTGTGAAACAATTTTACACGTACTCCATAGTGTTGCCAAAGTTCATCCAATTTTATTTCCATTTTTTAACCATTTAATCCGTCACGTCAAGAGAGGAAGTTCAAATTTTTCACGCATTTAAATTACACAGGAATTGCCCATCCGGGCCTATTTACAGGCACGTAAGTGAACTCCATCCTCCATGTTTATTTTTTGAAATGTTATGCACATAGGACACGGGGTTATTATTAATTTTAATTGTATTCAAATTGTGTGTGATTGATGCATATTTTTTAATTATTGTAGATACCCCTGAAGAAGGTCGAAATTTGACCGAAATGCATTGGGTGAATTAATATGTATTGGAGGATGGAGTTCACTTACGTGCCTGTGAATAGGCCCGGATGGGCAATTCCTGTGTAATTTAAATGCGTGAAAAATTTGAACTTCCTCTCTTTGACGTGACGGATTAAATGGTTAAAAATGGAAATAAAATTGGATGAACTTTGGCAACACTATGGAGTACGTGTAAAATTGTTTCACAAATGGGTATCCAGCTGTGCAACTCTTTGGGACACGAATTCGCGTGTCTCAACTTTGTGATGAATTCTTACCCATTGCGCATTTGGAACGGAGCGCATAATAGAGTGAATGCACGATAAACATGACAAATGGATTTAAATTAGAACTTTGGCAAACCAAGGTGTGCTTCAGACTTTTTTCAGATACACAGAGATGTGTGCCATGTCGACTCTTCACTTTGTTCTGCACCAAAACACGCAGCCTGAAAAGGCAGTGTGTGTGTGTAAGGGTACAGGACCTCTAAGGGTGGCACAATAAGTGCTGCAGCCCTTAGAGGCCTTCTCTGGTCACAGTGCCCTGGGTACCTGTGGTACCATATACCAGGGGCTGACCTGTGGCCAGAGATGCCAATTGGGTTTAGGCTTCAATGCAGTTTTAGGGAAAGAACATAGGCCCTGGGTACCTGATTAGCAGGAGCCCAGGGCACACTCAGTCAAAGCACATCAGCAATTCAGCAAAAAGTGGGGGCAACCATGCAGAAAGAGGTCACTTTCTCACACACCCCCCCCCCAAATGAAAGAGGATGAGACTAACCTTTCCTTAGAGAGTCTTCATTTTCTAAGTGGAAGAACCTGGAATGTCCATCTGCATTGGCATGGGCAGTCCCAGGTCTGTGTTCCACTACAAAGTCCATTCCCTGTAGGGAGATGGACCACCTCAACAGTTTAGGATTTTCACCTTTCATTTGCATTAGCCATCTGAGAGGTCTGTGATCAGTTTGAACTAGGAAGTGAGTACCCATCAAGTATGGTCTCAGCTTCTTCAGGGACCAAACCACAGCAAAGGCCTCCCTCTCAATGGCACTCAAACGCTGCTCCCTGGGGAGAAGCCTTCTGCTTATAAAAGCAACAAGTTGGTCTTGGCCTTCATCATTGGTCTGGGATAGGATCGCTCCTATCCCTAGCTCAGAGGCATCAGTCTGCACAATGAACTGCTTGGCATAGTCTGGAGCTTTGAGAATTGGTGCTGAGCACATAGCCTCTTTCAGGGTGTCAAAAGCCTTTTGACAATTAACTGTCCAGTTTACCTTCTTGGGCATCTTCTTGGAGGGGTGTTCTGTGAGGGGAGCCACAATGGATCCATATCCCTTCACAAACCTCCTGTAGTACCCAGTCAAGCCAAGGAATGCCCTGACTTGGGTTTGGGTGGTTGGAGCTGCCCTGGCCTGGATCTTGGGCTGTAAGGGTTGTACCTGGCCTCCACCAACAAGGTGGCCTAAGTACACCACAGCTCCCTGCCCTATCTGGCATTTGGATGCATTGATAGTTAGGCCTGCAGTTTGCAGGGCATTTAAAACCTTCCCAAGGTGGATCAGGTGATCCTGCCAGGTGGAGCTAAAGACAGCAATATCATCTAGATAAGCTGCACTAAAGGACTAGTCTAATCAAGCAAGGACTTGATTCACCAACCTCTGGAAGGTGGCAGGGTCATTCTTTAAACCAAAGGGTATAACAGTAAACTGATAATATCCATCCGGTGTGGAGAATACTGTCTTTTCTTTTGCTCCTGGGGCCATGCCAATTTGCCAGTACCCTGCAGTTAAGTCAAAGGTACGTAGAAATTTGGCTGCACCCAATTTGTCTATCAACTCATAATCTCTTGGGATAGGGTGAGCATCTGTCTTGGTGACAGAGTTGAGCCCTCTATAGTCCACACAGAACCTCATTTCTCTCTTTCCACCCTGTGGATGAGGTTTGGGGACTAGAACCGCTGGGCTGGCCCAGGGGCTCTCAGAGGGTTCAATAACCCCTAACTCCAGCATCTTGCTGACTTCAGCTCTGATGCTTTCCTTGACTTGATCAGACTGTTGATAGATTTTGTTTTTGACAGGTGAACTGTCACCAGTGTCCACATCATGGGTACACCAGTTTGTCTGACCAGGGGTCAAGGAAAAGAGCTTTGCATACTGCTGCAAGACTTGCTTGCAATCAGTCTGCTGTTGGGCAGAGAGGGTGTCTGAAAAGACAACTCCATCTACTGACCCATCTTTTGGGCTGTATGAGAGGAGGTCAGGGAGAGGTTCACTCTCTGTCTCCTGATCCTCATCAGTCACCATCAGCATGGTGATGTCAGCCCTGTCATGGTAGAGTTTCAGGCGGTTCACATGGATAACCCTTTTGGGTGTCCTGCTTGTGCCCAGGTCAACCAAGTAGGTGACCTCACTCTTTTTCTCTAGGATAGGGTAAGGGCCACTCTGTCCTGAATTGCCCTTGGTGCCACTGGCTCCAAAACCCACACCTTTTGCCCAGTTTGAAATTCAACCAGTGTAGCCTTTTGGCCATACCAGTGCTTCTGAAGCTCCTGGCTGGCCTCAAGATTTTTGGATGCCTTTTCCATGTACTCAGCCATTCTGGACCTTAGGCCAAGCACATAGTCCACAATATCTTGTTTGGGTTCTTGGAAAGGCTTCTCCCAACCCTCTTTTACAAGACAGAGTGGTCCCCTCACAGGATGGCCAAACAGAAGTTCAAAGGGGGAAAACCCTACTCCCTTCTGTGGCACTTCTCTGTAAGCGAAAAGCAGGCATGGTAAGAGGACATCCCATCTCCTTTTGAGTTTTTCAGGGAGCCCCATAATCATGCCTTTCAATGTCTTGTTGAATCTCTCAACAAGGACATTGGTTTGTGGGTGATAGGGTGTAGTAAACTTGTACTGCACTCCACACTCTTTCCACATGTGTTTTAGGTAAGCAGACATGAAGTTGGAACCTCTGTCTGAAACCACCTCCTTAGGAAACCCTATCCTGGTGAAGACACCAATGAGGGCCTTGGCTACTGCAGGAGCTGTAGTAGTCCTAAGGGGAATTGCCTCAGGGTACCTAGTGGCATGATCCACTACCACTAGAATGAATTTGTTCCCTGATGCTGTGGGAGGTTCAAGTGGACCCACTATGTCCACACCTACCCTTTCAAAGGGAACCCCCACCACAGGTAGAGGTATCAGGGGGGCCTTTGAGGGGCCATCTGTCTTGCCACTGGCCTGACAGGTGACACAGGAGCTGACAAACTCCTTTACTTTTTGGTGCATCTGGGGCCAGTAAAAGTGGCTAACTAGCCTTTCCCAAGTCTTGGTTTGGCCCCGATGTCCAGCTAGGGGAATGTCATGAGCTAAACCTTGGAGAAACTCCCTGTACTTCTGAGGCACTACCACTCGCCTAGTGGCTCCAGGTTTGGAGTCTCTGGCCTCAGTGTACAGTAGTCCCTCCTCCCAATAAACTCTGTGGGTACCACTGACATCTCCTTTTTCCTGGGTAGCAGCTTGCTGCCTCAGGCTTTCAAGAGTTGGACAGTCCTGCTGTCCAAGGCACAGCTCTTCCCTAGAGGGTTCCCCTGGGCCTAAGAGTTAAACCTGGTAAGGGTCAAGCTCCATGGGCTCAGTTCCCTCTGGGGTGTCCAAGTCCTCTCCCTGAGGAGAGGGGTCCTGATCCGTTTGCTGTACAGAAGCTGGTTCCCCAGTCTTCTTACCTTTTCTCTTGGAAGGTTGGGTCATACTTTCAGGCTCCAACACTTCTTTTTCACCCTGTCTCTTGCTCTGTGCTCTTGTTTTCACACACACCAATTCAGGGATATCCAGCATTGCTGCATGGGTTTTTAGTTCAACCTCAGCCCATGCTGAGGTTTCCAGGTCATTGCCAAGTAGACATGAAGCTGGTAGCCTTGGAGAGACCACTACCTGTTTCAGGCCAGTAACCCCACCCAGTCTAATGTCACCATAGCCATTGCATGGTTAGTGGTAACACTGTCAGCATTGGTGACTGGGTAAGTTCTCCCAATCAAGTATTGCTCAGAGGAAACCAGTGTGTCTCTCACCATAGTGACACTGGCACCTGTATCCCTCAGAGCTTCTATCCTAGTTCCATTAATCCAAGGGTATTGTAAGTACTTTTTTAAGTTGGGAGGTCACACAGCTACAGTGGCAAACTCAACTTCCCCTTCTGAAACTAGAACTGCTTCAGTGTGCAACCCTATTTGCTCTTGGCACACTGTTGATCCCATCTGGAGACTTGCTACCCCAGGAGTAGCTGTAGTAGGACTAGGGGACTTCTTGTTTGGGCAATCAGCATCTCCAGTTAAGTGTCCCAACTTCTTACAGTTGTTACACCAGGCCTTTAAAGGATCAAAGTTCTTTCCCCTGTACCTATTAATGGACTGGGGAGAGTTTTGGGACCCACCCCCCTGTGCAGGTTTTTGGGGCCCTTTAGAAGACTCAGGCTTTTTATCTTGGGGATTCTCACCACCTTTCCCCTGGGGAGGTTTTGTAACCCCTTTCTTTTGGTCACCCCCAGTGGTTGTTTTTGTCACCCTTGCCTTGACCCAGTAGTCTGCCTTCTTTCCCAATTCTTGGGGAGAAATTAGACCTAGGTCTTCCAAATGCTGATGTAAGTTTTCATTAGTGCAATTACTTAAAATATGTTCTTTCATAAACAGATTGTAAAGTCCATTGAAATCATGCACATTGTGTCCAGTTAACCAACCATCTAGTGCTTTAACTGAGTAGTCTACAAAGTCAATCCAGGATTGGTTTTGGGTTTTGTGAGCCCCCCTGAATCTAATTCTGTATTCCTCAATTGTGAGTCCAAATCCCTCAATAAGAGTTCTCTTCATGAGGTCATAAGACCCAGCATCTACCCCTGTAAGGGTCAGGAGTCTGTCTCTGCAGTTACCAGAGTACACTTCCCAAAGGAGTGCCCCCCCGTGTGACTTCTTCACTTTTCTCATTTCACAAGCCCTCTCAGAGGCTGTGAATCATTTTGTGATATCATCACTCTTCATATTTAGGGACAATCCCTTTGGGGATTTTAGGATCATAAGATTGCTCTTTATCCTTATTAAGTAAATTGCTGCCACCATTGATGGGTGTTAGGCCCATCTCTGCTCTCTCTCTTTCTAGAGCCAGCAACCTGGTCTCTAGATCCAGTCTTTTGGTCAGCCTTACTAAAAGGCTGTCCTCCTCATTGAGGCTGTCCTCAATGTCCTCAGTGGTACCTGATCCACCTGTGTGGGCTCTAGGTACTGAGAGGTTGATTCTTGGAGTCAAGGGTACTTGGACCCTTCTCTCCCTAGGAAGTGGATGGGGTTGATCTACCAGGTCATCCTCTTCCACTTCTTCCTCATCTGACTGGTCTTCACCATTTTCAGATGGGTGGTCCTTAGCATACCCAGCCAGTTGTAAGTGTACTTTGAAATGGTTACAGTTTGAATTACTGGTAATGCAATATTGTGAAATGCTGTACATATACGTTGTATCAATTTTGCAATAAGAATTACAGGTAAGTTACTTTTACGTTACTTTTGAGATTACTTTTTAGATTACTTTTTCTTCTCAGTGTGATATGCCTACTTATCACACTGGGACACTTCCTAGAGAAAAGGTAAGTAAAATCAGTTTTGCACAGTTGTTATTTTTCTGGTTTCCATACAAATCAACTCCACACTTAGAACTTTTTTCAGAGAAAAACAGTCAATAGGTTCCTATGGAGAGAAATGAAGTTAACGGTTACCAGGTAAGTAATCGGTCTTTGGATTTGAGCTTCTGGGGTTAGAACAAGGGTTCCCCCACGGTCAAGGATGCACTCTCGTTACACCCTCAGCGGCACTAGTGCAGCCGGGTGCAGAGTGCTGAGGCCCAATGCTATCCAATGGGGGATAGGGGGCCTCTGGTTGGTGGCTGCTGGCAAGCAGGCCACTTGGGTGTGGGAGCAAAGCTCCTGGACTTTAGCTCAGGGCAAATGGGGAAACAAAGTAGCACCAAAGGTGCACCCTCAGCGGCACTAGGGCGGCTGGGTGCAGGGTGCTGTTTCAACATCGGGCGCCCTGTTGGTTTCAATGGGGAACCTCCGGATTATAAAGGCACTGCAGGCTCGGGGACAAAGGTCTTCTGGGTGCGACCACCACTTCGAGAGGTAAGTTGGGAAGTTTGGGGTTGGTTAGGCATCGTCGGTTTGGGCACACACGCCCATGGGGCATCGGGTGCAGGGGTGCCTTTTGGGGTCGGATCTTCTTACCAGCTACTGGTTGGGGGGACCTTCTGGATTTAGTCTGCAGGTGTCGGCTGGAGGCTTGAGGCAGGTCAGGGGTCGCCGGATCTCGGGTCAGGATCGCTGGGGTGACCTCCTCATGGTTTTGCCCACTCGAGCTCGGGCCGTGGACGGCGGGGGAAAGAGTGGGGCGGATCCGCGGAGTCCGGCAGGAGCCAGAGGATGCAGATGAACAAATCCGGTGTTCACGGGAGACAGAGTCTTTGTAGTTGAAGGCTTGCAGGGCCTCCGGGGTTTTTGAGGTTGCTGGCTGCAGGACACACCGGGATTTCGCAGGAGCAGGTCCGAGGGGGACACAGGCCGGTAGGGCTGGGGCCAAGTCAGTGGGTGTCTTCCTCTTGTTAGCTGCTGCACGGCTGTTCGGTCCTTCTTTTTCTTCTTCTTGTTGCAGGTTCTTGTCTGAGGAAGCAAGGTTCAGGGGTGCCCCTAAATACTAGATTTAGGGGCATTACAGGTAGGTAAAAGGCAGGGACCAATGGGTCCCTTCCACGGGGTGGGTACATCCCCTATTATATAAAGGGTAAAGATGTAGCTAGAATCAAGCTAAACATTTATACTTGGTGTTTCATACAGGCTAAAGATTCAGACAACACAATTGTCAATGAAAGTACAGAATAAAACATACATATATACAACCAGGAATTCTGTTTTTTGTTTCAAAAGATCTTTTTTTATTTTTATTATTTATTCATTATTTGTTCATGCTTTCTTATTTTTATTTTTTCTTCTTCTCAATGATTTAATACAAAATTACATGTACAATACAATGATATACACTCATGAAACATATATAGACAAACCTACATATAAATTACAAACAAATACGAAAAAATAGTTAAAAATACATCATCCATAAAACACAATGATACAAAAGATGGAGAAGGTGGATTATTAAAAAGAATTATTTCCAAGCAGGCGGTAGAAAACCCCTACGCGCGTTTCGGCAATGTTGCCTTCATCAGGAATGACCGTCTTAACTTTCTCTATAACATAAACATATAATGAATATTTGTCAAAGAACTTATAGTTATAAGCCTGGGTTAAACACTCTTATTTATTTTGAGCAGAGCATGCTTCATTAGCTAATAAACTGTGCAGGTGCGCTAGAGGACAATAAACTATAAAACAAAAGGAATTTAAAGGCATACCAGATCAAGATTTCAATTACTGTGACAACAATTTAATGAAGAAGTATCCTTATATCCCGAAGCAAAGAATAATATTTGTGCATATAGAAAAGAAATGAAGAAGAGTATAAAGTACTATATTAGTGCTGCAATCTAAAGATATTTAATCATTAGTGTCCCAAGTTGGTAAAATCCAACTCTCAAATATTGCTCAGTATACCCTTAATGGTTATAGTATTATAATTGTGGAATATTTAGCAACTATACCTGTTGTAAATAAGGTCAAGGGCTCTCTTTTTGTTAAAAAAGGAGGAGAAGAATCCTATATGAGCAAGATGTTGTCTGTAGCAGGATAAACAAATCTGTCAATATGAAGATGTAAAATTACATTTAAAGTCCATCATAATGCTGTGTATTAAATAATATTCTCACTAGTGAATGAATACTTACTGCCAATTAGCAGATGCTCATGGCTAGTATTTATTGATGATAATATATTAAAAGCACTGTGAGTCACTGTTTATAGTATACCTGTAAATAACAGAAACCATCATTATTGCATATACCTTATTAAGTGGTTCTGTTCACTAAATCATTACTACGATATAACTTGAAACTTACTTGTACAATGTAAAAATGCATTTACATCTTTCTTTGAAAGGTGACGATAATAGAGATAAAGGAAGTGGTGTTGTTGATCACAAATGATCAGTAAATGACATCTCCTAAAATAAATTAAAGCAATAATGCTGTTATCACCAACTAAAAATAGGAGTTACATACATCACATGTAGTATCTTTGGTTAGATACAATTAGGAACAGTCTATAGTTCAAAATGAGGGAACAGTCTCTTTGTCAAATACTGTTCTATTATTGTATCTGGAAAGATGCAGTTAGTGTGTTGCGAGTTTGTCAATAATCTAGACAGACTCGATAGATGTACTAAAATGATATCTTCTTTATATAGCGGCTCCCACCTTATTATTTCTAAGTGATCGGTGGTAAATACCTCGCTTCCTCAGTTTTAAAAAAACAAATAAACGAAAGAACGGGGAAATTAATAGAAACTTGTGACGGCTACCTTACTATATAGATACAACGAGCCTAAGGTCTGATATGTCTACAATTCCTATTCTATCAAGCATAGTACTTACCAACACGAAGAGTTCGTGTCTTCTTGGACTGAAGAGGGCAGGATATCCGACGATAGTTTGCCGACCCAGAGATCCCGCATTTTATCTTTCCTCCTGCGTTAATTAGATGACGTCGAATTCGACGTACATTACATGCGCGACCAGCATGTGGTGTGGAAATAAACAACGGGCTAAAAAGTGTCAGCGCCATGTTGGTATGAGATTTAGATCATCGACATAAAATATACAAGCAGTGTTTATATCACTGCAGAGATATATATAACGCTAATTACAGAATATGCGCTAACATCGAGTTTTAAATAGTATAGTTGCATATTCATATACAAAAATACATTCATTAGCCAGAGGAGATAGAATTAAATAAACAACGGGCTAAAGAGTGTCAGCGCCATGTTGGTATGGAATTTAGATCATCGATGTAAAATGTACAAGCAGTGTTTATATCACCGTAGAGATATATATCGCTAATAACAAAGTATGCGCTAACATCGAGTTTTAAATAGTATGGTTGCATATTCATATACAAAAATACATTCATTAGTCAGAAGAGATAGAGTTGGACATATTTAACTAATTCATCAAGCCGGTAAGATAGAGACAACGGGCTTAACAAACCTCAGCGCCATGTTGGTGTAGAGTATAAATACTCAATCATATATATATACAGATAATGTATATGTCATTACAGGTTGCTATCTATGGCTGGAGAAAGAATGTAAATAGATACTTGATCTTATGACAATAGAGGTACATATTTCTATACTAAAGTTAGTTCATTAGTTTTTAAGCACATATAGTATAGTAAACCAGCCATATATTAGTGGTTGAACAATAATACTTGTTCCCATGGTGTTTCCAGATTCAGACCTCTATTGACAGTATCTAAAGTAAAGATCCAATAAACCTCGCGTTTTTTTCTTATTGCTTCATTACTATAGCCTTGTTTAGATGAAATTCTTTCAATTATGAACCATTTTATATCATCTTCAGAGTGGTTCATCATATTATAATGTTCAACTAGTGGGGCTGAGAATTTCTTTGTTCGAATCGCAGAGCGATGCTCAGTTAGCCACACATTAAGAGTCCGTGCTGTTTCGCCCGTATAGCCCAAACCACATGGGCAAACTAAAAGATATATAACATCTTTTGTTTTACAGTTGGAAATACATTGAGCTTTAATGGTATTTCCATTTAATTTGACAACATCTGTTTCTAAGGCTAGTGGGCAGACCTTGCATGTCCCACACCTAAAATTTCCGATAACTGGTGTGGACCCTACAATACTGGTGATCGCCAGCATTTATTAACAACCAAAAATAATAAAAAAACAGACAAAGCAGAATTAGTATTTGTCACACGACATTCTATATTAAATGCCCAAATCAGACAGATCATTTCATCTAATTGGCATATTCTGAATACAAATAAAGAAAAACAAGATAAATTGCCTAAACCACTATATGCCTATAGAAAAAACAAGAACTTCAAAGACTTGGTAGTGAGGTCACGCATGCCCCCAAAAAACAGCTCATACAGAGAAGTATTGTAGGGTCCACACCAGTTATCGGAAATTTTAGGTGTGGGACATGCAAGGTCTGCCCACTAGCCTTAGAAACAGATGTTGTCAAATTAAATGGAAATACCATTTAAATGAACCACTCTGAAGATGATATAAAATGGTTCATAATTGAAAGAATTTCATCTAAACAAGGCTATAGTAATGAAGCAATAAGAAAAAAACGCGAGGTTTATTGGATCTTTACTTTAGATACTGTCAATAGAGGTCTGAATCTGGAAACACCATGGGAACAAGTATTATTGTTCAACCACTAATATATGGCTGGTTTACTATACTATATGTGCTTAAAAACTAATGAACTAACTTTAGTATAGAAATATGTACCTCTATTGTCATAAGATCAAGTATCTATTTACATTCTTTCTCCAGCCATAGATAGCAACCTGTAATGACATATACATTATCTGTATATATATATGATTGAGTATTTATACTCTACACCAACATGGCGCTGAGGTTTGTTAAGCCCGTTGTCTCTATCTTACCGGCTTTATGAATTAGTTAAATATGTCCAACTCTATCTCTTCTGACTAATGAATGTATTTTTGTATATGAATATGCAACCATACTATTTAAAACTCGATGTTAGCGCATACTTTGTTATTAGCGATATATATCTCTACGGTGATATAAACACTGCTTGTACATTTTACATCGATGATCTAAATTCCATACCAACATGGCGCTGACACTCTTTAGCCCGTTGTTTATTTAATTCTATCTCCTCTGGCTAATGAATGTATTTTTGTATATGAATATGCAACTATACTATTTAAAACTCGATGTTAGCGCATATTCTGTAATTAGCGTTATATATATCTCTGCAGTGATATAAACACTGCTTGTATATTTTATGTCGATGATCTAAATCTCATACCAACATGGCGCTGACACTTTTTAGCCCGTTGTTTATTTCCAAACCACATGCTGGTCGCGCATGTAATGTACGTCGAATTCGACGTCATCTAATTAACGCAGGAGGAAAGATAAAATGCGGGATCTCTGGGTCGGCAAACTATCGTCGGATATCCTGCCCTCTTCAGTCCAAGAAGACACGAACTCTTCGTGTTGGTAAGTACTATGCTTGATAGAATAGGAATTGTAGACATATCAGACCTTAGGCTCGTTGTATCTATATAGTAAGGTAGCCGTCACAAGTTTCTATTAATTTCCCCGTTCTTTCGTTTATTTGTTTTTTTAAAACTGAGGAAGCGAGGTATTTACCACCGATCACTTAGAAATAATAAGGTGGGAGCCGCTATATAAAGAAGATATCATTTTAGTACATCTATCGAGTCTGTCTAGATTATTGACAAACTCGCAACACACTAACTGCATCTTTCCAGATACAATAATAGAACAGTATTTGACAAAGAGACTGTTCCCTCATTTTGAACTATAGACTGTTCCTAATTGTATCTAACCAAAGATACTACATGTGATGTATGTAACTCCTATTTTTAGTTGGTGATAACAGCATTATTGCTTTAATTTATTTTAGGAGATGTCATTTACTGATCATTTGTGATCAACAACACCACTTCCTTTATCTCTATTATCGTCACCTTTCAAAGAAAGATGTAAATGCATTTTTACATTGTACAAGTAAGTTTCAAGTTATATCGTAGTAATGATTTAGTGAACAGAACCACTTAATAAGGTATATGCAATAATGATGGTTTCTGTTATTTACAGGTATACTATAAACAGTGACTCACAGTGCTTTTAATATATTATCATCAATAAATACTAGCCATGAGCATCTGCTAATTGGCAGTAAGTATTCATTCACTAGTGAGAATATTATTTAATACACAGCATTATGATGGACTTTAAATGTAATTTTACATCTTCATATTGACAGATTTGTTTATCCTGCTACAGACAACATCTTGCTCATATAGGATTCTTCTCCTCCTTTTTTAACAAAAAGAGAGCCCTTGACCTTATTTACAACAGGTATAGTTGCTAAATATTCCACAATTATAATACTATAACCATTAAGGGTATACTGAGCAATATTTGAGAGTTGGATTTTACCAACTTGGGACACTAATGATTAAATATCTTTAGATTGCAGCACTAATATAGTACTTTATACTCTTCTTCATTTCTTTTCTATATGCACAAATATTATTCTTTGCTTCGGGATATAAGGATACTTCTTCATTAAATTGTTGTCACAGTAATTGAAATCTTGATCTGGTATGCCTTTAAATTCCTTTTGTTTTATAGTTTATTGTCCTCTAGCGCACCTGCACAGTTTATTAGCTAATGAAGCATGCTCTGCTCAAAATAAATAAGAGTGTTTAACCCAGGCTTATAACTATAAGTTCTTTGACAAATATTCATTATATGTTTATGTTATAGAGAAAGTTAAGACGGTCATTCCTGATGAAGGCAACATTGCCGAAACGCGCGTAGTGGTTTTCTACCGCCTGCTTGGAAATAATTCTTTTAATAATCCACCTTCTCCATCTTTTGTATCATTGTGTTTTATGGATGATGTATTTTTAACTATTTTTTCGTATTTGTTTGTAATTTATATGTAGGTTTGTCTATATATGTTTCATGAGTGTATATCATTGTATTGTACATGTAATTTTGTATTAAATCATTGAGAAGAAGAAAAATAAAAATAAGAAAGCATGAACAAATAATGAATAAATAATAAAAATAAAAAAGATCTTTTGAAACAAAAACAGAATTCCTGGTTGTATATATGTATGTTTTATTCTGTACTTTCATTGACAATTGTGTTGTCTGAATCTTTAGCCTGTATGAAACACCAAGTATAAATGTTTAGCTTGATTCTAGCTACATCTTTACCCTTTATGTAATTTTCCCTACAGCTAGCAAGCTCCATTGTTCTATGTAGGGGTCCCCTTTTTCCAAATCAATACATCCCCTATTATGCCACCCTCCAGTGGGAGGGGGGCATGAGCCTGTCCCTGGTTGGCTGAGTCCTCCCATCTTCAAGATGGCGTGGACTGAGAGTTGTGCTTCACCTTGCCTCCCCCACCTGAGGGGTGGAGTTGGCAGAGGCGGGCACACCTCTCTTCCTCACTTGTTTTTCCCACCGGTTCTCCCGCCCAAAGTGGGGGTCAGAACCAGTGGGGACCAGTTGCTGAGAGCAGCATGTGGCCTGGGGAAGCTCACAAAGGCGGCAAGCCTTTGAAGCTTCCCCTTCGTGAACCCTGCCCATCCTGGTGGAGGAGGCTTGGCACCTCGTCCCAGGATGTGTATTGTTTCAGGCCCCAGAGAGCAGCAGGCTCTCGACCCAGGGGTCCAGAAACATGACTGGTGGTGGCAGTTGAAAGCAGCCACTCAGCTTGGACACTAGAGGTGGGTTAGTTTTCAGGGGGCATCTCTAAGATGCCCTCTGTGTGCATTTTTCATTAAATCCCACACTGGCATCAGTGTGGGTTTAATGTGCTGAGAAGTTTGATACCAAACTTCTCAGTTTTCAGTGTAGCCATTATGGTGCTGTGGAGTTCGTAATGACAAACTCCCAGCACCATATACTCTTAATGGCAGCACTGCACTTACAATGTCTAAGAATGGACTTAGACACTGTAGGGGTACAGGGCTCATGCACCTGTACCCTCACCACTGGTATAGTGCACCCAGCTAGAGGGGTGACTGATCTATGCCAGAGCAGTGGGTTGTAGGCATGGGACACAGAGATGTATGCCATGTCGACTCTTCACTTTGTTCTGCACCAAAACACGCAGCCTGCAAAGGCAGTGTGTGTGTCTAAGGGTACAGGACCTCTAAGGGTGGCACAATAAGTGCTGCAGCCCTTAGAGGCCTTCTCTGGTCACAGTGCCCTGGGTACCTGTGGTACCATTTACCAGGGGCTGACCTGTGGCCAGAGATGCCAATTGGGTTTAGTCTTCAATACAGTTTTAGGGAAAGAACATAGGCCCTGGGTACCTGATTAGCAGGAGCCCAGGGCACACTCAGTCAAAGCCCATCAGCAATTCAGCAAAAAGTGGGGGCAACCATGCAGAAAGAGGGCACTTTCTCACACTCCTCCTTCAATTTCTTTACATTCCATAGGAAAACGTGAGAGAGCATCTGCACCGACATTTTTGCCACCAGGAATGTGTTCAACATTGAATTGAAATTGAAGTAGTTTCGAGGATAATCTTGCAATCCGTGGTGTGTTGTTTCTGTTGGATGTATTACCCAGGATAGAAACCAAAGGTTTATGGTCGGTTTGTAACATGAATCTCCTACCCCACAAGTAACATTTAAACTTTTCAATGGCCCACCAACATGCCAACAATTCTTTTTCAATAACCGAATAATGTGTTTCAGCTTCTCAAAGTACTCTGGATGCAAAACCAATGGTGTGTTCCAAATTTCCTTTGTTTTGTGTTAATAGAGCACCTAAACCATAACAACTTGCATCCACTGTTAACGTGCAGGGTGCAGACGGATCATATGGTTTTAACGCTTTTACTACACTGAGTAGTTTTTTTTAACCATTCAAAAGCATTTTTCCAGTCATCATCCCATACAAAGACTGTATGTTTTTTTAACAGATTTAACAGATTAGAAATGGGACGCACCTTTGTTGCATAATCCGGGATAAAACGTGAATAAAATTCACTTCAACCCAAGAATGATTTAACGCCTGTCTTGTCAGAAGGCTGTGGCGCCTGTAATATGGCTTGTACTAAACCAGGTGTCGGTGTAACTCCAGAGCTCGAAATAGTGTGACCCAGATACTCTACAGAGTTTTTTGAAAACTCACACTTTTCACGTTTGAGCACCACACCTTGATTTTGAAAAATCGACAAAACTTTATTTAAAATTTCATCATGAGTCTTCCTATCTGGAGCATGTATGAGAATATCATCCTGAAAAATAGTCACATTTTTTAGACCCTTGAGTAAGTTAACCATAAGGCGCTGAAAAACAGACGCCGCTGATGCCAGCCCAAACGGCATGCGACAAAATTGGAAAATACCAGATGGGGAGATAAATGCTGTGAGATGGCGTGATTCAGGGTCCAACTCCACTTGGTGGTATGCGGATGCTAGGTCAAGTTTGGTAAAGAGTTTCGCACCTGCAACCATATTTCTCTGTTAATGCAGGCCTAACCTGTTCTCGCTAAAACTTATGATATAATTTTTCCTTTCAACTTTTACCATTCACCAAATCAGTACAAATCTGAGAAAACCTATGGTGCCAGTGGATAGAGGTTCAGGGTAAAGTGAAAGGAGTCCAGATTTCTTCACAGCTAATTGTTCCCTAACCCTACCACTGAACTCACTATCATTTTGATAATTTATGCTCCCCTTTACAGAAGGAAATTTGTAACTAGATATCCGAGTTTGCAGCCGACCTTTCATTAATATATTTCAGTAGTGTAACACTAGTACCATGCTACATGTACAGTTAGCTAAATTCCTTGAAAGTATTTTGTAATATCAGACAGGCCACACCTCCCTCAGACCCCAGTGGTGTTACCATGTCTTTTGAGTTCTTTGATTTGTTTACCCTACAAGTAAACTGCATATGTTTTTCTATAATCAATCAAACTGCCAGCCTTGCAAAAAGAAAGGGAGAAGGTGGGTATCCTTGATTTGACCCGTCTCAACATTTTGAACTTTTTGAGCTAGCCATTACTCACACAATTATCATATCAAGAACCTCATTTGGAAGTAAGTGCCTCATAATATTTGGATGTTTACTAAATTATTAGAGGTGGGCAGCAAATTCCGCGCTGCCGGTGGAGTTTTCAGAGTTTTGCTTCTCTGTGCTCCACTTGGGGTGTGGCAAAAACTGCGTATTCTGCTTGTAGCGGAGTTTACCGCCCAGCTGGTTCATCAGTGTTTGGGAAAACAGGATAATGAAAGCCATTTGCCCAATTCAAAGATTGCACTGCACGCAGACATGGACCCACCCACATGAGCAGTTTCGCATGCACAAGTGAATCTCCCTTACCATGCTCACCAAGGAG
This sequence comes from Calotriton arnoldi, assembly GCA_963921515.1. Lineage (NCBI taxonomy): Eukaryota > Metazoa > Chordata > Amphibia > Caudata > Salamandridae > Calotriton > Calotriton arnoldi. Next base: position 1,488,426 of record CAWUFW010002287.1, read on the forward strand.
AAAGTGAAACAATGCTCTAGGGAGAGCTAAATCCGAGTTGGCCTTTCGTAGATCATGGACGGCATGGCCCCAGAGCAGCGCTGGAGTGCTCTGCCTGCCCGGGTCCACACCCCACAGCCTCTTGTTCTCCTTGAAGCTGCAATGGATCTAAGCTGCAGCTCCACTATTAACAGGCCGAGGCAAATCGAGCCGTGGCCCACGGAGGAGCAACACTAATGGAAGCCACCATGACTGAGTAGAACTACTGGTGAGTGCCCCAGAGAGTGGAGGTTGTGGGCTAAGCACTGCCAAAGGCCAATTGTGCATGGGGCACAGTGGCCAACTTGCATGTGGGGAAGCCTTCAGGGACCAGATTGGTGGTGGTGTGAAGGGGGTGGGGAGAGTGTTATTGATTTCACTGCTCTAATGATGGTCCTTTCATTTGGAGCTTGTTTTACCTGTAAAATAAAAACAGGAAGGTTTACATGACTAAATTATAAGTAGGCTACTTAAATAATATTTGGTGGCCCAGTCACGTATGGGGCTGTTTAAATTGAAAACAAACCACAGTGATGGTGGCTATGCCCCCTGCCTCTGAAGCTGTACAGAGGTGATAGTACCATTGTGGTACGCGATGCACTCAAACATGTTGGTATGTTCACAACGTCACCTTTGGTTTTCTGACTGCGCGCACCTTTCTTTGAGTATGGATGACACTTCTATCAAATTTTAACAATCCTGAAACTGCAAACAAAAGGGTAAATATGAACTTAAGATCTACATGAACAAAACTTTGCTGTGCTGAAGTTCTGCTGTATTCAGTTTGAGAAAACATAAACCCAGATTGCGATCACATACCTTCGGCAAACTGTACACCAATAATAAGTGCTTTTTTAAATTTTTTTATCGAAGTGTCGAAGCGCTGTAAAGTGAAGTCATCAAGCTAGATAGCTTCATATGGCCAAGCAACCTTTGACAGTAACTTATTTTTAAATGTTGCTCAGGAGCTCCTGGTCGATATTTTTCATAGTTTTCTTGTCTCAATGCATCTCTATGTTCTCTCGCTGGTCTATAGGCAGGTCCACTGGAATTATGCGATTCTACGGGCGTGGCGATTTGCACATATTTATACATTTGCGGCAATTAACACCTAATCCATCATCTGCTGCATAATCTGCAATTTTAGCCCCCCCAAACATTATTTCTAGCTCAAATGGTTCAAAGGTTACTAAAAACACAGCGACACGTGTTGCCACGCAGAAGAAGGTCCTTTCTATTTGTTGACTGATTACCTTTCTGTAGCTTATTGCTGTGTTTAGGTATTAAACTGATGCGAATAAGTTGCAACTAAAGCCCAGTCTTAACAAGTTCAAAAACAACACAAAAATGAAGTAATACATAACAAAATGAACCGCATAATACTGCATAATTTTCCTTTTCTTGCCACATAATTTACTCAGCCCTGCTGCATAATTTGGCCCTCCCCGCCGCATAATTCCAGTGACCCTGTCTATAGGGAATTCGAGGCCTTGGAAAAGATTGAGCTGCTAATTTTCCTAGCGAAAATCAAGACATCAACGTGAAAGATGGGTTTGGGGCCAGAAAGTAGAATGCGCTCAATGGAAAATGAATCTGTGAAACATGTGACAACAACTTTGGCGCTTCAATAGCTGCCGATAAGGAAAGACAAACTGTTAGGCAGCCTAATTCGAAGCAAGTGAGCACTACAGCGTCACCTTATTTGGATTATTGCTCGTCTTTTACTAAGTGGTGTTTCTGCTTTCTGGTTGCTTCTGTGCAATTTCGGGGCTACAAAAGGAAAAGGATCAGAAGACAGTCAGTCAATAGGTTTAAGATGTGGTTGACCATAGCAACCAACTGTGATGTTGGAGTGTGTCTGTCTGGTCTTTCAGGGAGCCTGCCAGGGGTGTTAGAACTCATTTTCTTTGGGGAAACCTTGGCATTGAATGTAGAAACTCATTACATGGTGTATATTACACTAACACGCTTCCCTCAAACTGACATGAAATTAATTGTAAGTCGAGTGAGTGGAATGGAACTCCGTGGAATTTCACTGACTTTTTATGAAACTCTGCGTAATTCTGCAGAGCACAACTCCATGAGCTCCGCCCACCCCGGCGGGTTGAAAAACCTTACGCTCTGCTGCTCTGCCACTATAAAAGGGGTAGAAAAATAATCAGCTCTGCATTGCAGCTCAGTCAGAATGGCTTTTCCGTCAGGTTCTTCATTCCAGTTTACTTTTCCTTCCAGCAAAGATTTATTTTCCGAGAACTGAGAATTCTTCTGACGCTCCTGAAGTGCTCTGGCTATACCCACTCCTTGGCTGTCCAGTGCCTGTTCTTTCTGCTGGTCTTAAGTGCCATCTTGGGTTTTTTCCCTACTGTTTACCCACAGAAAGGAACCATTCCCAAGAGCCTCTTGCTTTTGTCAGGTATTATTTATTTTGTGGAAAGACAAAGTGGCTACAGAAGGTAGTCGTCTATCTTTGAGCTAGCTAGTAGCTTGTCAATGTTTTGGACGTCCTCTTTGCCCTGCTCTTGACAATGTCTCAGGGCCTGAAAATGTAAAAACATGTTCACATCTCTCTTTTATCCTTCAGAGATTATTATACTGAGAACCCATTACACTGGAAAATTTGAATGCCTATTATTTTCATTGCTGAGAAACATCTCAAAATAAGTTGAGAAGAGCTAAGGGGCCGATTCCGATCTCGGCCGGTAGGGCTCCGAATCGGATTCGGCTTAACCGGATCCGATTCGGAGCCCTATTGCCCGACCGATTCGTACGCGCGTCCGGGCGAGCGAGTACGATGCGAAATCGCCGACCGACTCGTCCGGCCGTCCCGACCGCTCCGACCGACTCGTTCCCGGGTCTAACCGCACCGACCCACTCGCTCGGACTCGACTCGCACCGTGCAATGGAGTCGTTCCCCGGCCGGGTAAGTACGATGCGCACCGCGAGCAGTCCGACCGAGCCGCGCACTCCGGCTCGAAAGAGCAGTCGGAGCCGTACTTTGGGGGTCCGTGTCGGACCCCCCTGTACGCGTAGCCGCGCGAGTCGCACACAGGGGGTACCCATGGGTCCCCCCTACCTGTGCGTGTACGGCACGAGTCGCTTCGCCGCGTACACGCTGTAGGGGGCGCCCTTGTCCGCCTCGCACCCATTGAGTCAATGGGAGCCTGCGTACGCGTTGTAGGACAGGCTCCCATTGACTTCAATGGGAGTCCGACCGACTAGAGTCCGATGGCATACGTGCGCATCGTACTCGTTCGGTCGTGCTGCACGGGTCCGATTCGGTCGGAAATCTCTCCGGGTCCGGCTCGGTCGGAGAGATTTCCGGCCCGAATCGGAATCGGCCCCTTATTAATAAACAGTTCTTTTTTTATATGTACCTGAAGCAAACTTATACCTCTCTTGAATGTCCCAGCCCCCACTTTGTGTTTAAGGTGGCATGCACATGAATACTGTGTTTCATTGTTTGATTCTGGTAATGCCTTTTTGACATTTTAAAAAGCAATAGCTTAAACGTGTTTGCATCAGGAACATAATTTGTGTGTTTTGATTCTAACAAGCATGCATGGATGTGGATTGGTGACATTAAAGTATGACATTTCAATATTGCTGTTACCTGCTAATGACTCATATTTTTCCTCACTGGATGCTATTCAATAATGTCATGTAAATCATATTAAATCAAATGAAACAGAAATCACTAGTTAATATACAAAAAAGAGACAAAAGGTGAAAATGTTTTGATTGATGGTGCTTCGCATCGAACCACTATGTTCACAAAAATAACATTTCATGTAGGTCATGGTTGCTTTTTTATCTCTTTTTACTGTAGATTGCTGGCAAATGCCATCTACTGCCCGCCCCACCAAACCAAAATATTGCCTGCGCTGCGCAGAAACTGGGCTATGTTCTTTTTCGTTTCTTTAGCTACGGTCCAGTCCTGGATATTTGTAAATCTCAACTCCCATCCAATAAGACCTCACACATAGTGCAGGCTGCAACTGAAAGAACTATGATAATGTCTTACTAACGGTATCTGTATTGACTTGTAAAAAGGAGAAATATATATAAACTTAAATATTAAAACGTTTAGTAAATACACATAGACAGAATCCTTATCTGTTAAATTTCCCACAATTTCTGATCTTAAGGACTTTAATTTAGTGTTCCTTATTAGTGCTAATAAATTATGTTCTATCCACAGTGAGAGACTCAAGTTGCACAAAATCCTCTTTCTGTCAGACTGTACAAGAGAACGCCTATATCATGATAATGTGGCTGCCCGCGGTCCACGCAGGGGACCCCCATAGGAGGGCGGCCACCTTAGTGTCACATGATGGCACACGGTGACTGTCTAGTGTGTTGGGGACCCCCCTCAGGGTCCGGCGCGCCCTGCGTCATTTCCGGAGCGCTAGGGGGCAGGGAGCCAGGTATAAGTACCTCTCCCTCCCACCTGGTGCTCTCTTTGCTGGCAACCCTGCACGCCATTGGGTCGGGTCCGGGAACTGCAAGATATTGCGGTGAGTGTGCCCCCTTCTCCGCCCCTCTGTGCAGGACATCACTTTGACCTCACCCGGCGGGGGCAGCTTTACCTGGACCTGCGTACGGACTGATATATCCCCCGCGGCATTGTGTCTTCCAGCCGGTGGCACAAAGGACTGGGGAGGGCCACAAGAGCGCGTGGGCCGTCCTCCACGGCGCAGAAAGGCCGCTTCCGCCCTAGCGAGCGGGCATGTTGGGGGGGCAATTGGGAATTGCTGCTGCCGCTGGGGGGGCCCGCTGAGCCGCGGGCCCTCACGCTCGGCCTCTAGAGAGGTCTCCTTCGCCACAGCGATTAGGAGTGCTGGGGCGGCACATTAAATTGAATTGTTGTGGCAGCTGGGGGGGGCTCAAGAGTTCGCAGGCCCCACCGCTCGGCCACTGATAGAGGCCGCCCTCGCTCCAGCGATCTGGAGCGCAGGGGCGGCACATTAAATTGAATTGTTGGGGCTGCAAGAGTGCGCTGGCCCTCCCGCTCGGCCTCTGAGTGAGGCCGCCTTTGCCCCCACGCGGGCACTAAGGGGTGCACGGTCACGCTAGGCATGCCCTTAGAAACACTCCGGCCGCTAGTTCAGCGTAGACCACAGGTTGAAAGGAGGGCACGGGGAGGAGAACCCCATGTATGCATGTATGGGCACGCGGAGGTATATGGTCTGTGGCTGGGCACGCGCACTTCGCTGCAGCAGATGCAAACTAAAGAATACTCCTCCCACCCCCGAAATTCATGTTTTTAAGTGCAGGCGGGATGGAGGGGCGAGACCCTGTGCGGTGATCCCCGTCCCCTCAGGAAGCGGAAATACTGCTGACCGGTTTATCTCGGACACATTCTTTAAGTAAGTTATAAGGATCTCCAGCGGTTTCTTCCCTCGTTAAACAGCCGGGGCAGCGGGGCTGGGGCGGGAGTTGCCGGGCCCAGAGTGGTTGCATGCTAGAGCTAGAGGTCTGTGGACCAACTCCTGCCCAGGGGCAACTCTACTCCGTGCGTGCTCTATTCCCGGTTCAAGCTCAATGCCGGTGTTCAACCCCGTCAGTCGTGGCCTGCAGTGGTGCAGGTTAACGATCTCCCTTGGCTGGCAGGCACAGTTTTTAAGATATAGCGCTCCCTGCCCCAGTGTGCAACATTGTCCCAGATACAGTGTTTGCCCTCAGCCGCTGGTTGCCTTTCCACGGCCTGCAGGGCGCGCCTGCACGACTCTCGTCTCCAAAGGCTCGCTATATGCTCACACTCAGCCCCTGGCATCTTTCTACTGCACCCAGTGCTGCATGGGCCGCGGGCTGCCTCAGATCATCCACTCTACAAGGGCAGCCATTTTCCAGTCCGGTACCTTCAGCACAACCCTGAAATGTAGATCATTCATAGTTCAACTGAAGGTGGGCATCCAATAACTCTGCTGACTGTGGCTAATGGCGATATAGCGGAACAAATTATTCATGAACAAGAAATCTTTCGTAGTTGGGGGATAATAATTAGTCAACCAGCCCCAAAGGTATATCCAACACCGCTGATAAAAGAAGAAAGTCCAATAAAAAAAGGGAAAAAAGGCAAAATGACGATACGGTCTATTCTATATTAAAAAATCCTCTTAGAAAAATAGATAGTGAAGAAGAAAAGTTGTTTAATGAAACAAAAGTGGATAAAGTCAACGGAATAAATAAAGAGTGGATTTTGACAGCATTACATGGAAATGAAGGAAAATGACAGAATACATTTGAAGATAATAAAGAAGAATGGAATATGGATAGTTTAATAATAGGAATGTGCTCTTGGAACATAAATGGGATATGTAAAAAAACAAAAAATGCTCAAATAGATAGCCTATCAAGTTCCTTTCATATCATATTATTGCAGGAAACGTGGGCAATGGACCCAATTTTGATAGAAGGATATAAAGGACATTTTGAGCCTGCAACTAAAACGCAAAAATTTGGTCGCCCGTGTGGGGGTTTGGCAATATTTATATCTATTGATCCTAAAGTTGTTCATGAGCAGCTAGCTACGAATAATTCTAATATTCAAATGGTAAAGTTGTGTTTAACATCAGGTGAACAAAAACAATTAAAAGCCCTAATTATAATAAATATATATATCCCGCCAAAACAGAATTAGAGGAAGGATATGTGTACTGCCCTGATAAGCCTTCTATTGGAGCAAATGATGCAAGATCCTTCTGCTGATTTTATTTTAACGGGTGATTTCAATTTAAATCTATTAATACCCTTTTTACGAGATGATGTTGTACAGTTTCAGAACCAACAGTGGGCAATTCCTGAGCAAATATTGGATCCTGTTAGACATGCAAAACAAAACTTAATGGGGCGAAATCTATTGATGGATATAGAAGCACTGGGCCTAAGAATATTAAATGGTAGATTCACTTCAGATATACCACCGGCTTGGTCATTTTTTTCACATTATACCAAATCACGAATTGATTACACAATGGTATCACTAAACATCTTTAATACCATCATGTCGTATCAGTTAAGGAAGGTGCCTGATAGCGACCATAGTCAACAGATAATTAATATAAAATTGTCGTGCTCGAAACATCAAAAGTATTTAACAATGCAAGGCCAGACGTGTACCATTAATTATAGGAAACTTATATGGAAAACAAATAATATGGATAAAATAAATGAAAAGGCGCAAGGCATGGTAAAAGAATGTTTTAAAGATAATACTCTGAGGTCGGCAATTGACCAATGGGAACATTTTATACAGAAACTAGTTAAGTCTTTTGAGTCTACATCTAGCGTCGAGATTAAACAAGTGACTGAAATGAAAAAATGAGAAACTAAGATCAATTTATCATATACGGTTAGGAAAACAAGAAGGACCCGCAATAGACTTAGGAAACAGATTACCAAGTTTCCAAGCAATGAAGACATACAAATTCAACTAAAAAAGGTAAATCAAAATCTGCGTAAACTTATCTGGAATGAAAAAAACAAAGCTAGGCAGGATTTGTGGACCAAAATATTCTACGCAAGTAATCAAACAAACTCAAGGGAGTTTTGGAAAATAATAAATGGCTTAGTTAGACCTAACAAAAATGCGGTAGTATCTGTATTAACTGAAGAAGAATGGTCTACATTCCTTATAAAACATCTAAATCCAGTGACTAAAGCAGATACTTTGAATACCAAACTGACTGGGATGGTTAAAGTAGATTTTGAAAATGATATAGAAATTAACATAACAAAAACCCAAGTGGCCAAGTTGATAAAGAAACAAAAAGACGGGGCACCAGGCCCAAATGGCATTCCGTTTTCTCTTTATAAAGAAGATCCGGACTTCTTGTCGGAATACCTATCAGAGGTTTTTAATGAAGTTGTTCAGACGGGGTTGATTTCAAAATCTTGGAGAGAATCATTAATAGCTCCTATTTTTAAAAAGGAAATTGGGAATTGCCGGAGAACTATCGTTTGATAACCCTTCAGGATACTGATGCAAAGTTATTTGCAGGAGTTTTATTGTCAAGCTTAACAGATTGGGTAAAGGAAAACGGGTTTTGCCTTTGAATCAAACAGGATTCATTAAAGGTCTAGGCACTTCTACAAACATTTTAATTATTTTATCGGTATTAATGAATAAGGCAATTTTAGCAAAACAGCCCTTGTATCTTTGCTTTGTCGATTTTAAATCGGCTTTTGACTGTGTGAATAGATATCGTCTGTGGCAAAAACTAAAAGAGCAGGAAATTCCGGATTTATTATTAAAACTGGTTCAACTTTTGTACACGGACACTTGGACCAGGGTGAGGATCGGCGATGGTCGAGGGCTAACGAGAGAAATACCTACGGCTGGTGGATTAAAACAAGGGTGCGTCCTAGCCCCGCTCCTTTTTAACTTGTTTTTAGCAGATCTTACAGCAATTCTAAATGGTGTTAATGCGCATTCCCCAAAGCTAGCGGATAAGCAAATATCCAATTTCATGTATGCAGACGACGTTATTCTTTTAAGTCAAACTAAAATTGGATTGCAACGGCTAATTGATTGTATCTCAACATATGCAAAGGACAACAATATGATAATAAATGAAGTGAAGACTAAAGTAATGGTAGTTACAACAAATACAAGAATAAAACATAAATACAAATGGTTACTGGAAGAATTTCAAATAGAGCAAGTTGAATCGTATAAATATCTTGGAGTCATATTTAATGATACTGGGAATTTTCTCCCCCAAAAAAGGATATCAACAGAAAAGCAAATTCTTTGGTAGCAGCATTTAGGATCATCCAGAAAGCAATAAGTGATCTGTCTTATTGTCCATTCTTAAAGGTTATTACAGCAAAATTGCTACCTACTTTGACATATGGTAGCGAGGTACTAAATGGGAAGGATGCGGAGATTATTAATAATGCGGTTGCAAGAATTTATAAAACCCTATTTCGTCTGCCTAACAATGCCTCGCAAGCTCAAGTGAGGCTGGAATTTGGGTTAAATAATCAGTTATACGCAAGGAAAGGTCAATTTCTGAAAGTGTGGAATCGAATTAAAAATGATCAAGAAAACCAAATCTCTCAGCTACTATGGCACGAAGTAAAAGCTAATAGGAAATTGCAAGTGTGGACTTATTTAAATGCAGCGATAGAAGAATTTGGTGTTACACCAATTTGGGAAACTACTATTGCCCGGGAAAGTTTAAAAAAAATCAATAAACTAACCAATCATCTATCGCTGGCAAAAGATAAAGAAATATTTGTAAAAAGAAAACATGCTTGGCCGATAATAAATGGATTTCAGAAAAAAAAGGGCCAAGAATATTTAGTAACATCGTGGTCACAAAAAAATAAACATATTTTCATTAATGCTCGATTTGGCTTAACGCCGGGATTATGTCATTTACCGCCATGGAAGAAAACAGAAGAGGATACTCAATGTAGGTTATGCAAAACAGGACAAGAGAACATTATTCATTTACTGTGTCTTTGCCCCGAATTAGAAAATGAAAGGAAAAGTACACTTAAGAGACTATTTAATGATCGTGGACTAAGGACATGCAGGCAAGCCTTGATAGCATGTTTAAGCTCTGATGATATTGCCTTGAACTCTGCATTTGTAACATTTTTGATTTTAATTGGGAAAAAAATTATAGGAAAATTATTTGAAATTTGTATCTATTGTATTTTAAAAAATAATACATTGTGTACTGTATTTATCTGGCTATAATTCAAGGTTTTACAAACAATTGTTTTAAAATTTCATTTATCTACGGAAGTTTTTAGTGGCTTTTGTAAGATTTTAATTAATCAAACAAATAAAATAAACTTGAAAACTTGAAACTGAAGACAGCAACACCCAGAATGCCTTGCATTATTCATGCAGGCTCAGAACCCAGACCCAATATCCCTGGTGACATGGTAGGATCTGGAAGCATTATGCTAGGTGGAGGAAAAAGGCGGACCACTCTTGGAAGGGGGAGGAGGGAATGTCCTTGGTTCCTCACCATTAAAGTGGGGGTTGGGAACTGAGAAGTCTAAAAAACAGGAGCAGGATCCGTTGAAATGGAAGTGGCCGTGGCAGACAGCTGGCAAGTGCCTGGGCATAATGTTGTTATCCGAAATGGACACTACAGGAATAATGGCGTTCATCACTGTGTTTACGTATCTGCTCAGACACATTTCTGGAAAAAAGTCTTGTTACGTTTTATATGGTGTATTATGTTTCTCTCAAACATGCTTTGGGCCACATTTATTTTCAATGCAGCAGCACAAATTATGATATTATGAACAACACAAATATCCTGAAATATAAATCATGCTGTCCCTACATAACACCAGCTTATAATGCTCTATGGTGCGGACAACAATATAGAATTCTTTAAAAGGTTTACAGCAAAAAGGTTTATTGTGACAAGTTTGTTGCTCAATTTATGGGGTTGTCAAAACTCTAGAGCTCCTCATTCCCGTGGGTCCGTACAAATGTGTGTCGTGAATAAAAACAATAAGGAAAGACTCAAAAAATTATTATGAATGTAAAGTATAACATTCACCCTCGGTCGCCTGTCCCTTAAAGTGATTAACAGGGTGATGTACAATGACGGCAATTACATTCTTCATCTACAGAGTATTATATTTTATTTACATTTGGAAACTGAAGACGGCAGAGGGATGGACACAAACATATTTCACCCTGCCACTCAAAACCACAGTGATACACACTTTACATATGTGAACCAGGCAGTTAATTTACAGCCTCTTTTGTTTAAATCCACAATGTGAGAAAGTCACCCCTGGACTTTCAAAAAGTGCTGCTATGGCCTTCTAATGCTAAACCACAGCAACAAGTTTACCTGTGCGAAATTTGACCGGGGGGTTTCCGGTGCGCGGCACCGTCACTTAACGGTCAACACCGGCGCTTGTGACAGTCTGCCACAAGTTTGGCGCTGTCTGTCTATATCAGAGATGACCACAACAACAGGCTATTATTAATTCAATATACAGTAAAATTACTATTGCCTGCTGCCCAAGCCATTCTTATAGCTTTGGGGGCCTAGAATAGTCTGAATTGTCACACTTGCACAAGTGTCAGGGAGTAGTTGTGATGCTACTATGATTGGCAGCACGGCTGGAGCAATGTGTGGTGCAAACTGAAGTGGCCGCCTGACGTGAGTTCCAGCATATAGTTTTATACAAATTAAGCACTTAATGTTTTAAAGCTGTGAGGTCTTTGGGCACAGACGGGCAGCGGTTAGGTCTACGATATTTGGGCGTATCGCGTGTCCTTTCCTACTCGGGTCTCAAAATAGGTGGGCAGTTACATGGGCAGAACTCCTGGCGGTAATCAGCTCGTGAATCTAATGCGGGTTTAATGAAGGCACGGCATAGCACAAGACCTGCAAATTACACATATCCGCCGGTACCTTCAATATACCTGCACGCCCATTCTGCACACTCCACCACCTCCCCTAGGTGCTGCACCACAAGATGAGTGCTCCCTTCCTTTCGGTTGGTTGGTCCACTTTGTAAGATGGGGCTGGATTTGGTGCGGTCCATAGGGGGAGAACTGTTTTTCATGAAGCTAACAATTAGGCTGGCATGTGAGCTCGTTCTTGAGGGCAATTGGAGAGTGCACTGATCATCTGTGTCTTTATTTATCTTGCATGGTATCTATGTCTGCGATAACTGGGAGTTGAACCGTGCTACGATGGTGGCATCTTGGGCGCAGGAAGATGGACCAGACAATCCTGATGAAGTATGGGCGGCAGCTGCGCCATGTATGGGGAGAGCGCTAGGAGGAAGACTGAGGTGCCAGCATACATGGGTGAATGGCTACCGGGTCACGCTTTCTTTCGGTTGGTATTGGTAAGACAACCGGAATTTTCATGTTAGCAGGAAGGTATTTAGCAAGGCCCGCGATCAAGGATACATTTCTCGCACACATGACCCAAAAGCATGGGGGCCGCGCACAGCTACGGCTCTGGGCGGTGTTTAAACTATTGGTTGTTAGGCAGCTGTATCTGGCATCCTTAGTACACGCAGTCGTGGGGATGCTGCACAAACATGGGGTTTCTCAGGGGAATGGGTCCTCCCGCGGCCAGGATCCTGAAGCAAGTGGGGAGACACAGCACATAGGTCGACACAGAACCTACCATCATTTAGCTTGGCAGATCACCATCTGACTTGGAAAGTGTTCTGGATGTTCTCTGAGAAGATATCGCCCCTTCGGGGTTATGCTTCTACTACTAATTGCGTTATGCATGGTGCAGGTCAGGAGGTATGTCAGAAGTATTTGATAGACCTTGGTAGAGCGTGGTATGTGTCAGGTAATATTTGGTACCAATCAGTAAAAGCAAAGACCACAGGGGGCTCTAAAGTATTCCGCAAATTCAGACGGCAGCACATTTATTGACCTTGTCTTGTAAGCGGTCCCCGATTAACTTCCAATAGGTAAATGTCTTATCAAGGGGTAGGCTCTGTAGGGGCAACGCGGCACTCACCTCAACACCAGCTAGGTATGTTTCCAAATGCGATATTAGCCCCACTCCTCTAACGTCATTTCACCCAGCCACGTATAAGGTAATAAAACAGTACTTTCATCAGGCCGGGGCAAATGATTGTAATGCTTTTAGTTGCAGCTTTAGCCGTCGGGTCTCATTGTGTTTTCGGGGGTTGCTACCTCCACCATCTACCCTATCAGCCCCCTGAGGTCCATAATGACTACCATTCAGTCAAGTATCAACAGACATCTGTTATTGGCATGTACGTATAGGTTTCTAAGACAAAAGCCACAGGTTCAGGCTTCAAGGGGATAGTCGGATCTGAAAGGCCAGTTTCAGCAGCATGGGTACCATAAATTGGTCAAAACAATAACTCGGGTACTGCAATGGCAGATAGGAGTCCCTCCCCACCCCTACTTCACCCAGACTCCGAATGATAGGAGTACAATTCACTTTCAACAGGCTTGGGCAAACAAATGTAACGCATTTAGTCGCAGCTTCAGCCAGCTGATATTGAGAGTTTCAGGGGCGGAGGGGTTGTACCTCCAGGTAACAGGCTCCCACTCCGGGAGCAGGGAGAAGCAGAGTCCGGGGCAGGTTAACAAACCTCATAGGTGTATCTGTGGGTTTATGCTTGGTATCTCTGGGCGTATGGCTGGGTACCATTCTCACTTAGAGGCATTCCATGTTAAAATGTTGTGCTTATGACTGTTCTCATGACCAATGCGGTTTTTGTACCCTTCCTAAGTGAAGGGACATAAGTTAAGTACTTCATCGTTTACAACGTAACACATTCAGGCGGCGGTGTAGAAGTTCAAGTGGCAACTGGGAGATTTCCATCATTAGCGCCAGCGGCTGCTCACATGGCCAGCAGTAAGCAGCCTGGGAAGTCGGGGGGGGGGGAACACCACAGATAAAGGGAACAGGCAAATCTCCTGTAAGAAAGGAGGGTTTCACGGCAAGTACACGAGGACTCCCTTGCTTAAAGTCACAGATCTAGGCTCATCGGTTATTTGAGCCTTTACACATCATAGTAGGGTGGGTGCATCAATACGGCAACACAGCACCCAGTTAGAGCCCGCAGTTGAAGGGGATTGGATGTTGTACATCTGTCTTCCTGTTTTCACCATCAAGAAGCTTTTCTATTGCTGGTCTGCATCCTGGTATACAAGAGCTGCAGCTTTGCACCAGGCTACTCAGGCTAGGGTGGGAACATCAGCAGGGCGACTCAGGAGCAATTAACCGCAGTCAGATGTGATGGGTTTCCAGGCAAGGCGGACATGAAGTAGAATACTGTAAGGATAAGTGGTGACTAAGGGTCCATGCTAGTATGCCAACACAACAGTGGCGGCTCGCAGAGGGAGTGCTGCGGTGGGGTGGGGCGGGGCGGGGGAGGGGCAGGGTGGTGGGGTAGTGGAGTCAGACATACGACGGCCAGGAGTAAAGTAAGTAAATAAATAAATAAAACTATTTACCTTGTGCTCGCTGCATCGCCGAGGTAAATAGTTTTATATATATATTTATTTACTTACTTTACTCCTGGGCGTCGTATGTCCGTCTCCACTACCCCCACCGTGCCCCTCCCCCGCCCCGCAGCACTCCCTCTGCGAGCCGCCACTGCAACACAACCTGCTGCCTTTCAGCCAGGGGGCTGCGTTAGTTGTCATCTAAAAAGTATACGGTGGCCGCAATAGTGTTGAGACAGATGGGTCGGGAGCACATACACTGACAACCTCCAGAACACATGTGCATTGTCAGTGAAGGCACAGTTGAAGTGGTTCGTTTTCACTACAGTTGATCACAAGCCAAAAGACAATGGCATTTTTTCGGCACTCTGGTAGACCTTTAGCAAAAGTAGGGTTATGGGCCAGACGCGAAAAAACATTATTCAGTCAGGTGGGGCATGAGTTTGTCATTCCTAAAAGGGCGCTGTTACCGCAACAGTTTTGAAAAGCTGGGTTGGAGCACGAATTTGGACAACTGCCAGTGCACGTCTTGCATTCACTCTTAAGAAGGTGCAGGTACACCTGCTCATATATTTTACTCCATGTCCGCAAATCCAAAAGCATTGGCAAACCTTTTTGGCACTTTGATATACCGTTGGCTTAAGGGGTTTATGGGCTACTACTCAGGTGGGTACACCAGCACGACCCTCTCCAGGGGGTCCATATTTCTCTTGGTACCGCACATGGTCATCAGAGAACCCCAAATGTGGACCTGCTAAGTTAGGTGGGTAACCAAGGGCATAGTCAACCCCCATATGGATCTGAATACAATGGTACACAGTAAACAAGGGAATATACCAAGCAGAAGCCTGGTCAAGAGGAGAGCAGTAGTTTTAATTTCCATGGTGATATCTCTGGCCGGCACTGTACTCCGATACTACAGAGGTCAGCGGGTGGAGAGAAGAGGATTGTGAGGCCACAATTAATAACTGTTAACAATTGTACCGATGGCCTTGGAGGCGAGCTCCACCATGATTACCAGCAAAACTTTAGACCAGGGACTGGGCGGTAATGGGTAATCACATGACGCGGCAGCACCTAACAAGAAGGCTGTTATTGGCGCAAAGGGCACCATAGTGATTTCTTCATGAAAAGTGGTAAAAGTAGAGATCTGTTGCCTCAACACCGGGGAAGCCAGTGAACATGCCCATGGGGGTAAATAAGCTGTGGTTAAAACGGAGAACAGTAGTTCCCAAGTTAAGTGAAGGCCACCGAACTTGCCTATGGAAGGGTAAATGAGCCATGCGCAAGCACACCAAGCATGAGGGCTGGGTTCAACCATAATTAGGCCTTAACAGAATTAGGCATGGTCTCTTTAGTGCTACATCTCAAGATTTCCCCGATGCTCCGGTAAACACCGGCAGAGGGGAATGGGAATTGTCCAGCCAGAGGACTGGTAACCATGTCAGAGGTAAATGGGAATTGTCGGGGCCTGGACAGGCCGTTGAAATTTCTCGCAGGAGGATAAACAGCGCCATGCGTAAAATTCACGGAACAGAGGGATTCCTGGCATTATCAGACTCGGCTCTGGCATGCCAAGACCACATGATGTTTTGATGTGGATGGGATCCATTTGTCTAGAAGGGACATGGACCCGTTTCTGTTGGACCTAGGTGATGCCCTAGAAGCAGCAGGATGTAAGTAAGAATGCCTGCCTTGGTGGGGGGCCCTGGTTGTGACGATGGCCACACCCAGAGCTGTGGCGGAGTTACAGGGCGATCCAGAGGCTGAAAGGTACATAGGGGTACCCTCTTCAGGAGCACAACAAGGGTGCAAAGGCCAAATATCCCCAGGTGGTCCTCGCGGTGGACCCTGGAGGAACGACGGTGCCCCGCTAGTCCTACGGGTGGCTGTAAACCTGAGCAACCGGGGGCTGCCTGGATACGCTCCGCCCCCCTCAAGGGGCGTGAGTAGATGGGTGGACTGGCGGTCCACAGGTGGGAAGGGGTAAATCCTCCCCCAAAATTGGTAAGCACCGATTGGTTAGTGCCACGATGCAATTTGGCTCTTCAGGTGGGCAGGGAAGCTTAGGTGTGTCTCCGCTGCCTGCCCTTGGATCGCCCGTAAGTTTACCCACCATATTGGCATAGTTCTGTATGCTAATAAACCTGCAGCAATTTTCTCCACGAAAAAGGTGTCTTGTGTGTTTATTTCATCAGGAGATTGCTGTATGTGTGATGGGGAGTGTGTTGCCGATATTGGCACTATGTGCAGACTTGGCAAGCTGTCAGCCTTGCTCTTACATTGTACATGTGAATAGAGAGGGGAAAAGGACAGCAGAAGTGGCTTGTGCAGGCTCAGCTCTGCGCAAAATAGCAGGAAGATTTCTTGTCCTTTTCCAAAGTGCCCCGAACTAGAATGACACCACAGTGCTTCGTTTACTCATTAGCTACTGTTATCTCCCCGGAAGGACAATTCATATCTCTTTGTGTTTTGCGTTGTTACCTCATATGAGGTTGTAATAGGCCTCAAGCTGTGCTACGAATTCATAAGCAGGCTTGAAGGAGGAAAAATACCACAACAGCCTATTAATTTTCCATCTCCCCTTCATAAAATAACGATCTACCCAGGTTCGGTGTAGATCTTGGGAGAGTTTTAGAAGTTGCTTTCTATTCTCATAAATTCTGCTTTATACCTGTTCAGGATTTCCTGTTGTGACAGGCCGCGTAGGCATGCACTGCGCAGCGTATGCCAGAGACGTACACTACACTTAGTCTCTCTTCAGCCAGTGGTCACGTGCGACCCTGGCTCATTTCTTTATGCCCTCGGACCGAGCCTGGTCCCGAGGGGTGTGTGCATGTGACATTTTAACAGAGAGGCCGGGTGGCTCTCTACATCCCTCCCTTCTTTTAGTGTGAAATCAGCAGAGCAGAGGGAGAAGCTTAAGAGAAATGAAAACAGAATAAAGAGAACAGGAGAGGGAATAACAGGAAAAAAAGTGACAGTCAGCCATTGATGTGTTGGAATATCAGCACATAAAGTCTCTCAGTCTCTGTCTTGGTGCTGGGTTGGGCATCAGCAGATATCGCTGACTCCTTGGCTCCAACACTGGACTAGTATCGGGCATGCCCCCCACGGAACTCATGATACCTCAGGACGTGATCCTTCTCTCCCGCTGTCCTTAGGGGTAGCCGGTGTCGCCAACTGGGAGGGAGGTGCTGGGCTCTGGTTGCCTGCCACAGTCCGCTTGTCCCCGTCGCTTTCAGGACCATGCCTCTCTTCTCGGGAGTGGTCCACATGGGCGGCGTCCCCATGTATATCCTTGTATAACACCATCTATTCTTGGATTCTTACATCCATTGATGTGTGCCTCCCATCCTCTATTAAAAAAGTGAACAATCACCGACCTCCTGCCCCGTGGTTCTCCGAAAGGTTAAAAATAGAGAAAAGTAAATGTAAAGCGTTAGAAAGATGCTGGAGGAAGGATTATGCACCCGAATCCAAACTTGCATATAAATTAGCAAAAAGGGACTACCACTCTCTTTGTAATGCTGCCCGAGCCGAATACGTGAGCACCACCATCACGACGGCACAGAACAGCTCCAAGACCCTGTTTAAATTAGTTAAAGAACTTTCGGGTGCAGCTTGCCAACCCATCCCCCCTGTGCTCACCGAATCTCAATGTGACTATTTAGCCAAGTTTTTCATCAGTAAAGTGGAGAAAATCCACTCAGCACTGAATGCAGAGACAACCAACGTGGTGCAGCAAACTAAGAACTCCCCCCCAACATCGGGAAGTTCTGCTCTACAGGATTGTCAGACCGTCGAACCTTCCAACACATTAGAAAAGTGGTTTCCTCTTAGATATCCTTAAATCCGGCAATCCTAGAGATCCTCTTCCCATCCCCATACTTCAGAAGCTTGAGCCGTCGTCACTAAAGTTAATCATGGAGTTGCTTAATGCATCCCTACAGGAAGCAATTGTTCCACTTGAGTGGAAACACGCCATGGTCCTCCCACTCCTGAAAAAAGCCAATGCTGATCCGGCGGAACCATCTAATTTCCGCCCGATCTCTTTACTCCCAGCTTTTTCTAAAATATTAGAAAAACATATTAACCAGCAACTGACGCATTTTGTTGATTCCCAAAAATGTTTGCATTATTCACAGTCCGGTTTCAGAGCTGGTTTCTCTACTGAAACTACTCTTCTTGGAGTCACTGAAACAATTGCGTCACCCTCTAGATATGGGGGAAACTGTGGCACTCATATTGCTTGATTTGAGTGCGGCTTTCGACACGGTATCTCATACCGTGTTATTAAAAGCTTTACAATCGCTGGGCGTTGTCGGTGCAGCACTCAAATGGCTCACTGATTTTCTGGCCGATCGTACTTTCCAGGTCTTTTCTCTCTCAGCCAGTTCTAAGATCCATGCTTCTCCTCATGGAGTACCGCAGGGTTCCATTCTCAGCCCACTATTATTTAATGTTTATGTCAGGCCTCTGGCAACAATCGCCGAAGATGCTGGGTTGTCTATTTTCTCCTACGCCGATGACACCCAGCTAATCTTCTCCCTCTCCACAAAAGAGGCATCTAAGCCTTCTTTTCTCCAGGCGGGGCTACAAAATATAGCAGGTTGGATGCAAGCCAACTTGCTTAAACTTAACGGCGAAAAAACGGAAGTTCTAATTTTGGGGAAAAATAAAGATCTCTGGGGCCCCCAGCATTGGCCTCTTCAAATGGGTGCACTTCCCCAACCTGCGCGCCAGGTCCGCAATCTAGGTGTGATCATTGACGACCAGCTTTCAATGAAGCATCAAGCAGTTAAGGTCGCCTCAACCTGCTTCACCATCCTAAAGTGGCTCAAAAAAATTCTTTGGATGCTGCCTGGTCCCACGCAAAGAACCGTGGTCCAGGCTCTTATTACTTCTAGGCTGGACTATGGCAACGTCCTGTATCTAGGAGCCAATAAGGAGGTGATTCGTAAACTTCAGGTGGTGCAGAACTCGGCTGCCAGATTACTCTGCCAGGTTCCTAGAATGGTGTCCATCTCAGGCTAGCTACGTGACCTTCACTGGCTCAGGGTAGAGAACCGCATTAAATTCAAAGCTCTGAGCTATATGCACAAAATCAAATCTGCCACGGCACCCCAGTATCTGAATGTCTTAGTCCATCCTTATCATCCACCGCGCCTCCTTCGTTCTTCCACTCAGGCTAAATTTTTGCTTCCCAGGACCAGACTGTCGCGAATGGGCAATCGGCCTTTCTCTTGCCTGGGTCCTTCTTTGTGGAATTTGCTCCCAGTGTTACTTCGTAACGAAACATTCTATGCGAATTTCCGTAAATGTTTAAAAACGTGGTTATTCAATCAATAGTCTCTCTTACACTCTGTTCGTGTCTGGCGGCGCCGGGAAACCTCTGGGTAGCTGTGCGCCTTATAAAATTATTAATAATAATAATAATAATAACCAGGACACGTTCCTCACTACCGTCTGCTGGCCACGCTGTGCCGTAATCATGGTGCCATCCACTCGGATCACTGTCCACTCTTCAGGCTCATAAGGAGTGTTGGACATGGCCCTTTTTGCAGGGTCATCCTTGAACATTTTGCCTTCATCCTAGTCTTTTTTCTGACCTCGTGTTGGTGGTTTTAGGACTCTGGGCACTTTAGCACTGCTGTCCAGTGTAAAGTGTGTGTGCTCTCTGTGGTAAACATGGTAAGATTGGTCTACACCTGTTTGGTGTATTTAGTTTACCTGTCAGTCCCTTGTAAAGTGGTATCTCAGATACCCAGGGCCAGTAAATTAAATGCTACTGGTGGGCTTGCAGCGCTGATTATGCCACCCACCAAAGTAGCCTTTCAAACCTGTCCCAGGCCTCTGCCATTGCCGGGCCTGTGTGCGCAGTTTACTGCCGCTGTGACGTGGCACGCAAAGTGGTTGCCACGTCTGTGACCCCACTTTTACTGCATGTCAGTCACCCCTAAGGTAGGCCCTAGCTAGCCCTATGGGCAGGATGCATTGTAGGTAAAAGGTAGGACATGTACCTTAAGTGTGTGACACGTCCTGGTAGTGACAAACTGCCATTTTGGTTTCTCACAGCTGTGAGGCTGCCCTCTCATAGGAATGCATTGGGGATTCCCTGATAAGTGTTTCAGTGGTAATTCCTGATATGAGAGGAGCAGCGTGGTCAAGTTTGGTATGTTTGGAATAGTGAAAATAAATGCTGCGTAATGGTGTGCACAGATTTATGATCACTATTTTAGAAATGCCACTTTTAGAAGTTGGCATTTCTGTGTGCTATGTGTCTTTGCCTGCTGATGTGTATTGCATTTCTGGCTCTGGAGTGACAGGGGCTGGTGAGGTGTGTGGCTCCAGAGGGCAGGGTGAGTCAGCGCTAGGCTGAATAGGCAGAACTACATTTAGAGTAGTGGGAGGAGTAGCCCCTGACCCTGAATGGGTCGGTGCCTGCCTGGTTCAATGCTGGCTCTGCCCCCCTGTGTGTGGTGTGTCTGAGGACAGAGCCCAACCTGACAAAGCAGGGTGTGAGTACTGTAAAGAAAATGCTCCCAAACCCCCCAGATCCAGTTGGGACTGGATCCCCAAGCCCTGTGCCAGGGCAGAACAAAGACCAACCTGGCATAAATATTGGGGCTGTGACCCCTTGTAAGGTGTGCTTGGGTGCTTACTTGAACTTGCGGCCGGCAGGCTGCCAGCCTCCAAGAGGAACCGCTGCTGGGGATGGACTTGCTGCCCTGCTCAGCAGCTGAGTCTGCGGGCTGTCTTGGAGCCCCAGCGTGCTGGCCTGCCTGTGCACTTCTGGAAAAGAAGTACTGCCTGCTCCCTGCTGAGGTTAGCAGGTGTGAGCGCCTGGCAAGCACTGCATATTTGTGGTTAGCCCTGGGCCTGGGGGCACGGCAGGATTCCTGTGTACCGGAACCCCTGGTGTGGGCTCGTGTGAAGCAGTTCGTGAGGAGTGCGGGACCTTTTTATGGTCTCCAGGCCGAGCACGTGAGGAGTGCTGGAAAAGCCGATCCGCCCAGAGGAGTGGACCCTTGTGCGGCGCAGCGCGTGATCGGCACTGTTTTTTTATGGAGTCCTGAGCCCAAGACGGGGGCTCCAACTTGGCCAGAGAGAGAGGAGTGGCAGGAGCGGCAGGAGCGGCGGAGGCTTCGCTCCGTGGAGCCGCAGTGTCCTGAGAGTCAGGCCATTGCCTGGTTGTGGGCAGGGTCTAGAGCCCGGAAGCGGAAGGAGACTACGCTCCAGATAGGGATGGCCCATGCCAGGGCCGGAAGACAGGCAGAGGAAGGCCTGATCGTGGGCGGGGCCTAAGGCCCAGGAAGCAGAGAGCCCTGTGTGCTGCCCCCGGAGAGCGAGACTGGTGTCCCAAGAAAGGTGGAGTCTCGCGGGTTCAACCAGCGGCAAGAGAAGGGAACGAGCCTCGCGGGCTCCCCTTGTTCAGCTTCGCGCGTTCCCTGCAACGATCGTCCCCCGCGCAGGAGACCAGAAGCCCGGGTGAGTGGGGCTTGCAGGGGAGCACTAGCGAATGGAGCCCGGGGACGGAGGGGCTCCCAAAGGCATTGTTGGTGCCCAAGGGTTGGGTGCCTAATCCCTGCGCCGCAAGGAGTCCCGGTGAGTGGGGCTGGATTTGAGCATTGTGGGTGCCGTGAATGGCACCGGAAGAGCCCCGGTGAAGGGGGCTCTCAAGGCACTGTGGGGGCCAGTGCTGCTTTGCACAGATGCACCGCAAGAGCGCGGGCAGCTGCAACAATGGGGGCATTCTCATTTTTTATGAAGAGGAAGGGGTGAGATGCACCCCCTGCCCCCCCCAGTGCATCATGCACATTGTCTTCGCTGCCTAGGCAGCCAGAGGGCCAGTTGGAAGGCCCTGTGATTATTGAGCCCTGACTTTGGACAAAGGGCATTTGGGACAACCCAGACGGGCCCCCGAGGAAGGCCAGTTGGCCTGGGATCATTTTGTGGTTCTGTGGAGTGTAAAGCCCTACGGTGACTTGTACACCGCAGGAGTATTACTGTGGTGCCCTGATTAGTAAGATGTATGCCTAATGTGATGCCTAATGCTAATGCATAACGTGATATCTGCTAAGTGCTAATGCCAGTAGTTGCTGGTTGTTTCATGGCTACTACTTGTGCTTTCTGGTGGTTCTGACAGTGGCCAGATTGGCCCTGTCATGTATATAAACCCCTGTAAATTACTACCTAGTGCCAGTTGGCACAGTGTATATGTGTGATTATGATCTAATGTGTGTGAGAAGTTGGCCTGGTATATGCTGTCCACTAATTATAGTGGGCACCTTGCACCAGTCCAAACAACCCCTTATTGGAGATAGGTTAAAGACAACCTTTATTGAAAGCTATCCTAGTGGTAGCTATGGAGAGCAGCCTTCAGGCTAAGTCTTGAAGGAATGTAAAGCAGCTTGTTTTACCAGTCTATAATCTCTTGAGTGACCAAATGAAAGAGCACCACACCAGGTATATATTCAAAATATATGTATTTATTACTAAACACACCCCTCTAGTCTCTTTATGAGGCTAGAGTTCGAAGTACATAAGTTATAAGTTATTTAAACACAGTAATAGCACAAATACACGGTTGGGCCCTAGGGGCGTACCAAACCATATACCAATAAAGTGGTATAAGAACCACGACTGAGCTAGACACTAGGCCTAGAGCCTGTAGAAGTGCTTGGACCACAAGGAACCACCCAAGGTAGTGACACAGGGGACCCACGGGGGACGCGTGCAGTGTAGTAACACAGCCGCGAATCGCCGTTAACTTCTATGGAGAAAGTCGCGGTTTGGAATTTAAAGAAAAGGGACACTTAAAGAAGGACTTGGAGCAAACCCTTTGAGAACTAGGTCGTTCTAGAGTCTCTACCCACGGGAGCACCGGAGTACTCTTGTTACCTCACCCAGGGAAGCCGGGTGCATAGGTGCCTTTCGGGGTCGGGTTTCGTCGTCGATTTGAATGGCGATCTGCTGCAAAGTGCTGCTGGCGACCAAGTGAAAAGTGTCCGGGTGGATCCCAGGGTGGATCGGAGATCTGAAGAACCTGAAAGCAGAGGGGACAGAGTCTGGGTCACTAGCCAGTGACCAGGAAGGCGATGAGCAGATGCCCACCGATGTCGAGTGCTTCAGGTAGGTTGACGGTCGTCTTGACTCTTCAGCCACGAGGTCCAGTAGGTGTTGTCGGCGACCAGGAGCAGGATTCGGGCTGGTACACAATGTTTGTCGAGTGCTGAGGTGTCGGCGACCGGATTGGACCCAACAGGCCTTGGCAACGGCAAGTCTCGATGAAGATGAAGATTGACGATGGTGCAGACCAGCAAGGTCTGAGGAACTCACCCAGCAAGGGTAAGTGAGGGCAAGCCTGGAGCAACCAGGGAGCCCAAGTAGAAAAGGATTGGCCTTCGTGAAGGGCTACTAGCCAACGGACTAGCGACCGTGAAGGAGCCTCGAGACGGTGCACATGGAGCTGGCTCACAGAACACTCGTGGAGTGGAGGCCAGTGATCTTCGGTGCAGTTGGTGCTGGAGGCTGGGGCTACTCGGAGCCCAAAGCATGACTTCGTGGGAGACCCAGAAGAGGATGCACTTGCAAATGCATGCGGTGTCCAGGGGTCACGGTTCCACGTTACCCACGACAGCTACGGGCCTCAGCTTTGCTGGGGACTCAGGGCAGCCTCGGGGAAGTCTGGAAATCCACCTCTGGTGATGCAAAGACTTCGGCGTCCGACGGGAGCTTCAGCGATGCAGACCGGACAATTGCTTCTTTGGTGCCTGCCAAGCAGGGGAGTCACTCCTTGACCCCAAGGGAGATTCTTCTGTCCTCTAATCTTTAAGTAGAGCGTCGAAGGTCCAGGATTCTGTGTCAGAGTTTCATCCAGGGATAATCTAAAGTCCTAAGGACTGGGGTCCCATACTTATACTAAGTTTAGGGGTTGGACTTCCTCTGTGGTCCCACCTATGGGTGGGTCAGGGCAGAGGGGTGGCTACACCCCTTTCCCTTTGTCCAGTTCGCGCCAAAGCAGGGGCTGGAAGCCCCTGATCCGGTTTGAACTGGGGTATGCACAGGGACACCAAATGTGCCCCCAGTGCAGGACTTCAAAGCCCCCGAGAGTGCTCCCGCCCATCCCCAATACACACTATCCTGTCTGGGGAGGTGGTTACACCTCCCTGCGACAGGAAACCTATTGTCCAGGCCTCCCCTGCCGGAGTTTCGGTCAGCAGCAGGAGGCCAGACTTGTGTCTGTGGCAGCAGCATCCATTTTGTGATGCCATGGCTTTAGAAAGAAGTTACCGGGCAAGCCAGTGTGTACATGTCTCTCCCTCTAGAAGGGTGGAATGCTACCCCCGCCACCAGAATTGGCGGGGGGGTAGTATTCCAAGATGTTTGACACCAAACACGACATGTTTCCGTGCAGCCATCCCAAAGTTAGCATTTAACGCGAGGTTATAATGCGCTTAAGAGTATATGGTCAGGCTGCACTACAAACAGCATCAGAGAAGGGTCTCCGACAGCTGCAGAGGGGCCCTGCTCATGCAGGGGTACCCTCTCACATAGGAACCATGCACTCTGCCTTCAGGATTGACAAGGCCTGCCATAGGAGTGACTTATAGGTTTATGTGTGTAGGTATGTAGTGATATAGGTAGCCTATATCACAGTAAGGGGTGCATGCACCACCTTACCCAGGCTGCAGTAGCAGACCTATGGTGTCAGTTTGGATGGCCTTCCAGGGGTGGCACAATACATGCTGCAGCCCCTGGCAGGCCTCTGAGGTACCTATGCCCTGGGTACATAGTATACCATATACTAGGGACTTATAAGGGCACTCCAGATTCCAATCAGAGATGTGCCTAAGGCACATGGAAACCATTTTAAAGAGGAAGCAGCTAGGCTGGGGTTCTGATTAGCAGGGCCCCAGCCAGACTAAGGTCGAAAAACAGTGAAGCATCAGCAAAAAGTGGAGGTACCCATGTGAAGCAGATCCTACTCTCCTACACAACCCCCCCCCCAAACGTAGGGACATTAAACTAACCTTGACCAGTTGAGTCTTCATGTTCTAAGTGGAAGTACCTAGAGAGTCCATCTGCATTGGCATGGTTACTCCCAGGTCTATGTTCCACTGTGAAGTCCATCCCCTGTAGGGAAATGGACCACCTAAGCAGTTTGGGGTTTTCACCCTTCATTTGTTTTAGCCATAAGAGGGGCTTATGGTCTGTTTGAACAAGGAAGTGAGTACCAAACAAGTATGGCCTCAACTTCTTCAGAGCCCAGACCACAGCAAAGGCCTCCCTCTCAATGGCTGACCAACGTTTCTCTCTAGGGGTCAGCCTTCTGCTAATGAAAGCTACTGGCTGATCCTGACCTTCTTCATTCAATTGTGACAGTACAGTCCCTACCCCCAATTCAGATGCATCAGTTTGAACAATGAACTTCTTGGAGTAATCAGGACTCTGTAGAATGGGAGCAGTGCACATGGCATGCTTCAGGTCATCAAATGCCTTTTGACAGCTAACTGTCCACTGAACCTTTTTGGGCATTTTCTTGGAAGTTAAGTCATTCAGTGGTGTCACTATACCCCTTGACAAATCTCCTATAGTATCCAGTCAGGCCTAAGAAGGCTCTCACCTGAGTCTGGGTTGTGGTAGCAGTCCAGTCCATGATGGTCTGGATCTTGCTCTGCAAGGGTTGAACCTGGCCTCCACCCACAAGGTGGCCCAGGTACACAACCTGACTCTGCCCTATCTGGCACTTGGTGGCCTTGATAGTCAGGCCTGCCTTTTGCAGGGCCTGTAAAACATTTCTGAGGTGGACCAGGTGATCCTCCCAGGTGGAGCTAAAGACAGCAATATCATCTAGATATGCTGCACTATAGGCTTCCAGACCTGTAAGGACTGCATTCACCAACCTCTGAAAAGTGGCAGGTGCATTCTTCAGACCAAAGGGCATCACCACAAATTGATAATGCCCACTAGGGGTTGCTGTTTTTGGCTTTGCATCATCAGCTAGTCTGATCTGCCAGTAGCCAGCTGTCAGGTCAAATGTGCTTAGATACTTGGCTGATGCCAAAGTGTCTATTAGCTCATCTGCCCTAGGTATTGGATGGGCATCAGTCCTAGTGACTGCATTGAGACCCCTGTAGTCCACACAAAACCTCATCTCTCTTTTCCCACCACTGGTGTGAGGTTTTGGCACAAGGACCACTGGACTAGCCCAAGGGCTATCTGAGGGTTCAATAACTCCCAAATCCAACATTTTCTGGACTTCTGTCCGGATACAGTCCCTGACATGGTCAGGTTGCCTATAAATCTTATTTTTAATAGGCAGACTGTCCCCAGTGTCCACTTCATGAGTGCACCAGGTGGTCTGACTTGGAGTCAGTGAGAACATGTGTCTGAACTGATTGAGCACCTGTCTACAATCAGTTTGCTGCTGGGTAGTGAGGCTGCCTGCCAAGGCTACACCATCCACTGACCCATCATCAGGGTTCTGTGAGAGCAGGTCAGGGAGTGGGTCACTCTCTTCCTCCTGTCCCTCATCAGTAGCCATGAGCAAGCCCATGTCTGCCCTGTCCACATATGGTTTTAACCTGCTGACATGGAGAACCTTGTGGGGAATCCTGGGTGTTCCTAGGTCTACTAAGTAGGTAACCTCACCCTTCTGTTCAACAATGGTAAGGGGTCCACTCCATTTGTCTTGGAGAGCTGCTGGGGCCACTGGCTCCAACACCCACACCTTCTGTCCTGGCTGATAAACAGTCAGTACAGCCTTTTGGTCATGCCAGGCGTTTTGAAGTTCCTGGCTAGCCTCAAGGTTTTTAGTTGCCATTTTCATATACTCAGCCATCCGGGAGCGGAGACCAAGTACGTAGTCCACTATGTCTTGCTTTGGGGGCTTGAGAGGTAACTCTCATCCTTCCTTCACCAAGCACAGTGGACCCCTGACCGGGTGACCAAACAAAAGTTCAAAAGGGCTGTAGCCAACCCCCTTTTGATGCACCTCCCTGTACGCAAATAAAAGGCAGGGCAAGAGTATGTCCCATCTTCGCCTAAGCTTTTCTGGGAGCCCTTTAATCATGCCTTTCAAGGTTTTGTTGAATCTCTCAACTAAACCATTGCATTGTGGGTGATAGGGTGTGGTGAACTTGTAAGTCACTCCACACTCCTTCCACATTGCTTTTAAGTATCCAGACATAAAGTTTGCACCCCTGTCTGATACAACCTCCTTAGGGAAGCCTACTCTTGAGAAAATTCCCAGGAGGGCCCTTGCCACCACAGGTGCTGTAGTGGTCCTAAGGGGTATAGCCTCTGTGTACCTGGTGGCATGATCCACTACCACCAGGATAAACCTGTGCCCAGATGCTGTGTGGGGATCCATGGGACCAACAATGTCAATCCCCACCCTTTCAAAGGGAACTCCCACCACAGGTATTGGTATCAGGGGGGCCTTTGTAGTGCCACCTGCCTTGCCACTGGCCTGGCAGGTTACACAGGAGCGACAAAACTCCTTGGTGTCTTCAGACATGTGGGGCCAGTGAAAGTG
Source organism: Calotriton arnoldi (assembly GCA_963921515.1). Taxonomy (NCBI): domain Eukaryota; kingdom Metazoa; phylum Chordata; class Amphibia; order Caudata; family Salamandridae; genus Calotriton; species Calotriton arnoldi. The sequence goes on from CAWUFW010002287.1 coordinate 1,515,932, forward strand.
AGGGACAATTCTGTCCCAAGTCTTGTTCTGGCCCAGGTGACCTGCTAAGGGAATATCATGGGCTAGGGTCAATAGAAAGCCCCTGAACTTCAGAGGTATAACCAACCTCCTGGTAGCACCAGGCTTGGGGTCTCTACACTCTGAGTACAAGAGTCCATCATCCCAATACACAGTATGGGGACCACTAGCTTTCCCAGCAGCCTCAGCAGCAGCTTGCTGTCTGAGGGGTTCAAGAGAGGGGCAGCTCTGCTGCTCCTGGCTCAGATCTGCCCTGGAAGGTCCCCCTGTCCCCAAGAACTCAACCTGTTCAGGTTCAAGCTCCTCTGGGACAGTTCCTTCCTCATGACTGAGATCATCCCCCTCAAGGGACTGATCTTCCTTCTGAGCCAAGGGGGAAGGCACTGCCTTTACCCTACTACTCCTCCTCTTGGAAGGCACTTGGTCCATTATTCCAGAATCCAAGGCCTGTTCAGTGCTAGACATTTTGGCTTGTGACCTGGTCACAGCAAACACATCTGCAGGGATCCCCAGCATTTCTGCATGGGTCCTGAGCTCCACTTCTGCCCAAGCTGAAGTTTCTAAGTCATTGCCAAGCAAGCATTCAACTGGTAGGTCTGCACTTACCACAACCTTCTTAAGGCCAGTTACCCCTCCCCAGGAGAAGTTAACAACTGCCAGAGTATGGTCTGTTCTGACATTGCTAGCATTGGTCACTTGGTACATCTCACCAAGTATAACTTGCCCAGGATTCACAAGGTCTTGTGTCACCATGGTGACACTTGCCCCTGTGTCCCTAAATGCCAAAGCCTCTCGTCCATTGATTAAAGGCTGTTGTCTGTACTTGCCCAGATTACTGGGACTCATAGAGGAGGTCATATCCATGCCTCCATCACAGACTAGGACAGCCTGAGTGAGTTCTCTGACTAGGTCAGAGCCCATCTCAGTACCCAGGGTCAACCCTACTAAACCCTTGGCTGTAGTACTCCCACCACCAACTGTAACTGTACTAGGGGGAACAGGTGCCTTAGGGGCGTTGGTGGGGGCTGGAGTAGAGTCTTTGGACTTGGTGCAATCACTGGTCCAGTGGGTCTTTTGCTTACAGACCTTGCACCATGGTTTCTTTTGGCCTTTCCCTTTGTTAGACTGTGAATCCCCACCTGAAGAAGATTTTTGGGGGCCTTGTGAAGACTTCTGGTCTTTACCCTTCTCCCCACCCTTATCAGAGTTCTTAGAATCTTGCTTCTTAGGGTCACCACCTTGGTTCTGTACCTTCTGCCTCACCCTGGTTCTGACCCATTTGTCTGCCTTCTTTCCCAATTCTTGGGGAGAGGTCAGATCAGAGTCCACCAGGTACTGATGCAACAGCTGATTTTGACAGTTATTAAGAATCTGCTCCCTCATTATCAGATTGTACAATCCTGTGAAGTCACACACCTTACTGCCCATCAACCAGCCTTCCAGAGCCTTAGCAGAACAATCCACATAGTCTACCCAGTCTTGAGTCTGTGCTTTTTGGGCATCTCTGAACTTTAACCTGTATTGTTCAGTTGTTAGGCCAAACCCATCAATAAGAGCACTCTTCAAGACCTTGTAGTTATCAGCATCCTCTTCTCTTACAGTCAGGAGCTTGTCTCTACCTTTGTCTGCAAAGGAGAGCCACAATATTGCTGCCCACTGCTCCTGAGGGACCTTCTGTACTTTACAGGCCCTCTCTAGTGCAGTTATCCATTTGTGGATGTCATCCCCACTCTGGTAGGGAGGGACAATCTTGCTCAGGTTTCTATGGTCATAAGACCTTTCCCTATCTTTAGGGATATTGCTGCCACCATGGGACTCTAGTCCCAACTTTTTCTCTCTCTGTAGAGATCTAGGGACTCCCTGTCTAGAGCCAATTGCTGCTTTCTGAGTTCAAGCTGGGCTTGCTCATACTGAATCAGCCTCTTTCTCCTCTCATGAGAGGATTCCCTCCTATGAGAGGAGACAGAGGTCCCTATTGAGGTGTCAGAGTGGTTAGACTCCTGAGAAGGAGATCTAGACCTTCTAGGCACACTCATAATCCTTCCTGGGGGACAAAGTGGAGGTCATTCTGATCCTCCTCTTCCTCTTCCACAGGAGGGATTGGGTTTTCCAGGTCAGGGTCATTGTCACCCTCCTGGTCAGTTCCAGAGGGGGGTTGGGGGTGTTGCTACCCCTGGCCCCATCCTCATCTTCTGCCCCACCCTCTGCACCTACCCCTTCAGTCCCTAAGGGCCTGTTGAGATCATCAGCCATTAACATCTCTCTCAGATGTTGGGTGGTGGGACTTTGGCCTGTCTTCAGTTTCCTCACATTGCATATTGCTCTCAATTCCAAGAATGGGAGTGCATCATGCTTGGAGGGAAGAAGCCCAGTGGCTTCTGGCAAGGACTCTCTGGGTCCTGGCTTTGAAGACATCACTAGTGAGGTGTGGTGTATGCACTACCTACTCTAGTGTGGCCTACTAAACTCTCTTGAGTTGTAGAAAGGGTGTGCTATCCCTTAACACACAACTCTAAGTTCAGTAGAACTTACTGTATACTAAGCTTAATTTATATGTACCTTAGGTACCTTTAGTGGTTTTCAGTTGATCAATTCAATTGAGATTATCTGGTAAAACAATAGCAAGCTGGAATCCCACACGCTGCACACCAATGTGAGAAGTTGGCCTGGTATATGCTGTCCACTAATTATAGTGGGCACCTTGCACCAGTCCAAACAACCCCTTATTGGAGATAGGTTAAAGACAACCTTTATTGAAAGCTATCCTAGTGGTAGCTATGGAGAGCAGCCTTCAGGCTAAGTCTTGAAGGAATGTAAAGCAGCTTGTTTTACCAGTCTATAATCTCTTGAGTGACCAAATGAAAGAGCACCACACCAGGTATATATTCAAAATATATGTATTTATTACTAAACACACCCCTCTAGTCTCTTTATGAGGCTAGAGTTCGAAGTACATAAGTTATAAGTTATTTAAACACAGTAATAGCACAAATACACGTTTGGGCCCTAGGGGCGTACCAAACCATATACCAATAAAGTGGTATAAGAACCACGACTGAGCTAGACACTAGGCCTAGAGCCTGTAGAAGTGCTTGGACCACAAGGAACCACCCAAGGTAGTGACACAGGGGACCCACGGGGGACGCGTGCAGTGTAGTAACACAGCCGCGAATCGCCGTTAACTTCTATGGAGAAAGTCGCGGTTTGGAATTTAAAGAAAAGGGACACTTAAAGAAGGACTTGGAGAAAACCCTTTGAGAACTAGGTCGTTCTAGAGTCTCTACCCACGGGAGCACTGGAGTACTCTTGTTACCTCACCCAGGGAAGCCTGGTGCATAGGTGCCTTTCGGGGTCGGGTTTCGTCGTCGATTTGAATGGCGATCTGCTGCAAAGTGCTGCTGGCGACCAAGTGAAAAGTGTCCGGGTGGATCCCAGGGTGGATCGGAGATCTGAAGAACCTGAAAGCAGAGGGGACAGAGTCTGGGTCACTAGCCAGTGACCAGGAAGGCGATGAGCAGATGCCCACCGATGTCAAGTGCTTCAGGTAGGTTGACGGTCGTCTTGACTCTTCAGCCACGAGGTCCAGGAGGCGTTGTCGGCAACCAGGAGCAGGATTCGGGCTGGTACACGATGTCTGTCGAGTGCTGAGGTGTCGGCGACCGGATTGGACCCAACAGGCCTTGGCAACGGCAAGTCTCGATGAAGATGAAGATTGACGATGGTGCAGACCAGCAAGGTCTGAGGAACTCACCCAGCAAGGGTAAGTGAGGGCAAGCCTGGAGCAACCAGGGAGCAAAGTAGAAAAGGATTGGCCTTCGTGAAGGGCTACTAGCCAACGGACTAGCGACCGCGAAGGAGCCTCGAGACGGTGCACGTGGAGCTGGCTCACAGGACACTCGTGGAGTGGAGGCCAGTGATCTTCGGTGCAGTTGGTGCTGGAGGCTGGGGCTACTCGGAGCCCAAAGCACGACTTCGTGGAAGACCCAGAAGAGGATGCACTTGCAAATGCGTGCGGTGTCCAGGGGTCATGGTTTCACGTTACCCACGACAGCTACGGGCCTCAGCTTTGCTGGGGACTCAGGGCAGCCTCGGGGAAGTCTGGAAATCCACCTCTGGTGATGCAAAGACTTCGGCGTCCGACGGGAGCTTCAGCGATGCAGACCGGACAATTGCTTCTTTGGTGCCTGCCAAGCAGGGGAGTCACTCCTTGACCCCAAGGGAGATTCTTCTGTCCTCTAATCTTTAAGTAGAGCGTCGAAGGTCCAAGATTCTGTGTCAGAGTTTCGTCCAGGGATAATCTAAAGTCCTAAGGACTGGGGTCCCATACTTATACTAAGTTTAGGGGTTGGACTTACTCTGTGGTCCCACCTATGGGTGGGTCAGGGCAGAGGGGTGGCTACACCCCTTTCCCTTTGTCCAGTTCGCGCCAAAGCAGGGGCTGGAAGCCCCTGATCCGGTTTGAACTGGGGTATGCACAGGGACACCAAATGTGCCCCCAGTGCAGGACTTCAAAGCACCCGAGAGTGCTCCCGCCCAGCCCCAATACACACTATCCTGTCTGGGGAGGTGGTTACACCTCCCTGCGACAGGAAACCTATTGTCCAGGCCTCCCCTGCCGGAGTTTCGGTCAGCAGCAGGAGGCCAGACTTGTGTCTGTGGCAGCAGCATCCATTTTGTGATGCCAGGGCTTTAGAAAGAAGTTACCGGGCAAGCCAGTGTGTACATGTCTCTCCCTCTAGAAGGGTGGAATGCTACCCCCGCCGCCAGAATTGGTGGGGGGGTAGTATTCCAAGATGTTTGACACCAAACACGACATGTTTCCGTGCAGCCATCCCAAAGTTAGCATTTAACGCAAGGTTATAATGCGCTTAAGAGTATATGGTCAGGCTGCACTACAAACAGCATCAGAGAAGGGTCTCCGACCGCTGCAGAGGGGCCCTGCTCATGCAGGGGCACCCTCTTACATAGGAACCATGCACTCTGCCTTCAGGATTGACAAGGCCTGCCATAGGAGTGACTTATAGGTTTATATGTGTGTAGGTATGTAGTGATATAGGTAGCCTATATCACAGTAAGGGGTGCATGCACCACCTTACCCAGGCTGCAGTAGCAGACCTGTGGTGTCAGTTTGGATGGCCTTCCAGGGGTGGCACAATACATGCTGCAGCCCCTGGCAGGCCTCTGAGGTACCTATGCCCTGGGTACATAGTATACCATATACTAGGGACTTATAAGGGCACTCCAGATTCCAATCAGAGATGTGCCTAAGGCACATGGAAACCATTTTAAAGAGGAAGCAGCTAGGCTGGGGTTCTGATTAGCAGGGCCCCAGCCAGACTAAGGTCGAAAAACAGTGAAGCATCAGCAAAAAGTGGGGGTACCCATGTGAAGCAGATCCTACTCTCCTACAATGTGTTTATAATAATACAAAGGCAATTTTTTATATAACCTTGTGTGGAGTCTCTTTTGTGGTGTACCTAGTGTGTCGCTGCTGTGTGTGTGTGTTGCGCAAACGCTTTACACATTGCCTCTGGGATAAGCCTGACTGCTCATGCCAAGCTACCAAGGGGGTGAGCAGGGGTTATCTTCAGCGTGTAACTCCCTTGCCCTGACTAGAGTGGTGGTTTCTGCCTGGTTTAGGCACTTGCACTAGCCAACCAGAAATCCCATTTCTAACATTGGTTGTCAGTTTGCGCAGTAACACAGCGACAACTTGTTGCACTACAAACTCTGCATTTAGATAATCACATGTTTGGGGATTTGTTCTCCTGAGTATTTTTTTTTCCTGAAAGTGTCATTTTTGAATTTGTTTTTCTGCTCTTCTAAGTTTTTGTGACACCCCTAAAAGTGTCAGTTATGTCTCACCTCGGTGATCCAGCAGTTATTGTGACAGAAAGTGCATTTAATGTAAAGAAGTTGCGTAAATATACTGTGAAGGACTTAATGAGGTTCTGTCAGGATCTTGGGTGTCAGGTGCATAAGTCCGCCAGGAAGGAGGAACTGCAGGAGGCCTTGTTGGCCTGTTGGACATCCCAAAACCGGGTGAGGGAGGAGTCTGGGAGGGAGGACTCTGAGATCAGTGAGGTCTCTGAGAGGGAGGGTCCCCGACCAGCACCCCTAAAGGGCAGTGGCCCTGGAGAGTTTAAGCAGGAGGGAGAAAATGGCAGGGACGCCAGTAGGTAGTGAGGACCTCATAGATAGTGAGTCCCTTGCTGGGTCCAGTGCCGGGGGCAGTGCCCCATCCCTTTCCCTGTCCCCAGAGGAGTGGGTGGATAGGAGGGAAGAAAGGGAGCATCAGCTGGTGATGGAAAGGCTCAGGTTGGAGCTAGCGCAGCTGGGTGTGGAGGAGAAAAAGCTAGAGACTGAGAGGGTCTTAGTGCAGGAGAGGATGGTGGAGGCAGAGAGGGCCTTCGCCAGGTAGAAACTAGCTCTTGAGGAAAGGTTGTCCCCTGAGTGTAGTTTCAGTGGTCTGGATTCACCAGTGAGGGTGGGGTCCAGTGGTGGCAGCAGAAGTAAGTCCAGTGTAGGAAATCCCCCTCCCAGATCCCAGAGAGTGGTACTTAGTTCCCAGGAAGAGGGTGTCACACCTGAAGGGTATAGGTTGAGGTTCAGGGGCAGTAGGAAACTGACTCACCAGTCTTGGGGGGAGTTTGTGGATAAATGTTGTGATGCACTGGAAGGTTGGGTGATGGGTAGCACGGTGAACAATTTTGAAGGGTTGTTCCATATGATTGTCAGAGAGCAGATGTTCAGTTATTGTTTTCCAGGGTTACTCCAACACCTGTTGGAGTGTGAGTTCTCTGACCCCAGGGAGCTTGCACTGGAGGCAGACCTCTGGATGAGTGCCAGAGGGTCTGTGGAGGCATGGGGGAGTGACCCTAAGAGGAGTGGCTCAGGTATTTCCCAGCCCAGAGTGGTGGGAAAGGTTCTTAGTAGCCCAGATAGGTCCCGGTGTAGTCGGAGGGGTATAGGGACTCACGTCCTGTCTCTGCGGAGAAGGAGTGAGAATGGGATGCGTCCCAAGGTGCCCGAAACCCAGTCTCAGGGCCTGGAGGGTTCCCTAAGGGAACACCAGGTGGCGAGCCGAGGCTGTACTGGTAGGCCATCCGTTGAGGGGGATCTCCTAGTGTCAAGAGAACTTGGAGTGTCTGTAAGCAGACCTCCTTCAGTTCTGGTGTCTGGCGGTGCCACTCCTTCGTGGAGGGTGCAGAAGTCCAGATGGAGGGGTGAGAGGGGGAGAGAGTCCCCAGTGGAAGAACTAGTGGGTCAGGGGCCAGCCATAAGGGTTGAGCCTCCTAGGAGTGACCATGGTGACACCACTTCTGTTTTGGTGGATCTTCGCGCACTGTCAGATGGACAGGGGTCAGGATATCAGCGCCAGGCAGACTGTCACGCAACACATGAGGTATGTGTTACCCTTGGGGGGGCATGCGTGCTCCCCAGGAAGTCCTGGTGTGCCAGGCGGGTGCTCAGCCACAGGGTTTAGTCCCTGGGTTGGGAGGCCAGGTTCAGGTTCTGCCTGACCTGGAGGGAAGGACATCTGTAAGCAGTGTCCTGACCGGTTTGTCTTCTAGGGGTACCACTCCAGGTGGGAGGGTGCAGCGCTCTGGAAGGGGGTCTCTGACCCCGGTTCAACCTGAGGGTTTAGACCCTAGGTTGGGAGACCAGTTGCAGGAGAGAGGTCCTGAACTGGTGGTGAAGGAAGTGGCCCTCTAGGGCCACCCGGGTTTTCTCACAACCACCTGCTAGGCCTTCCCAAGAATGAAGAGTCAGTCAGACAGTAGAGAATATGAACTTACATGTTTATTACAAATGCTCTGCAGAGGAGTCCGTCATGACCTGCACCCTAAGATGTTTGCCGAGGGACTGGCCCCCCACTCGTCTACAGTGAGTAATCATTCTTCCCCAGCAGTCTGCAACCCCGCCCACCATGGAAAACTACCAGCCTGGGCTGATCACGAACAAAGGAGGCACAGTAGGATGAGCTCACACCTGCCAGATGGGTACATGTTATCAGGGATCCAAGGCCACAGTGCTGGGTCTCAGCATCTCCTAACGTGGGAGCAGAAACTACACAATCGGGCGAACATACCAGGGCCGAATGGCCTACTCATTAGCATTGAGAAACAGCCTTGAGCAAAGAGAAGAAATAATAACGTAATACAGTGTTCTGCTGAGGCAAGCGAAAATAATAATAATGATGAGGCCTAACTCGGGTACAGTCTGAACAGTCTAATGAGGGTAACGAAAAAGAAAATGGAGTCACACTCGCTAACTAAAGCCTGCACACTACGAGGATAACTCAGTGGGTTACATAACGCGAATGCGACTGGCATGCATTTAGCCTCATAATGCTAACACATCTTCAACAAAGCCAGTACAGCCATCGCGCCCCATCTCCGGAAAATAATCAACATCTCCTTCGAGACAGCAACCTTCCCGGAAAGCTGGAAGCACGGCGAGATCACCGCCTTACTCAAGAAACCCAAGGCAGACCCCAAGGACCTCAAGAACTTCCGACCCATCTCTCTGCTCCCGTTCCCCGCGAAGGTCACCGAGAAAATCGTCAACAAACAACTGACCCGCTACCTCGAGGAGAACAACATCCTGGACCCTTCCCAGTCCGGCTTCCGCAGCAACCACAGCACCGAAACCGCCCTCATCGCCGCCACCGATGACATCAGGACCCTGCTAGACAACGGAGAAACAGCAGCCCTCATCCTCCTGGACCTATCAGCCGCCTTCGACACGGTCTGCCACCACACACTACGAACACGCCTTCACGACGCCGGGATCCAAGAGAAGGCCCTGGACTGGACCACATCCTTCCTTTCCGGCAGAACACAAAGCGTCCGCCTCGCCCCCTTCCGATCCAAGGCCACCAAGATCATCTGCGGCGTACCCCAAGGCTCCTCCCGCAGCCCAACGCTGTTCAACATCTACATGGCAACCCTCGACCACGTCGCCCGACAGCACAACCTCAACATCATCGCCTACTCCGACGACACCCAGCTGATCCTCTCCCTCACCAAAGACCCTCACACCGCCAAAGCCCACCTCCATGAAGGAATGAAGGCCGTCGCCGAATGGATGAGGACCAGCCGCCTGAAGCTGAACTCGGACAAGACGGAGGTCCTCATCCTTGGTTCCAACCCTTCAGCCTGGGACGACTCCTGGTGGCCAACATCACTGGGAACAGCCCCGCCACCCACCGACCACGTACGCAACCTAGGGGTCATCCTCGACCCCACCCTCTCCATGACTAAGCAGGTCAACGCCGTTTCCTCATCCTGCTTCAACATCCTCCGAATGCTCCGCAGGATCTTCAAGTGGATCCCCACCGAAACAAGAAAAACAGTCACCCAGGCCCTCGTCACCAGCAGGCTGGACTACGGAAACGCCCTCTACGCAGGAACGACGGCTAAGCTCCTGAGACGGCTGCAACGCATCCAGAACGCCTCTGCACGTCTTATCCTCGACATCCCCCGACGCAGCCACATCACACCCCACCTGAGAGACCTGCACTGGCTCCCTGTCAACAAGAGGATAACCTTCAAGCTCCTCACCCACGCACACAAAGCACTCCACAACTCCGGACCAGCCTACCTCAACAGACGACTCAGCTTCTACACCCCCACCCGCCAGCTCTGCTCGACCAGCCTCGCCCTCGCCACAGTCCCCCGCATCCGGAAAACGACCGCCGGCGGCAGATCCTTCTCCCACCTCGCCGCCAAGACCTGGAACACCCTCCCCACCAACCTCCGACAGACCCAAGACCTACTGGCCTTCAGAAGACTCCTCAAGACCTGGCTCTTCGATCAGTAGCAGCACCACCCCCCTCTTCCCCCAGCGCCTTGAGACCCTCGCGGGTATGTAGTGCGCTTTATAAGTGACATGATTGATTGATTGATGATTGATATAATACAGAGAATATATATGTGGTAGGGACGGGATTTCAAAACTAACAGACCCTCCTTTTAGCATGTGTGGCTAAAAAAGCTTTATTGCTATCCGGTAGGGTCTTTACAATTCTAGGGGAGGAGAGGGATATTGTCTATCCATCCATTAGTCAAGATAAAAACAAAACAAATGCAAACATCAAAGATTGTACTTAATATTCAAATATGCCTTCATCTATTAACATTATTGACTGAATTTCTTGCATCATCATGAAGGAGCACTTATTGTCACGCTGGGGCAATGGAACACTGGGAGTGAGTTTGCTTATGCAATATGTGCAGCAGGCTGGGAGACAATTTATACATAGACAGCATGTGAAAATAACCCCTGCAATGGCTATCAGGACAAGTAATATCTTCCACCCCCATGTAGTCACTAGCGTCCAGAGCCATCCTGTAAGGGACCATGAGCCATTATCCTGATGAATTTCTGAGGCAAGTTTGTGCAACTTCTGTATTGCAGCATACACAGTAGGGGCGCTATCAGGAATATACACACAGCAACTGCTTCCGATGACGCGACAGGCTCCACCCCTATCGGCCAGGATGACGTCTAACACCATCCGGATTTGGAGAGAGACAAGTCTTGTGGCCTGGAGCTCAACTGTAATGTTGGTCAGTTTCCCAGCAGTTGTGTTGATAACACCCTCAACTACCCTGGCAAGGCGACGAATATTACGGCTATTGAACATGGGACCCCAGAATGGCACAATGCCCTTCATTATGTCAGTGAACTGCTGCAAAGAGGTATCCGTCTGATCTACCTCATCTGGATCAAGCACCCTCCTAACTCGGTGTACCTGAAGATCCCTACGCTGCAATTTATGATGCTGGTGGTAGTCGGACGGTGCAATGTAGACGGGAGGCAAGAGAAAGGATACATAACACCGGCCAGACCACCCTCTCGGAAGCCACGTGTAAGCCTGTTCCCCACAGATGAAGTATACATTAGGAGTTGTGAGCAGAGGTGGGCTACAGGTAGTGTTCAAACGGTAAGTGTAGTTGCAGTGACTCTGTCCTACCGAAATGTTCCCTACTCCTTCAACACAGAAACTCGCTGTTGAATTTATTACAGGGACAGGCATAGCTTTGTCCTCCGTGATATTGTGTTCCTGGAAACATTTAAAGTAGGTGGTGACATTAAATCCTTGGAAATCTAACAGTTCATTTCGCAACCAGGTGACGTTTGCATAGGCTTCAAATTTATTCATACAGGCTTCAGGGTGCAGGGTACCCTCCTTACCATCCGGTCCGGGGGTTTATCCTTGGTGTACTACTATATATTCCAACACCGCCTCGTAATCAGCCTGTACCATTTTCATAGCATCAGCGTGATAGTGCATATATACCAGAGATCAATTGGAACCACGCTTCACAGCTACCCAAGTATGACAGGGGCAACGAGACTAACAGATCGTTCTTATGCATAACGGATGGAAGTAGACCACACACCCAGCAATTCGTAGAATTAATGGTACTGTGTACCTGGTGGAGCATCTGAACAAAAGCATTCTGCACATACGTCTGTCTGTGTCTCTCCTTATGCGGGGCCAGTGTGACAAGAAAATGTTTGTTTGAGACCGGTGTTGTCCCTATCAAAGCGTGCACAGGGTGCTGTTCCTCCAAATACCAATCAACCCCAAATACAATGAGCAGGGAAAGGAATATTATAGCAATAAACACTGCTTTACTCTTAGTGGACCAGGAGGACCAAACAGGATCATTTGAAATAGGACGCGGAGCCGCAAAGGGCTGCTCCTCGTCAGGGACGATACGACTAAAAGGATACATATCGATAACTTCAAGGACAGTCTATCGGTGTTTTAGGAAGGGGAAAAAAAGGGAAATTCACAAGCTAGATCCACTTATTGCTACCACAGAACCAGGGGCACAATTCACCCAGCGTCCGTCAAAGCCTCGCTGGCAGGCTTCTATCGTTCATCAACGATGGTGCTGTGAAGCACTCCCACGGAGGGGCTGCGCGATCGCAACCCTTGCAGACAAAACAAATCCTTTTTCTTTCAGGATAGGGCACCCTCCCTCTGGGGCCAATGCCCTCAACTATCCTGTCCAGCGTCCGGGCAGTGCACCAGATCAATCACCCCTATCTAATACAGGCACATCAGGCACAGTACCCGCGCCTAAGCTCAAGTCCTTCCCTAACTCCTAAACTGTTAGGCTGGTGCACCGTCCTTTTTCTGGGGCCTCAAATTGTACCTGGTAGCTCCAGGCTCTGTGTCATCAGCAAAGAGAGGCAGAAGGTCAGGATCAGATGGGCATCGAAGTTCGGATTCCGGTGTGGTAGGAACTGCGCTATCCGAGGCGGCCCTTACTTCTGTTGGTATCGCCTCAGACAGAACTGCATCACTTTCCTCGTCTGTTTGCGCCCACCTCACTCGGGCGTCAGAGAAAGGAACAAAACGCAGTACCTTCTCACACTCTTGATCACCGATGCCGTCGTTGACCCAGCTGTCGTACGGGAGCGGTAGAGCACCCGTTTTACGTGGGAAGCATGTATCCAATGCTTCTTGCCATTCACCTTGACCGCTGTTCTAGTGGCAAGTAACTCGATCACTGGGTCTTTCCACCTCGGCTCCAAACTGCTCTTCCGCTGGAAGTTGCGGACCAAGACGTAGTCTCCGGGCTGTATCTGATGCCCGGGCCCCTCTGGTACTGTCTGCAACATGGCATGTATCTGTTGGTGAAGAGAACGAAGATCTTTAGATAACTCGTAAAGATAGTCTACAAGTAAAGGATATTCTATCTCGAAAAAGCGCTTTGGTCTGGGGACGCCCCAAACATTCGCAGGGTGTCCAAAGTCCACCTCGTAGGGGGACAGCCCTGTTCTAGAATGCGCTGTTACTCTGGTGGATAACAAAGCTAGGGGTAATGCATCTGGCCATCGCAGACCCGTACTTTCCTGAATCTTTGTCAACTTCAGTTTGAGAGTACCGTTGTATTTTTCAACCAAGCCTACCGACTGGGGGTGATTTGCTGCATGGAACTTCTGTTTAATATGTAAACCTGTGCATACTAACTCAACGACTCGGGCATTAAAGTGACTGCCGTTGTCACTCCAGATCACCCAGGGCAATCCGTAGCGTGGGAAATACTCCTTTAGGAGTGCTTTTGCTGTCGCCATGGCTGTATTCTCTTTAGTGGGGTAGGCTTCGATCCACTTACTAAAAGTGCAGATCACCACTAACACATACTTAAGGTTATTAACTCGTTCCATTTCGATTAAATCCATCTGGAGAACCTCGAAAGGGAAGGACGGTGGTGCAAAGTTGCCGGAAGGTGTGGGGGTACCGTTCCCAGGGTTATGTCTCAGGCACATGATGCAACGCTTCACTAGATGCGTGGCTACCTTGGGGATATTATCATTTTGCCACACTGGGTCCAGCAATTTGCAAATTCCCTTGGCACTAATGTGCGCCGGGCCATGGGCCATGGTTACAACAGGGAGTACATAGGAACTGGGCAGTAACCACCGCTGCTTCCCTGACAAGTCAGTCCAGCACCCATCCTCATCCAGGTGACCTGTTCTCTGCTCCCACATTGCCAATTCATCTAGAGTCGCCTCACTCTGAATTTCTCTGACACTTTCTAGTGTGTCTTTGAACATTCCATTGTCTGGAACTCATCTAGCAGGGCCTGCCACCAGCATATGTGTCGTTTTTGATTGAGCTGTATCCTTGGCTGTCTGATCTGCGAAAGCATTGCCCCTTCCCACATCGTCCATAATAGCCTTATGAGCGCTACATTTCACTATTGCTAGCTTACTGGGAAGTGTCAATGAAGATAGTAACCTATGTATCAGTGGCCCATTCTGAATCCGCAATCCATGCGAAGTCAGAAACCCTCGCTCCACCCAGAGGCGCCCAAAATTATGAGCCACCCCAAAGGCGTACTGGCTGTCAGTGTAGATATTAACAGCCAGTCCCTCACTCAACTCACAAGCCCGAAGGAGGGCCACCAGCTCTGCAGCTTGAGCTGATTGGTGTGGGATTTGGGATGTCTCTACTACAGTATGTAACGTTGTTATTGCATAGGCTGTAGTGGTGGTACCATCTGGTAATTTGAAACAAGAGCCATCGACATATAGTTCCCCTTGGGGTTCAGATAGGGGAACATCAGTCAGGTCTACCCGTCCCTTCGTCTCTTCCTCCGTTCTATATACACAATCGTGTACGTCTGTATCTTTACTTGACAAAGGGAGGGGCAGTAATGTGGCTGGGTTCAGAGTGGTACATCGTTTTATGGTAATGTGCGGAGCAAATAAAGTAAGTTCGTATCCAGTCAGACGTGCACTAGTAAGGTGCTGTGTCTTCGTTCTGTTCAATAGTGTATCCACAGCATGAAGTACCATTACTGTGAGGGTAGTATCAAGGACGAGCCCTGCCGATTGCCTGATAGAAACTGCCACTGCCGCGGCAGCTCTCAGACAGCTCGGGAGCGCTCTGGCGACGTTATCCAGAATGGCAGAAAAATAAGCGCAGGGTCTTTGCTTACCTCCAAAATCCTGTGTTAAGACAGAGAGCGCACATCCATCCACCTCATGCATGTAGAGCACAAAAGGCTTTTGGTAGTCTGGAGTACCCAATACAGGAGCAGAGCAAAGCGCAGCTTTTAGTTGTTCAAAGGCTTGCTGGCATGCAGGTGTCCAAGGCAGGGGTTCATGCACATCTTTCGTGGTCAGGGAAAGAAGGGGCTTTGTTAGTAGTGAGTAATTAGGGATCCATTGTCTACAATACGATGTTATTCCTATGAACGCGCGTACCTCGCGTTGTGTTCTAGGGACAGACATGTTAGTGATGACAGCTATGCGCTCGGGTGTTAGTCTGCGACCCTCCTTCGACAGTAGGTGACCTAAATAGGTGACCTCCTGTCAACAGTACTGAAATTTAGAAAGCGACACCTTGTGTCCATGATGCGCCAGGTGTAATAACAATTTAACCGTGGCGTCTTTGCAACTATCCTCAGTGTCAGAGGCAATGAGGAGGTCGTCAACATACTGCAATAGCACATTACCAGGGGGAAACTCCAAAGAATCTAGTTGACTTTTTAATGCTTGGCTATAAATACTAGGGCTTTCAGTATAGCCTTGTGGAGCACGTCAGAATCTAAAGCTCCGGCCAGCTATTGAGAAACCGAACAAATAGCGGCTATCTGTATGAATCGGGATGCTGAAAAAGGCATTCTTTAGGTCAATGACAGAGAAACACATCGCTGATGGGGGAATCATTGTTAAAAGTGCGGTAATGTCCGAGACCACTGGGTATTGAGGAATGACTATTTTGTTCACCTCCCGAAGGTCAATCACAAAGCTGTAAACATCAGTGTGGGCATCAGGGGAATCCGAGGGGGTTTTCTTAAGAACAGGAAGAATAGGGCTATTACACATATTCGCCGTAGTCTCCTCAACCACACCAGACTCAATCAAGTCCTGTATTATTTGCAACAAGGCCTTCTCACCTGCCTGGGATATCTTGTACTGGGGAACACGTGGTAATCGAGCCTTATCTTTGATCTGGATGGAAACTAGCGGTATCTTGAGCAGCCCCACATCCGTGTCTCCCGTAGCCCATAACGTACATGGCACATTTTTTAATTCAGCTGGAAGGGGGGCATCTTTCGCAAAGCACTGTTTAGCACCAAGAACTGGCGGGCCAATGGTCATATAGACACCGTCTGGCAAACAGGAAATAGTCGCATGCAACTTCTTCAGCAAATCGAGTCCCACCAAATTTCCCCCACAATTCGATGTCAGTAAAAAAGGTGAATCGACCGTAAAGGGACCAATCGTCAAGGCAAGGGGCTTGGAGATGGGGCTAATGACCGGCACACCTGAAAACCCCACCGAGACATTATTGTGGCCAGAAAGAGCTGCCCCCGGGACCAGTGAACGGGAAACAGAGTTATTCATAGCCCCTGTATCGACAAAAAATCTCTTAGCAGCACCCTGCAAATCAGCAAGGACATAAGGTCCATCCTGATCTACGGGCACTGGAACCGGTCTCTTACTCTGTCCTCAGCTGTCCTAGCTATGAGATAACCCAGTCACATCGCCCATGTCATAATCGTCATGATAGTACTGCCGGCCTCTGGGGTCGTCAAAATAATTCCCACTTTGCCTGTTGTGTGACGTATCTCCCAACTGCGCCCCTCCCCTTCCCCCTGCACCTCGCCCATGCCCTCTGGACCCCCGACCTCTTGGGCTCCCAACCTTCTGTAACAATTCCGGGCACTCGTTTCGCCAGTGTCCCTCCTGTTTGCAGTATGCACATTGATTGAGCCCAATAGGCACGTTGGACGTGCCACCTCTACCAGACCGCTGTTGGGTCGGATCAGAACCCCTACCTTGTCCGTTGCCCCTTGCAACGTGCTGCAGTAATACCCTCGTCTTCAAATCCTTTGACTTTTTCTCTGCCTTTTCCTTATCCTCGTTCTCCCTATGCTCATGATATTGTGCCATACTCAATATCACAGATGGGGATGATGTCGTCCAAGTGCTTTCCGAGGCCTGCAAACGTGTCACAATCTCGGGAAGTAAGTTGGTAACAAATCTATTGATGAACAAACGAACACCACCCTCCTGTGACACGTCCTGTCCACTAAAGTCCAAAAGTACCCCTTCAAACCTGGTAAAGAAATCTGACACACTTTCATCCTTCTTCTGACGGCATGCAGTCAACTTGTCCCAATCCACCCTTTTTGGCGGAATTAGTGAGTGCATGTAGGTGATAATACGCCCTGGCAAAGCGAGAAGCTCCGCTTTAGGCTCGTCTCCAGGCTTGTGCTCCTTGTCCCAAGTCCTAATCTCGTCCCATGTTCCCCCTAACTCTAATGCATGGTCTTGTGTATGGACTTGCCTCTATTTGTCCACCGGTACCAAGAGACCGAAAAACAGCTCTATGTCAGCTAGCGTCATTACGGTGGAGGAAACCGCTTCTGTCAATTCCTTATAGTGTGTGGTAGGGTTTTTCCGGGGATCCGGCAGCTGGCTCTTTAAGGATAAGGCCCCACCAGGAGTGGCCGAATGCCACCCTAGTGTGCTACGACGCCAGTGTTACTGCGGAGCTGGTTGAAAAATAGGTGAGAAGTGAAATAAGTGAATTTAAAAGTCCAAAATGTAACAAAAATCTTTTATTTATTTGCCAATTAGACGTGATTAAAAACAAGTGTGAGATAAAGGACCAAATTAAAAGTCCATTTTTATCCCCAAAGTGTAGGTCAACATGTTTCTGCCTTTAAGTGACCGTTCGTCAGGCATTCGTCAGGACCAAAGGTGTGGTAAATCAACCCGGCGGTATGGGCGCACTAAGGCCCACCCTAACCAAGGATTGTTAGTGTAAAAAATCAGAACACTAAAAAGATTCCCTCTATTTAAAGCGGAACCGAGTTTATTAGTAGGTGCTAACACTCAATGCACCATAGGTCTCGGGAAAGGGGTGACTTCGGGGTCCGGCTAGAGAGACTTCTCCTAGGTTCCAAACGGGTGCCTGGCGGACAGGGCGTTGTGCCAATGCGTCATCACCCCTTTCCCGAGACCTATGGTGCATTGAGTGTTAGCACCTACTAATAAACTCGGTTCCGCTTTAAATAGAGGGAATCTTTTTAGTGTTCTGATTTTTTACACTAACAATCCTTGGTTAGGGTGGGCCTTAGTGCGTCCATACCGCCGGGTTGATTTACCACACCTTTGGTCCTGACGAATGCCTGACGAACGGTCACTTAAAGGCAGAAACATGTTGACCTACACTTTGGGGATAAAAATGGACTTTTAATTTGGTCCTTTATCTCACACTTGTTTTTAATCACGTCTAATTGGCAAATAAATAAAAGATTTTTGTTACATTTTGGACTTTTAAATTCACTTATTTCACTTCTCACCTATTTTTCAACCAGCTCCGCAGTAACACTGGCGTCGTAGCACACTAGGGTGGCATTCGGCCACTCCTGGTGGGGCCCGATGATGAAGCATGTCACCAACCAGGTTGGTGAGTGAGGGCTTTCAGAAAAACCTAAGGTGGTTTCATTCTGTTTAGTTAACACTATATTTAAGAAGGATATTTGTGTGCTCCTCTTGTATTAGTGTCACACTCCTTTGTTGTTTATTTGATTTATCCTGAGGGGAGTAGGAGTGTCCGATATTTTTTCCCTTCCTCTCTCTTTGTTTTGCATCTTTAAGGATAAGACCTCACTCCTTTTCCAAGGTGTATAAACCCATTGCTCCTGAAAGCGAGCTTCAACTCGTTGTCTAATCACATCATTAGTGGAATTGCGCTGTTCAGGTATTTCAGGGTGATAAATGGGATGGACTTCCCTAATGGGGTGCTGTGTCCCCATTATCGGGACTTTCTGGAGCAACCTTCCTCGGTAACCCACTAGTGTTGTTATACTACTAAAAACTTCATTGGGGGCCATACCTGCCGCATATACCCTATCTCGTATGTCGTATATTATTTGCGGTGCAACACCGTTAAAACACTGTTCCCATAATTCTATCAGCATCGCTGACATGTGTTTGAGTGCATGCTGTTGTATGAACGGCTCGTAGTCTTTCATCACACTCCAGACATCCTCCACACTATAGATCGGGAGGCGAGCCCACTGGGCTGCTTGATTTGCCACCATTTGTTTCTCCTCATCACCCACCTCAGAACGCACCAACACCTTGTCCATTCGATCGTGCACTGCAGCCCGGTTCACATCATGCATTCCACGCGCAGGAGTTTCAACATTCAACCGTGCCTGGTTTGTCTCACTAATGGCGGAGGGGGCAGATGCAGAGACAGGCACCATCATGTAGAGGGAAAGGGCGATAGGGGTATACAGGAGAGTATCAGTAGAGCTGGTAGACTGGGCAGGGGAGACGATAGCGCCTGCCCCAGTGACTGGTGTAGATGGAAGGGAGGCGAGAGGGGCCCCAGCTGCAATGGTAACGCTGGGAGTGGGAGGGCTAAAGAAGGCTGCACCAGGGGCCGGGGACTGGGAGGTCGGAACTGCCGGGCATATCTGTTCGGGGGCATAAGGAGGAGGTGGACGAGAATCCAACAGCTCATCAACAAACTCATCTCCTTTTTCTCTAGCCACATAACACTTATCCGTCTGTAACCAAAACTTCCTATCTGCACACTCTATACCCTTCTCTACCTTCCCTCTTTCATAGGCTACTGCCTTCTGTGTAATCGTTTGCATCTGTCTCTTTCATGCCTCTTTCTCCGCCCTCATACGTCGCTGCTTTGCTTCCTTCTGCCATACTCTCAAAGAATCAAACATCGGCTGCCTGCTCCTCCTAGCAAACAAATTGTCCTGCAAGTAGTTCAATTTCTGTTCGTCAAATGAGCCGGTGAGCGGCCACCGCAACTCGGCATTATCCTTTGTGTATTTATGCCACAGCGTACTGAACATAACAGGGCCTATACCATATTTAACATACATATCATAATTTGGGGTACCCTCCAGAGGTGCGGGCTGACTCTCTTTCAATCGAGCATCAGTAGAACAACATCGACATCCAAAACATCCTAATTTACTAAAACAAGGCATCTTAATATAAGACACAAGTACTGTCCCTGCCGGACAAGTGTAATAACAATGATCGACAAACGAAAACAAGACAAAATAATGAACGTTAGTCACAAAGTCAAACAAAACGTTCCAGAAACCACTCCCTACAGTCCGAAGACTGTGTCAAATCGAAGAAGACAGGCACCTGCCCCAGACCTTATCAAATATTAACCAAATTACCAGTTGGTCTGGCAGGGTGTTCGCGGGCAGTCACGGACCTTTTTGAGCACGGGCCAAATTCCAGGTGATTTGGCAAACCGCTCGCAAGTGCTCTGTGTCTTTTTTTCCCAGGGGTCCGCAGACCCACCAAGTGCAAGACAAGTGGTCCGGAGACCGTACCAAGACACAGCCCGTCGGCTTGTGCCGTTCAAGAGAGCGGTCCGGAGACCGTACCAAGACACAGCCCGTAGGCTTGTGCCGTTCAAGACAAACAGTCCAGAGACTGTATCAAGACACAGCCCGTAGGCTTGTGCCGTTCAAGTATGGCGCCATTTTTCCAAGAATCAAACCACTCACCTGGTGCACACAGGTCGAGTCAGCTATTTTACACTGCCGACTCTTCGGACCAACCGGTAAACTGCAAGGTTTCGCCTTCTCAGGACCCCAGCTGGTGACCACTAGACGAGGGGGCGCCCGATCAGCCGGGCGGGGCAGCTGCGAGAACCAAGTCCGGTCTTGTGTGGGGATTCCCGATCCGCCCAACCGACCAAACGCATCCCCCGACCCTGCAGCCTGATTACGGGCGAGTCGGGTCACCTTGCGGGGTCCCTGTTCAAGCGCCAACTGAAGGAAGTGGCCATCTAGGGCCACCCGGGTTTTCTCACAACCACCTGCTAGGCCTTCCCAAGAATGAAGAGTCGGTCAGACAGTAGAGAATATGAACTTACATGTTTATTACAAATGCTCTGCAGAGGAGTCCATCATGACCTGCACCCTAAGATGTTTGCCGAGGGACTGGCCCCCCAACCGTCTACAGTGAGTAATCATTCTTCCCCAGCAGTCTGCAACCCCGCCCACCATGGAAAACTACCATCCTGGGCTGATCACGAACAAAGGAGGCACAGTAGGATGAGCTCACACCTGCCAGATGGGTACATGTTATCAGGGATCCAAGGCCACAGTGCTGGGTCTCAGCATCTCCTAACGTGGGAGCAGAAACTACACAATCGGGCGAACATACCAGGGCCGAATGGCCTATTCATTAGCATTGAGAAAGAGCCTTGAGCAAAGAGAAGAAATAATAACGGAATACAGTATTCTGCTGAGGCAAGCGAAAATAATAATAATGATGAGGCCTAACTCGGGCACAGTCTGAACAGTCTAATGAGGGTAACGAATAAGAAAATGGAGACACACTCGCTAACTAAAGCCTGCACACTACGAGGATAACTCAGTGGGTTACATAACGCTAATGCGACTGGCATGCATTTAGCCACATAATGCTAACATAATATAATACAGAGAATATATATGTGGTAGGGATGGGATTTCAAAACTAACAGTGGGAGAGTTGTGTTCTGAGGGTACTTCTCCTGGGAGGAGAGTGCGGGACCCCAGAAGGAGAGGTAAGAGGAGGAGAGCCTCGCCCGAGACCTCTGGTCAGCCTGAGGGTGCGGACCCTAGGTTGGAGGGTCAGTGGCAGTTTAGAACTGCACTGATGAGAGGAAGAGTGGAGAATGGTTACTATATGCCAGGGGTTACTGCCTCCCACTCTATGAGATGGCAAGAACCAGAGACATCTGGATGGCCTAGGGCCTGGTCCTGGCCGCAAACAGCTAGGGAGTACCAGTGGGGTAGCTTAGTTCATATTGGCGTAGAACTGGGGTGTGCCCCTGCAGTTGCGGGCCCGCGTCCGTGTTCTATCGCCCCAAGCAGGGAAGCCCATCAAGGTAATGATTTGTCTACCCTGGCTTTTGACAGGAAGGGGGTTGTGTTGGACTTGGCCCTTTTTGCAGGGTCATCACTGAACTTTTTGCCTTCCTGCTAGTCTTTTTTCTGACCTGTTGTTGGTGGTTTTAGGACTCTGGGCACTTTAGCACTGCTGTCCAGTGTAAAGTGCAAGTGCTCTCTGTGGTAAACATGGTAAGATTGGTCTACACCTGTTTGGCGTATTTAATTTACCTGTCAGTCCCTTGAAAAGTGGTATCTCAGATGCCCAGGGCCAGTAAGTTAAATGCTACTGGTGGGCTTGCAGCGCTGATTGCGCCACCCACCAAAGTAGCCTTTCAA
Source organism: Calotriton arnoldi (assembly GCA_963921515.1). Lineage (NCBI taxonomy): Eukaryota > Metazoa > Chordata > Amphibia > Caudata > Salamandridae > Calotriton > Calotriton arnoldi. The sequence goes on from CAWUFW010002287.1 coordinate 1,537,711, forward strand.
ACCTGTCCCACGCCTCTGCCTTTGCAGGGCCTGTGCGCGCAGTTTACTGCCGCTGTGACGTGGCACGCAAAGTGGTTGCCACGTCTGTGACCCCCCTTTTACTGCATGTCAGTCACCCCTAAGGTAGGCCCTAGCTAGCCCTATAGGCAGGGTGCATTGTAGGTAAAAGGTAGGACATGTACCTTAAGTGTGTGTCCTGGTAGTGACAAACTGCTGTGAGGCTGCCCTCTCATAGGAATGCATTGGGGATTCCCTGATAAGCATTTCAGTGGTAATTCCTGATATGAGAGCAGCAGCGTGGTCAAGTTTGGTATGTTTGGAATAGTGATAATAAATGCTGCGTAATGGTGTGCACAGATTTATGATCACTATTTTAGAAATGCCACTTTTAGAAGTTGGCATTTCTGTGTGCTATGTGTCTTTGCCTGCCTGATGTGTATTGCATGTCTGGTTCTGGAGTGACAGGGGCTGGTGAGGTGTGTGGCTCCAGAGGGGCAGGGTGAGTCAGCGCTAGGCTGAATAGGCAGACCTACATTTAGAGTAGTGGGAGGAGTAGCCCCTGACCCTGAATGGGTCTGTGCCTGCCAGGTTCAATGCTGGCTCCGCCCCCCTGTGGTGTGTCTGAGGACAGAGCCCAACCTGACAAAGGAGGGTGTGAGCACTGTAAAGAAAATGCTCCCAAACCCCCCAGATCCAGTTGGTACTGGATCCCCAAGCCCTGTGCCAGGGCAGAACAAAGACCAACCTGGTATAAATATTGGGGCTGTGACCCCTTGTAAGGTGTGCTTGGGAGCTTACTTGAACTTGCGGCTGGCAGGCTGCCAGCCTGCCATGAGGAACCGCCGCTGGGGATGGACTTGCTGCCCTGCTAGGCAGCTGAGGGGTCTGCGGGCTGTCTTGGAGCCCCAGCGTGCTGGCCTGCCTGCGCACTTCTGGAAAAGAAGTGCTGCCTGCTCCCTGCTGAGGTTAGCAGGTGTGAGCGCCTGGCAAGAACTTCATATTTGTGGTTAGCCCTGGGCCTGGGGGCGCGGCAGGATTCCCGTGTACCGGAACCCCTGGTGTGGGCTCGTGTGAAGCAGCCCGTGAGGAGTGCGGGACCTTTTTATGGTCTCCAGGCCGAGCACGTGAGGAGTGCTGGAAAAGCCGATCCGCCCAGAGGAGTGGACCCTTGTGTGGCACAGCGCGTGTTCGGCGCTGTTTTTTTATGGAGTCCTGAGCCCCAGACGGGGGCTCCAACTTGGCCAGAGAGAGAGGAGCGGCAGGAGCGGCGGAGACTTCGCTCCGTGGAGCGGCAGCGTCCTGAGAGTCAGGCCATTGCCTGGTTTTGGGCGGGGTCTAGAGCCCAGGAGCGGAAGGAGACTACAATCCAGATAGGGACGGCCCATGCCAGGGCCAAAAGACAGGCAGAGGAAGGCCTGATCGTGGGTGGGGCCTAAGGCCCAGGAAGCAGAGAGCCCCGTGTGCTGCCGCCGGAGAGCGAGACCGGTGTCCCAAGAAAGACGGAGTCTCGCGGTTTCAACCAGCGTCCAGAGAAGGGAACGAGCCTTGCGGGCTCCCCTTGTTCAGCTTCGTGCCTTCCCCGCAATGATCGTCCACCGTGGTGGAGACCAGAAGCCCCGGTGAGTGGGGCTTGCAGGGGAGCACTAGTGAATGGAGCCCCGGGACGGAGGGGCTCCCAAAGGCATTGTTGGCGCCCAAGGGTTGGGTGCCTGATCCCTGCACTGCAAGGAGTCCTGGTGAGTGGGGCTGGATTTGAGCATTGTGGGTGCCGTGAATGGCACTGGAAGAGCCCCGGTGAAGGGGGCTCTCAAGGCACTGTGGGTGCCAGTGCTGCTTTGCACAACTGCACCGCGCGGGCAGCTGCAACGACGGGGGCATTCTTATTTTTTATGAAAAGGAAGGGGTGAGATGCACTCCCTGCCCCCCAGTGCATCACGCACATTGTCTTTGCTGCCGAGGCAGCCAGAGGGCCAGTTGGAAGGCCCTGTGAATATTGAGCCCTGACTTTGGACAAAGGGCATTTGGGACAGCCCAGACGGGCCCCCAAGGAAGGCCAGTTGGCCTGGGATAATTTTGTGGTTCTGTAGGGTGTAAGGCCCTAAGGTGATGTGTACACCGCAGGAGTATTACTGTGGTGCCCTGATTAGTAAGATCTATGCCTAATATGATGCCTAATGCTAATGCATAGCGTGATATGTGCTAAGTGCTAATGCCAGTAGTTGCTGGTTGTTTCATGGTTACTACTTGTGCTTTCTGGTGGTTCTGACAGTGGCCCAATTGGCCCTGTCATGTATATAATCCCCTGTAAATTACTGCCTAGTGCCAGTTGGCACAGTGTATATGTGTGATTATGATCTAATGTGTTTATGATAATACAAAGGCTATTTTTTATATAACCTTGTGTGGAGTCTCTTTTGTGGTGTATCTAGTGTGTCGCTGCTGTGTGTGTGTTGCGCAAACGCTTTACACATTGCCTCTGGGATAAGCCTGACTGCTCGTGCCAAGCTACCAAGGGGGTGAGCAGGGGTTATCTTCAGCGTGTAACTCCCTTGCTCTGACTAGAGTGGTGGTTTCTGCCTGGCTTAGGCACTTGCCCTAGCCAACCAGAAATCCCATTTCTAACAAGGAGTATGAAACTTCTTTCACCCATCCTGGGTGTCGATCCTTGAGCACCACCCGGGTCCCTACGCGCAGTGTCGGTGTCTTTGCCCTCCGATCCATGGTCGCCATTTTCGTTGGTTGCTTGCCACTTCTGTTGGGCCCTCTCGATGTCTAGGCAGGACTGTGTCCACTCGGGGACTTCTGGGATGATGTCCTGTGGTGGCTGCTTAAACAGTAGGGAAGCGGGAGCACATCCAGTCGTGGAGTGGTGTGTCTGTCGGTATGCGAGCAGGACCTGGTGCAGACACAATTCAGGGTCCTGGTGTTAATCCATGCCGATCCTGAGGGCTCTGTTCAGCATCCTTATAAACCACTCCACCTCCCCATTGGCTTGGCGCCATTGTGGGGTGATCCGACGATGCTTGACGGCCCTTTGTGCCAGGAAATCATGGAAGTCCTGCCCCTTGAATGGCGGCCTGTTGTCAGACTTGACTTCTCCGGGGAGCGCAAACAGTGCAAAGGTCTTCTCCAGTACTGGCTGGACGTGGACAAATGCTGTGGTCAGCACAAATTCCACTATGGGGAACTTTGAGAGCAAGTCCATGATCACCACTGTGTGCTGCCCATCGGGGAAACTCCTGAAATCGATGCGGATTTTTATCAAGGGGGTCAGACAGGGCTCTTCAGTCAGCACAGGCGCCGGAGCCGGTTCATTGCCAGTGATTGCACAGGGGTGGCAGCGTCTGACTTCTTCGTCCACCATCTCGTCCATGCTGGGGAACCACACTTTTGCGCGGAGTCTGGCCTTTGTCTTCGCGGCCCCTTGGTACCCTTGATGGGCAAGCATGACCATGCGACTGAGGAGACTTCTTGGAACGACAATCCTTTGCCATCTAAGTACCAAACCAGACCCGCTGATGCTTAGCTCATGCCTCACCCTCCAGAGCTGGTGTCTGACATTCTGTTCTTCGGCCACCTGGCTGATGAGGGTTTTGAACCCGAAACCGGTCCCAGGATGCTTGTTTCCAGTCCAGGGAAGACATGGCTTGGCAGTTCGGGGTGGACTGTTCCAATGAGGCACAGGGTCAGACTGATTTGCATATGGCCATGTCTGAACTGGGGTGGTGGAGTGAGCTAAAGAATGATGATGGATTAAACCCAGAACAGTTGACTGGGGGTGAGTGTTTGATTTGCTCTAACGCTCCATCCATCATCCCCTTTGGTATCGCTTTGTTCGCCCTAAGTTCTCAGGGTATGCCCAGACGTGGGTCCCTTGCTCTCTTTGCCACTGGATTCAAGATAGCCTGGCTGATGAGGGTTTTGAACCCGAAACCGGTCCCAGGATGCTTGTTTCCGGTCCAGGGAAGACATGGCTTGGCAGTTCGGGCTGGACTGTTCCCATGAGGCACAGGGTCAGACTGATTTGCATATGGCCATGTCTGAACTGGGGTGGTGGAGTGAGCTAAAGAATGATGATGGATTAAACCCAGATCAGTTGACTGGGGTTGAGTGTTTGATTTGCTCTAACGCTCCGTCCATCATCCCCTTTGGTATCGCTTTATTCGGCCACCAGTGACTTGGAGCTGTCGAGGAATCGGTGCCACTGTCCGTGCACCAGCGTCTTCTTTACCTTTGAGAGGGTGTCATCCATGTCTGTGGTGCTCTGAAGGTCTTCTTGCGTTACGGCGACTGGGCAGGCATTGGCTTCCACCATGTTTATGAAGCATTCGGTATGCTCATCATCCGCCGTGGGTCCCCCTATGCTGCCAGGGTGTGGGTGCCTAGACAGGAAATCCACAGTGTTGTCCGCCCCTGGTCTGCAAATCAGCTCGAACGAGTAGGCTTGGAGCTGGATGGCCCATCTCTCTATCTTCGGGGGGTTGCTAGGTGAGACGATCCATTGAATAGGGGCAGCAGAGGCTTGTGGTACATCACCACACGGAACGGATGTTTGCATGCCCACCGGATGGCCAGGGCATGTGCGTAGCGGGTTTCTGTCTGCGACAACACCAGACTGCCGTACGCTACCAGGACACATGTCTCCTTGTCATTTTCTTGCAGGGGGACTGCCCCTAGCCCTATGGGGCTGGCGTCCATGACTAGCTCTGTTTTCTTCTTGGGATGGAAGTACGCCATGGTTGTCTGGTCCAGTAGTGCCTTCTTGATGCTGTTGAATGCTGCCTCCTCTCTGGAGCCCCACGCCCATGGCACGCTGGATTTCGTGTGGTGGCGCAGGGGTTCAGACAGCATGGCCAGTCCGGGGATTAATCTCCCGCAGCATGTCACCATGCCCAGGAAACTTCTTATTTCTGTCGGGTTCTGGGGAACCAGGGCGTTTCGGATGGCATCCGCCTTGCAGCCACACGGAGCCCCTCTCGTGAAAATACATATCCAAAGAACTCAACTGACCCATGATAGAAGGAACACTTTTTCTTTTGCAGAGTGAGGCCGCAGTCTGCCAAGCGCTGTAGCGTGGCTCGCAGCCGGATGTGGTGTTCCTCCAGGCTCTGGGAATATATTAGGATGTTGTCACTTAGATTCATTAAAACGACCAGGCCCGAGAGGGTCTCTTTGATGGCATTTTGAAACACCTCGGCGGCAGATGACACCCCTAAGCTGAGCTGAGTGTAGCGCCGGAGGCCCACGTGTGTTGAGAAGGTCGTTATGTAGCGACTTTCCGGTGCGAGTTCCAGCTGGTGGTACCCCGAGTTCAAGTCCAGCTTGGAGAACCGCTGGGCACTGTTTAAGTCTGCAACGATGTCGTCCATCATCGGGGTCGCATGCCTTCGTTGGCTTGACTGTTTTATCTATGTGGAGGTTCACTTGGTGTCCTTTGAGTCTTCCCAAACCCTGGAAGAGTTGCGGAAATTCGTTCAGGATATCCTCCGCATGTGTGCCATAGACCTGCTTGGCGAAGAACACCAGCTCCAGACACTCGGCGGTGTGGCACCCGTTCTGTGCTGGAGACGACGACTTTGATCACTCCCAGGAGCGGTATTGGTGTTGTGCCCCCATAGGTGAATATCTTGGCCGAGCTAGGAGCAAGGGGTGGTCAAGGTGACAGTTTTTCATACTGATCGGAGTCCATCACATTCACAGATGCACCTGTATCGATCAGCGCGTGAACGGTGGTTCCATTGACCTGCATGTGACACATTGGAGGGGCGCGTTTCTTTCGGCCTGACCATCCAGCAAAAGACTGTTGTCTTCATAGTGTGCAGCATCTCCCTGTCCCCAGGGCACTTCTGTGGGGTTGGGGTCTGCTAGCATCAGGTGGCGTAGGGCTGTGGCACGACCTCTTGATGTGCCTCCTCGGGGTCGCCCACCACCTCCGCAACCAACGCTGGCATAGTGGTTGGCCTTGCCACATTTGGAGCAGGTATTCCGTCTTACCGGGCACCGGACCTGTGCCCTGTGGTCGAAGCAGCAGTATCTGCACCTCCCTGTGTGCCGGCTGGGGGGGGTCCATGAGTGTGTAGGTCCGGGTCGCCGTTGTACAGCCTCCAGGGTCTCTTCTTTGGTGTGTATTGGATTCTGCACTGAAGTAGCTCCTCTGCCCGGCTGTCCGACAGTTCGGGGGAGCGTGCCAAGATAAGGATCTCATCGAGGGACATGCCTGGTTTGTGGAGTATCTGGCGTCTTGGTGCGACGGACTTGCAACCCTGAATGATCTGTGCACGGATCTCCTCCGGCTGATCGATCTTTGTGCATGTGCGGTCAAGCTTCCTCAGCCTAGTGTAGAACATGTCTACAGTCTCCACTTCTGTTTGCTGGGCCTGGCGCAGCTTGAACCGCTCATAGTCCGGGTTCATTTGGGGGTCGAATTGCGTATTGAGATCATTGACCGCTGTGTCATAGTCGTGATCCGCCCCCGTGTCTGACAGCGTCTCAAACAGCTCGTATAGCTCATCACCCGCAAAGTGCATTAGCAGGGAGCGATTCACTGCCCCATCAGTCTCTCTGGTCCTTCTGAAGTAATGATTGAGGCGACCCAACCAGAGCTTCAACCTGGATGTGGCCGTGGCGGGGTCGGCGAGCTAGCTGAAGGAGGGTATGGGCATCACTGACGCGTGTGAGAATGGAGCTGTGCGTGCCTGCGCGGGCTGTTGTGGCAGATCTCCCATGGCTGGCAGATGGTGGCCCCTGTGTGTCGTTTAGGCAGCGCTGCAGAGGGTGGTGTTGCTCTCCTAGCAGCCTGCAACTGACCTTCTTCACTGCATTGGCCGGAGCTTCCTTTCCCCCCTGAGTGGTCCTGGGCATGCTTGCCTCCACGTGGTGCTGTGGGCCTGGGTGTGCAGGAGCAACCTCCTGAAGGATCCTGACAGTAGCGGACTTGTATGGGCCACTGCTGGGCATTAGTGGCTGAAAACGGCATCCAGGTCGCGATGTTACAGGGGAAAATGTCCTCTCACGGGGCCTTGCTTCAGGCACCCCGATGTGACGCTTCCCGCTGTGGGTCGCGGTAGAGGGTATTGCTCGCTCCTCGGGCCCTGGAGCAGGCTTGACGGTGACGCTGCGAGGAGACGGCAGGAGGCCATGACGCTGCTGTACTGCCTGCCCACGCCTCACAGGCTGGAGTAGGCCGCTGGCAGGCGTCACTATGAGCAGTCACAGCTGCTTGCACGCCGCTGATCACCACCGTGGGTGGGGCTGGAATCTGCACGCTCACACTGCGCTGCCACAGCGGGACATGGGCAGCAGCGCGCGGAGCCAAACACAGGCAGCGGGCAGCGACTCACCCTGCCGGGACGTTTCCACACCAGGCTGGTGGTGCTGGTGGCAGGCACGCAGCTCAGCAGATCAGGGGGGTGAGGCTGCAGGAGGGAGTATGAGAGTCCGTGACACTCCCTCATCGCCAGTGTGACAGGTCACATCATGGCAGCGTAAGCCTGCACTGCGCAGCATATGCCAGAGATGTACACTTAGTCTCTCATCGTCCAGTGGTCACGTGCGACGCTGGCTCGTTTATATATGCCCTCGGACAGAGCCCGGTCATGAGGGGTGTGTGCATGCTACATTTTAACGGAGAGGCCGGGTGGCTCTCTACACCTGTGATATCTAAATTCGTTAAATGAGCTTAATTGAGTTTGGATATTTTTTGGCAGCATGTTTAAATGGAAACATTTTCCAGTGTCATTATCAATACATATAATAACTCAGCAGAGCACAGTTAACTGGAAATTGAACAGAAACTTTCTTAACAGGAAATCTTTTTGTCTACTAAATAAGAAGGTATCTATTGGTCTACTGCAAGCATATCACACACTTTGCCATCCTCGCAAGTGATTGTGTCTACCATGTTAGTTTGCATTCCATTGGGCACTTCACAAGCTTCTTCTAACACCGTATAATGGAACCTGTGGAGGTTAGATTTTTTTTGTGTACTGGGCTTTAGTTTAATGGCACATGTGCGAAAAGGTAGCCTCATGCAATGTTATTTAATGCCAATTTCACTGAAATTTTCAAAATCATCCGATATGATAGGCTAGTGGTCATCTCTTTATTGTAGTGCACTGCATTTTATGCAAATGTCACTCTCTCATTCTACGAAGTACCATTGGAGTGCTGATGATACTATCTTAGAAATGGTGGAAGCACCATGTTCAAGCTCAGATAAGATTTCAACGCCGATAGTTTCTAAAAATAATATTTTGGTGGCGTGATTTGGCTTAGCAAAGGTGGGTGCACTGGTGTGAGTATCCTGACTGCCTCCACTAGCATGATGAACTGGTTCCATTGTGCTCATATCGAAAAAGAGTGATGCTTAATTTGTAAGAAAAAAAGTGCTAGGGCCCTCGTCACAAGGCCACCACCCATTGCTCCTGTCAGCACTACCATCACAGTACCTACACAACTACTATTCATCACACTGCTACAAGTGTTGCAGTTAAGACTATCTGAGGCCCCCAAAGCTATAACATTGGCTTGGGCGGCATGTTTTTGTTGTTTCTAATGCATATTGAATTAATAAAACAACTGCTGTTTTGCTTATCTCTTAATCATACAAACAGCGTCACCATGTGGCTGCTGTCATAAGTGCTGGTGTTGACAATTAAGTACCTGTGCTGAGCACCGGAAGTCACCGGCTCAAATTAAGCACTGGTGATGCACCATTCTTTGTAAGGTAGGGGTTAAAAATCCCAGAATTGTGAGAAACATAGTTCTCAAAGAAGTAGCTGAAGCTCACGGATGTCGAGTCACCAAAACGCCAGGGGTAGCGGAAGTGACATCACATACCCTTGACCTTAATAACATCACAGGAAGTGACATCATCATGACCTTTGACTTTATACCGTTACAGAAAGCGAGGCTACAACTTTTAGGGTACATATTTGATAATCCTCAGGAACTCTACTCCTTTCTCTTTTTATTATATAAAAAATATGTAGTTGTCTAAAGAAAATGTAGTGCTACAGAACACTGATAGTATTGGTAGCCTCACTTATTTTCACCACAAAGAGACATGGCTTAATGGTTCCTCCAGTGTAAAGCACAATGGGATATCTATTAAGAGATCATAGGAAGCATTTAAGTTGACATGTATAAATTGATATACACCTTATATTGAATATGAATATATTATTCGAGATTTCCAATACAATTTGCTTGCTGATCATTTTCACTGCTTTTTCTCTTTTGCAACTCACAGAGGTTAAGGTTTTGTCACACACACAATTTTTCATGTATTTACAATAATGAAACAAAGCAGTAACTTGTACAAAACTTTGTTTGCTATGTAGTTATTTGTTTACTTAATTAGAAGAATATGCATTGCACTGCTGAAATTATTTATTTTACAAAAACCTAAATGTAAAGCTCTGGTCCAAGAGAAAGCTGCAGAAAGTAAACAGGGCTCATTAAGATGCCCTGCACCATATGCCACGGGTGCCCCCTTAGGCAAAAACAGCATACAATAGGTCAGTGCCACAATTTTTCCATTAGTGCTGTCCATATACCATGGGTGACCATTACGTCAAATATTATCTCTTGTATGTTAGGATCAAAATTTGGCCATGGTTGCCCTCCCCACAGTATTCCCTCTATCAAGTAAGGAATTACCATTATCCAGTGCTAGCATTTTCCAATATCTAGCCCTATTCCATGTATTTCCTCCCGTACTCCAGCGACAGCATTTTTCCATGGCTGTATGACTCTAGCATGTTAGTCTCAGTATCATGCTAAGAATTGTCTCTAGTATGCTACTACAAGCATTTTGCCGGGAGGCTCTATAAACCAAGAATTGCAGTCGGAATACCAAGGCCAACTGCAGACTTGCAAGCATAACACCACATTCTCTCTCATACTCACTTACATCAACTCACTCATTCACTCACACTTCGATACATTCATAAATGATCACACACTAACTTGGACTCACTCATTCTTTCTCACTCAGTCCTACGTATCCTCACACTAAATCACTTATTCTCATTCTTTTGCACTCATTCTCAATCACATTTAGTCTTACTCATACTTTCTCACTCCCTCAAACTCACTTGCACCCAGTCTTACTCTCAATCATTTATTCACACTTATTCCCACTCACTATGATGCATTAATTCTCACTTACAGTTACCTTCACTCACTGTATTTCACTTACATATTAATGGCCATTAACACTACTACACATTCTAACAGTCTGCACACTCATTCTTATTCATTCTCACTAACTCACCCTCACTTCCAGTACCTCTCTCTCATACGGACACAACATACATTTAAAGGCATTTACATTACCTCAGCTATCAATGAATGTCTTGTTCCAGCCCTTTGCGCTACATTTTTAATTATACTAACAGAAAATAAAAGGCTATTCATTATTAGTATACTACAAAATGGGCAGAAAACAAGGAGGTGGAGCCCGATACCCATGAGGAAGATAACTGATCACATCTCTCTTTCTTGCATGTTTTCCTCTCACTCCATGTATGTCTCTTTCTGAGTTATCTCACACCATTCTCTCTTTGAACTTTCAGTCTCACCTCTCTTTCACCTATCATCCCTTTCTCCCAGATGTCACTTTTTCACATGTCCACCCTCTCTGCTCTCTTTCTAGACTTTCTCTTTCTCACACCTGCCTCTTCCTCTAATTCTCTCTCTCTTATCTGCGCCTTTCACATTTTTCCACCAGTCAGATCTCGCACTTGTGTTTTCCTCTCTGCCTCTGTAGTTTCTTTTTTGCCTTTTGCTGTTATTTCTCACCTATCTGTGTGGTGTCACCTCTTCGTCTCTTCTAGTGTCTTTACATCCCTCTCTTCCTTTTCCCCTCCCTCTCATCTGACAATGTGTGAGACAGTGAGAGCTTTTAGACTCCTTTCTTGTTGGTCATCTAAAATAGCAGCAATAAATCAATTATGTTGCAAGTGCTATTTTCGGTTTAAGGACACCCCTTCACAACTGGCTGCAAAGGCAGCTCATAACAGGGCCCCAAGTTCATGAATAGTGGTAACATTTTGCTTCCTTGCAGTGTCAGTGTCACTGCTGTGTAATTTATTCCTGTCAGCCAAATTGTTCCCATTTGCTGAAGATACGAAAGTTTAGCAAGCATTGGTAAATGCATTATGTTTCGCCGATGTGATTAATAATAAGCAATTTTTTTGTTGTAGGTTGTAGCTTTCTGAGTTGTTGTACAATATAAGTTACAGAAAGTCTGTTAAATTGTTATGAATTGTTTATGTACAAAAAGGCAATATATTGTGTTGTTACTAGTGGTATAGTGCGGGTAAGTAATAGCAAATTTTTGAAAAATGAAATGAAAGAGGGAAATAATAGAATTAATTAATGTAATAGCAATATTATGTGTTTAGAGGAGTTCTGACAACTTTTGGGCCCGGTGCCACTGCACCTGCTGCACCATTCAAATCATGCCCCTAGTGTCTGCAAGATAACTGAATTTGTGGCTGCCTGTTTAGTAGTAAAATATAGAAATATTTGGTGTTTAGAGAAGTTATGACAACGTTTGGCCCCGGTGCCACTGCACCTGCTGAACCAGTTAAATCAAGCCCCTTTCAACTGCAAGGTAACTGCAATTGTGACTGTCTGTTAGTAGTAAAATTCAGCAATATTAGGTGTTTAAGAGGAGTTCTGACAACTTTTTGGCCTGCTGTCAGTGCACCTGCTGCACCATTCAAATCATGGCCCTAGTGCCTGAAAGAGAACTGCACTTGTGACTGCCTGTTTAGTAGTAAAATATAGCAATATTTGGAGTTTAGTGGAGTTATGACAAAATTTGACCCCGGTGCCACTGCCCCAGCTGCACCATTTAAATCAAGCCCTTTTTAACTGCAAGGTAACTGCAATTGTGACTGCCTGTATAGTAGTAAAATATAGCAAAATGATGTGTTTAGAGGAGTTCTGACAACTTTTGGGCCTGGTGCCACTGCGCTTTCTGCACCGTTCAAATCATCACCCTGTTATCTGCAAGGTAACTGCACTTGTGACTGCCTCATTAGTAGTAAAATATAGCAATTTTAGCTGTTTAGTGGTGTGCCTAGAGCTTTTGGTCCTGGTGTCACTGCACCTGCTGCACCATTGAAATCATGACCCTGTTATCTGCAAGATAAATGCACTTGTGACTGCCTGTTTTGTTTTCAATTTTAGCAATAATCAGAGTTTAGTGGTGTCCCTAGAGCTTTTGGCCCTGGTGCCACTGCACCATTCAAATCAAGTCTCTTTTAACCGCAAGGTAACTGCAATTGTCACTGCCTGTTTAGTTGTCAAATACAGCAATATTATATCTTTAGAGGAGTTCTAACAACTTTTGGGCCTGGTGCTACTGCAGCTGCTGAGCCATTCAAATCATGACTCTGTTGTCTGCAAAGTAACTGCACTTGTGGCTGCCTCGTTAGTAGTAAAATATGATAGAGCTCTTGTATATTAATTTTATTTTAAACATGCAATGTTTTTTACAACATTTAGAATTTGATCATAATGACAAAATAGATTAAGTTTAAAAAATCAATCCGATAATGCCTACAAAGTGCAAAGAAAGGTACTGAGGCATGAATAGGAAATGCCACAAAAGTTCTACAGCTAAAGCATCTGCTTTACACAACTAAGTAATAAAAAGCAAGAATTCCAACATACTGTTAGAAGCTGTCTGCCTTTTCCATGGGAAGAGATCTTATCTTGACAGTGAATAGGACTTAAACAGTGTGAACAGCTTTAGTAGAAGTGTCATAAATGCGTGCAGCCAGGGGAAGTTAACATCAACATTTTATCCACACAAAAGCAAATAAACACAGTAGTTTGGAGTTGGGGACTAATAAGAGGCCTCTTTTGAGTTATATTAATTACAAGAGATTTCACATATACAGCGCAAGCGATGTACAGGCAAAACCTAAAAAGGGTTTTGTTCCTGGCTCTGCTGCAACAACATATTATGCAGGGGGGGTCCCAATGCTGTTTGCCAGGGGTCTCAATCAGGAATCCAGGGGTTGCAGTTGCAAACCTTGGCGACCACCAATTGATATCCATGCTGAAGTTGAAGAAGTAAAGAGTTAGCACCCGAGGTTCCCAATTAAGGAAAAGGATCAAATGTGAGCTGTGACCCATCTGGTACCGAAGCAACGTTCAAATTAAGCACAGGAAGTGAAAAGGTATACAACCAGGTCTAGATGATGCTGTCCCACAGGAAGGTGACACATGAAGGAATTGGGCATTGACTCCTCTAGTATTGGGTGGGGCAGGAGGGTATGGAAGGGCTGGGGGACTGAAGAATAAGATGCCTGACTTTACCATTGAATTCCAGCATGCAAATATAGCGAGGTGTTGGAGAGAATAGACTCATGGAGCTAGTAGAAACAGATGAGTAACAGGACCTAAAAAGACAAGGAAGAGAACAGTAGCCAGCAAAAATGACAGATGCGCAAAGAACTATTTTTGCCTTCTGCAGGTGAGGTGAATGACGCTGTAAGGCATAACAAAAGAAGTGGCACCACACTTAAAAAGGCACACAGTAAGAAGAGAAAGCTATCTCACAAAGAAAACAGAGTGAGACTTCCCTTGAGGAAAAACGAGGATTAAGGAAGGATTCAACGCACTTGTATGCAGTTCTTCACACTGGGGGAACAAATGCTGTTTCTGCAACACAGCCCTAGAAACAGCAATGCTACGTTCCTCATATGTAAAATCACAATGATGCATACAATGCTACGTACATGTCACTTGCAAACACAAGATTACTGCATATGGAATACTTACTAGCCACCAAATAGGGATGAGAAATAATCGAATTGAAAGAGAAAGAAACAGTTATATATATATATTGGTATTTATAGAGGCAAACCTATTTGGGAAGAAATGGGACATTGTATACATCATGTGAGTTGTTGGATGATAATGGAAGATGGTGTAGTCAGTGAGGGTTTGCATTTTGGTATTACAAAATGTCATAATGCCTGTATACATTTTTGGACACAGGGAGATTCTGTGATTTGCCCAGAATCACACGAAGGGTAGGATTCAAACTAAGTGCTTCAAGCTGTAAAGTCGACAGCTTAGCCATCACCCCCGACTTTTTCCTTTTTTTTTTAAATATTTGTTATTGCAAATTTTCTTAAATACATATTGCAGTACAGAAAGGTTAGCTCTCCTCCCATCCCAGCTCCACCCACGCCCCTCCCCGCAATAGATCCAAATTGCCAAATTTGTTAACATTTTTAAAAGGCAGAACATAAGAAATAAAAAAAAGGAAAAAGAGCATGACGGGAAAATAGCCACGAAGAGAGAAAAGATCAAATAAAAAAGGCCATAAGCGCATAAATAGGCATATGTATGTAGGTTCAAATTCAAAGCTTTACAATTACCACCCCTTACTAATGACCAAACATACTCCCTAGTCCCTCCACTCTCCTTGTCCCAAAAACCCACCCCATTGCTCGAATTCAGTGAATCCCTACTCTGCAATCTCATTAATCCACCGGCTAATTGGGCCCCATATTTCCGAGCCCCTTCTCTGAGCGCTACATCCCCTCCGATCATATACTGTCATTTCCCAGCGATATACCGCTAGAAGTCTACCCATCCATTGTTGCCCAGATGGCGGTCAGGGTCCAGCCAGTGTGTGGCCAAACAGAGTCTTAACACAGTCATAGAGATAAATAAAAATGCCTGGGTCTGCCATGGGACTTCCAAATCGCTCACCCCTAAAACCATCAGCTTGGGGAGATAGAACTACCCAGAGTCCCAGCTTTGCTTCCAGCAGCTTACCAATGTCTCCTTTCAGAGTATCAAGCTTAGGGCAATTTGCGAACATATGGACAAGGTTGGCTGTAAAGCAGCCGCATCGGGGGCAGTGTGAACCGGCAGATCCACCCACTTAACGATCTTAGCCGGGGTGATGTAGAGGTTGAACCACGTTTTATAACACTGCAACTGTAAATTGGCAGCTATAAATGATGTCTGACTACATATAAAGAGTCTTCGCATTCCCCAGCCCCAACTTGCAAAAGCTCATGCCAACGAGCCATGTGCTTAGTGAGATCATTCGCCATTTCTTTATTTAATAAATTGTATAGAGTAGCTAATGAAGGTGGAGATTTCAACAGTAAGTCAACTATTGCCACCCTAGAAAACCCTGACCTTCCCCCCGCCTTTTTGACCAAAAAATCTCTTACTTGTAGATACTTAAAGAATTGGCCATTCCCAATCCCGGACTTGTCCTTAATTGTATCAAAGGATAAAATCCCCCCTTCGTCCACAAGGTCCCCAATCTTCCTCAACCCAATCTCATCCCAATACTTCATATATCCATCTTTAAAAATGGCTGGGAGTAAATTATTGTCATACATAGGGGTGTAGCTATTCATCCGGCAAAGTCCAAGTTTTTTCTGGACAGCTGCCCATACCTTAAATGCACCCATCAAGATTTTGAATCTGACTCTTTTGAAATAGCCAAACTCTATATGGTGCAGAAGACATCCTCTAGCTTCTATACCCAATATTAATTCATAAATAGAAATTGAGACCTCACCCTCTAGACCTACCCTGTCCCTAGTTATTAGACCTACCATCTGCCATCTGCTGCAGCATCGATGCCCAATAGTACAATTGGAAGTTGGGAACAGCCCATCCACCCCGGTCCCTCGGAAGAGTCAAAAATTTTAAAGCTCTCCGGGGGCGTTGACCGCCACATAAAAAACAAGACATCATCTGGTTTAAAGATTTACACCAAAAGCTTTCTACCTCTAAAGGGATGGCCCTAAAAAAATACAAAATTTTAGGGAGGAATATCATTTTAATCGCATTGCTTCTCCCAATCAATGTAAGTTTCAAGTTGTTCATACGAGCAAGGGCCCAGGTTTATTTCTACAATTTTCTCCACATCTGCTGTGATATCTATGCCAAGATACCTCGCATTCTGGGTTTTACTTTGGTTGAGTTAATACTCTGAGATATGCCCAAAGCAGGTGGCTTCCCTTTCAATTTCCAGCCTTGGGTTCTAAGAATAACTTAGCCACTTCAAACTGAATTCCACTTCTCCCAGCTCTTTGGCCTCTGACCCGAGGTGAATAGCTGAGTAGTCCCACTTCATCTGGCTAGATCTGCTGAAGTCTGATTCCGAGCCCTTTACTTCAAGACTTCAAGACTCTTCCCTATGATGTTCTTCCTCTTTTTCAGAACAGATGCCCGTTTCTGAGTGACTGGTTCAGCCATAGAGTTATCCGTGTCCCCCCCAGAATTATCCAAATCAGTGTCGGCCATTTCACTGCTGTTAGAGATTTCTGAGTCATCGGTAAGGGAGTAAAACTTCCGGTTACTTTTGGGCATATCTGGGCACTACACAGATCCATTGAACCTATGGGATTCCTCATATCTAGTCTCTCCTCTTGCCTCCCCGAAATCAGTTGCTCCGGCCGAATCTTGTCTGCCCCCCCTTCAGCCCAATCATCCTGCGGTAAGTTCAAAGCGTTTGTCTCGCTGTCAACCCGCTTTGCATGTGCTTCTAACTGTGTCTCTGTACTCACGCTTTGCAGCAGGGAATGGTCGCCAGCATAATCTTGTTCTTTCTGTAGCTTAGGACTTGTCCCTTCTCTGTCGATAGATTTCTTGGTGCCAGCTGGCCCGCGCCCGGAAAACATCCCAGGAACCGTCGGCTGTTTTGGCTTCATAGCTGTCTCGCCGGGACGCTGCTCTCTGACTTTCAGTTTGCCGCTTGACTCCTCCTTCTCACGAGCCGTAGAGGGAGTAGAGTCTTCATTCTTGCGACCGGCTGGCGTCCTCCGAGCAGGTAGCGGACCACACAATCTTCCGGCTGCTCCAGCCTTAATCCGTTCCTTGGGGAGTTTGGGTTGCTTGGGGGGCATCCTGTGCCGTTGCACGTAGAGGCCACCACTCATGCGACTACTGAGGAGTTTGAAAATGGTGCAGGCCAGCAGGTATGTGATTTGTCGAGTTCGAGTAGAGAAGCGTCTCATAGTGCAGGCCCATGATGCGCCAATTCCGTTTTCTTGTCTCATCCTGTAGTTTCCTTAGACCATATTGTAGCTTGAAGGGAGGGAGAGCGATGCCCGCAGCAGTCTCACAGCCGCCATCTTGCCCCCGTGTTCCAGTCTTCCTGAACACAATTCCCCAGACGTTTTCGTAACAAAAAAATAAACATTGGTTATTGTTGATTTTGTTGTCTGATTTATAGCAGATAATTTCTTTTTAAATAGTTTACTTCCAAGCTCAAGCATTTTCATCCATAATTGTTTAAAAAATACCGGAGAACAATCTTTTGTTATACAAACGGGGCTGGAAAACGAGCACCGTGAGCTCTAGGTTTAGACGCTCCCACAGTTTTGATCTCACTGATGTTTGTAGACGTTGACTGGGAGCAGCGCTATTTTGCCACCTTAGACAATGGTAAGTTGCTGCTTGCCATGGTAACTTTCAAGGCACTTGCTGCTCTTAGCTGGAAATATAGCATCGTTTATAGACATCTCTGAAGTAAACAACAGAATATAATATATAACATACACAAAACAATGGGACAATACAATAAAACGTAACAGGGTACATCACAGCAATTAGTCAAAATGACACAAGACAGCAACAACAATACAGCACAACAAAATCACATTGCAGTAATGTTGCACAAAAACAAAGCAGCACTTAAAAGTTAGGGAACACATCATCACCACAACAAGAAGCCACACAACAAATATGCACAAACATTTTTGTCACACATTACTTCCTTCAAGATCCTGTTTTCATAATACAGTGGTAAATGGTGATCGGAGTAATCATAGTCTTAACTTACTGGCAAAGGACTGAAATAGCTTCAGTCAAAAATGTGGTGTTATCTGGCCCCAGATCTAAAACAATTGCCACGAGGCATGTACCAATATACATATAATGGTTGATACCAATGACAAAGTAGGGAAGTCACAGAGAGTCATCAAGTAACATAAAAGTGGATTGTTAGAATTGAGTTGTAGGTTGAATGGGGTATGAGTCCTAGTCAAGCAGCAACCACAATGCTAGTCAGGTTAAGAAACAGGCAAAACCTAAATACCCTGTGCTCACTCTGTGGTAGCTTGACACATAGCAGTGATGCTCAATTTAGAGGCAATATTTAAAGTATTTGTGCAACACTTCAAACAGTATTACGGTGAAAACACCACACAAAAAGATTCCACGTTAGACTAGAAAAATAGAGCTTAATTTACTAAATAAAACAAGACCAAAATGACAAAAAATACAATAAGTAGAACTTGAGATATTGAATTTTAAAGATTATGGTGGTAAGATAGCACCTAGAAGCAAAAAGCGCTTAGTTAGGAAAACTGGTCATGCCAGAATGGGATGAAGTAAAAATTCAGGCTGACCATGATGGGGCCAGCCAGAGGGACACAGAGTGGTCCCAGATGTGGGAGGCTGTGGCGATGCAAGTCTTTTGTGACTGGGCCAATCCACGGAACAGCGGCAATACGTTGGTTCTGCTAGAAGATGCGTATCTCAGCAGAGGATGTGTCGGTTCCGCTGGAGATGCACATTAGGCCTGAAATCACCAAAGGGACCAGGACTAGGGTGGCACCACTTGGCAGGGCAGACTCAAAGATGGCAGACTCTAGGTGCAAAAGCGGGTTGATTGCAAGTCTTTTATGTCCTTGAGACATCAGATCAGGAGGCCAGCCAGCTAACCCTTGGAGTCACTCTGGGTTCAAGTGATGCAGATCCAGTCCTTCTCACACAGACAGGCGAGCAGCAGGCCAGAAGGTCAGCACAGCAAAGCAGGAGTCCAATGAAGCAGCAGTCCAGCATAGTGGCAGTCCTTCGTAGTAGCGGCGGTTGCGAGGACTCTGCCCCGACTTGCCCTGAAGGGACTGCTGAAGGTGGGATAGATTTTATTGTACTTACACACCTGTGTACCTTACTATATGAAAAGTACCACAGGATAGCGTTTTTGTTAAGTATAATTTTATTTTTACTTTTACAAGCAGAGTGACTTTACATACTGTTGGTCCTGACGAATGCCACGCACCTACTGGGCAGTTAAGGCAGAAACCTGTTGACCATGCTGACCACAATATGAAATAGGAGAAAATCCATGTCCCTGTTTCACTAAGCTTGTTTTTAACCCTACCCATTGGGGGCCCAGAATAAAGTTAGTTATACCCACCAAGAGGTAGTTTTAATTCACGTCTATTTAGATAAATACTTACAAGCACTCTGCCCCTCCTCCCTTATAGGAGTGCAAATAGGGTTGACCACAAAATAAACCCTACCGCTCCTCACCCTAGGGTGAGTCGTAGCCCACACTGGGTACCTTGCATCCCAGTGTGAAGAGAGGACCCAATGATGAAGCATGTCACCCTAGGGTGAGTGAGGGTTCTCGTCTTTAAAAAGCATGCTTCTTCACTAATATCCTGTCCATCCCCTGATTCTGGTACCACCTGCCCCATTAATTTTGTGAGTTATTTGTTTAGGAGTAGTATGGCGAGTGGTGTAAAAAACTCCAAAAGACCCTAATTGGTGAGATACTACCCAGTCCTTTCAGCAGCACAGCAGTCCTTCTTTTTGGCAGAGTCTTCAGAGGTCCAGAAGTGTACTGAAGTGGAGTGTCAGAGGTCCAGTACTCATACCCAGTTGTGCCTTTGAAGTGGGGGAGACTTTAAAGACATGTCTTTGAAGTGCACAGAGGTCCTTCCTTCCTACCCTGGCTTGATGGAGCATGGGCCGGCTACGGGGACTCCGTTAGGCCTGCTGAACCAAAGTGCCTTTACCCTGGTTGTGGAGCGCTTGCATGGATCCGTGTCAAAGATACGTCACGCAGCCTAGACGATGCGTCGGTTTCAAGATGTGATGAGCCTGCAGTGCAAGGTCCTGATGCGTCGACATCGAGGATCCTGTCGACGGGGCTTGCGATCTGAAGTCCGGTGTCGAGGATGAATTGCAGAGAAGTCTGATCCCTAAAACATAGTAAATTGGCTAACCCCCAATTCACAAATGTATCTTTAGAGGAAGGTCATAGTAAATAGTGCAGGAATATAGGCTAATGTCATGGGAATTTAAATGTCTTCTGTGGGCTGCAGCTCGCATTGTGCCATTCACTAGAGTGACAAAGAAATCATGGCAGCAGGCCAACCTATGTAGCTTGACTCCTGCATATTTTAAACCTGCAGGCAAACCTGTCAAAATAACCTTTTTTGTGAGGAAAGAACCTGTGAGAAAGGTGTCCTAAGCATTGAATTCCTTTGAGTTTTTTGCTTTTTTTGTCTACCTGGTTTATGGACTCCTGCAATGAGTGAGTCTCACTACCTGAGGCTTACTAGCTGTAAGCTCTTTTATAATGGAATGGAGGGCATACCTCCAGGGTCCGCCTTTAAAGATAAGGTCACATCTGTGTAGCTAGGGTAAGAGACTCTGGACTGGTTGCATATGCACATGTATGCACACCTGTGCCAGCTGAGCGTGTGAGACTACCTTCTACCTCAACCTGGTATCTGTGCACAAGTAACCTTTCACAGAAGAGACCCAGGATTGGTGCTATCCTGGGCCTGCCTTATATTCTGAGTGGACATTATTAGTGTGAGAATGTATGTGTGTAATGATTACTGAAAAGTTCATGTGCTTCACTGAATTGTAGCCTACAGACGAAGTCTCATCTAAACTACAGGTTCAACATAGTTAAATCAAGAGACTCAGTTTACACCCAAATATTATGGTTAATCACAATCCAAATGCAGATTAGGCATTAATTTTGACATATCTGCATTGCTTCGGCATATCTGCATTGCTTATGGCACTTCAAGATTGATCCTTTTTCTCTGACTCACCTCCTCAGTAAATTCCAGCCTTTGAATCAGCCTGCTCGGCCAAGTTAACAGCCCTGATACCCAGCTGGAAATTCCAATGCCTCCCCCGCACAATACGACCATAGTCAGTAATTAGACCTGCTCCCAGGAGAAGAGAGTTTTCTGATGAGCAGTGTTAGGGGTGCTTCCTTTGTAGAATTTACTAGCCAGTGGGTTGGGGCAACCCTTGAACACTCAATTCCAGAAAAGTTTCCAACGGCAAATCTTCCCAATTTTGGATCACCTCTTATTTGCCTTAGCTGGGTCTTTCTTGTCCTGAAGAGAGCTTGTTTGTCACCCAGGATTGTATTTAGGAAAATGAGCCACTCCCTCCTCCTCAGATACACCAATCTGGTTCTGGGGTCAGCTCCCTCTACCACTGGACTGGCATTGAGAACCTCAAGAACAACAAACTCCTCTTCCCCTGTACACTTAACTATAAATTGGCAGGACTCTCCTGTGCCCCTTTCAAGTTAGTTAAATTCCTGAACTCTCCCCAGCTGCCCTGCTTGAGTTGACATCTGTCACATACCTCACACCTCATTAAGAGGAAGCTCTGGCTGGTCGATCTGGCAGCATACTAATGCTAATAGCCCATTAGAAACTCAGGCAGGTAAAACTCAACTTTTTTAAATTCTCTTTTCCTAATTAATTATTAAATAAACAACTTCACCAATAAATTGGATTTTAATACTAAAAAAGTAGTTTAATCACCCCTGTAGCTTATCCTAATCCAAAGTTAGCAGAATTCTAATTTAATTTCACACTTTAATGTCCCATAGAGCAACTACCACCCTTTACATGGAAAACAGCTTTTGTTGGCTACATGATGACATTAAATTCTTGCATGTACCACTGTTAAGTCCTAGGCACCCTACCTTGTGGGTTACAAGATCTGCTTAGGGGTCACATATTTAATATTTAATAGCTGAGTTCTCTAAGAAAGTTGTTTATTAGTTGTGAAGAATATCAATCCTTCACAAACAATACATCTGAATCCTTCTGTCTACTGGAGACCATTTCTCCTATCAGGGGAGGTGCTATAGGTTAGTACACCAGTCTGCAGGCACACAACTAACATCATCCAATAAACCATTTTCCAGTTAGTGCTTTTTCTTATAAAAAAAGAAAAAAGGCATTATTATTGTTAGAAATGGGATCTCTGGTTGGCTAAGGCTTGCGCCAAAGCCAGGCAGAGACCACCACTCTAGTCAGGGCAAGGGAGTTACACGCAAAAGATAACCCCTGCTCACCCCCTTGGTAGCTTGGCACGAGCAGTCAGGCTTATCCCGGAGGCAATGTGTAAAGCGTTTGCGAAACACACCCACAGCAACAACATACTAGGCACACCACAAAAAGGAACTCCACACAAGGTTATATATAAAAATAGCCTTTGTATTATCATAAAACACATTAGAATAGTACTCACATAATATACATCGTGCCACCTGGCACGGGGTCATATTTACAAGGGATTATTTACACCTGACAGGGCCAACTGGACCACTGTCAGAACCAGCACAAAGCGAACTTCGTATATGTAGCACTTATAATAAATGTAGAACACATCATAAACGTACAACCAGTAATCACTGGTAACCACTGTACTTAGCATCAGCCTGTAACATAAACCACATTATGCACAGTATCACATTTAGGCGCGAATTACATTCTGCGCCAACCTCACCAGCATAAACACATTATGCAATCACCTCACAAGTCTAAACGCATTAGACCCTAACCTCCTAAGTATAACTCACATTAGGGGCGTAAATCACGATAGAGAATAACTCACAACCTAAACGCATTAGGTAATAATAAAATCACAAGCATAAAAACATTATGCAAAACCTCATAATCATAACAGTACATTAGAGGTATAATACAGGGTGCGTAAATCATACTACATGATTATATTTCCTAGCACCCAAAATCACCTCAGCACATAGATCAGATTAGGGCCTGGTGCCCTATAAACCTAACTGTCCCCCTGGCCAACTTGCCATCTCTAAAGGGGCTCAAATGCCCTATGTCCACAGAGTCAGGGCGCACTGCCAACGCAGCGAAAGTCAAGGGTGCGCAACTGCGCAAACCTAAACGTAGCAGCTGCCCACTACTTGCTGGGCAGCTGTGAAAGTCAGGGGCCAAGGAGTGCATCTCACTCCTAAATTCAAAACATGCCCCAAAAGAACAGCGGCCTAAACGATGCAGCAGCCCACTACTTCCTGGGCAGCTGTGAAACTCGAATGGGGCCTGGGCACTCAATGTGCCCTTGGACAAATATGCGAAAAACGTTGCAGCTGCCCGCGCTGGTGCGGCACAGCTGAGAACAGAGTGAAAGGGGGCCCTGGCACAACAGTGCCTTCGGGGCCCCACTGGGCCTCTTTAAACAAACTTGGCCCCTCAGCCGTTGCAGCTGAGGGGCCTGAACTGGATGAAGGTACGGGCACCACTGGCCCTCGGGACCCCCACTGGCGCCCTTAAAGACAAATAGCCCATCGTTGTTGGAGCCACATGGGGCTCTGTAAACAGATCATGCCCCCAAACACTGTGGCCCTCAGGGGCCCCTAAACGCTTGGGCCCTTGTTGGAGCGCGCTGGCTCCTAAAACCATTGGGCCACGTTGGAGCAGCCCGCAACGGCGGGCCCGCTCAAGAAATAGGCCGTGATACGGGGAACAGCACGGGCCCCTCTGGGCCCTTTGAAAACAATCACTATGCCCCACCGTTGGAGCCACACGGGCTCTTAAAACAAAACATGCCCAACGTTGGAGCGGCCCTCTGTCAAGCGGGGCCGCTCGGGAAAGGGGCACCAGCATGGTGCCTCGATGCGGCTCCCCCCCCCCTCTAGCTCCACTCACCGGCTCTCCTGTTGTCAGCAGGCAGGGCATCGGGCCGGCTCAGTCACACGCGGGGCTCTCTCTTCACTACGAGAGCCCCACTGACCAGCGCCCACATTTTCTCCTGCACGCGGGGCTTCCCTCACTCACGGGAGCCCCGCGCTGCCATTGGCGGCCTAGGCCGCCTCTCCTCTTCACCCGGGCCCCCTCCTGGGACCCGGGACTTTAACGTGGAGCCTCCGAGGCTCCGGACTGATCTCCGGCGGCGGGACTTCCTCCTTCCGGCCATAGGCTCCGCCCCAGGACAGGCAGACGTGCCTGACTTTCTGTTTCTCCGCTGTTCCGGTGATTTCTCTAATGCGGGGGCAATACGGGGTAGGCTCCCGTTTTAAATAAATACAAAAAGCGGGGTGGGCACCCCTCCTCTCTGGCAAAACTGCGGGGTGGGCACCCGCTCAATTTGAAGACACTTGCGGGGTGGGCTCTCGCCAAAATCGGCAAAACGCGGGGTAGGCTCCCGTAATTAACTAAAAGCACAAGCGGGGTGGGCACCCGTTATCAGCATCAAGGGGGAATCCCTAGGATGGGGATTCCATTAAAGGGGCTGCAGCTCAGCGCTGCTCAGCCCCCAGGCTCTCCCTCTCCTGGGGAAAAGCACAGCGCGCCCAGGGCACAGAAAGGCTGAATAAAGTCTTCAAGGTCCATAGAGATGAAGGGGCAATGCAGGGCCCAGGGAGGCAAGCCCTCATGGCAGCCCCCCCTGGGCCCCAGCAGCAGCATGCCCCGGCAGGAAGCAGGAACCAAGACTGAACAGGAACTGAACAACTTCATGGGGTCACAGCCCCTTCTTTTATACACATTTCCCTTTGTGTCACAGCACAGGGCTGGGGAAAAACCAGACGCAACTGGTTTGGGGAGCTTTGGAGCACTTTGTTTTGCTCAGCTCCTCTCTCCTTTCACAGGACAGGCTAGGGACATCAGACGCACCACAGGGGTGGAGCCAGCATTGTGGAGGGAAGGCACAGCCCTATTCAGGTCCCAGGTGCAACTCCGCCCTCCCATCTAGATGCAGATCTCTCTATTCACCACTGCGCTGACTCACCCTGCCCCTCCTGGAGCCACACACACCTCCCAGCCCCTGTCACTCACAAGCCAGACATGCAATTCACATCAGGCAGGCAGACACAGAGCACACATAAATGCCAACTTCTAAAAGTGGCATTTCTACACCAGTCACAATAAATCTGCGCACACCATTGCGCAGCATTTATTCTCACGAGTTCGCACATACTAAACTCGCCCCTGCACTCCTCTCACACCAGGAATTACCATGGACACACATATCCCCATGCATTCCTATGGGAGGGCAGGACAATCTCACCACACGCACTCAGCGCGCACGCACTTTACACTGGACCACAGTGCTAAAGTGCCCAGAGACTTAAAACTACTACCATACAAGGCAAAAAGTTTAGGGGTGAACCTGCCAAAAGGGCCAAGTCCAACAATTATGCACCCACTAATCAATGCTATGCTTTAATATACAAATATATTAATGATGGCAGATGGAAATAACAATGGTGATACCCTCATAAGATTTTGCACCCTTAGCGTGACCGGAAAAATAAAAACATTATAACATAACCCCACATATACTAGACACAATATGGGGGGGGCAGTTTTTAAATGGTAGGCCTTCTGTCTTTGCAAAAGAACAGAGGAGGACTGGACTTAATGATTGGGACGTATGTGGAGACCTGAATGGCTGGACTTGCTCCCACTGGACACTGTATACACAGGACTAATAAGTTTGCTCTAATGGCCAGTAGGCTGGCCTCCTGTGTGGTTACAAAGAAACGCTTTAAGATGACTTTTTCAGAAGTGCCCAGCTGAACAGTAGCAACTGGAACTAGACTGGGCCTGTCTGGTGACCTCTGCTGGAGTGTGGTGTGGCCCCTGAATGCTATCCCAGGGATCCTGGGAACCTTAGAAGTGACCAAAATGAGCTTCTGCAACTTAAATTACTTAGAAAATGTTTGGACTTCCAAGACCTCCAGGAGCATTAGCAGGGCCTTGCATAAAAGTCCTAATTTTACTAAGCTAAATACTTGAGTGCAGGTCTGTGAACCCACACCTTGGATGTAATATTTGCTTCCCCTAAACTCATCACAGTTACAGGAAACTTACCTGTCATCTTTAGCAACCACCAGGCCTCAGCCAGAGACAGACATTTGATGAAAGTCAACATTTTAACACTAAACCGTTATATCTGAATTAGCTCACCTTCAAGCCAAAGGACAGCAGGGAATCAGCTCCATTATAGTTCTAGAAAGACTTTGACATACTCTTTTCTCCAAAGGAATTCATGCATCCAGACGATCAGTCTCAAATCCCTTGGTTCAAAGAAAATATAACGATGATAAAAATAGAAATCACACCAATTC
This sequence comes from Calotriton arnoldi, assembly GCA_963921515.1. NCBI lineage: Eukaryota > Metazoa > Chordata > Amphibia > Caudata > Salamandridae > Calotriton > Calotriton arnoldi. The sequence continues at coordinate 1,563,875 of CAWUFW010002287.1, forward strand.
AGTGCCAATAGAAGACACTCAGCAATTATCACAAGTTAAATATCTCAACATGATCAATAAGTATGCAATAAAGAAGGCAGAAAGACAACAAAGTTTCAAGCAGATCTCCAATTCCAAATACCCTGCCAAGGAACTTCATATCAATTTCACTTAATTCAGTAAACCAGAGATAACCTTCACAAAGTTTCTGCAGTCTCAGGATTTCTGTGATATCATTGTTGACTACCTGAAAGCAAAAGAAAAGATTGTGAAATAACAGCCTAGGAGCAAAACATCTAGAAATCATCCCACTAAACTACACTTGCCAAAAGACACTGAACCCTAGCCTTTAATCTACCAATTCGAAAATTTAATAGAGACAAGCATTACTGCCAGCTCACCATTACACACATATTTGCTCAAACATTAAAGAACCCCGTACTTACCATGATTACCACCTGTCCTGCTATGACTTTCGCAACTAACTCCCTTTCATAAGGCAATTCCCCATAGCACTCAATAGCACCAACATTGGCCCCCTCGTCGAAAAGAATAATCAAACCAGAGAATAATTTCAAATAGTATGTTCTTAAGAGGAATGTTCAAAATAGAGGCATTTATTCATATCTGTGACTTTCTGGAAGACAACAACCTACTTTTAGACTAACAAATATAAAGATGCACCAAATTTGCTATGATGCTCTTCTTGAGTGACAAAAAGCTACCTTAGACAGGAATGAAGTCCTGTGTCTCTACTATGGGACCTATATGCCTTATTTCACACACTCCAACACCATTCCCTTTCACAAAAACTAGCTGAACTTGGCAACTAAGGAAGCATACTTGACTGGACCCAGCATCACATTGCTCCCCCAATAATCTTTTCCACTTTTCCTATAGGCACAGTAACACATTGGTCCCCCAATGCACTTCACTATTTTTCATACGCTGATACTGGTATGCCTCTTCACTAGTTTATGACAACCAGAGGTTGAAGGTGTCCTATGCTCAACGGAAGTGAGGAAGCAGCGTATGGAGGAAGTGACGAACAGTGCAGTGTGCGGAGTGTGTGGAGAGTGGCTGAAGGACTGAAGGACTGCGTTTGCCAGCTCAGCTCACATCCCATCCGCCTCCATCCGCCCCGATTCTGAAAACTGGCCTGGGGGCTAGGTGTCCGTTTGCCCATTGCTGCCCACTGCTGCTGTGGCCACGGAGTGTGGCTTGGAGGCCCGCTCGCTCATCTGCCGCTGCGGCTATCACGTTTGCAGTTGTCGCGTCCGTTGCTGGGTGCAGACGCTTTGGAATTTACTGCGGAAGCGGCAGTTGGGATTGGCGGCAGAGCAGTGAGTGTTGGAGGTCTGCACTCTAGGGGGGGGCTTGTGCTCTGTTCTGCATCCCGCTGTGCCGGATCGTTGAGGAGAAGCACGGGTGGGCAGGCAGGCAGGCAGCACCGGGGGTTGGAGGCTGGAGGCTGGGACCCTTGGGTTTTTTACCGGGTCTCGCGTAGGCGGCCAGTGTGAGCTTCTAGCCCAGCCTACCTGATTTTCTCCTTTGGTGGAGTGTGTCTGTTGGCTGCAGGGACTTCTTCTCACGTTGGTGCCCTCTTCCTGTTCCTCTGTGATGCATGGGACTGGGAGAAGTGCTGTGGCACTGAGGCAGACTGAGACTCAATAAAGTTTAATTGCAACCATCTCTAGCTGGTGGGCCCAACATTATTATTATTAACATTGTTACCATTGTTAGCAGTACTACTATTATTATTACCAATTGGAATAAATCTAGGTATAGTAGGTCAACTAACTTTGCAACAAAGAAGCATGCACTCCGGCAAAGAAAGACCACGTTTCCCCCCTATAAGAAGAAAAAGGAAACTCCAAATTTTAACAATATAAAAAAACGTTAAGGCAAAAGTCACAGGGGGAAATCGATCTTTAATTTCGCTGATAACTCGCATGTTTGAAAAATCAACAAAAATTCCCAACAAATTTAATTTTATGAAAGATCCTTTTAGAGCTATGTTAACAATAGAATCGGAGGGAAAGTCAACTAACCTTCAATCACCGACTAAACCAAAACATAAGAGGCAGGCGGCATGTCAAGGACAAGACCTACAAAGCATAACTACCTTAAATCAACAGGTGATAGAGGGAAATTAATGTGACCAAGGGGGGAACATTACCAATATGGAAATGCTTACAATAACATCAACAATACAAATGGTACAAGAACATCTAGATCTACCTGATACACCTATAAATAATTCTCAGAAAGTCCTGATATCGGGGGTACCTCTCCCTTTGAAAGTTAATGTAGAAATTAAAAAGGACAACATTGAGACTGAATTAATGCCTTCCTTTCCTGAAATAACTCAGATTAATCACAATGCATCACCACTGGGTATTCATGAATTAAATCACAAGGCAATGAGTGGAACTTTGAACACCTATGGCTTAAGATTTGGTAAAAGTTTGGATATGGAGAACAGCTTACGCTCTTTTGAGATCTTTAAGGAACTTAAGGAGCATCAGGAACAAGAAAGCAAATCAAAAATATACATAGATAACTTACAGCGTTGGAGTACACCACGTAATGCTCATTATATAAATCATTTAAATGTGGAAAAAAAGAAAGATGAAGAACAATTAAATTCTCCTACTGATTTTATAGACCCATCACAATGTAATTCAGAACACTTACAAAACCAAAACCTACCAACTTCTGGAAAGCTTGATCTTGGGGACATATGGGATATATTTTATAGAGCTTCATATTTGACATTGGAAGTTCTCACGTATCAATCAAATAAAATGGAGGTACACATTGATCTGCTTAATGCAGTGGCAAATTCAGTGGCCTGTATAGATCAGAAATTGGCAACACTAAATAGCTTGATAGTGTGAACTCAAACACAAGCCACAGCCTCATATTTAGATTGTACATGTGCCCCATTAATTAATAATCTCGCCACAATACCGGATGTGATGAGCACGATACTTGAGGATCTAAAGTTGAGTTTACAAAGCGTAAGGTCTAATAAACAACCAGAAAGGGGAAATGTAGGGGGTATTGAACCAATCAAAGAGATAAAATCAGAAATTAAGACGGATAAATCAAACCCATTTACCGCACAATGCGGAATGTTGAATAAACAAAAGGAAATAACGGAAATATGTCTTGACCTCCAGCAAGAAAAGGTAACTTGAAACATTAATCAACAATGTATGGCCTCACTAATAGAAGAGACAACAGTGGACCAAGGAGTAGAGCAAACAACTTCTCTGTTCTTCAGCATGACAAAAAAACGGAGGAAAAACTACGAAAAGCTAGAAAGAGGACCAAAAGGATCATCAATTCGCTAAATCAAACAATAGGACAAAAGCAGAATAGTGTTGACAGTTTGAAACAAGATAATGAGTTGTTTGGTAAGCAAGATTTGGAACAGTCTGGGAAACAGAACAGTTAACTTAAGGAAAAAAACAAAAATATTACCCTTTATTTTATAAAGACCAGACAGAAAATATTCCTAAGGAGCTACACAAAGTAAATAGTGTGCCACGCGAACAACAAAAATATCTATCTTCGGAAAATGAAAAAAGTGAAATACAATCTAATGAATCAGATTTAAAAGGGATAAATATGAGTGAAACAAAGATCTAAATTCTGTTACATGAAATCTATAAACCAATACAAGAGATGACTGTTCCTAAGATCCATTATTTCATCGATAAAAACTGATAAACAAAAAGATCGTATGATCTGAAAAAACGCAGTGGATATTCTACATCTGTAATACAGCAATCAATCAAGGTCCAGCAAAGTCCAAAATACCTGTATAATTGATCGAATAAGACTGTACAGCACCTTTCAAAGGGATTGATGGAGAAGACAAACGTGCAAATGAGTTTACCAACGAAAAAACCTATAACTATTGAAGTCGACAGAAACAAGAAAACGTCAAAGGACGGTAACGCCCAACTTATATTTAACCCACAATTTCAGTCTAGGGGTAGACAAGATATTTTAAATCGAGGAAATATTTTACGACTTTTTAACGCAATCCCCTCTTTGGAAAAAATTACAAGCGAAAATATAGAAGCCATTGAATTAGTTCCAAATAAGGAAGATAATCATGAAATGACATTAATAACTCTGAATTATACATATATATTAGAATTAATCATCAGTGAGAACGAAACTTTTTTAAATGGGGAATAATAATTAGTAGGCCACTCCCATTAGCATACCCAAACCCATTTACATCACATGAGAGAGTGGAATATCAACCAAATACAAAGCAGCAGATATTTTCAATATTGAAGAATCCCATAAAAAAAACAGATAACCGATCAATAACAACGAAATAGATAGAAGAAGAAATGCCGATAAAATTGAAGGTAGGATGGATTACAGCGGCTCTCCTTGGGGTAACTCAACCTTGACAGAATAACTTAAAGCGATATTAGGAAGAAATACAATAATCACAGCAAAACTATTAGACTATGCTCTTGGAATATAATTGGGGTACGCTCGAAAATTCAAATGGAATATCTTGCTTCGATGATTAACAACTTTCAGATTATATTTCTTCAAGAAACCTGGGCATCCAAATCAATAATGCTGGAAGGTTTCCATGGATATTTTGAGCTGGCAATTAAACATAGCAAATATGGGAGCCCAATAGGGGGCTTAGCAACATTCATAGCCATAGACTTGAAATTGCAGCACGAACAAGTTGTCCGAAACGACAATAACCTTTTAATAGTAAAGTTACGATATATGGAAAAAACCAGAGTAAAAACTCTATTACTCGTAAACGTATATATCCATCCTAACTTAAGATCAAGGAAGATCATGGCTACCAAGCGTACTAACTTTGCATTCCAGCAAATGATTGAAGACCCATACACTTTTATAATATTTCGGGGGATTTTAATCTAAATTTACTATAGTCCTATCAAAGAGATGACTCAATTGAACAGCAGAATCATCTATGGGCAATACGGCAACAGTCATCACCTACAGTAAGAAGTTCTCAAGGAGGTAAAGTCGAAATTAATTTTTTAAAGGATATAGAATCGCTGGGATTGAGAAGTCTAAATGGGAAGTTCCCACAAGACACACCACCTGCATGGACATATCAATCACATGGCAATAAATCAAGGATTGATTATACAATAACATCTTTGAATTTATTCAATAAGATATCCTATCAAATTGACATAGCACACAGTAGTGATCATCGCCAGCAAATATTGGTCGTAAAATTGCAATGTATACAGCACAAAAAGCTTTCAACTGTACCAGGAATGACGGAAACAGTTAATTACAGGAGACTGTACTGGAAAAATGATTCCTAAGTATCAACCAACTTACTAGCACTTAAATTGGCTAAGGAAAATGTTGAAGATGAATCTCTGACGGCAATTGAAAGTTGGGAGCACTTTACAAAAAACTTAGTAGCCACATATGCCTCAAAACCTCATCATAAACAACAAGTAAGGAATCAAGATGAAGCAAGAAATAAAATTAAGTTATCATACGCAACTCGCATCCTAAAAAGAACTCGCAATAGGCTACGGAGACTTTTAAAAAAGCCTCAGGATAATATGGTTATACGATCAAAATTGAAAACTATTAATCATGACTTACAGAAGGTAATTTGGGAAGAAAAAAATCAAGCAAAACAGACACTCTGGGCTAAGGCAAGTAAAAAGAATAATTCAAGAGATTTTTGGAAATTGATAAATGGCCTATCACGACTAACCAAAACAATGGTGTCATCTACATTAAGTGAAGCTGACTGAATAGGATTTATAACAACGCACCTAAATATTAACCGGGAAATTATACGAAATGTCATTAGGTCTAATGACACAAGGATGGAAATTAAGAATTTAGAATACGAAACCCTTATAACGGAAAATCAAGTATGGAAATGAATCGAAAGACAAAAAGATTGTGCTCCCGGCCCTAGCGGGATACCATTTGCTTTATACAAGGACAACCCTGTTCTTTGGGCTGAATACCTCACGAAAGTATTCAAGAAAGTTGTTGAATTATCGTCTATACCAGAATCATGGAAGGGCTCGTTAATTGCACCTATATACAAAAAAGGTGATGGGCCCAACCTGGCAATTACCGAATATTCACTTTGCAAGATACAGATGCCAACATTTCAAACCTAACTTCATGGGCAAATGAGAACCAGATAATTCCACCTACCCAAACGGGCTTCATACAAGGTGTAGGAACTGCAACGAATATCCTAGCTCTATCAGTGTTAATAGATAAATATACAGCAAAGAAGCAACCATAATATCTGTGTTTTGTTGACTTTAAATCAGCTTTTGATGGTGTACAGAGATAGCTACTTTGGGAAAAGTTAAAAGGCGAAAGAATACCATCATATCTTTTGAAATCGATCCAACTACTGTATTCAGATACCAGGGTTAGAGTTCGAATAGCTGATGGTTCTTGTGTTTCAAGAAAAATCTTAACTACCATGGGTCTAAAGCAAGGGTGCGTTCTTGCACCATTGCTTTTCAATCTATTTTTATCAGACCTAACGCAAGCCTTGGATGAAGTGAATGCACATCCACCAAAATTAGCCAGTACCTATATTTCAAATCTATTATATGCAGATGACGTTATTCCATTAAGTCAAACTAAGGTGGGATTACAATGGATGATAAATAGGATATCAAGTTATTCGCAAGCAAACGGCATGATTATAAATGTCAACAAGACAAAAATTATGGAAGTCAACAAAAACCCAGGTATAAAGAATAACCATAAATGGTACCTCGAGAACCTGCAGCTAGAGCAAGTTAGATCGTATAAATATCTCGGAGTTCTTTTTGATGATAAAGGTTCATTTAACCTACATAAGGCTGATATGCAAAGGAAAACAAACACTCTACTGTCAGCTTTTAGAACTCTGCAGAAGTCCTTAGGGGACCGAATTACCTCCTGTTTTTAAAAGTAATATCGGCAACATTATTACCATCACTAACATATGAATGTGAAGCTTTGTGTGGGAATGACTCTATAACTATCAATAATGCTGTGACAAGAACCTTCAAATCACTTTTTCACCTTCCTCACAACGCATCGCCTGCCCAAATTAGATTAGAATTTGGGCTAACTAATCAGCTAATTGCAAGGAAAGGCTAATTTATAAAAGTGTGGGATAGAATAAAAACGGATAATGTTGTCAATCAAATGTCAAATAGGCTGTGGCAGGAAATACAAACAAATCGGGAATCTCAGTTTTGGAAATACCTACAAGCTGCCTTGGATGAATATTCAGTTCATGAGATTTGGGATATGCCTATAACCTCAGAATCATTAAAAAAACTATTATAAATATAACAAAACACTTATTGTTGTATAAAGACAAAGACATCTTTGCAAAAAGATCCCATGCATGGTCACTAATGAAGGGGTATAATTTACTGAAGGTTCAGTCATATTTAGAAACCCCGTGGTCTTTGAAAGCTAAAAACACTTTTTGAAAAAGTTTTGGCCTGTTTCCAGGATCTAGTCATGTAATGCCATGGCTTCGAACAATAGAACCAATGTCTTGCCATTTATATAAATTGGGAGAACAGAATATTAGTCATTTGCTTTGCATATGCTCAAATTTGAAGGAAGAAAGAAAAACTGTGCTTAAGTGGCATTTTAACATCCACGGAGTATGGACTTGTAGACAAGCACTTATAAGATGTTTACAACCAAATGACTTAGGGCCAGATGTAGGTAAATGCATGTTTGCGATTCCTTAATAGCGATTTTTAGGGAATTCGATTCCTTAAATGCAAGAGTAAAATAAGGAATCGCAATTTTACGATTCCTTATTTTGCTAGTAGGTTTCAACTTACCTACATTGCTCGCTGCCAAATAGCGATCGTAAACGCTGAAATTCTGCGAATTTCAGCGTTAGCGCTCGCTATTTGGCCACCTACATCTGGCCCTAAGTTTTGTATTTGGCTTTTGCAAAGTTTATATTAATGATAAGAAAGAAATTAGATCTCTCAGACTGATCGGAAAAGTTAACATAGGCTATTAATGAATGATTTATCGATATTACGAAGTATGTATTTTTAATTGATGTTTTTATAATGATTTTAACGCTCCCAATAATGTGTATTTTTATCTTAAAGTTATATTTTGTATATTTTATCTGTTTTAAAATAGTGTAAGATTTTAAATAATCAAACAGTAAATACTTTACTTACTTACATCTCAACCAGAGCCATATAAGAAAAATTACCATTGTTTGCCAGATAATGCTACAAAGATATGCACAGAAACCTCCACAGCAGATGTGCACACCAATTGACCATCCCTCCACTAAAGGACCAAAATGAGTGAGTGAATGTTGATATTTTTTAGCACAGGGAAATTGGAGGCATTGCTCAGAATGTAATGATTTTCTGTTAAGTGTCATATATTGGATTCAGAGCTTCAGGTCCTAAATTTGACAGCCTAGCCACTGGACCACACGTCTTCCCAATAACAAATAAGTGTGGAATGTGACACATCATGCAACATGGAGGCTTCAAAAAGACCAGTTAAATTCATATGATGGACCCTGTTTTCCCGTGGACATGCAGTAGAAAGGTTTAAAACATATTTCAAAGCTGTTGCAACATTAAGTAGTAATTAGGATGAGTTCCACTGCATCCACCCTCAACATCTTTCAATTATAACTTCCTGTTGGCCTCGGAAAGCTTTCTGCTTTATGTACTTCTTTTGGGAACAGATGTTAGTGGCCTATCAATTAATACAAGGCATTTAGATGTCTATATCACTGATTCTGATTGGCAACATATACTCTTCACTCTTTGCCCTTTTGCTCATTGTAGTGAGAATTGTAATGTAACTCTACCAGGTTGCCACTCAGGGCAATCCTCTCGTTGTTGTAGAATGCATTCTACTCTGGACCTGGGGCACAGTCAGGCCATGCCATGCAAAGGTCCATCTTGATGTCCCTGTAGGTTCATGTGTCTGGTTCTTGGCATGTCTATTCTGCATTACAATGGGACTATGTGCCTTCCTGAACCAGTATTTTTGATAGCCATGCTGATTGGCCTATTGTTTTGCAGTATGGGAAAGCAACCTGTTCTGTCTCCTGAAATAGGAGAACATGTTCAATTATTTTTACACCCTGCAATGTGGGATGGAAGATGCACTAGTGGGCTTGTTTTTTGGTTTTTGTTGGCAATCCTCATTGCCCGGTATCCTTTCCTTTCTCATGGAGTTGATATGATGGCTTTACTGCTCACTCCAGCTCCCTGTTACTACCAGAAATGTAGGTCATTACCAATCGGTTGGGATTGGGAGCATTGCAACTTCATTCCCCTACTAAGTCTGGCCCTAAGTGGGCACACATGGATAATGAGGTTGAGAGGAAGACTTGTGGCTAATATGCACATGGCATCCATATGATAGAGGTTCTCCAGCATGCCTGAGAAAATGTTGATTTATCTTCTAAAAAGGCTAGTGACCTTTAGGATATCTTCTGTATCAGTTTCCAGAGTCTGAGTCTCTGCTGGTGCATCAGGTGGTCCATAACACCCTTGTAAAGATTGCAGAAGGATTTTAAAAACATGTCTAGTCCAGTTTCCTGAGTAGGTAGCAATTCAAACTCTCTTTCATGGAGGTTCTTTCTTTTACCAAGGTGGAAAATCTTTTGCCCAACTCTTGCTGCAACTCCGGCCTGCAAAAAGGATATAACCTCCAGTGGTATAGTGGTACAGAATAAACATCGCTTTGATTGAGCACTGTTATGTGAGCTCACATCTGTTTGGAATAACAACCTCAACAGGAAGTTCATAGACTCTGTATTTTCTATTTATAATAAAATGTCCCAGCATCATATAGTGGAATATTTCAGGTATTTATATCCCTGACATTATGTTCACAAAATAACAGGTGTTCTTTCAAAATGGGCTTTATCACCATTCTTCCCATAATTAACTTACTTAATAAGCACCTAGAAGGAGGAATGTGCTATTGCAAGCAAGGTATCTCATAAGCTTCTGAGTGACAAACCTCACAGTATTTAGGATCAGTATTCAGTTTAATATGAGGCTAATGTTAAGCTGACCTCATTGCAATTACCACACTCATTATCATATTCAGTTTAAACTACTGCTGCCTCATGGGATACGCAAAGATTGTAACTACATTTCCGATGACTCTCAGAATTGGCGTGGTTGCTGCATGACGCCATGGACTCATGACGTGTTATGTGATACTCGGAATTGGTGTTATGTGATGCTCGGAATTGCCAGCCGAGCGATGCCAGGAGAATGCACCCAACAACCATAAATAACACAAGAGAAAGGCACTTATTTGTGCAGTCAGGAACTCAGTGTGACTTGAGGGGCTTGTCCCCCCTTCCTTCCTATGGAGTAGCACCCATGACTAGACCAGGGTGAGCTACATTTAGATCCATCAGTACCTTATTATTATTCACTATCATTTTGTGTGTTGTGGATTGTGCCACAAAGAGTGATTGCATTATATTTGTGATTTGTAAGTCATTGTCATTGTCTTTAAAATGCAGGTGACCTCCTGTATTGTATGATATCACCTGCACATTTATTGAATACTTGTGGGTAGGTGATGATGTCATAACAATGAAAACCATCACATATTTTAGGTACTGAAAAAACCGAATATGAAAGGAACCAATGAAGACATTTATGTTTGCTTTGTTGGGGACATCTGTGTCAGTTGTGTTGCAAGTATGCCTTCATGTTTTATGTATTGTATTGTCTTATAAAAATGAGCCTGACTGACAGGGCTAGGACAATCATTATCTAAAACATCTCCAAGAAAGGGCTAGAATCCGTCCTGACCCAGGAAACATGTTGGTGACTATTTGAGAGGGTGTAAGGACACTCATGCCCATAGGGACCTCTGCTGTCTTATTTTTTAACCTTATCAAAACACCCAATAATATAAGGAAACAGGGGTGGTCCTAAGGTATTTTTATTCTAGAGACCCAGTTAGGTGTTATCCTAAGGCAGCAGTCTTCAATCTGTGGGGCGCGACCCCCAGGGGGGCCGTGGAGTCCTGGGAAGGGGGTCGCGCATTTCCAGGCCTAACTTCTGTCTGGAATGCAAAATGTGCTTTTCCCTTTGGACAAAGGCCGGGACCCTTCATTCCGATCGTTAAAATGCTTTAGCTGAAGTTAATTGACTCATGTACTGTAAAACGAAGAGGCCTGGTAAAACAATCCTTCAAGTAAGTGTTCATGCCAGGGTGCCTGCTTGCCTGAATGACATGCAAATGTGCGCTAGGAGTTAATCTGCAAATGTAAAGGGTGCTTGGGAGTGGTTCTGGCCTTAATTGCTTGAATCACTCCAAGCATTGTGATGGCAAAGATGTGTTTTTGTTTTTTTGCATGGTGGTGCAAAGAGTTAACAACTGGGCTGTGAAGTGCATGCTTTTAACCATAACTGCATTTACACAGTACTTAGTACCCCTGGAGAGGTGTTGAAGGGACAGGTATGCAAAAAAAAAAAAAAACATTACTTATGGTCTTATATTACTCAAATCTACATTTTGGAAGCTCCATTTTATTTTAAAACTATTTGCACAGTTTGTAGCAGTCTATATTATAATGTGTGCAATGCAAGTATAAAATAACGACTTACACATTCACTGTGCTTTTTGTCAAAGGCTGTGACCTCATAGCACTAAAAATACACAAGTCACTATTCTCCACTGCACCAACCAAATGTAATTCTGTGCAGTGCATTAAATAATAGAGGTTTCATAATGTACTACAGTGCATTTCCCACTGAAGTAAATTTATTTTTCATTTATGCTACCAATTATTTTATATGTAGCTACCTGATGGCGAAAGACCTAAAAAACTAACAAAATATTTTGGGGCTGATTTATGAGAGGCTTGCGCTGCCGGAGCACCACTTTTTTAAGCTTTGGCGGCACAAGCGTCTCAATCATATCTATGAGGCGACGCAAAGTCACCCTGCGTGGCTTTGCATGGCCTCATAGATATGGAGTAAAGACGAAGCAGCGCAAGTCGCTGCGTTGCCTTACACTATGTCATGTAGGCGTTCCATAGGCATTGCAGTGGGTGTTCTCACGTAACACCCATGGATTTGGAAGCTGCCCCAGATTTGTAAACCTGGGGCAGCGCCAAACCTCTACGCCTCCCCACAGCAGGCGTAACGAGGAGAAATGTTTTCATTCTCCTTGTTTTTCCTCTTTCTATGTGTGTTCCTCTTTCTATGTGTGCTGCAGCACACACAGAAAGAGGAAAACCTCTCTCAGGATTCTTTTTTTTGCAGGAAGGTGCCCCTCCCTGCACAAAAACAATCCTGCCTATGTTGGCGTTAGGCAGCAATTTGTGCGCCAACGCAGAGGGAAAGGACAGGAATGCACCATATTTCATAAATAAGGTGCATTCCTACCCTTCACATTGGCGTAGGGCAGCGCAGCAAGAAGACTTGCGGCGCTGCCCACTCCAATGCCTCATAAATAAGGCTCTTTGTTTTAGCCACACCTTTGACCACGCTCCCAAGCTCTCTTACTGACCTTTGGTTTGCTAAACACTGTTTAATTTATTTCCCTGATGTAAAAATGATTTGCTGTGGGAATTGGGGGCGTTTATGGTTGTCGATAGTTGGCAATGATGAAGAGGACCAAGTTCTAGAAATTTTTGTCAGGAGGGGGTCCTTACACTTAAAAATTTTTGACAGGGGGGTCTCGGCATCAAAAAGTTTGAAGACCTCTGTCCTAAGGGCTCCCTGGTCCATCGTTGAACCCATCATGGTTTATGGGGGTCAGGATGAGACCTGATAATGAAGCATGCCACTAATTAAGTGAGTTTGGGTCTAAAAAACACAAAATATAGATTTTCTCCCGTGGGTTCTCTCCACTTCAATTTTCAAAAGTTTCCTTAACTTTTTAATTCAATTTGGACTATAAGATACATGTCCATAGTCACACTTCTGTCTTCTGCAGTTCTAGCACAGTCAGAGAACACCTATTTGTTCATTGGCACATTTCACTGCCTGCATTTCAACCAGCAACATCTAGACCCAGCATATTCAGGAAGGCATTGACCCTTAAAATATGTAATATTGTAATTCACCCTTAAGGTGCTGTTGATAAGTGATAAATAAGTCCATAGTTCAGATCTGAGAGAAAGACAACCTCCTTTTGACAGAATAATTGACTTATGGCAATAACTTAATGATTTTTCTACTAGTCTCTGTACAGGGAGTTGGGAAATATTTCCTTATTTCAATCAGCAGTGAGTGGATGCAGAGCTGCGAGAAATTCTGCTACTTCCACATCTGTCTGCCCCAGATTCAAAAAAGGGAGGAATGGAGGAATAATGACCTGCACAACAACAATACCTAGTCCCATGCATTGAGAAACACACAGAATGAAGATTTGTTTGTGCTGCCGAACACTGTCAAGGACCAGTCTTTTTAATCCCTTATTGGTAATTGCATTAAGTTCATTACAATGACCGTCCACTGACCGTGCTCCTCAGTGAAACTTTGCCAGGAGAGGCACGTGTGTGGCACCTGCCTGCCAAGAAGACTCAGCAAATAATATAAACCACAAAGGCAACCTGTAGATCAATGCTGGATGTGGGAACTAATACATGTAACAACAATGTCCAGCAAGGTGTAATTTCAAGATACTTAGGAACAGTCAGTTTCAGGATACACATTTGGGGCCTGATTCACAAACTACACTTTGAAGTGCGTTTTGTATGATCTTTGTGAAGATGTTGCCCGCTGTACCCAGTGTTGCTGTAATTTGTCAGGGCATTCAAGGCAATCAGATCACAGTTTATGTTTTCTTTCAGATCAGGGTTCTCCAAAGTCAGCCCTGGAGGGCCGGATCCATGCCAGATTTTTAGCATATTCCCATTTAGATAAATGTGGTTATCTTAAAAATCTGGCATGGATCCGGCCCTCCAGGTCCGACTTTGGAGAACCCTGTTTCAGATCAATATCCAGCCAAACATCCAGAAAGTTTATCCGTGCTGATATGCAGATGGTGTTGCTCTAACAGAGAGCAATATTTCTATTGAAATTAACATTAAACTTTCCAAATGGCCCAGCAGGCCATGTAATATTTACTCTGAAATTAGAATCCATGCTGCATGTTCATTAAATTTTCATTATTTTGAACGCTTCCTTTTAGAAAAACTCTGATCCTGAGGCAATGCACGGTAATTCACTTGTCCTTCATTACATGCTGCAGCAGCCTGTCCAGTCTAAACCATATCCTAAAGCTATAACTGGCCTTTTCCCTCCCAATGCTTCACAGTGCTGGTCATGTCAACAAAAATAAACTATTTAGCTAGTAAGCAAGCATGTATTTCCTAATGCAATTGAAGGGACATTTTACTACCATCATCTACATTTTCCCAAGCCATATGTAACACATAGCTAATAAACACGTTGTAAAATAAATGTTTGCAGGGAGATGCTTCCTGACTGACTGCACAGCAATTGTCTGGCAGATATAGTGCTGACCCATTTCCAAACACATTTAAGAGCTCCCTGGGCATCAATATTGGTATACTTTGTATATAAAGCACTGCAAATATGTATCTTTTTTTTATAAACGCTTGATAGTGAAACAACTGAAACACAGAGATGTGGAGGAACCATATTTTCATTAAAAAAACTGGGTCACAGTACTAACGGTACCAAGCTCGCTTGTGGCATACTGGTGACCTGTGTGGATGAAAGGAAACCTCTCATCCCGCAGTTAGGACATGAATTAAAAACCTGAACAATCATATAGATATGCCTTAAATTATGTTTCTGCCCAGGGGGCACAAATATATACATATCTATACATATGCATTTGCCTAATTAACAAACTTGAAAGAATTAAGAGCGAGACCTCTAGTCCTGGTTTTAATTTAAATAGCATATAAAGTGAGGACCCACATTCATTATGTATGGAATAAGATGTTGGTATGTTTTTGTAAAGTTTCCTAAGAAGACCTCAGACATCAAATAGGCAAGATCACCTGTGGAGAAACCTGTGCTCCCGTGATAGGAATGACTTACTGTTGCAACCACAAATAATGAAGTGCCTCTGGGGACAGCAAACAGACAAGCAAGATGAAGGCTAACAGGCCCACTTCCAGTGGTGACTTTTGCATTAGGGGTTTCACCTGTCCAATCAATCGGAAAGTTAGAATGTACTGCTTGAGTCTTACAACTAATGCTAATAGTAACTGGCTGCCTAACCCTCGTTTTGAGCATGGTCCTGAGACCACGTGTTGACTGGCACTCTATGTGAGCTTACTGTATCACAGCCATTAAACCTCCGAGAAAAGGAATTGCATCTGTGACAAGGCCCAGTGCTGAGGAGATTTGGTCTCACGGGTCTATGCGCACTGAAGCCCTGTGTGATGTTGTCAGCCCCTCATGTCAATTGTTAATATTAGTACTTCATTTCCGGCAGTCCGTCTTCAATGTTTACATGAAGACACTCTTCCTAACAGTGACTGGTAATGAGTGTGAAGTGGCCTCGCCGATGTGTGAGGGTGGGTCACGAAGCTTTAAGATTTATGATGACTAAATGTAGTCAGAACATATTATCGGTACAGTTATCTCCAAATAAATGCAGCTAATATAAATTGTGCCTTAATCAGATTTCCAGCATTTCATTTGCTTAAGCCTTTTTAGAAACGAAAGATGTCAGTGCCTTAAATAAATGTTATGGAGTCGCAAACTTTAACTTTTTCATAATTTTTTATTAGTGACGGTATTTCTCTTGGCAGTTTGCAACAAATAATGTCTTTTTATTGGCATGGAACACTCTCATGTGCCATTTTTTGGAAGGTTTGAACAATTTTTTTCACTGATAGAATTTCAGTCCCATGTGACATTGTATGTTCAGTAGACATGTTGCTGCAATTTTTCAGTTAGTAAAGGATACATGGGCATATGCTTGAAAGGAAAGCTTGTGTAGGTTTACTATTTATTCTCTGTGATTTATAGACCATGCAAACCAATTAATTGAGCTTACGTATCCAACATTTAGCTCATGTGGTGTCAAGGAACAGAAGCAGCCCTTATGGACTGAATACAGAGGTGAAGAGGTCTCATACTGTGGCAGTAGCGTGGCAGGTGACAGCGGGCCACAAAGTGGATGATTTTCTTTTTCTTTGGAGAGAACGCTGCCTTATCCCATGTGGGAGAGATGGACTGTCTCACTTTGTTTGCTTCCTTTGTACAATTCACAATGAATATTTCTACCACACTGCTGACAAGTTTCACCATGCCACTGTATTTGATTGTGTGGTCTACCTAATAATAAATATACTGTCTCTACATGGATTGTTTACAGCTCACTGTCTCTGAAATAAGGTGCTGGAGCTGCCTTGAGCATCTTCCCACATTCTTAATTCATGACACCTTTAGAATGACTTACGGTATGGTGGCACTATCTAATGTGCAAATTACAGATTGCATTGTGCATTCTATTGGTGGGTTACTGGGCACTGGGGTTGAAGCACTACGGAATCTAGTAGGTTGTTGTCCGTAGTATGTCTACAAAGTTGAAAGGCAGCTGAGACTCTATATTAAATGGGCCTGTGTGTGGAAGATACAAGAAAATTGAGAAACTAACTCAGATTTTCTGGATGGGCTTCCAGCTAACTCCTGAAAGGAAATACAGTTGATATATTTGTTCTTAACCTGTTCAATAGTAGTCGGAAGATGAAATAAGTCATGCTATCATCAATAGGACCACAATTGAATTATTTAAATGATGTGTTCTGTCAAGATAAGGTCTAGGAGCAGGAGCGAGGCAAGATGGCGGCAGCGTGAGCGGCCAGAGCGGCTGTTACCCCTTACCTTGCTCAACACTGGAGGCTGATGTGGAGCGCGGATCTGCTGGCCTTTGCTGGTGTGCTCTTTCGGCCCTCCAATGCTATCTCGGCGAGTATGTCTTTGCTTTGTGGCCTGGGAATTTATGAGCAGAGACCACATTGGGGGAAGGGGGACTGAGACTGTCCGCACGGTAGGAGCGTTCCAGGTGCGAGCAGCACTTGGCGCTCGCAGTGCGCTTTAGCAAGCCAGGCAGAGGCGGAGCAGTCTCTGGATTTTTATAAGCCGACCACAGCTCATGGCACCTAAGATGGTACAGGGCATCAAAGCCCGGGTTGGAGAACCTGCCTTCAACAGTAAAACGATAGCCAGACGAAGTGAGGCTTCAATAAGCTACCAGATGTGAAGGGCGCCTCGAGCACAGTGGAACTGGATTCGGGTAGCTTAAGAAAAAAAAGCACAGTGACAGCTTCGGAGTTTACAAAAAACAAAAACAAAAAAACTTTGGCTGAGCCCAACACTATTAGGAAAGAGACCCTCCTCCCCCCCCCCCCCCGGGAGCACCGTGCAACAACATCCTACAGGTGCACAATATTCAACTGGTGATGAAACCCAGACCCCGGATCTATCCTAGTCTGGACAGCTCGAAACTTTGGACCAGAGAGCTGAAATCAGCCTAACCAACACTGGGAGACCTGTGAGTATAGAGCGGAACTTTAAAATTGAGAAAGGTATATCTGGGGGAGTCAGCCTCAACTGCTCACAACTTAAGGCCTTTAAGGAAGGTACTGAACCAACTATGAGTAATGATGGGAGGCAGCATGTGTCAACTCATGGGAGCAGTAATCAATCCGGGGCTCGGTCTGACGTAGGGGAGCTTTTTTCTTCCCTCTCTGACCATTTTGACGGAAACGAGGAAGACCTAGAGTCACTTGGCGATTGATCTGGCAGAAGGAACTCTCAAGAATCACATGAGAGCATACTCAGCATTGAAAGCTCACTGCCAGGTAAAGGTAGATCTGCCGACGGTGAAAACGAGACCACCTCGGGAGCTTCAGTGGGACTATATAGATATTCCAGGTCTAGGAGGAGGTAACCCACCCAGGAAGGATCCAGGGGGATCAGGATATTCAGATACTCCTACATTGGACATAATCTACCAGAGCATTATGGGGCACCGCGAGGAGACGCGCTCAGAGAGTCAGAAAAACTAGATGGCGAACAGGAAGATACAGGCAGCTATAAGAAAGGTTGCAAAGACCCGCTCGCAATTTACAGAGCGGATGGCGGAAATGGAAACAAGGATAATGGCCCTTGAGAGTGAAGTAGATAACAATAGGAAGACTATGAACTCCCTGGAAGGCCAGATGACAGACACACAGTGGAAGATGGAAGACTTAGAGAACAGGCTGAGAAGGAACAATCTTGGGCGTACCTGGAGGAGCTGAGGAGGGGGCCCACAAAAGTTTATTATTGAGCTGTTTAAAAGGGCCTTTCCGGAATTACATGCTTGGAATTGGAAGAATATAATGCCCGTCATTTGCAAGAAGGGGGCAAACCAAGGGCTCTTTTGGTGTTCTTTGGGAACTTCCTTCTGCGTCAAGCGATATTCGAAGCTGCACATCCGGATCAGAAATGCACATCTAATATGTGCTCCCTTTTTTGTGTGCATTCTGTCCATCAATTGTTCTTTTTGCATTTGTCACCCCGAGTGGGACGGGTATGCCCAGACGTGGGTCCCGTGCTCTCCATGCCACTGGAGTCAAACTATCCTGGCTGATGAGGGGTGAAACCCCGAAACCGGTCCTAGGATGCTTGTTTCCAGTCCAGGGAGGACCTGGCCTGGCAGTTCGGGCTAGACTGTTCCCATTGGGCGCAGGGTCAAGACTGATTTGCATATGGCTGGGTTCAAACTGGAATGGCATGGGGAGCAAAAAAACTATGGATTTAGGCCCACATCTCTGTACTGGGGTGAATGTATGACATTGTTCTGCATTCTGTCCATCAATTGTTCTTTTTACATTTGTCAGCCCGAGTGGGACGACTTTGCCCAGACGTGGGTCCCATGCTCTCCATGCCACTGGAGTCAAACTATCCTGGCTGATGAGGGGTGAGGCCTGACTTCTGTCACATCACGTTGGAGCGTAGATAGTGGTTAAGACAGATGATCCTACTCTTTCAAAATAAGGGCGGGCAGGCCTTCTTATTGAACCCAGCTAACCTGAAGGTGTTAATACAAGGCAGAACTTATTATTTCACGTCAGAAATTAAGGCTAAAGAATTTCTTGAGACCCTTAAATGAATGGGGGGCATCCAGAAAACTTTGGAAATAATGATTTAAATAGGGGGTCTATGGTTCGTGATGTCCCTCCATGCATAAAGTATAAATTCTGTTTGATCAGTTCTTAGGTTTGGAACCCCGGGGTCTTTTTCTTTTTTCTCTAGGCTTGTTAGGATAGGTATGGCTTGTATATTGGTTGGGCATCAGGCGGGGTGGAGGGGACAGCGCCACTCATCTATGGACCAGGCTGTTCCAATTGCCTTTTTTGGGTGGTGGGGTTAGTGTGGGGGGAAGTGGGATGAGGGCAGGGAGGAGGGTTGGGTTGGGGGTGGGAAAGGGAGCATTAATTTAGAGGCCAGCAAACAGAATCTTGTATCATTTAAGGAGTTATTAAGATCCTTTTTTTCAATGGGGCTGCTCAGGCAGAGTCTGACAGGAATTTTGTTGAATAATGAAATGGCAGACACAAAAGATTGAGTCTCAGAGGGTAACGTGGGATATTCAAAGTTGCATTATGTCTCAAGCAAGGTTATGCTGGGTAGGAATTTAGAAATTCAATATGGAGGATGATAAGTTATCAATAGCCACAAAAAAAGATCTAGGAGCAGATCATTGGTGATAGAGAAGAAGTCATCCTAAGTTGGTGAAGAGATTTAGAGCCCACTACGTTTATGATGTAAGTACTGATTGCTACTTTTCCTTACAGCTATAGGAACAACCAGAATAAAGAAACAAATGTAAGGCAACCTGTCCCATCAAACATTTATTAGATATTGTCCTGTAATAAAGTATCCCCAATTTATTTCACAGAATATATTGCTGTACAAAAATGCGATCAATCCAGTTTTAATGAACAGTGAAAAGCATACCAAAGTCTTTCAGTCTGGGGCTCCTCATAAATGCTTCAGCAAATGTTAATAGTGTGTCTTAGCATTAAGGATTCTGTTCATGTACAGATGTTTTTGTAGGAAATCACTTTTAAGAAATCAACCTCATTTTATCCTATCAGGAGATTACTTAAAAATGAGGAGGTTGGGTAGCTCATATAAGTAAGGATTAGACTAGACTTGTGAAATATGTATCTGAAATTCAAGTTTGAGATATTAGGCCACCTGAAAATGCATAACCTGCATTAGATCTCTATGGAAAACACAGTTGTGGGTTGCCCTCATAATTAGAAAATGTTAGGGTGTTGCCACTAGCTTAAGAGTTATATGACATAATATTTAAAATGTTCAAATCTGCATTTTCCCAGTTTCTTCTGCCAATGCATTCCTGTCCAAAATGGTGTTCAACCATGTTCCAGTGAATTCATTTCCTCTTCTACTGAAATATAAGAGTAGTTGGATCTGAGAAGAATTTGTCACTTTGCTTTGATTTTCCATCATGTTTATCACCCAATTTAGAGATTTTTGACTCTGAATGTTGCTCCTTTTTCTGAAACTGGGTTTTCTTGTCGGGCTCCTCAGCCTGAAAGATTATATTAGGCTCTTTCTTTGCTTAGTTTCCCAACCCTTCATCTTAAATCAAGAACTATCCATATTGACAAGAGTTTTCCTTTCCTTTGTGTTTTTTTCTCCAAATGTTGACCCTCTTAAGGAGACAAGTGACTCCTTTCACGTGTATGTTCAGTGCAGGGTGGGAGCATAGCTACTGGGTTGAGTCACCCTTTCTTCTGCAGTCACTGTGTCCAGTCCTGGACAGATTATGACACCATTGACTCTGTAGGTCTGCTCTAGACTTGGATCTATCTCTGGACCTTTTCAAAAGTTACTATAACTCTCTCCTGAGAATACTGTTTTAAAACAGGCTTTAGTATTTATGTCTACAGTTAGCCTAGCAAAACCTTCTGGTGCCCCGTATTTTTCAGGGCATCGCATTTTAGATCACCTAAGAGTTCATTTTGTTTCTCACACTGCACAATTTACCTATATTCAATCCCAAGTAGGATACTGAATTAACAATCATAATGGGACTTCTTGGGGTGCACCTTTAGCATTTGTTTCTGATCTGTGACTGGGGGATGATGCTCCCTTTCTACTTGCCTTCAAGAAGATGTTTGAATATCCTGATATTGGGTGTTCCTTTGAGGAGGTTCTTTGTGATATTCACTAAGAAAATATGGATGTTCTGACTTATGTGACTTGTTTTCACAAATTGGTTGCTGAGGCTATTTGAGCTGAGAAGACTTAAATGCCATTATTTTACATAAATTAAAGACAAATTTGTTCATTTTAATTATACTACTGAATTTTCTAAAATTATTGACATATAATTGAATATATAATTTGAGAGAGACATGCTGAAAAAAAGAAGCTTTGAGTAGGCTTTTCATATTTTCCAAGAGTCTACCAATTTTGAAAATTAGAAAACAACAGTTACTATCCCCTTCAAGATAAACCTCTGCAAGTGGGGATGTGAGGGGCCATTTAATAGAGAAGGAAAATTAAGAATGTTGAGATATAGGTTTCAGGACATTCGATCCATGCTTGCCTTATATGTTCTGAAAAGTATTTAGACAAGGCTCTGACCTCTGTCAAAGAGACACAGGTGGATGTGCATTCACTTCCTTATATTGGATTCCAAGTGAGTGGCTCAGATAGTTGTTTGTTTCTATTGCAATATCTGTTGAGAATTAAACAGAAGGAATTTTGATGTTCTGCGAAGTAGGACCACGGAGCATGAGGGATATTTATCAAACATGATTGGGTGATTAGGAATACCATTAAGTGAGCTACTAAGGTACCTGAAGTAGTTCAGACTGTTGATGGAATGCTGTTGGCTTCAGGGAATGTTAGGGAAACTTCCCTTCCACTCCAGGTCTGATTTGTTCACTAAAAAAATACTATTTTTTTATTGAATAGCCTCTCCAAACTATGGTAAGAGTTTTGGACTTCCATGGCTGAAGATACATAATTCTTATTTCAACTTGGCTATCAGAAACATATCTCTGAATATGTTTTCTGTGCAACATCCATTATCATGCATACGCTACAGATTTTGATAAGCCTGAAGTTTGTTCTCTTCTCCAACATCAGGAGTATGATTGCACTATACTCATTGAATCAGGTGCTGTTGTACTCTTTGGGTGCATTTATTCATTGTTTGAAACTGAGGAGGCGTGTGTAAGGCCTGATTGCAAGAGAATTTACTGAATGAAATGACTGTATTAAATCAAATTTAAAAAAAAGATTTTTATCCATGGACATCATTTGGGAGTAGTCAGGGGTCGCAGCTGTGACCTCTAGCTTGTTCCCAGCTACTCCTGGCACTTCCTTTGCGACCCCTGGCGCAGAGAGGGCAAAACCGTTGCCTCCCCTGCGGGCAGGGGTCGCAAAGGAAGTGCCAGGAGTAGCAGGGAGCAAGCTAGAGGTCACAGCTGTAACACCTGACGACTCCCAAATGATATACATGTTGTTATCCATTACTTCTTATTAAATACACTCTTATGATCTGTAAGAGGAGTACCAAGGTTGACCAAACTTGATTTGCAGGGTTCTTACCATCTCATGCATTTAAAAGAAGGTGATTAATGGAACTGACCTTTCGCATCCCAATTGGTCATTTTGCGTATTGAGTAATGCCATTCTAGTTGTGCAATGCTTCTATCATTTTCAGTGCTTAATGGAATCATTTCGTTCTGATGTCTTGAATCATTTTGTGCTGATATACATGGATGACATTTTATTTTTTTCTGAAACCCTTATTGAGTGTCTAGAATATGTGGCAATTATGTTATCCAGGACTCAACAACACAATTGATTAGCAAACCTGGGAAATATGGATTTTAGAAGGACTAGTCTAAATATTATGGGTTTAAATTAAATGCCTCTGGTTTACCAATGGATGTCAGGCATCCTTCAATGGGTCTCTCCTGTCAATGTGAAGGAAACCCAAATTTTATTGGATTGGCAAATTTCATCAACAGTTTATTAAGAGTTTCTTAAGAATTTTGTCCATCTCCCTGTCTTTAATACTGCTGTCAAAAAAAATATGAAAGGAGGTTTTCTTTGGAACTATTGAGCTGAAGAAGCTTTGATAGACTCCTTACTCAACCTCCTATTCTATGCCATACTGACGTCACAAAGATATCTATTTTAAAGATTGAAACTTCTGAGAAGGCAGTAGGAGCTGTTCTGTTGCAGTTGCAAGAAGAAGATGGACAACAACATCCTGTTTACTATCTGTCATATCTTTTGAAAAAGTGAACAGAACTATTGAGTTTTGAAAAGGGAGTTACTAGCTATGAAGAAGGCTTGTGCTGAATGAAGACATTTGCTGATATGTATCAAGATACCTTCTGGAATTTGAACGGATCATAGGATACAATGTCTACATGCAGTGTAAGAGTAATCAACAAGCTAGGTTCACAATTGTGTTTCCCTAGATGTATATCCATGTTATTGTATGCTATGGTATGTCAATTTGTATAGTGCACTAATCACCTATGAGGGTATTCATGGTATCATGTTTCAAAGAATCTGTTGACAGATGCTCTGCCTCGTAGTTATCTTGAATCATCACTTACATATTAGCAACTAATTATACTTCGCATCATAGGTTGGCATTGTTCAATATTTCTTGGAAAAAGTTAGTGGTTGAAGAAAGACTTGATCATAAGGAGCTTGAAGATCTTCACCCCAAGACTCCCCTTATGAGATATAACGATTGGATTTCAATCAATAGGTTATATTCATCACTAAAAATTAATTACCATCTGAGGTGATGCATGTGTGCCATGATTTAACTATTACAGGCCAAAGAGGTGTCAAAATGATGTTGAATCATGTTCTTTTTTGGCATTCAGTTCTTTTTGATGACCAGAAATATGCTCAGTCTTCTTTTTGTACTCAAAAAATGTCTTTCCATTTCACACATTTTGGACAACTGCAAACTTTACCTGTAGCTGTTAGTGGTTAAACCTTTTAAAAGTATTCCTCCCATCACCATTTGTGTGATTGATGTAGCACCCTAAGTGGCCAAGGATATGGCCAAAGGTGGATCCCTTGCTCATTGTGCCATAGGATTGATACTAGACCTCACTAACAAGGCCTAACAAAGCTGAAACCAATCTGGGGTTTCTTGTGTTCCCTTCTGGAGAGGGCTTTGCTTGACAGTTTGGAAAGGTTATCCCCAGGAGCAGCAGGGTCAGTACTGATTTGGTTAAGGTGGGTCTTTCTTTAGGGTGGCACAGTGGGTGAAAAATGATGGGTGGAATGCTACTCCGATCAATTACCAGTGGTTAGACTGCTTACAAGCATTCCTCCCATAACCTTTAAGTGCATGTTAAAAAGCTTTCAGACATTCAAGAGTTGGGTTTGTCATGAAAGCAACAGAGGGTTTATGCTTTTAAGTACACATATGTGGCAGTCACATTCTGGTGAACTGTGACATCTAATTGTTCAAAGGGCAAACTCAGCAGCTCCAGGTACAGTTTGGCAAATGCAGGGACTACAATTGAACCCTGAGAAGCCCCACGGGTCACTACAGATTTCCCCAAGATGTGACTCTATATCTTTACCACTTGATAATAGTTTGTGAGAAAGGAGGAAAAGCAGCTTTCTGTGAAGGCTGATGCAGTGCTCATGTATATGAATCAGCTTGTTTTGATCAATTTGCAAGCAAAAGTCTTATTTATCCAATATGTGATAGACATCCAGGAGTTTTTTTATGGCCTTTTTATGGCCACTCGCCAGTGCACAAGATTGGTAATCGGAGAACAGCTGTTCCTTATCCATGAAGGAGTTCATCTGAGATCTCTCCATGATTTTCCCTTTTCATAAGACATTTTCTACTGGCATACATTTAGAACGTATCTTTGGATTAGGTTAGATTTTTGTGTATAGGAGATCAGCACCCACATTATAATGTGATGGGAAAATTCCTTAGTTTAGAATTGTTTTTATTAATGATCACCAAGTGGATTTAAACATATGGAAATTGAATTTAATGACAACTGTCTTCAACGACAGAGCTCTAAATGCAGTGTATAGGGTGGGGTGGAAGTATGCTGAACAAACATCTCTGTCCCATGGGCTCTTGAAGTTTTGAGATGCATTATCAACACTGGGAGCATTCAATATGATAACACCTGTGCTTGCATTATTGTCTTTGAGGCACTTGGGGAAGGGCAGCAACACAGTTGTCACTGATGCATTTAAACTGTCCCGAGCTTTTACTCTATTGTTAATCTGTAACAGTCATAAACTCTGCTTGAAATCAGACACCAACCATACAAGAGACCTTGACTTAAGTTGCTAACAAATTCTCAGTCCACCTGACTAAAAGAAGGAATAGAAATTGAATTAGTTTTTAGACATTTATAAAACACTCAACATGTCCAAGACAATGGAATGTGGTCCTTCTACCCTCTACTCACCTCCGGCAATACTGGTGTTTGGTTCTTACTCACAAAACAAGCAGTGACAGTAGTTAACAACATTCAGGAGCTGGAATCTCATAAACATAAGAATATTGTTTCAGCCCAGAGTATGTCATAGAGGAGGCACTTACAGTCACATAGGACCAAAGAATGCAGTAAATTCTGTGAACTAATTGTCCAGTCCCCTGAACTAAAGTTTGAATGCGCTCTTAAAGGTGAGAAATGACAAAATTAGCACTATAAGCCTTGACCTTAAAAAAATGGATGTTTCTGAGATATGGAGAAAAAAAATGCAAAATAGAGGACAGGTTAATAGATTTGGAAAATACGGCTGAAAAGCACTTCGCAACCAGTTTGAAGTACAATAAAGTTTGGGGATCCTGAAACCTCAAAATAGAACGCTCATTTAAAAAAAGACCTGTAAATAAGATTGGGAAGAATAATATCTGCTTTAGCTTTTACCCTGTAGAACGAAATATATATATATGCTCATAGAAGAAACCCTTCAACAAATGTTGGACCAACTGGGAAGCCCCCGTAAAAAGCTCAATTGCACATATAGAATATCATTATTAAACCCCAAATTAAACTTCACACTGGACATTTTAACAAGGGTTGTCCTTTTTGCCTTTAGAGAAGAAATTATGTAGAAAGTCAGAGACCAAGAATAAATTAGATATCAGTGTCATGGCATTCACTATTTCAAGATGTGTTTCACCATGCTTTAAAAATTGAGAGAATTGTACAATATCACTGATGCTGTACAGAGCAGCACCAACATGGCCAACCAGGTCTTCTTGAGCAACAAATTCATAAGGTTTAATACACTCATAAACTACCATCGTCCTGCTATTTCCCTGCTATTTCAAAGACCAAAAGAAGCTTGAGTCTTAATAGGTGCTCCAAAATACATTGAATGCACCTGTCAGACAGCACTTTTGAGGTAGGGAAACCAGACATAACATCATGCAGACCTGGCAAAATATGGCGAGTGAAAGTGGCAGAGACATTCTTAGCAGAAGAAGGTGGAGTTTCTGCTTCAGGTATAGGCCCAGGACACTAACAAAAGTGTGCTGGGCTGCTGGAAGACAAGTAGGGTTACACAGTGTGCTCTATGACTTCCCACAAACAGAGACAAGTTCATATTTCCTGACAATGATCTGTAAGAGGTATGCCACTTTGAGACCATGCACTGGGGGCTTGGGGCATTGCAAAGAAGCTGGATTCAAAATGTAAGCGGCACAAGACCAGCTCATGTCACATGGATATGGTTGATCCTGGTACACAAATTAGTTTTCTATTCAGTTCTCAAACTGGCAAAATGTGGCTATTGAATGACTAAGAGTTCTTTACGTTTTGTACATTTTAAGGTTGATTTGAATTTGTTTGCAATTGAGAATCTAACATATAGCAAAGGTTTGTTTATCAATTTAGGTCACAACCAAATTAAAGAATTGCAGTGTAAGAGTGCCTAGACTTTTTGAGAGGAGTTGTGATTTGGTTTTTGGACAGCAATAAAACTATAAAACCATGTATGATGGTTAAGCTAAACTAAATTGGTGGAAAATACATTCCCTGCCCAAAATAAATTAGATATTTTGAGCAGATTGGTAGATGCGTTTGGTGACATATGTTTTTAGCAAGAAGCACATCAACTTTAGAGGGGCCACTACAGAAGAAAACTTAAGAAATACTCCAGAAGTCCTGGCCTCAGATCACTTTAAGATAAGGGATATGAGGGTATGGCAGTTCTATTTATTTTTTATGTTTACACCTAACAGCATGCAGACCAACAGAGAATTGAGAATCATTGTACTAAACAGGATTTACAGACATAATAGACTGACCCTGATTCCAAAAACATTTTGTGAAAATTAAATGATTTCAACATGGTGCCCAAATGACATGACAGGAGGAACAGAAAAGATGACTCATAAAGAGTGTTTGAGGCCATATACAATGTGTCTTGATGATGTTTCAATGTGATGGCACAGACTTCCCATTTTTTTCTTCATGGGGACCTCGGGAAGGGAGGACCAACCCATTCAACTGGATTCTGGCTATCATCCCACTGCTCTGTTTATGTTTTTATTTTTTTATTTTGCATTTGCTGGGACTCTGAAGATACTGTAAGATGGCAATCAGTGGTTTACACTACAACTAGACAAATTTATAAATCACTGTCTCACCCGTGTGGGGAAGGAGGAGCTGGTGTAAAGCACAAAATACAGTCACATGCTCTTCATGTGTGCGGCTGGGGATGCGGTCTCCGCATGGAACAAAGACTGCAAGGACTGGCAGCACAAGGCTTAACACACTTGAAAGTATCACAATACTATAGAAGTTAATAGCCCCAACCTATGAAGCAGGAGGAGGACAATGAATTGCAGCACCACAAACATCCTCCACTACAACTGGTGAGGGGAGGAGGGCAGCACCTCCCCATAGATAATCTTATGGTGATGAAGTCCACAGGTAACCTATTAGACGACTGAGGGTACAGATAGTTCCTTCAGTGCAGCTAAGGTTGCCCAGCAACGTCTTTCCTCTGCTTGCTGGGTCTGAGCTTTTTAAATAACTGTTCCATGACTGAACGTCTCACTGAGGCTATGAAAATGATCTTGACATTAGAGCAAGGTGACACTTGTAAAGCAATGGGGCTTAAAATTTAACTTTCTCTTGGCATGCCAAGGATCAAGCTGATGCCCAGTACCGATTGGTGCAGCATAGTCATTGATTATGTGCCATCCCCCTGCCTCCATTATGCATCTTGGATGGGCCGGCGAGTGCTCTGTGTCATGCAAGTTCACCTCTTTCAATGATATTGAAAATGTTTGCTTCACCAAATTCACCAATATCTAAAAGCTTAATATATTTTAAAGTTGCCCCTTATGTAGTGCCATAGAATCTGCATCCCAGAGCTACTGGCTTTGGTGGAGGATGATTTATTTCTCCTAGTACATGGGTGGGACATACTTTTTCAAAACTTAGGTCACATTCTCCAGCCCTGCCCTCAATGGATGGGCTTAAATATTGGATTCCTGAGTCACAAATCTGTATGTACCTGGATCAGTCACATAAGAATCTATCTATCATATAACAATGGCACTGAATAGCAAATGGATCCCCTTGTGACCCCGGATGTTAGATAAGGGCATCAGTCCTATAACTTAACCTAGTCATGAAATTCTTCTGTACATAAATTCAACAGCTCTTGAATTCAAGTGTATCATTATGGAATTCATTCCCAAGGAAGAAAGTGTTACATTTTAAAAGCTGCAGTGGAATAGTGGCATATCTAACCTTCACCACAGTCACTGGTCATACAAGCTTTAAAACCCCTCTGCACTGCAAATCTCCTAAGAAACTAGCCCCCAATTCTAACTAAGCAACATGAAATACTGTAATGCACAAATGTGGGAC
Source organism: Calotriton arnoldi (assembly GCA_963921515.1). NCBI lineage: Eukaryota > Metazoa > Chordata > Amphibia > Caudata > Salamandridae > Calotriton > Calotriton arnoldi. The sequence continues at coordinate 1,592,796 of CAWUFW010002287.1, forward strand.
ACTTTTCTTTTGGCGTCCTGGCCTAATTTTGATTCGAATACATCCCTGGTGTTAACGTATCAATGTTAGAAGCAATCATCCTGAGCCTGAGTTGAATTCAGAAACCATTCATTATGTGAACAAACCATTTATTACATGATTTCTTGAACCATGGTAAGAAGGACATTGCTGTTTGCAGTAAATTAAAAAAATTGTTGGGCTTTGCATTACATGTGTTGTCCTTTGGTTGTTGTGTTTTTTACATAGTGAATAGGAATTTTCAGTTATTATTAAAGATGGGCAGAAAGCTGTTTGTAGAAGAGCTGATGTGTGATGCCATAAAGGGAACGTAAGTTACTTTGCAAAAGTGCATATATATCAGGACTGTAAACCCTACCTCGTATCTGAAGGATAGGCAAAGTGTCTGGTGTTGCCTGCTAAGTGCTGGAGCTTTTAGGTTGTCATATGAATTACTAATCCAGTTTTAGTTTTGTATTATTTGCATTCTGGTACTGCTAGTAGACGTGGTCAACCTAGCAAATCAATAAGGTGATTTGAATTGAAATTTGGCCCAAGATACATGTTCTATTTGGTATGTGCACCAGCTGTGAGGAAAGGGCCTGTTTTATCAGAACATGTTGTGGAAATGCTTCATTTAGGCATTTTCCAACACACCCCATGCCAAACTACCAGTCTTCTTGGATTGCTTGAAAAATGGACAGTGTTTGCAAATATTTGCTCAATACCTTCACAAATATTTTAAGTCTCTTATGGTTTCCTACATATATTTAATAAAAGAAGAAAATAGTTGAGAGATTTCCATATACATGTTAAACGTCCCCATTCAGAAGCTTTGACCTCTGGAACTCCATCTTAGCTTTACATTTTTACATTGGTCTGGTCTTTTAAAGGGTATAACCTAATTGCAGAAGATGTTATATAAAATTAGGTGACTGCATAACATTCTTAGGCTTGTTTTAAAGGCTGATAAATAGATGAATGAGAAGAAAGCATCTCATAACGGTACCAACATGTTCTTATTGTCGTCAGGCACACTATTTTTGCACAGGTGCATGCATGATTAGATGATTGGTGATGCGGCGAGCGCAGAGTTATAGGGGCATATTAGCAAGACTGGCGATAAAATTATCGCCGTTTTAGCGGCAGGAAACTGCCGCTAAAGCGGCGATAATTGGCTTGCTAATATGCGTTATAGAATTCAATAGAAGCCCAGGTTAGATGTCCTGCACATCTAACCTGGGCTTCTATTGGAATTCTATAACGCATATTAGCAAGCCCATTATCGCCGTTTTAGCGGCAGTTTCCTGCCGCTAAAGCGGCGATAATTTTATCGCCAGTCTTGCTAATATGCCCCATAGTTTTTTAAATTTTATTTTGCCTATTCCGGCATCAGTCGACTTACTCCCTCCTGCCCCCGCCCCACCGCTCTTACCTGCACCGGCCGCGACTGCCTTGCACCACCCATGGTATACCCCTTGGTGCTAAGTAATGCAAAGCAGCGCGTTACTTTTAAGTTATTTGCCAGCGTAAAACATTTTACGCTGGAAAGTAAATAGGTGAAAAAAGATTTAGCTTCGTTTTGCGTCACTTTTCTGACACAAACACGGCGGTTCATCTTAGTAAACAAAGCGATACCAAAGGGGATGATGGACGGAGCGTTAGAGCAAATCAAACACTCACCCCCAGTCAAATGATCTGGGTTTAATCCATCATCATTCTTTAGCTCACTCCACCACCCCAGTTCAGACATGGCCATATGCAAATCAGTCTGACCCTGTGCCTCATGGGAACAGTCCAGCCCGAACTGCCAAGCCATGTCTTCCCTGGACCGGAAACAAGCATCCTGGGACCGGTTTCTGGCTTACAGCCGTCATCAGCCAGGCTATCTTGAATCCAGTGGCAAAGTGAGCAAGGGACCCACGTCTGGGCATACCCTGCCAACTTAGGGCGAACAAAGCGATACCAAAGGGGATGATGGACGGAGCGTTAGAGCAAATCAAACACTCACCCCCAGTCAAATGATCTGGGTTTAATCCATCATCATTCTTTAGCTCACTCCACCACCCAGTTCAGACATGGCCATATGCAAATCAGTCTGACCCTGTGCCTCATGGGAACAGTCCAGCCCGAACTGCCAAGCCATGTCTTCCCTGGACCGGAAACAAGCATCCTGGGACCGGTTTCTGGCGTACAGCCGTCATCAGCCAGGCTATCTTGAATCCAGTGGCAAAGTGAGCAAGGGACCCACGTCTGGGCATACCCTGCCAACTTAGGGCGAACAAAGCGATACCAAAGGGGATGATGGACGGAGCGTTAGAGCAAATCAAACACTCACCCCCAGTCAAATGATCTGGGTTTAATCCATCATCCCAGACGTGGGTCCCTTGCTCACTTTGCCACTGGATTCAAGCAAGCCTGGCTGATGACGGCTGGAATGCCAGAAACCGGTCCTAGGATGCTTGTTTGCGGTCCAGGAAGACATGGCTTGGCAGTTCGGGCTGGACTGTTCCCATGAGGCACAGGGTCAGACTGATTTGCATATGGCCATGTCTGAACTGGGGTGGTGGAGTGAGCTAAAGAATGATGATGGATTAAACCCAGATCAGTTGACTGGGGGTGAGTGTTTGATTGGCTCAAACGTTCCGTCCATCGTCCCCTTTGTATCGCTTGTTCGCCCTAAGTTGGCGGGGTATGCCCAGACGTGGGTCCCTTGCTCACTTTGCCACTGGATTCAAGCAAGCCTGGCTGATGACGGCTGGAATGCCAGAAACCGGTCCTAGGATGCTTGTTTGCGGTCCAGGAAGACATGGCTTGGCAGTTCGGGCTGGACTGTTCCCATGAGGCACAGGGTCAGACTGATTTGCATATGGCCATGTCTGAACTGGGGTGGTGGAGTGAGCTAAAGAATGATGATGGATTAAACCCAGATCAGTTGACTGGGGGTGAGTGTTTGATTGGCTCAAGCGTTCCGTCCATCGTCCCCTTTGTATCGCTTTGTTCGCCCTAAGTTGGCGGGGGTATGCCCAGACGTGGGTCCCTTGCTCACTTTGCCACTGGATTCAAGCAAGCCTGGCTGATGACGGCTGGAATGCCAGAAACCGGTCCTAGGATGCTTGTTTGCGGTCCAGGGAAGACATGGCTTGGCAGTTCGGGCTGGACTGTTCCCATGAGGCACAGGGTCAGACTGATTTGCATATGGCCATGTCTGAACTGGGGTGGTGGAGTGAGCTAAAGAATGATGATGGATTAAACCCAGATCAGTTGACTGGGGGTGAGTGTTTGATTGGCTCAAACGTTCCGTCCATCGTCCCCTTTTGTATCGCTTTGTTCGCCCTAAGTTGGCGGGGGTATGCCCAGACGTGGGTCCCTTGCTCACTTTGCCACTGGATTCAAGCAAGCCTGGCTGATGACGGCTGGAATGCCAGAAACCGGTCCTAGGATGCTTGTTTGCGGTCCAGGGAAGACATGGCTTGGCAGTTCGGGCTGGACTGTTCCCATGAGGCACAGGGTCAGACTGATTTGCATATGGCCATGTCTGAACTGGGGTGGTGGAGTGAGCTAAAGAATGATGATGGATTAAACCCAGATCAGTTGACTGGGGGTGAGTGTTTGATTGGCTCAAACGTTCCGTCCATCGTCCCCTTTTGTATCGCTTTGTTCGCCCTAAGTTGGCGGGGGTATGCCCAGATGTGGGTCCCTTGCTCACTTTGCCACTGGATTCAAGCAAGCCTGGCTGATGACGGCTGGAATGCCAGAAACCGGTCCTAGGATGCTTGTTTGCGGTCCAGGGAAGACATGGCTTGGCAGTTCGGGCTGGACTGTTCCCATGAGGCACAGGGTCAGACTGATTTGCATATGGCCATGTCTGAACTGGGAGTGGTGGAGTGAGCTAAAGAATGATGATGGATTAAACCCAGATCAGTTGACTGGGGGTGAGTGTTTGATTGGCTCAAACGTTCCGTCCATCGTCCCCTTTTGTATCATCTTAGTAAACAGACCCCTAAATGTCCAATATTGCCTAAAAGAAGCTACTTAAGGATGCAGGCAAAGGCACAATGCTCGAAATCAGCGCGTAAATCCCATCAGCATGCTTATGTTATTCCGAAGCTCCTTCAAGGCAATGCAAATTATACATAGCGAAGACAGAATAAGAAGGATACAAGTTTGGGCACTGGAAGGGAAACCTCTTCTGAATGCTGCCCATCCAGGCCGAGGTCACGTGGTTTCCTTGTAAGTTTATTCTGACCTTTTCTATTTCTAGTTCTTTTATTATTTAATGGTCTGACCTTCGTTTCTGCAGAAGCACGTTCGTGATAAATGCACAGATTTAATAACTCCAAACTCACTGACAAGTGACCTTTCTTACACAGCCTTTTTATCTTGGGCACAAAACTGTGCTGTTTTGAAAGTTTTAATTCGCAGCTTTTAATTATCGCCTCTTTTGTCTGCGAGCTCACACCGCCGAATGGAAAGGTCAACCTTTTCGTTTTTCATTTCATTACAAATTCCTGTGTGCATCATTCGTATCTTTGTATCATTCATCTGCGGACGTGGCAATTTATCAGGTTCTGAATTAGGGGAAGAGATGTACATTTTAGCAGTAAACCCAATGAATTATATAAACTGTTTGTCATCAGTCCCCGGTAGTGATAAGCCCGTGTGCCCCTCACACCATATGAATTAAGTGCAGTGCAGCAGAATCCGTTGTTAGCGAGATTGGAAGACGTAAATTAATCTCACGGGATTTTTAAACTCGTCTCTTGTACGTATGTGGTTATGTTTATAGATTAGTTTGGTTTCTATCTATTTTACGTGATGGCATTTTAGTGAGATTTCTACCGCGCGGTGGCGAATAGAAACACTTCTGTTTGGTCTCCCCTCCTGGGGCCCCACTTAGTTGAGAGAGAATTGTGAATGACAGCTGCAGTGGGAACGTAAACATGCTTTTGTTTTGAAATAACATTATATGAGTTTCAACTTCATGGACAAACATTCTGAAGCACACTATTCTAAAAATCAAAACCACACAAAATAAAAGTGTACAATCATTCAATTTGATTTTTTCTCTTCACTTGAAATGCGAAAGCACCCCCTGGAAGCGAATGCCAGGATGAATCCTCTTCACTTCAAGGTGCACATAGCAATTCCAATAAAAGAACAGAAAACGACCAACTGAGGGTCGTGGAAGCTGAGTATCAAAAAGAATACGGGCTCGTACAATTTCATACGTGGACCCGACAAACAAATAGTGCTGTAAAGTGACCATGCCAATTTTTAAACTGAGCATAGTGCTTTGCCCACTATGTGAATATGTGACGTAATAATCAATGTATGATGGAGCACAAGCTATAGTTAGGTTACTAAACTATAACTTGCGAGTTTCAATGTTATTTATTTTTTAAATTTAAGTATGTAAGTTTGCATCTCATTTCAACACCTATCCGTACCATTATAATATATACAAACACATAACATATGTGCATATGTGTGTGTGTGTGTGTATATATATATATATATATATATATATATATATATATATATATATATATATATATATATATATATATAAAACCAGGATCCCAAAGAACGACCGCGGTGGGCCAAACAAGGGCACAGACTCCAGTTGAAGATGCAATAAAGAAAATGTATTGTCTTAGCATGTCAGGATGACGCGTTTCGACCACAAGGCTGTGGTCTTGATCACATAGTGCGCTAAGGTGAGAGGCATACAATTTATAGTGACATGAGTGACTTTACTATGTTCAAAGTGACAAGGCAGAAAATGTTACACTTTTGCAGCATGTAGTAAAACATCTTGTCATACATCGATGACTAGGCGCAGCAATGACAAGCAGTTTTGATAGCAGGCATAGAGAAAAGACTACCCCTCTATATGTAGGTGTAGATGGCCATATGTTCTGTAACATCAGTTGTGTATGGCAGACTAGAAGGTAAGCTCGTGTAATGGCGGTGCTGGCTGCATTGTAAAAGATAAAAAAATATGCTAAATAAATGCAAGAATTGGGTTTGAAGTCTCCCAAATTATGTCTGATGGAAAACAAAATTAAACGGTATGCCTCATTAATCGTGGGTGTGTGAATACATCCTAGAAACCATGAATGCCATGTGGCACAATTAAATGTGGGAGGAATCCGGTGTACCATCGTAACTAGGAGGGGAACAATGTATAAAACCCATTCATGTTAGTAAAAGCGTGTGGAAGCCAATGCCAAAGTCTCTGTATCTGTCAACGCGCAACTAATGCGGTTGTATATTATAAGCTTAGTGCTGGTGTGGACGAAGGCCTAGATGTTGCTGGAGTTTAATCTTAACATGTTGAGGGCTGAGCCTGATGTATGGAAATCGAGTCAACTGCCAAAAAATGTCAAATAAGTGAAAAAATGCTGTACAGTGCAGTCACTTATGGGTAAAGTTAAAAATGAGTGCATAATAGTGGGAAAACATAGTGTTGGTGCCGTGAGATGTGGTGAAGACAAAAATCCAAACAGTCGCTAAAGGAAAAGGCGTGATTGGAGCAGAATAGTTAAAAACTGTGTTTGTAGTGGATTAAAAACTGGACATCTAACTTAAAGTCAGCCGACTTCTATAAAATGTCATATTGGTGAAATTCTCAGAGCGCAAGACTGGAGTGAATATTGTAGAAGGACACTATAAGAAGTTATAAAAAGTTATAAAGGTCTTCACTGATGCTTAATCCTGCCGGGGCCTTAGTGTTGAGTTCTATTATGTATTTCGACTCCAGTTGTCTCAACAATTTCTCTCTGTTGCCACCCCGTCTGAGTGGCGGAATGCTATCAATGACGCAGTATTTAAGGTGGTCTAAGTTGTTCTGGTGTGTCTCTTTGAAGTGACTGGCGACAGGGTATGTCGGGTCACTGTTGACAATGGCTCTGATGTGTTGCAAAATCCGTAGGTGCACTTGGAGCTTAGTGCTCCTACATATTTTAGTCTGCACCTGCAAGTAAGAATGTACACTGCGAATTCTGTTCTGCATGTGAGTTTCTGTTGTATCATTATGGGTTTGCTTCTGAATTCTGCCGAGATTTGGGTGGTGTTAACTCCAAATCTGCAGGCCCTGCAACTGCTGCATTTACGAAAACCTTTAACATTAGTTAACCAATTGGTTGTATTGGTTATTTCAGGGCTGTTTCTGACTATAGTGTCATGCATGGACCAGGCTCTCCTGTAGGTGATGTCAGGCCTAGGGGCAACTATGGGTCCTAGTGTGGAGTCTGTTTTAATAATGCCCCAGTGTTTTGTGAAAATGGATTTGAGTGCTCTTGACTCAGTGTTGTGAGTCATGATGAGGCGTGTAGTTACATATCCCTTAGTGGCCAGGTCCGCTTGAGTGTCTGAATCAACAGTGGTCTCTGCGGATGTGTTCTGTAGTAACAGCTCTCTGGGAAATGAATTGGCTTTGGTGATTGCAGCAGTGATAGTCTTATCAGTGTAACCCCTGGCTTTGAATCTCAATTCAGACTCCAATTGGCATTTGGCTAGGTCTGTGGGATTGCTGCAGATTCTGCGCAAGCGCAGCATTTCTCCGTATGGAATGCCAGTTATAAGATGTTTTGGGTGAAAACTGGTGGCGTGAAGGGTAGAATTACCTGCAGTGATTTTTCTATGGAGGGTGGACTGTAGTGTGTTGTCTGAAACATACATTTTTACATCTAAAAATTCTACAGTGTCAGTGCTGATGGTGGCATTGAACTCCAAATTTAAATCATTACTGTTGATATCATTGATAAATGATTTAGCACTGTCCATAGAACCCCTCCATACCACAAAAACATCGTCTATGTAACGTAGCCAGCAAAGAATGTTGTTGGACCAGGCTTCAGAGTGCGTGACCTGGAGGACCCGCTCCTCCCACCAGCCCACATGGAGGCAGGCGTAGCTGGGGGAAAAGCAGGCCCCCATAGCCACACCCCTGAGCTGCTGGTATATCTTGTTGTTAAACATAAAATAGTTATGCTGTAGGCACCACTCAATAAGAAACATGATGAGCTCATTATGTTTATAACAGTGGATAGGGCGTTTGGTCAAAAATTCACGGCATGCATTCAGTCCATCAGGGTGAAGGATGCTCGTGTAGAGCGAAGTTATGTCGAGGGACGTCAGGATACAGTCTGGTGACCACAGAATGTTTTTGATTTTAAGCAGGAAATCGCTAGTGTCTCTCAAGTATGTAGGTAGTTTGGTGACGTGCTCTTGTAAGAAATAATCCACATATTTCGATATGTTTTCGCAAAGGCTTTTGCGTGCCGATATAATAGCCCTGCCAGGTACCGGCGATGTTTCCTTGTGTACTTTAGGCAGGAAGTACAAAATTGGTAATACAGGAAATTCATTGTTCAGAAATTTGAACTCATCTTTGCTGAGAGCGCCTTGAATCCTGTAATTGTTCAAGCATCTTTTGAGTTCTTTGCCACTAGCAATCACTTCCTTCATGTTGGTAGGCCTGTAACATGTGTCATCATTCAGGTGTCTGTGGGCTTCTTCCATGTACATGTCTTTAGGCCATAGGACAATGTTACCTCCTTTGTCTGATTTGTTGATGATTATATCAGTTCTGGCTTTGAGTTTACTCATGAGGTCCATATATTGTTTGTATTTGAAATCCTTTTTGCTTTTTGCACGGGTTCTTCGTTTGTGCAAATTCTTGACTTCTTCCACAATGACATCATTGTAAATGTCAATGGCATCTCTAGGCATGGAGGGAGTGAAAGTAGATGGTGGCTTGAACGGACTCCTGATGGAGGTCGGTGTGTCAATGCCAGCGTTATGTAATAGTACTTGCGTAGAGGGATCGTCATTTGGCGATTCTAGCTCAGACATAGTTCTGATGATGGCAATGTCTGAAACTGCAAGAGTATCTGGCGTGTGAACCCCCACACTGCTGTTGGAAGGTAGGGATGTGTTGCCATGTTATTGTTTGAAAAATTTGATGAGTTTAAGTTTCCGAATAAAATTAAAAATGTCAATTCGAGTGGTGGTGTAATTGAAACTGTTTTCTGGGCAGTAGGTCAAACCTAAAGAGAGAAGTTGTTTTTCCGCCTCTGTTAGTTGTAGATCCGAGGGATTGATAACTGTATTGGAGTTGCTGGTTATTTTCGTCTCCAGTTGCCTCTTTTTTTGTTGAAGTTTCCTCTTTGATTTCCTGCGCTTTCTGCGCTCCCTCCTTCTGCAGTTCCGCCTGTGTTTTGTTTCTTCGGTAATCGTGACCGCAGTGTTTGGCGCCTGTCTTCGACTAAAAAAACCAAGTTCCTCCGTTAAGCTGAAGTTATTTCTCAGTCGGGGGGTCACTATTGCTTGTGATGCTGCCGTCTTCTGAGTCCGTGCCGGTGTCGACAGTGGAACTCAGGTCAGATGTTGATGCCGAGTCAGTTGGATCACGGGACATGGCAGCTGACGATGTTGGTGCGGTAACTTCGGTTAGAGTATTGAGCTTTTGTCTTTTTGCTGAATCAAATTTCCTCGCAAAGGTGAAAATCTGCCCACTTTCATAGTCAGACTTATCTCGCGCAAATTTAAATGCCTTGCGTGTCTTTATAGTTTCTTCATCTTTTTTCAATCTTGCCATTATTTCCTCACGGCCTTTGCTCACAACTTCTTTTTGGTCTGAGCTGTTGAGTTCCTCATTAATTTTGTCAATTTTGTCTTGAAGTTCCCTTCGAGCAATGTCAGAATACTTGATGAGGATAATTATTAGGTGCATAGAAGCCTCTAAGTTGCTCTCCGCCCACTCTTTGAGCATGAGTGGGTTGGCATTGTCGAAGCTTGGAGCTAACATGATCCTTAGGCCACGTGGAATCCGTCCTACATCGCAGTATTTTTGCAGGGACTTGCACTCCCACCATTTAGTAAGTTCATTGCGCATAAGTTTTTCCAGGTTTTTAAGTTTGGATTTGATATCGGCACTTGGAGCCCCTACATCCGCAGGGGCTCGTTGTTGGATGTCCAGTGCAGGAAGGTTGTCAAACAATTCATCGGCAGCTGCTTCCCTTTCTTGCAGCACTTGTTTTGACATGCTGTGTAGGACAGAATTTAGTATATATATATATATATACGTACATATATATATAAAAATATATATATCACACACAACCCTGCCAAGCAGGGAAATTAGGTCGCACTCGCAAAAGGAAAGGTTCCAAAGTTCATTTATTTTCAAATCACTTCAGGATGAAAACCATACCGACGCGTTTCGTTCTCCACTGAGAACTTGATCAAGTTATCAGTGGAGAACGAAATGCTTCGGTATGGTTTTCATCCTGAAGTGATTTGAAAATAAATGAACTTTGGAACCTTTCCTTTTGCGAGTGCGACCTAATTTCCCTGCTTGGCAGGGTTGTGTGTGATAAAGAATTGGCGTGGCTCAGCCTTGAGGTCTGCACCAGTATTGAAGCGCCGAGGGTTTCAGCGAATGTGAGCCAGTGCAGGAGGATAAATATATATTTATATATATATATATTACCTACTGGCGGTTGCCAGTAGGTAGTTATAGTTAGGACCTAGTTTCCATGGGAAAAGCGTTTTTTGATTTGCCAATATCTTTGGCGCCGTTTGACGAATCTTCGCGACATTTTCAAAACTAATGGGCGCTCCGGTCAGCTCCTGTCTTGAAAGTTTCGGGGTGATTCGTCAAGCGGGGGCCGAGAAAAAAGGGGGATCCCAAAGCGCATTTTCTCCATGTTAATTTCCATCGGAAACTTTGTTGCAGCTACAGCCCGAACTGCTGAACGGAATTACACCAAATTTGGCAGAGAGGTAGCTCTTGGTACAGAGTGCACTCTTTGCTTTAAATGGTGTAAATCCGTTCAGTAGTTCCTGAGAAATTAATATTTAAAATTGATTATATATCTGGTGACCGCGGTGGATCCGCGAACCCTCCAGAGCACGAGCCTGATTCTGATTGGCCTCCAACACTTCAAACCAAGAAGTGTTGGCAGCCATCTTGTGAAAACCGATTCACAAGAAAACAGACAAAAACCAAGAAAAGGGGGCAGGGTAGAAACACCCTGGACCCCTAGGCCTGCTCAGGGGGTCCAGGCCCCCCCAACCCCCGGGGACTGCCACCTCCCCGGGGCTCAAAACCAATTAAAGAAGTGTGGAGGGGGCTCCTGCCCCCCCACACTGCCCCAGGGACCACCACCTCCCTGGGGCACACTGAAAATAAGGTTGGGGGCCTCGCGGGCCCCCCTCCTGTAACCCTCCATGGCCCTGGGGACGGCCACCCCCCAGGGCCGGCTCCAGCAATGTCCTGGGGTGCCCACCCCCGGGACATTGCAGTTTGTTATGGCAGGGCAGGAGCACGGCTTCCCCCCTGTCATAGCAAACTCCTTCTTAGCTTCATGGAAGCAAGAGCAGGAAACCTGCTCTCGCTTCCATGAAGCAAAGCAGATTGCTTTTGGACAAGGGGAGCTGCATGTCAGCAGCTCCCCTTGTCCAAAAGCAATGCCGGCTCCCGCAGGAGGCGGGGAGCCGACTTGGACCGTGGGGGTATTGGGCTCCCTCCGCAGTGCCCAATGTAAGGCCAGGCCCCGGGGGTGGGGTCCCCGGGTCCATAACTGGCCTCAGGAGGGGGGCCACGTGGCCACCCCTCCAAAATAAAAATAAATAAAAAAGAAAGGCTGGCCACACCCTGGGGGATGGGGTCCCTGGGGCCATAATTGGCCTCAGGAGGAGGGCCATGTGGCCCCCTCCAAAATAAAAGATAAAAAAAGAAAGGCTGGCCAGGCACCGGGGGATGTGGTCCCCGGGGCCAATAGTGGCCCAGGGAAGGGGGGCACGCAGCCCCTCTCCTGAAAAAAGAATTATTTTTAAAAAAACAAAAAAAATCGAACCCCATCCCCCGGGGCTGAAAAAGGCCTCAGGAGGGGGGCCGCCTGGCCACCCTCCTTTAAAAAAAATATATAAATATATGTGACCATGCCCTGGGGAATGGGGTCCCTGGGGCCGAAATCGGCTTCGGGAGGGGGGCCCACTTCCCGTTAAAAAAACAAAACAAAATCAAAAGTGGCAGGCACTGGGGATGGGGTCCCCAGGGCCCAGAAAATATGGAGAGAAGGGGGGCCACACAGCCCCCCTTATAACCAAAAAAAAAGGAATAAAAAGCCGGCATCTCGCTGGAGGCCCCGCACCCTCCCTGCAGCACACTGCAAACACGTCTCCTGGCGCGTTGTGGGTTGGGGGATTAAGTCCCCTAGATCCTTAAGGGTCCTTAGGGGTCAACTAGCCCACCAGGAATCTCCAGTAAGCCCCATACAGTGGGATGGCTGAGAGGTGGTCCGAGGCCATGCCCCGTTTGCACAGTGGTGGAGAAAGGGGGCATGGCCTGTGTCCACCAGTCAGCAATCCCACTATCTGGGGCATACTGGAGGTATCAGGTAGGCTAGTTGGCCCCTAAGGACCCCTAGCAGCGAAGGGGACTTTAATCCCCATCCAAGAGCACGCCAGGGAGTGCGTTTGCAGAGTGCTGGGGAAAGGGGGTGTGGATGACAACTTAGCAATCCCGCTGCTTGGGACTTACTGGAGGTAATAGGAGGGGTAGTTGGCCCCCAAGGTTGACCTTGGGGGCCAACTACCCCTCCTGTTACCTCCAGTAAGTCCTACACAGTGGGATTGCTAAGAGGTCTTCGGAGGCCACGCTCACCTTTCTCCACCACTCTGCAAACGTGCATCCTGGCACAGTACTGGTTGGGGGATGGGATCACTTTACTCCTGAGGGACTTTGGCGGCCAAGTAGCCCTTCTGGTACCTCCTGTAAGTCCTACGCTGTGGAATTCCTGAGCGCTGGTCAGAGGCCCAGGCCTCTTTCTGCACCACTCTGCAAACTCGACTACTACCTTATAGTTAGAAAGTAGCATTTAAAAAAACCTTAGAAATTCACTGAAAAAACCATAGGTTTCAGGGAAGTTATAGTTAGAAACTAGCATTTAAAATACCTTGGAAATTCACTGAAAAAAACACAGGTTTCAGGGACGTTATAGTTAGTTAGACATTTCATTCGTACAAAACCAGCGAAATTCGGCTGTTATAGTTAGTTGAGCTAACTATAACTCGCGCCCCCGCAATGCACTGCTGATGACGTCACATATTACATCACTCATGACATGGTCAGTGACATCACTGATTACATCACTGATTACATCACTGATGACATCTCAAATGACATCAATGATTACATCACTGATGACATAATCCGCTTAATATCTGATACAACTCCTCACATCCTTATATAACCTTTCATACACCCTCTCTGAAATACAGACTTCCATTCTCGAAACCATAGACACACCAATACCAGTTGGTACATACCCACTCCCTGATTCATATGTCTACACACATTCACGTATTCACCGATACAGTCACTCATACACGCAGTCACTCATCAATACAGCCTCTGATATATGCCCTCATACACACATACAGACACTCACATACTGACACTTACCCATAAAGTTACTCACACACCAAGTCAGTCATCCAAAGACTCAATCACACTGCCATTTACTCACCAATACAGTTATACACACACCACCTCACTTATTCATACAGATACTAACACATAGTTACTCTCTTATACAATCACTGACACAAGCACACACTCATCCATACAGCCACTCTCACAATCACTCACTCTCACATATAGTCAGTTACATACTCCAACACTCACATATGCTGCCTTTCACATATGTAGTTACTCACCCATATACCACTGAGACATCTTTTCATTCACCGACACAGCCATATGCACACTCACTCACCCATACAGCCCCTCGTATATGCACTCAGAAACCCATACACCCACTGAATCACCCACTCACACATCCATGTGGGGAGTTACACCTCCCCACCCACCCACACACACACACTCAGGTACCCATACAGGTACTCAGACAACCAGTCATTAACCCATATAGACACTCATGTAGCTACTCACCAAGCCATGCAGCCGCTTACACACCAACTGACAGACTGATGCAGACTTTCACACAGATTAGTCACTAACCCATGCATTCAGTAAGACACATTTAATCACTCACTTATACAGTCACTCATGCACCTACTAAATCATTCATTCAGACACTCATACACTCACTCATTCTTCAATATACCTTGGCATATATATATATATAAAACATATTTAAACTTTTCAGAAACACACAGTCGCTGGATGATGTCATCAGTGATGTCTTCAGTGATGTCATTTGAGATGTCATCAGTGATATCATCGGTGATGTCACTGACCATGTCATGAGTGATGTAATATGTGACGGCATCAGCAGTGCATTGCAGGGGCACGAGTTATAGTTAGCTCAACTAACTATAATGGCCGAATTTCTCTGGTCTGGTTTTGTATGAATGAAATGTCCAACTAACTATAACGTCCCTGAAACCTGTGGCTTTTTCAGCGAAAAAAAATATATATATATATATATATATATATATATATATATATTCACTGAAAAACCATAGGTTTCAGACACGTTATAGTTAGAAATTAGCATTTAAAAAACCTTTGAAATTCACTGAAAAAACCATAGGTTTTAGGGACAGTTATAGTTAGTTGGACATTGCACTCGTACAAAACCCGTGAAATTCCCCCGTTTTAGTTAGTTCAGCTAACTATAACTCGCGCCCCGCAATGCACTGCTGATGATGTCACATATTACATCACTCATGACATGGTCAGTGACATCACTGATGACATCACTGATAACATCTCAAATGACATCACTGATGACATCATCCACGTGATAATCTGATGCAGCTCCTCACACCCTAATATAACCTTTGATACACCCAATCTAAATTACAGAGTGCCATTCACAAAACCATAGACACTCCAACACCAATAACTACATACCCACTCACTGATTCTTAGGTCTACACACACACATCCACTCACTCACCCGTACAGTCACTCATACTTATGGTCACTCAGTACAGGACTATCATATGCACTCTTACTCCTATATAGACACTCAAACACCGCCACTCATCCATAGAGGTACTCACACACCTAGTCAGTCATGCAAATAATTAAACACACTGCCATTTACTCACCTATACAGTTATACACACACCAGCTCACTTAATCATACAAATACTAGCACATTGTTACGCTCTTATACAATCACTGATACAAGCACACACTCATCCTTACAGCCACTATCACAATCACTCACTCTCGCTTATAGCTATTTATATACTCCAATACACATATATACTGCCTTTCACATATGTAGTTACTCACACATGTACCACTGGGACATACATTCACTCACTAACACACTCTTACACACACTTACCCACCCATACAGTCTATCACAGATGCACTCTTGAAACCATCCACCCAGTGAATCACCCACTCACACATCTATGCACAGTCGCACACACCCCATCCACACAAACACTCAGGCACCCATACAGATACTCATAGAACCAATCAATAACCCATATAGACACTCATGTAGCTATTCGCAAATCCATGCATCCACTTACACACCAACAGACGGATACAGACATTCACACAGTTTAGTCACTAACCCATGCATTCAGTAAGATACGTTTAATCACTCACTTGTAGAGTCAGTGACGCACGTACTAAATCATCCATTCAGACACTTATACACCCACTCATTCTTCAATACGCCTTTCCCTATATATATTAAACATATTTAAACTTTACAGAAACACACAGTCACTGGATGATGTCATCAGTGATGTCATTTGAGATGTCATCAGTGATGTCATCAGTGATGTCACTGACCATGTCATGAGTGATGTAATATGTGACGTCATCAGCAGTGCATTGCGGGGCGCGAGTTATAGTTAGCTGAACTAACTATAACGGGGGAATTTCACGGGTTTTGTACGAGTGCAATGTCCAACTAACTATAACTGTCCCTAAAACCTATGGTTTTTTCAGTGAATTTCAAAGGTTTTTTAAATGCTAATTTCTAACTATAACGTGTCTGAAACCTATGGTTTTTTCAGTGAATTTCAAAGGTTTTTAAAATGCTAATTTGTAACTATAACGTGCCTGAAACCTACGGTTTTTTCAGTGAATTTCAAAGGTTTTTTAACTGACAATTTTTAAATGTATTAATTTTTATATTAATTTTTTTATACTGATTTACTACATTTTTAGAAACAATTTCTTTTACATATTTTATTTTTTAAATTACATTGTAATTACATTATACATTACATTACAAAAAATACTTTCTCAGAATGAATTACTTTAGTTTAAATACTTTGCACATAGGCAATAGACTTTTAAGTACAGTAGTTACAGTTGTTGCAATGGGCAACACATTTTCAAACACAATGCAACATTCAGCTCAATGTGAATTTCTAGTTAAATGCAATTAGTTACTTTATGGATTACTTTTCTAACCACAGGACTGGATCCTAGATTCAGTCCTGATACATCTCCTGTAAACAGTTGAGTAAAAGCGTTTTGGTTACAGTCGTGATTTTTAAGGAATATTATTGTATTTTAAAAGTTGACACTTAGAAACTTTTTCTCATAGAATCACCAATGTTAACCTATGGAAGGAAATTCACTTAGCAGGTAAAAACTGTTATCGTTACTTTTTCTTACTCAGTGTTGGATCCTGGATCCAGCACTGGTGCATCTCCTGTAAACAGTTGAAAGAATGCGTTTAAGTCATACAGGCGATTTTTAAGGAATATTTGTAGTTTGTGAAAATCGACACTTTGAAACTTTTCTGCTGAAAACCAGACAATGGATTCCTATGGAAGAAAATATAAGTTACTGGTAAGTACGGTTAAAATTACTTTTCAGGACCAGTACTGGGCTGAAAGATACAGCACTGAGGTCTCTCCTTATAACAGGTGAGTAAATCGGAATTCGTATTTCGGCTGATTTTAGAGGAATATTTGTATGTTTCAAAAATCAACACTTAGAAACTTTTTCAGCAAAAAGCAGGCAATGATAGCCTATGGAAGGAAATTCAAGTTACTGGTAAGTACGGTTAAAATTACTTTTGAGGATCAGTACTGGGCTGAAAGATGCAGCACTGAGGTCTCTCCTGATAACAGATGAGTAAATCGGAATTCGTATTTCGGCTGATTTTAGATGAATATTTTAAAGTTCCAAAACTCCACACTTAGAAGAATTTCCAAGTGAAACCAGTCAATGTTAGCCTATGGAAGGAAATTCAAGTTACCGGTAAGTACGGTTAAAATTACTTTTCAGGACCAGTACTGGGCTGAAAGATACAGCACTGAGGTCTCTCCTGATAACAGGTGAGTAAATCGGAATTCGTATTTCGGCTGATTTTAGAGGAATATTTTAAAGTTCCAAAACTCCACACTTAGAAGAATTTCCAAGTGAAACCAGTCAATGTTAGCCTATGAAGGAAATTCAAGTTACCGGTAAGTACGGTTAAAATTACTTTTGAGGATCAGTACTGGGCTGAAAGATGCAGCACTGAGGTCTCTCCTGATAACAGGTGAGTAAATCGGAATTCGTATTTCGGCTGATTTTAGAGGAATATTTTAAAGATCCAAAACTCCACACTTAGAAGAATTTCCAAGTGAAACCAGTCAATGTTAGCCTATGGAAGGAAATTCAAGTTACTGGTAAGTACGGTTAAAATTACTTTTCAGGACCAGTACTGGGCTGAAAGATGCAGCACTGAGGTCTCTCCTGATAACAGGTGAGTAAATCAGAATTCGGATTTCGGCTGATTTTAGAGGAATATTTGTATGTTTCAAAAATCAACACAGAAACTTTTTCAGCAAAAAGCAGGCAATGATATCCTATGGAAGGAAATTCAAGTTACTGGTAAGTACGGTTAAAATTACTTTTGAGGATCAGTACTGGGCTGAAAGATGCAGCACTGAGGTCTCTCCTGATAACAGGTGAGTAAATCGGAATTCGTATTTCGGCTGATTTTAGAGGAATATTTTAAAGTTTCAAAACTCCACACTTAGAAGAATTTCCAAGTGAAACCAGTCAATGTTAGCCTATGAAGGAAATTCAAGTTACCGGTAAGTACGGTTAAAATTACTTTTGAGGATCAGTACTGGGCTGAAAGATGCAGCACTGAGGTCTCTCCTGATAACAGGTGAGTAAATCGGAATTCGTATTTCGGCTGATTTTAGAGGAATATTTTAAAGTTCCAAAACTCCACACTTAGAAGAATTTCCAAGTGAAACCAGTCAATGTTAGCCTATGGAAGGAAATTCAAGTTACTGGTAAGTACGGTTAAAATTACTTTTCAGGACCAGTACTGGGCTGAAAGATGCAGCACTGAGGTCTCTCCTGATAACAGTTGAGTAAATCAGAATTCGGATTTCGGCTGATTTTAGAGGAATATTTGTATGTTTCAAAAATCAACACTTAGAAACTTTTTCAGCAAAAAGCAGGCAATGATATCCTATGGAAGGAAATTCAAGTTACTGGTAAGTACGGTTAAAATTACTTTTGAGGATCAGTACTGGGCTGAAAGATGCAGCACTGAGGTCTCTCCTGATAACAGGTGAGTAAATCGGAATTCGTATTTCGGCTGATTTTAGAGGAATATTTTAAAGTTCCAAAACTCCACACTTAGAAGAATTTCCAAGTGAAACCAGTCAATGTTAGCCTATGGAAGGAAATTCAAGTTACTGGTAAGTACGGTTAAAATTACTTTTCAGGATTAGTACTGGGCTGAAAGATGCAGCACTGAGGTCTCTCCTGATAACAGGTGAGTAAATCAGAATTCGTATTTCGGCTGATTTTAGAGGAATATTTGCACAATGGTGAAGGGAGGGGCGGGGCCTGAGGTGACATCTGTGCAAACGCGCCCCGTGGCGCGTTTTAAGTTGGGGGATTAAGTCCCCTTGAATCATGAGGGTCCCTACGGGCCAACTAGCCCACCAGGAACCTCCAGTATGCGCCAGGGGCTGCGTTGCAGAGACATGTACAGAGGCCACACCCCTTTTACACCTCTCTGCAACGCAGCTCTGTGGCGCTTTCTGGAAGTACCTGTTGGGCTAGTTGGCCCCCAGGGACCCTCAGGATTGAAGAGGATTTAATTCCCCATCTTAAAACGCGCCACGGGGCCTGTTTGCACACATGTCACCTGAAGCCCCGCCCCCTCCCTTCACCACTGTGCAAACGCGCCCGTGGCGCGTTTTAAGTCGGGGATTAACTCCCTTGAATCCTGAGGGTCCCTGGGGTGCAACTAGCCCACCATATACCTCCAAAAGCACCATAGAGCTGCGTTGCAGAGAGGTGTATAAAGGGGCGTGGCCTCTGTACACCTCTCTGCAAGGCAGCCCCCTGGCGCATACTGGAGGTTCCTGGTGGGCTAGTTGGCCCCAGGGACCCCCAGTATTCAAGGGAATTGTCTCCCTCTGCAAACGCGTTTGCAGAGTGGTGAAGGAAGGGGGCGGGGCCTACGGGCCCGATCGTTTTTTTTAATTTTTTTCCCCTGAAGGGGGCTGTGTGGCCCCCTTCCTTTTCCTATTTTTAGGCCCTGGGGACCCCATCCCCCAGGGCCTTACCCCTTTTTTAAAATTAAAATTAAAAAAACGGGAAGGGGGCCGCGTTGCCCCCTTCCCTGGGCCTGTATTGGCCCCGGGGACCCCATCCCCGGGGCATGGCCTCTTTTTTTTATTTGGAGGGGGCTGCGTGGCCCCCTCCTCAGGCCATTTAAGGCCCCGGGGACCCCATCCCTCGGGGCCGGCCTTGCACCTTTTTTTTTTTTAACTTTTTTTTACTTTGGGGAGGGGGGCTGCGTGGCCAAACCCAAACCCCCCACAGTCCCGCCGGCTCCCCGTGTCCTACGGGAGCCGGCATTGCTTTTACACATGGGGAGCAGCTAACATGCTGCTCCCCATGTGGAAAAGCAATCGGCTTTGGATATTGGAAGAGAGAGCAGGTTTCCCTGCTCTCTCTTCCAATATCCAAAGCAAGTTTGCAATGACAGGACGGGAGCCGCGAGGCTCCCGTCCTGTCATTGTAAACAGCAGTGTCCCGGGGATAGGCAACCCGGGACACTGCAGGAGCCGGCCCTGGGGGTGGCGGTCTCCAGGGCCACCACAGGCTCCAGGAGGGGGCCGCTCGGCCCCCTCCCTACATTTTGAAAGCCCCGGGAGGTGGTGGCCTCGGGGCTTGGGGGTCCAAAACGGACCCCCATTTTAATTTTTCTTAGTGCCCCGGGAGGTGGTGGTCTCGGGCGTGTGGGGGCTGGAGCCCTCCCACACAGGTTTTTAATTTAAAAAAGAAGCCCCGGGAGGTGGTGGTCCTCGGGGCTGCGGGAGGGCTCAGAGCCCTCCCGCACCATTATACATAAAGCCCCGGGGGTGGTGGTCCCCGGGCTTGGGGGCCCTTAGAGGCCCCCACACATAAAATTAACACCCCCCAGCATGCCCCCGGGACTTGGCCCACCCGGGGCCAATTAACATCGAGCGCGGAGACCGCGTTTCGATTTTTTTGGCAGGATTCGCGCTCCCTGAGCGCATCCTGCCGATTTAAAAAAAAAAAAAAAGAATTTTTGCCCAGGGGTCCTTGTGGGACCCCCTGAGCAGACCTAGGGGGTCAGGGTGTTTCTACCCTGCCCCCTTTGTGCGCTTTGCGCACTTGTTTCTGTCCCTCGGTTCTACCGAGGGATAAAATGGCTGCCAACACTTCCTGATTTGGAGTGTTGACAGCCAATTAACATAAAGCTCGTGCTCGGGAGGATCCGCGGCCCTAGATATATCTATCTTTTACTTTTGATTTTCTCAGCAACTACTGAACGGATTTACACCATTTAACAAAAGGGTTCTTTCTGAACCAAGAACTACCTCTTTGCCAAATTTGGTGTAATTCCGTTCAGCAGTTCGGGCTGTAGCCGTGTCTAAAGTTTCCTATGGAAAATTGCATGGGGAAAACGCGTTTTGGGACCCCCTTTTTCTCGGCCCCCGCTTGACGAATCCCCCGAGACTTTCAGGGTAGGAGCGGACCGGAGCGCCCCACAAAGTTTGAAAATTTTGCGAAGATACTTCAACCGGCAAGAGAGTTATTTCAAATAGAATGTCGCGGATTTCCTATGGATAATAGGTTGTAACTATAACTATCTACTGGCGACCGCCAGTAGATATATATATATATATATATATATATATATATATATATATATATATATATATATATATATATATATATATATATATATATATATACCACTGAAATTCACCACTCTATAGTTTACCAAGCTAGTTATAAATTGCATCCGTGCCAAGCACTGCTTAATATCCCACATATTACATTATTCCTGACATGTTAAATGACATTATTGATGACATTACTGATGACATCTCAAGTGACATAATTGATAACATCACTGATAACACCATGGTCATATACAGCTTGGAGTTACTGTGTGAACACCTTTAGGTGTATAGCACGGACATAGTGTAAGTTTTGAGGCAAGTGTGGGTTTGCATTTTACTTATATGGTTCAGTTGTTTGCAAATTAATAAGGTTTGGGGTGCAATTAGTGCTCCATGTTTAAAAAGGAAAAGGCTGAGTACATGATATGGGTTACAGAGCAGTGTTTCAAAGTAGAATATCCTTTAACGCCAAAGCCCATTGGAAAAAATGTGAGAGTAAGCCAAACCTAATATTGACAATAGATTATTGACCATTGCATATCTGTGCACATGCCCTTGTTAAAATGTTGTAATACTATGCTGGAGACAAATTCTATAGAACGAGGATGTTTTTAAGGTGTGGATTTTTATTTTCAGAGCTTTTCAGAAAATGTTTATGTATTGCAGATTACTAAATAAAATAGAGATAGTAGTTTCCCACTTAGTTGGTTTATCTTATAGTGGTGTTGTAAACATGGCTGTAATGTTATCGGTTATTCTGTCCACCTCATAAATAAGTGTGGTGATGTTTAAAAAGTGAATGTTTTGACTTCTACACAACTGGCATAAATTAACTTACTCATAAGTAATATGCTCAATATGGAAACTCTCGCAGCACGCTGTGAGAAAGAACTGCAACCTCCTAATAACCTGGTAGACGTCAATAACCTCACGGATTACTACAACAATACGATGACGAGCATAATAGAGGTCATAGCCCCATTAAAACTCAAAAGGGTCCCAGACAAAGATAAAAACCCTTGGTTTAACGGATCCCTCAACGAAGAAAGACGATCACTCAGACTCACAGAGCGGAAATGGCAACAACACCCTTCCTCACCCCATTTAATACAACTAAGACGGGCCAGAAAGGTCTACAATTAAAACATTCTAAATTCAAAAAAAGATTTCTTTAGAAAAGAACTATATAATACAAAAAACAGACGAGGAAACTCTTCGAACTACTAAAAGATCAATCCAATAAAACGGCCAAATCTGCACCAACAGCTACAAAATCGAACATAAGCAGCGAAGAATTCTCCTCCTTCTTTACAGCCAAAGCTAGATCGATGGAAGTGGTTCTCAAAAAGGCTGCGGATTGCCCTTCTATCAAAAAGAATACCCCAGCAAAGCCTCAAGATCAACCAACGCTGGAAATGCCTAAAAATAATGCTTTATGGTCAGAATTCAAGCATGTCAGTGACACAGATACTGCAAAGATTATCTCGACCATAAAACCAAACAATCACTTCAAGGATCCTCTACCTGCAAATTGTTGGTCTACAATAAACCATCTGCTCATCCCCTCATGGACAAAGATTATTAACGCTTCGCTATCGCAAGGCTCACTTCCGGACTGCCTAAAAACAGGGCAAGTCACTCCAATCTTAAAAAAACCATCAGAGAATCCCGCAGACCTTAACAACTTCAGACCAGTAACAAACATTCCCATGCTAGCCAAAGTCCTGGAAGAATGTGTACAACAACAACTGAGCCAACACATCTCTGAATTCAACCTACTGAATGACTTCCAATCAGGATTTAGACCAAACCATAGCACTGAAACAGCAATTCTGCACATCGTGGATGATGCTCTACTTGCCCTCGACCGCAACGAAACCTGTCTCCTAATCCTGCTCGACCTTTCATCAGCATTCGGCACTGTAAACCATACCAAAATACTAGATCGCTTGGAAAAAAGGATGGGCTTAGAGGGTACAGTTCTGAAGTGGTTTAGTTTGTTCTTAGAAAACAGATCGCAAAAATTCATAGTGAATCAAACACTATCTGCTTCATCCAGAAACTTTATTGGAGTACCACAGGGCTCAACACTATCCCCTGCTCTATTCAATTTATACGTAGAGCCACTCACAGAAATCTTACAGCAAGCAAACATCTCCTTCCACATGTACGCGGATGATACACAACTATACATCAAGATTACATCGGTAGAAGAGATCGGTATCATGAACCAAGCACTAAAGAGAACCGTCCATTGGCTAACTAGTAACCACCTCAAGCTTAACCCGCATAAAACTGAATTCCTTCTGATTTCCCCCCAGAAAGGTGCTACGAATACCATGGAGTGGACCAAACTAATCACGGCGCTAAACTGTATTCCGAGGATTGTAGATTCAACCAAAACCCTGGGCATTATGCTAGATAAAAACCTGAACATGCTTACACATATTAACACGATGGCAAAAAACGCCTGCTTCCACTTAAGCTACCTCAGAAAACTGAAACCTTTCATAAATAACTCAGATCTTAAAACAGCAGTCCAGGCACTAGTCATAGCAAGGATCAAGTATGGTTTCACAACACTAGCCGGTCTTCCTAAGATTTCTACAGCACCACTAAAAGCCTGTCTCAATGCGGCCACAAGACTTATAACTGGATCCAGAAAATTCGACCACATCACCCCTCATCTGAAAGCGCTCAACTGGCTGCCCAACGAAGCAAGAATACAACTAAAAATGGCATGTATCACTCACAAAGCGATACACTACAATACACCAAGGTACCTAGCCAAGAAAATCACTCTATCAGGAGGTTGCCGGGATTCCCGGAGTCTTGGAGATCTACTACTGAAACCTGCCCTCTTCTGAAAGAAAAGAACTTATGACCGAGCTTTCTCAGGCGCAGCACCAAGAATTTGGAACGCTCTCCCCACTAACATTAGAAAAATTTCGTCCATCGCTGCTTTTAAAAATGCAGCCAAATCCTTTTTTATGAGCAAATTCCTTCCTTAACTCCAGCAGTCTTGACATTATCAGAGGACCCTCTTGTTCAGTACATACGCTACCACACATCGACCACTAACATCATTTTGGTATTGTAAATACAATTGTCAAACACAACTGTTTCTCTCACAAATTAATGTACATTTAATTCATGATTTTGTAGCTTACCTGTTTCTAGCAACTTGCTGTACACTGATTAGGTTTACGGAAACTGCATTGCATTCGTGTTGTTCTAAGTTGTAAGATATGTAAATGTAAAGCGCTTTGATACCCATGTTCGCGCTATATAAAACACCAAATAAATAAATAAGTCCCTAGTATATGGTGCCAGGGATACCCAGGGCCTGCAACGTAAGTGTCCCTCATGGACTGCAGCACTAATTGTGACACCACAAGTGTGACAAAGTAAAACATGTCCCCCAGCCTACCACTGCAGACTTGTGGAGCAGTTTTAAACTGCTAATTCAACTTTGCCATTTAATGTAATGGCAAAGCCCAAACCATCCTTTTGAATATATATATAAGTCATGCCTAATGAGAGCTAAGGGAGGGTGCTATATATCAAAAAGTAAGATGTGTTTTACATGTCCCGACAGTAAAAACCCCACATTGTCACTGACTTCCTTTTACCATTACTTGACCACAAAAGCTGAAGACACCTGCCTTAAAGAGTTGGTATCCAATATCACCTGACCACTGCTGACTGCCGAAGTGCAGCCTCGGAGACGAGGGCCTGATTTAGATCTCGGTGGATGGGTTACTCTGCCTCAACGGTGACGGATATCCCATTCGCCGAAATATAAATCCCATTATGTCCTATGGATTTATATTTTGGCGGACGGGATATCCGTCATCGTTGTGCAGGAGTAACCTGTCTGTTGAGATATAAATCAGGCCCTGGGTCCCAAGCCTATAAAATTCCAACCTTGTCTGCTGGACCTCTGAGAGTTGTTGGAGTGCAGTTTGCTCACCCAGCAAGAACCTTGTCACCAGTTAAAGGGAACCTTTGCTTTCGCTGTAACTGGAGACCAGTAGACCAGTGGCAACTGGATTTCAGCTGGATTTCACAGACACTTCAAGGGACTTTGACCCTTGTGGCCAAACCTATCATACATAATGATCAATGAGCCAGCAGATCACATAACATTTACCAGTGCTCGCAAAAAGGTAAATAGCCTCCACGCCAGACAAGGACAGTAAGAGGTTGGAGGCAGTGGGTAGAAAGATAGAGAGGGAAGAAACAGCATAATGAAGAATAGCCAACTCCAATGTGTTACCAATCAAGTATGGCTAATAGCAGTGGGAAGCAATGGAAGAGATCATGCAAACCTGATTCATGAATTCAAGAAAAGAGAAAAGTTAGTCATATTAGAGGGGAACACGATTATCTTTCCTAAAGTCATCTTTGGACGCGGTGGACATAGCAAGCAGACAGTTGTGTACAGGCACAATTCTCAGAGGCACGCCTGACTTTGACTATCTGGCTACACAACCAGAGGTGCAGGTTACAGTCATAAACACATTACAACCACACTGTCACTCAGATTAATTTAAGCCACAAGTGCCACCCAAATTTTACACCATTCATATTTCAAAAGCATCAAAAATGTCCCTGTTATTTTGCAGAGCTGTGTATTAAAAATAAGCAAACGCACAACCTTTAATTATACAAATATGTGATTACGTTTTAATATAATATTAGCAAAAAAACGTTACAAACTCATAAAATTAATGTTTTATAAAAAAATAACCTTCAACTTTCTCAGACGTAAAAACGTACAAGTCAGTAAAAACCAACACATAACAATTTATTATGTTGATCTTATCAAATAACTTATAAATTGTTCAATGATAAAATCAACAGGACTGTGGAATATGAATTGTATTAAGAAAGTCTTATTGACTTGCATGTTTAGAACAGTTAGCCATTCATTGTTCAATCTTTGTAATGAGATATTCTTTACAAATATATCTGTTTCTTGCATACTGCTATTCCTAACCACGATCATTTGAATTCTGTTTATTGATCTCAATTTATATGTCCCTAAATTAGGCAGCAAACGAGCAAGAGAGGCTTCAAAACAGCATTTGGTGTTCTACACCAAAGATTTGGCTGTATAAAACAGAAGTGGGATTTTTACGCTCTGAAAAGTGATATGACATCCTTTGCTTCTTAGAGAACTTGCTGTAGTGGATGGGGAGGGAAGGAATCCCTGCTTTACTCTTATGTTGTTGCAGGTTTTCTCATTAATTGTTCCTCTTTGTCAAACTTTACTTCACTTGTCAAATGATTTTAAAGTTTGGCTACAAGTTTCACCATTATAGCACTTCCTTCTCCAGTTTCTACATAGACTATTTATATTTTCAGGATCAAAGCCTTTGGTAAAGTTGAGGAACCATTTTCATTGTCCCATTCCTTATGTTCTCCTTTTGTATCTTCATGCCTTAGTATATAATTATTCTTTACGCACATAGATGAATCTAGGTCCATAAAAAATCTTAACGGGTTACTCAGTCTTCGATTGTCATTTTAGCAGCATTGCTTGATTAGTTTGTTGCTTGGCCATGGGCAACTAAGGATCACAGTTTCATCTAACGTTTATCGTTCCTTTAACCTTAAATGTGCCTTCTTTTATTTTGGAGAATTGTTTTATGTGTGTTTCACCACAGCTGAATTTCTTTGACAGGAGCAACATTGTGGAGGAAACCATCCAAGACTTTCTTAGCTTACCTGAACCAAATTGCATTTGAATTTTTGCTCAGTCAATTATAACCCTTGATTGCAAGCAGTGGAGAAAATACCAATTTCTGAGCAAATGATCTTTGTGAAAACTATACCCCTGCAATGTTTCCCTGACAACTGTGACCAAATAAATCTGGTGACATTTATTGGAGGAAAACTGCTGGAAATTAAGGCAAAGATTTCAGTAATTTCTGTAGTAAACAAAAATTGAACAACTTATGTCTCTTTTCCACCTGAAAAACTTAAAATAGGATTTATTCATTGCACCCAGTAAATACCATACTTACTGTTATCAGTATTTACTGGGGGAGAAGCCACTCTGTTCCCTACTAGGTACAATAAAGGCATTTGTGTTCTCCTTGGTGCGTGTGAAATGGGTTCCAAATATGTGCTGTTTCTAAAGTCACCTATTCAGGAACCCAGGACGCCTAATACTGTATAAACAGCTTTGCAAACTTGTACTGCTTCCTCAAAGAACCATGTCTAACTTTATGAAACAGACGCTCAATAAAATTGTGATGGAATTATCCAAGCAACTACAATAGGATTACCCATATAACACTTTCATAAAGTCTACTGGGTCGTAAACACTGCCACTTTCCAAAAATATAAAGTGGATACTGGAAAAAGAAGGATGAAAGAATAAATAGAAAACAAAAAGATGATACAACTGCTTTCATATTGTTTATTGCAAAAAGTATAATCAAAATCAATATTTTTCTTTAATTACTTGTGTTCTGATTCAATTTTAGAATTGTTTCATAGGAATCCTTTGGGTTCTCTAAAATTACTGCCAGGCAGCAGATTAGCAGGTTTTACACCATGGTTTCATAACTTGATGTTATTATTTCTAAGAGGAGGTGTTTTGATTGGTTGTGTATTGTACATGGACCTAGCTGCTCACTCTTCTCTTACTCTGTGATCTCAATTTTTATGAAGTTATGGGTCTGTATCATCAAAAACATTTATTTCGGGGTGTCAACCCTTTAAGCACATGCATTAAAATAGAATTCATTACACATAAAAACATTTAAAACATTATAAAACATATGAACACATTGCCATAAAAAGCTTAAATTGATTTCATAGCACTTCTTTCTAAAGCTCACAAACAACCTACATGCTTTTTTCAAAATCCAAGTAAAGTGTAGATATTTGCTCAGTCCAAATAAATATGCTTGCTGCTGTTGGATCTATAAAAATTTGTAGTGCAACTTGATGCGCTCTTATACCAAGACTAAAGGCATACTGGATGAATTCATTGACGCCTAGGATTAGGATAGACTGGGAAAAACATAGCATGTTCAATATTCTCAATGATAGAACAGTAATTACAAGTGGAAGTATCATCTGAACGAGAATGCCATTTGAGAGAGAAAGCTTTTATGTGTAAAATATCAAGTCTAAATTTAACAGAGACATTTTGCAAAAGGAGGATAGACATCGTCCAAGTAAGATTCAAATTTAGGGGTAAGTTTGTGGCACAGGAACTGGTCAGAGAGATTGCCACTTTCAGTCTATTGATGCCATCATTCTGTGACAAAGTTCCAGTAGGTTTTAATTAATATAATTTTCATTGATTTAGTAATAGATAGAGGATCTTGCCATAACATCTGCAAACCTAATCTGTGGAGCCAGGATTTCACATGTAGCCACCTTATATTTAGAATCATTGAGTTCCATAACCTCTTGCAGTTGGGTTCTATAGAATTCCAACTCACAGTGGGACCACAGTCTTACCCAAAAGAGAATAGGCCTCAAGGTGGTAAGATGGCCAATGCTATTAATTTCAGTACCTTTCGGGGAGATTTAATAGGGATTTTAGGAAATCGTTCAACTTTGAGATCAAGCTTCTCATGTTATTCGCGCCCAAAATTTCTGCTTCATATAATGCTGTGGCTTGGGCCTTAGGATTATAAACATGCAGCGCTGGAGAATCTGCTCTAAACGCAGTGGACCTATACATTTTCTAAACCGCAGCCATTCTATGCTGACTAACAGGCTACTCTTTTGAATTTGTGTTCCCCAAGCTAAGAAGTTGCCCCCCTTAGATTTTGATAATCAAAAGTTTGAAAACATTCAAGTGATGTATTTTCCAGCCAGGGTTTGGCCCTATAATCTTTGAGTGAGTTCAATACCATATAATTGGCCTTCAGAATATTTAATTCCAGCCCTCTATGATTCCAAAATTAATCTAACTTGTTTAGGAAATTTTGCAACCCCAAAGGGAGTCTGGATAATAGCAGGGTGTCAATGGCAAAAGGAAGTGCTAGAACTTTTCTGACATTCAATTTAGGAGAATCATTTATGCAGTTGTTAGTGTAACCTATAACATCATTTATGTACAGGGAAAATAGGGTGGGCACCAGGATGCAGACCTGGTGGACTCCCCCTATGGATTTGATTAGGGCTGGTTAATTCTCCCAACCTACCGCATCTAACTTGGGCATTATTAGACTCAAGGAGCCTAGTTATTGTGTTCAATATATGAGAAGGCGCACCCATTGTTCCAAAGACCTCCCACTATCTGTTTCAAGGAACCAGGTTGAAGGCAGCCTTTAAATCAATAAAGGCCACATGCAAGTGATCTTTAAACAGTTCAATGTATTTCCATGTTAAAAGTGAGAAACAAAAGGGTTGATCAATAGTGCTGACCTTTGCATGGAAACCAGCCTGAAAAGGTGATAGAATATGAGCTCCAACCATCCAGCCATGTAGATTATTCAAAAGTTCTTGCATAAAACCTTCTGCAAGTTATGATGGAGGCTTTTAGGTATATAGTTCCCAGTGACTCCCCTGTCACTCTTTTTAAATCTCAGTATAATATTTGCCCCAGTCCAAGTGTCTGTTAAGTGTGCTCCCTCCAATAATAAATTAATGAAGGGAGCCCAGATTTTGATCTCTGACCTTTTTAGCTCGCCAGGGATCATATTTGGACCTGGAGCTTTCCTTTTGCACAGGGACTCTATAGCTCTGGTAGTGTCTAAAAATGAAAAAGCAATGCAGTCATCAACAGGATATTCCCTCAGCGACAGGATCTTTCCAGAGTCAGATGGTTTGACAATATTGGGATACCAAGTAGAATAAAAGTCAAAAAAAGGTTTAACCTAAAGATTAGGTTGTATGTAATGATTGGTGGGAGTGCTCCCAACCAGATTGCCATTAGCTTTTATATGCCAAAATGCAACATTGTTATTCCAAGTTGCCTCCAGTAGGTCCTGGCCATTGCCTTTCATCCCATTCTCATTTCCTTTCATCCAAAATGTGCCTATAAAAGTATCTGGCATCCCCTTATACCTGTTCGATAATGCTAATGACTTGGATGAGTTGCAATTTAGCCCTTCGACAATCACTGCAGTACTGTGGTACAAATTTAGTTTTCTGTTCAGGAGCTAAAGTATTATACTTGGAAAGATACTTTTTAGAGAGTTAAATTCGTATGAAGCTCAATGGTCAGTATAAAGCTCTTGGCTAGTTTTTCAATGGGAGCTAATACGGTAATAAATGTATCAAAGATACTTCATAATGTGACAGGATTAGTTTATATGCCTTGCCATTTTACTCCTTTTCTTTTATTGGAAATATTGGGCTTCATGTAATTAAATGGGTGGGGCTCGGCTAAGTCTTGAAATATGTCTGCATTAAAGTTTAGATCAAGATCATTGTGATCATTATCCAACCTAGTCACATTCTTGAAGTCGGCAAGCTTTCCCCATAACCTAGTACCAATTATAAAATAATCAATTTTGCTTTTTTAATTGCCTATAACAAAAATTTGTAATTTTGCCTTATCAGAGGTGGACCTTCAATTGCAAGCCTGCAGGTCATAGGACAAGGTTAATGAAGCTAGTCATAATGCTGCTGCTGACCACATTTTAATTAGTTCAGCCTCTTGGGCCATGAGCCTTAAAATCTCATCTTCCCATTGTGTTAGGTTACTCATACAATCGAGTGGTTCATAGGTAGCATTAAATCACCAGCAAGGATTATTGGGGGCCAATTGATGGCATGCAGTCAGTGATCATCAAGTATTTTTAAAGTGGGTGATTCTTTATTCTTAGAAAGAGAACGATTGAAGATATTATATAGATTGACACAAAACCCATTGGGAGCCTTGATCTTTAGGCTCACAATATCGGGAGATGGGATATCTATCCTTTTAATTGAACCATTCAACTAAGTTTTTAGTCAAATTATTCGCCCACCCGATGGTCTACCAGAAATAGATGGCCTGGAATCTATTCTATAGGTCACAGAACCTGGCCACGGAGCTAAGTCATCTCCTATGATTCCTGTAACATGCAAACATGATATAAATCCATAAATATATTCCAAGCAGGATCTACTAATTTGTGGTGTATTCAAGCTACATTACACAATAAAAAACGAATGTTAGAAGAACATTTTCCAGCTGCTCCATTTGTAGGACCATTGGAAACTGCTCAGCTTGCTAATGATGTATTAGTGCTACTGTAGAAAGTACACTTTGCTTACATATCAAAATACTGGACTAGTACTTCATTTTTAACAGATAGCCCGCTCCATCGACCGTATATCTAACATTGGGTTTGCACCCTCAGTACTGGTAGTTAATCAACCTTGCTGAATCTGGTGCCAGATTGGAGTTGCAGATCTTTATTTGTCCTCTATTTGTCCTTTCCAGATGACTCGTGCTACAATCTATGATCTCATGTTCCGCGAGAGCAGTATATTTGTTGTTGAGTTGGATTGAGATAATTGAGGAGGGTAATGGACAAATTTAGGTTTGGTTCTGTAAAAAAACCCTAGAGAAAGTCTCAAGCATACCACAGCCCTGTTAAACAGAATGAATCCCAGTAAATAGGTTTCTCATAATGGCTTCATGTCTAAAGTGTATGACAATGCAATCAATGGCATCTATTTTGGGATCGTTCCCAATCCATGCTATTCACCTGACCATCTTTATTTCCACATGTAGTGTGCTTCTATCATCCACTTGCCAATTAAACCAGTGGGTAACTTTATTAATGAGATGGTCGTGGCTTTCTGCCTCTTCTGATCAGAGAAGGGGAACACCCTTCATAGCAATTGTATCTGGGGTAGTTTGAAGCGGAAGTTGTAACACATTGGTTCACCACTCACAACAAACATGTGGGGCATTCACGGTTTCTTCCCGTTGAGGTGGAACAGGAGCAGAATTTTAATTGTGCGTGGACAAAGATGTAGCCTTTTCAGTGGGGGCTACTGAGGCAACAATGCCTTAATTATACAGTAACGAGTCCTTCAGGGTTCATGCCGTTGCATCTTTCTTTGCTGAACTAACCTGTTAGCCTGCACTTGGATTTTGTCCCATGATCCGTTTTTCAATTTCACCCAATAGTGCTATGACAGAGTTCATGAAAGTCATCATACACCCTTCTAATTATTCCTGCATGAAGCAAGTACAGGGGAGTCAGTTTTGTCCCTTTTCCCGCTTAACAAGCATGTTACGGCCATGAGAGATCTGGTTCTGTGGGAAAATTGACCTTGTTTCCCTTTGTGGCATAATTCACCTTTAGCTCCCTTTTTTCGTTTTAGCTGTGGGCGATGTGCACGGCAAATCAATTTTGGACACACAGCCTGAATGTTCTTCTCGCTCTATGAGTAAAGGTCCATGAAAGACACAAGGGTTAGCCCTTATTACATTTACCAGAGATTTGCCAGCATAAGGTTTGGAAAAGAGCAGTGTACAACCAGAGTTACAGTTAGTTCCAAACAGCTTTTTCAATAATAAGTTCTCATTTTGCCCCTTTAGCATTATTAGCTGCTCCACAACAACATCTATTTCATGATCAATTGCCCCTCTAGCATTAGAAAGGAAGCTTGTAATTAAATGAGACAGAAAACATTCCTTACCAGACATTAGCATGGCTTTCCTTTTTCCCATCGTGCCTGTAAGTTAATACAATATGGTATGCCTGCTTACTTATGGTCAAGGGCCAAGGGATGTAGCCCAGCCCAGCCCCAGACTGGCACAAACGGGCCCTCTCTTGGCCCGGTCATCGCCTGGGCCACGCCATGCAGTTATAGTGCTCCCCCCAGCCTATCCTTCTTCTCTGGTCAAGAGGGGATTGTGGGCGATAGAGTCCAGCCGTTCACTAGTGTGTCCCACAGCACGGGAAGTCGTCTTGCACTTATAGCACTCCCCCATGGCGCCTCCTTCTCCTCTGGTCGTGCAGGATTGTGGATGAGAAAGTCCAGGCCATGACGTGTGTGTTCCACGACACAGGATGCAGCTTTGGGATTATAGGTCTCCCCCACAACCCTCCTTCTGCTCCTGTTGAGCAGGACTGTGGGCAAGAGAGTCCAACCCGTCACCAGTGTCCCCGGCATGGGAAGCAGCCTTGCGTTTATAGCACTCTTCCGCAGCTGCTCCTTCTGATCGTGCAGGATTGTGGGTGAGAGAGTTCAGCCCGTCACCTGTGTGTCAAGGGTTGGTACTTTGTGGTTAGATAGGCCCTTAAAATGAATTATATGCCAAAGTTCATCATGATGATCTGTAAAACAAATGAGGTGGCAACAAACTATTAGCTGCCACAGTGAAAAGAATGGGTTCAGCAACCATTTTGCCTCTTATCTAAACTAGCATGTAGGGCTGGACTGCACAGCTACGTTTTGTCAATTTCATGCACAGATGCAGTAAGTGAGTAAGATTCGCTTTTCTGGTCAACACTGATACCAATGCCAGAGATAGAGTTTCCACATGGGGACCACAAAATAAAAGTCTGCACCATCCAGTCACCAGCTTCCATGAAGAGAAGAATAGATAATGTCATTACGAGCAGAAACAAATAGTTATGTGAACACTGTATAAATCATTTTTGAGGCGAAGAAGATAATATTCAATTAGAGATAGCCCAAACTCCAAAAGATTCAAGGTTTGTATTGGCACACAAAGTTAAATCTTTAAAGTTTGGAAAGGAAGGAAGAGAAAATACCACAGGATGTAAATAAAGTGCAGGAATAAAACAAAAAAAAGTGGAAGTATTTGTTCAGGTCATGGAATCTAGGGATGCTCAACGTGAATGGCTTCAGAGAGGTACACTGAGGCGTAATCACAGTACGTGTCAAAGTAACAGCACAGTATGAGGGCCCTTAACTGCTTTAGTACCTCTGTTTATGGGCATCAATGACAAATGAAAAGAAAAATGGGCCAGATTTACTGTTTGCTGGCCACAAAAAACAGGTTACAATTTGCAACCAGTATTTTTGTGACCACTAACAAATTTTAAAAATCGACCTATGTATTAATAGGTCAGTTCTCAAAATTCTGAGGTTGCAATCTGCTCTATCGCTAGAACATTATTGAAATAGGTTGGAAATTGCAACTCACTACTTTACAGGAATGGTGCCCTGATGGGGTAAGCAGAACACAATGTCTGTGATTTCTTTTAAACAAAGTTAACTTTTTTTGATGCACCACGTTTTCCTTAAAGAAAATGGGGCTGTCATTATAATTTTTTTTTCGTTTATTAAAGTTTCTCAAGAGTTGGCAGTGGTTCCGTGGACCACTGCAAACTCTTCAAAACAGTTTTAAGATTCACAAAGTGGAAGGGCTTCCAAAGGGACCCCTTCCCTTTCGCGGATGCATTACCAACTCATTCGTGGCGTGGGTAAAATTGTAATGTTTTGCGACTGAATTTTAGTCTCAAAACATTGCGACATATGGTACTGATTTGGTGTTTGGAAAGTATGTTTACAGCACGCTCCTTCTAGAAAGCGACTCGATATCCATTTGAATTCCCAGTTCCCATTTTAGGAGTCAAAAAGACGTATCCAATTCCTAAAATTAGATTAGTACATAGAAAAAAATCATTTTACCAATCGCAAACCCTAAATTAGAGCCACAGTTAAAATGCTTACTATGTCTGGTCCTAGCTTTTGAAGAGCTGCCGTTCTGACTCTAATTATTGTCTTATTCAAATAATGAACGTGAAATATTCATTAATTTTTGTGAGCCCATAATGACCATTTGCATCATGTGTGGTGCACAGTTCAAGAAATGAAATTTTGTGTGAAACAATCTAGAAAGAACACTGCATTAGCATGGAAACTATTATGAAAGTGAAATAAAATGAATATAAATTGGCTGTCAGTTAATTCTCAGTGGATTGAGTTTGGAGATTTGAAGCATAGCCAGAAACCTTCAAACCAGGCAGTCGTTCAATCATCTGGTCAAAGGGGAATATTGCTAATATGAAGTAAAATTGGTTAAACTCAGTGTTCGAGCTTCACGAGCAGTGTGCTGCAGTTGTTTTGGATGACGGATTAATGCGCACATCAGAATTCACTATATAAAACAAGTAACTCATGAAATATGAATATATTAATGAAAATATAATTTCATCATTGAATATTTTATCAGTATGCTTGTAGGCATTTATTCAAAGACAAATTGGGCGTTTGCACAGATATTTCGAATTTCCTTAACTGCATGACCAACCTGAAGCAGATTCAGGCCCTCCTGGAAGTTTGAAGTTTTTACCAAGTTTTAGTTTTTCAACTCAAAGTCTTCTAACTCAGTTTGGCAGTCTTTAATGTTGTTGCAGTTTTCTTGCAATGTACAGCCACTTTTAGGGTATATCACAAAAATTACCAGAAACACCGGTAAAGCAAAACAAAGTAACGCCTTGATAGTGTCTCACAGCTGATCCAGCGCAACACTTAATCAGGGATCGATACTCAGCAATATTACATAGAGTGGCCCATACACATTCACCCAAATCCCTGATGCGCTGGGGGTCAAGTTTTAAAGACGTGGAAATCGTTTCCTTCACAGATTCATATTCAATTATTCTAAATACATAACTAGAGCTATATATCAACTCTCTTTCCTCTAGGTCGACGGACCAATTAGTTGAGTAGTTGATGGTAATAATAGAACTAACTGACTATCTAACCAGCTAAATAATCACAGACTCTCGGTAAGTTTTAAAAGGTTTATCTCAAATAAATGATTAATGCTCATCGTATACAGGTCGCAATGCAAACAAAGAATCTCACACAAGGGAGAGAAAATCAATCAGCAATGCAAACAAACTCATCAACAATTAACAATATGCATATGAGGGAGTGGATAGATGAAAAGACATCAGTTTCAGCAAAAATAATGCGAAACAATATTCTTATGACAGAGTGGATAGATGAAGAGACATAAGTTTCAGAGACAAAATTACATTATCAAATGATTATGCAAATTTCGAGTCGGAAAATAATACAAACCCAAAGATCAATGAAATACAACCCCCCTGGCCAAGGGAGTAGTGGGGGTCTCCTGAAATAGAGTCAGGAAACAAAGATTTCAGGAACAGGACAGGACAAGACAAGGACAGGATCAGCTAGGCCTCTCTGCAAACCGACGAACAGCGACGCATCTCCCTTCTCAATCTCCTACCGCTGCAGCTCCGCGCCAACTTTCTAACCACACCCCCAAAGGCACCCCAGTTATACCCTAAAACCTACATGTCCAACACACATTAATTGAAACATTGCACAGAATTCGACTGATCAATGCAAAAAAGGGTATGCAGTTCCTAAGTGAATAAAACAGGTTGTGTGAGAGAGCAGCCGCTCTCTTGGTATCTAGATAGAGGAGGGGAATTCCTCTATTCGGAATTAGGACCCTCACACACCCAGCCAGCTAGGTGTCATGCTTCATCATTGGGTCTGCTCCTCGTCGGGTCGGCACTGCAATACCCGACGGGCACCAATGGAGGGGCTCTCTAGCGGAGATCTTTTAATTCCTGCCATTAGGGCAGTGCGTGTGTGGGGCCTAGTGAGTGTAGATGTAAAAAAGTGTGATGTTAACATGTTTCTTGCTTATTCGTCAGGTAGACAGCAATTCTTCAGGACCAGTTAAGGTATCTATCTACACTAATAGTGGTGCGTAATAATGTGAGTGAACCACAAACAGTACCCTAAATGTGGTACCTGTCGATCTAGAGGCACAACCTGAAATACAAAAAGGGAAAATTCACAGCATAATATAATGATACAGCAGGACGCATGTCAACCGGTTTAAAGATCTGTTCATGTGGCGTGAAGAATGTGAGGAAAACATGCTTCACACTAGAGTGCTGTGATGATGAAGCATGACACCTAGCTGGCTGGGTGTGTGAGGGTCCTAATTCCGAATAGAGGAATTCCCCTCCTCTATCTAGATACCAAGAGAGCGGCTGCTCTCTCACACAACCTGTTTTATTCGCAAAAGAACTGCATACCCTTTTTTGCATTGATCTCTGTTAGGGCATGTATGCTGGACCTGCCTAAAAAGCCCTAGGTTCCCCCTCTTTGTAGACAACACAGAATTCGACTGCTCATTGGATGCTCGGGGAGGTGGTGTATCACACCACCGTGATTTCATTCAAAATTGTTCATACTCATTGTTCTACTTCCTTTCCCATTGCGTAGTTACTGACTAGTCCATGCATTTTTTATTCTTGCTACATTTCATTAAATTCTCAGCCACGTCTGCGGAAGAAGTCGTGGATCCCACGGCCAGTCTCATCTTTTGGCAGGCAAACAATGTTCTCTGTGCTGCATAGCCTTGAACTAATGTTCATCTTCCGCAGCGCTCAGCACTTCTGTCGGTTTTGTCAGGTCATTCTTGCTCATTTTCCAGCCCCTCATCTATCCGGACAATTTAGGAAAATGCAGGCCCATTCGACTCACTACGGCAAATAGAACATAGACATTCATTAATTACATGGTAAAGCATTTTTCACTGTGTACCACCCACTTTTGCACTATCCCCTGTTAATATTCTTCCTAGCTTAAGCTTCATGCAAAGCAGCATTATCTATTATCGTTTTAAAGCAAAAGGCAAATGCGAGATGCGGCCTAAACGTGCATAAATCTCGTTTCTTTTGAAACGCAATGTAAAATGCGGCCTAGTTCTTTCATGCATTAGTTCAAATTAGTGCACGCATGCGCAAAGCGGTTTCCCTCGTGTTCATGTGATTTGCTTTGTTAATTTTACACCGCACACTGTTAATAAGTATTATGGGGGTGTCAATCTGAGCAGGTTTCTTTTTTCGAAATCCTGCTCCATCAATCCCCCTGCTCCATCACAGCTATGTGCAATCTGATGGAGAGCACAGTGGTAAGTGTAGTATCCTGCAACACCGTTCCTACATGCACTGATGTGCTTTCCAACATATGTTTTTTAGGGCCACATGTACTAACGGTTTTAGTATTGGCAAACTCTCTGATTCGGTAAATCAGAAGTTTTGTGAATGCTAAAACCATTTTTAAAATGTACAAAACTATCTACCAATTAAGAACAGGTTTTCCGAATCGTTAAGTGGGTTTAGGAAACCATTATGAATTGATATTTGGAAGGGGCAATATAAGGGCGTCCCTTACAAAGACCCTTTCCTTATGCTATCTGCTAATGTTATAAGTCTCATAACATTAGTACATAACATAAGGAAACAGTCTTTGGAAATGGGTTACCACCTCATTTGAGTTTTTCGATTGGAACCAATGCATGTAGGAATGGTGTCCCCCCAGGGACTGCTTCCACATTGTAAATGTCTAAAACACACTTTTTAGGAGTAGGCAGTGGTCCACTGGACTACTGCTTACAAAAAAACATGTTTCTAAAACATTTTCTTTTTCTTTTTAAAAGCATTCCATTTGCCATTTAGGAAAACAGGCTGTTTTTTTTTTTTTTTAAATTGCTTTATTGAATAGCCATCACAGACATGGTGGTCTGCTGACCCCAGCAGACCACCATTTTAGCTTCCACATTAAAACATCACCTTCCCCAAACACTAGTACCACCAGTCCTTATAAAAACAGCCATAGTATGACTATGTTAACACAGTGCATTGATTTTGCTCCTCAAAGACTTAAACACAAAGCATTAAGCTTTGATCTAAAATGGACAACAATTACTTTTTCACAGTGCCTCCTTTTCCTTCATCATCATATAAGCATCTTAAAATACATCAGTTTGGGGTGTGCACTGTACAAAAGCAAAGGACTATGATGTTACCTATCTATAGTAACACCCTAGGCCTCCTACAGGGGACAAAATACAGCTTTGCTCTCAGTTTACTGATAGATAGGATTATCATCACAGTGGTGGGGGCATGAATGTTTCTACGTTGATGATTAGAATCTTTCACTTCTAACAACTGCCACTCTATGCAATGGTATCATTTAATATATTCAACTGAAATGCTTGCAAAGATCACATTATAAATATACTGTTTTGAATGTTGATAAGTCTTTATCATATATGTATTGGACTCCCTGGGCCAAACAACAGCAGGCCCCTCACCCACCTCCCCCCTATAGCCCTGAATCTCAGAACTGTTTGTGGCAACCCTATCATAATAAATGTGCTGTTCCAGTGCAGCCGCAATCTGGTGCCTGCCATGGCACGGCAGAAGCACATTAGTGGCCAGTGGACCTGTTGACCAGTTGTTTGAAGACTTTGGTCCACCTTTCACTATGCAGAATGCAACATGGCCTGAGTTTGAAAGGGGGCAGAGATCCTCCTGCAACAGGTGCATTGAGGTACTACACCTGCCAGCAAGGACGTGTCAGAGGGTAGACCTCTAAGTGGCACTGAGTCATTGCACAACCTCACACCTACACCTGTGTCTGTAATACAGAATGCCTACAAGGGCACAGTGTTTACTCATTCACATGGGCCATGCCCCCATGCAAATTTGGGAATGTCTCTATGCAAATGAGGGCTCTCACTCTTGGGATTTCACCAGTGCTACATATGTGTTGCATGTTGTGGACTACAGATGGGGTTGCACAAGTATCTGCAGCCCTTTCTGCCTTCCTATGGGAACACAATAAGTGGGCACATATACCTGTTGTATCCCCCATGCACTTTTGATAATATGGTCCAAGGTGTCTCATAGGACCCATTTGGAGATTAAACAAAGATGGCAACATTGAGAGAACTGACAAAAAATCCTAAATAGCTAGCCATTCTTGGTTAGCTGGTGAACGATTTGCCACAAGATAAAAGTAGCATTTTGGAAGAACATCACTGAACATCACCAGTCTTGTCTGAATCATGCTGCAAACCACTCGATCTGTGTTCCACAAATCCTGAGATCCTTCCTGGCTCTTGACATATATAGTAAAAGGTTATAGCCTGCTTTGGGAATCAAAGGTATGAATGCTATGTTACTATTGATTCAGGACTTGTAAGGGCTGAAATAGGTGGTTTGTTATCAATATGGCTATCACTATGTGGGCCATGGCGTGATATGCTGGCTCCAGATAATATTGTATGGTAGCAGTTAAATTGTTAGATGCACCCACACAGGCGTGGCCGCCTCCAAGAGATCCATGCTATCCTTCACTCATGTAACTGTGGAGCCCACAGAAAACTCCCAACATCTCTGTCACAAACTTATCACAGATGGCAGTGCCTCTCAGAGAGCCAGGATTGGCCCACAAGACCCCAGGTGATAGAATGGCAAGCCTGCCTCAGGAAGTGTCATTGAAATCTTAGACCCATCTTAAGGCTCAAAGCTGTGCCTGCCTCTCCCACCATGAAATGCTTCCATGAAATGCTTGGGACTGTCCTCTGCAACAAGTTGGGCCTGTGCAGTATGATATGTTAGGGAATACTGAGTGCTGCAGCAATGCAGCTTACCATTCAGCAACCTATGTCCAGTGGAGCATGCCAGTGGTCACTGCCTCCTGTGCATCCTGAGTCCCTGGTAAGCCAGCAGTAGTGGGGTGGTGAGAGTGGGTGACGGGGAGCATCCAAGCTCTATGAATATGACCTCAATCCATAAGCCACCATCTTAGATACTTCATTGTGTTAGGCAATGCTGTGTATATTTGTGAAACACACTTATATCAAATCTATGCTGAATCGATCACAACCTGCTGCCACAGAAACCATTCAAACCTTCATCAACCAGAGGAAGTAGACTCAGATGTTTAGGGCTTCTGCTGTAATATTGTATGGTAGCAGTTAAATTGTTAGATGCACCCACACAGGCGTGGCTGCCTCCAAGAGATCCATGCTATCCTTCACTCATGTAACTGTGGAGCCCACAGAAAACTCCCAACATCTCTGTCACAAACTTATCACAGATGGCAGTGCCTCTCAGAGAGCCAGGATTGGCCCACAAGACCCCAGGTGATAGAATGGCAAGCCTGCCTCAGGAAGTGTCATTGAAATCTTAGACCCATCTTAAGGCTCAAAGCTGTGCCTGCCTCTCCCACCATGAAATGCTTCCATGAAATGCTTGGGACTGTCCTCTGCAACAAGTTGGGCCTGTGCAGTATGATATGTTAGGGAATACTGAGTGCTGCAGCAATGCAGCTTACCATTCAGCAACCTATGTCCAGTGGAGCATGCCAGTGGTCACTGCCTCCTGTGCATCCTGAGTCCCTGGTAAGCCAGCGGTAGTGGGGTGGTGAGAGTGGGTGACGGGGAGCATCCAAGCTCTATGAATATGACCTCAATCCATAAGCCACCATCTTAGATACTTCATTGTGTTAGGCAATGCTGTGTATATTTGTGAAACACACTTATATCAAATCTATGCTGAATCGATCACAACCTGCTGCCACAGAAACCATTCAAACCTTCATCAACCAGAGGAAGTAGACTCAGATGTTTAGGGCTTCTGCTGCAAAATTATATTTTTGTTAAATTCCAACAGGAAGTTAATTTCAGCAGAAATAAAATCAAGCTCATGGCTATTTGTTCTAACATTGCTCCCTCTGAAAGAATGTCACCAGGCTCCTGAAACATTATTTTGTATTAGTGTGCTACATAAGTGTCCTTGCATCACTTTTTTGAAGAATTCTCTGATTGAGTGTTTACTGGAATTGCTCAGCATTAGATGATGGGGTGTGTATGTGCTGGAAACAACAAGTAGCCATGGCCTGCAACATCGCACACAGGACAGCATAGAGAATAATGAGGTTTACAGCAGAGAGAGGAAGCAGAACCATCTCTACCGGGTTGATCTTTTGAGTAATATAAAGAACATTCTAAGGTAATCCTCGACATATGAGTCAGATTTCAAGTGTGTGCCTGGTATCAGTGTGGTGTCAGGAGGCAAGTTCGAGAAATAAGAAGAGTTGACAATTCATCATGTAAATAAGAGGTCACTCTTCAGTACTATTACCTGGAAGTTTCCATGTCCAGTCGAGGAATATGGGAACATTGAGCATGGTGCCTGTTCATGAAGATGACCATTGTTAGAAATGGGGTTTCTGGTTGGCAGTGGTATGCACCCTGTACAAGAAGGAACCACCACTCTAGTCAGGGTAAGTTAGATGCAAACAAAAAAATAAATCGTGCTCAATCTCTGGTAGCTTGACACAGAGCAGTCATGCTTATCTAAAGAGGCAATGCGTAAAATATGTCTGCAATACACAAAGACACACACGCACACATGCACTTACACACACAAACACACACACAGTAGCACAATGAAACCACCATAAAAAGACTCCACAAAGTTTTAGAAACATAGACAATACCTTTATGAGTAAATCAAGACCAAAACAGCAAAAATCAAATAAGTAGAACTGGAGTTATGAATTTTTTCAAGCATAAACCAAAAATAGTGATTAGAATTCAATAGAGTTAAAAGGTTACTTGAGGTCGCGCCAGGCCAGGGTAAATCCAAAGTTCATGCCGATGGAGGGTAGGCCAGCTACAGGACTCGGGCAGGTCCTGCTGACAGTATACCTTGGATGGAGCAAAGTGGTGATGTCGAAGACTCAAGGCAAGAGGTTGAGGAGGCGTGTTGTAGCCGTCAATCCTGTGGAAGGAGGTGAGTGTCTGCCACGATCTGCACTGTCGATGAAGCCTCACTGATGAACCCTTGTGTGATCCAGGTACTGCGTCTTCGAGCCGCGCAGAATGCCATCGTTGAGCTGGCTATAGAACCACTGTCATTGGGCAGCCGCTGCGTCGGGGTCGAAGGGCAATATGTTGGTTCTGATCAGCGCAAGGTTGCTGTTGTGTCAATGTCGGTGTAGGAAAAAGCTGCAAAAACTCAGGATTTGACGCCCAGGACTAGAGGTGGCACCTCAGGCAATTGTAGGACTCACAGATGGCAGAGTCCAGCAGCACCAGCAGACTTGCAAGAAGTATTTTATGACCCTGAGATTTCAGAAAACAGGACGCAAGCCAGCAAACCCTCGAAGTCACTCTGGGTTGTAGTGAGATGGGTCCAGTCCTTTTCCTCAGCAGGGCAGAG
Organism: Calotriton arnoldi; assembly: GCA_963921515.1. Taxonomy (NCBI): domain Eukaryota; kingdom Metazoa; phylum Chordata; class Amphibia; order Caudata; family Salamandridae; genus Calotriton; species Calotriton arnoldi. The sequence goes on from CAWUFW010002287.1 coordinate 1,635,911, forward strand.
ATCAGCAGTCAGCAGGGGAAGCACAGCAAAGCAGTGAAGCAATTCCTTAAAACTAGGGGTGGGCCATGAATTCCGCTTCGCTGGCGGAGTTCGCAGAGTTTTTCCCACTCCGCACTCTGTGCACACCGTGGATCTCCAAATAAACTCTGCAAAGTGATACAGAGTTTTTTTCTCTTGAGCGGCTCACGCTTGTGAGAAAAGATCATGCGCTATACCTCCTCCCAATGAGATTTCTAAATGTGGGCAGTCGCGGCAGGTCACGACCGCTCACTTTGAGAAATCTGCTGCTCATGTTGAGGAAGCTTCTTGAGTAGAATCTCTACAGCAGCAGCACCCTCTGGCGTGATGCATAGTGCCATTCGTGTCGATTTAACAGCTCAGAACCAACTTTTGGCGCTAAAAATCAGTGAGATCAGCGCAACTTAACAGACTGCCGCTGGCACTCCATGGAGTGTGGCAGAGTTTTTCCGGCACTTTGCGGAGTTCCGTGAGAAAAACCCTGTGAACCCTGCCCAGGCCTACTTAAAACAGTCAGTCAAGCACAGTGGCAATCCTTGTTGCACAGCAAAAGTCACTCCTGGCAGAGTTTTTCACAGGTCAGACCCCCAGTACCTATACCCAAAAGTGCCTTTGAAGTGGGGGGTGACTTCAAGCAGCTCAATGAAATGCACAGGTCCCCTTTCAACCCAGCCCTGTCTGCCAGGCTATATGTGGGGGGCAATTAGCTCTTTGTGTGGGACACAGGACACTGCCTATTCAGATGTAAGTGTCAGCTCCATCTCCCCCTTCCTGCTCAGGAAGGCAATCATAATGCAGATGAATCCTCTGTCAAACCCACCCTCCCTGTGTGTGTGGCTGTCTAGAAGGAATGCACAGTGTGTAACTGTCACGCAGGCCAGACGTGTATTGGAGACAGGCTGCAGGCACACAGAGCTAAGTTAAGGGCAGAGACAATTCCACTTTCTAAAATAGTAATGTCAAATCCAATTTTACCACTAAAGTGGATTTATCATTACCATTCCAAATATAATAAACTTGATGCAGCTACTCCTTTCTAATCAGGAATTACAGCTTAAAAGTGTTTTATGGAATTCCCAAAGCAAACTTATGGGAAGTGTAGGCCTCACAGTAGTGAAAAATGAATTTAGCTGATTGCCACTACCAGGACATGTAAAACTTAAAAGTATATGTCCTACCTTTTAGGGGTGACCTTTGTATAATAAAAGGCAAGTTTAAGGCTTGACAAGTGGTATTAAATGCCAAGTTGAAGTGACAGTAAACTGCACATGGTAGGGCTGACACAGGTTTGAAAGGCTACTTGTGTAGATGGCACAACCTGTGCTGCAGGCCCACTAGTAGAAAATATAGTACAGGCCCTGGGTATATGGTATACCACCTACAATGGACTTATAAATAAACTAAATATGCTAATCAGGTATATACAAATGCCACCATGTTTAGGGAGAAGCACATGCACTTTTGCACTGGTTAGTGGTGGTAAAGTGCTCAGAGTGGGGGAGGTCCACCCTCAGGATGACAGGTCTAACACCCAACACAATAAGCAAAAGATCTTAAATTAAAAGAGGGTATCATGGGACTGCCTGATTTATTCTCATTATTGATTATATTGTTGGGATTTCAGTGGTGGTTTATGCTGGCTCAGTGATCAGGTATACAGACGAGCTGGTCAATATTGAGATTAAAGAATCAATGTTTGTAATAAATATCATCATTGAGCTGCATGTAGTATTACCTGTTAAATTATGTTATTGAATCTGATGCAGAGAGCTTAGTTCCTTCTCTCTTGCATGAGCTATGCTTGTAAACTGGTGTCCGTGTTCATATGTTTAGTGAATGCCCCACATGTAACTGTTTTAATTATTATAATAATAAAGGGGTATAGTGACAGCAAATCCTCTTCTCTGGATGCCCTCTTGCCTATTACACCTTCATTCCTCTGTCAGATTGACAAATACTAATTTGGTGTTAGTGAATGAGAAATACTGTTTTGATCCAAATAATCTTCAAATTCGTTTCTGATAAAGATTTATACCCTGAATACTTTTCCACTTTAGAAAGGACAAGTTGCCCAGAGCATGTTGGCAATCATGCATTTGATTGCTTTTCTAAACGAAATCACTGAACATAATTTCAATCTTTAAATTGTTAAAAAGGTTTAGAACTGCCAATGTTATAGAATAATTTTGGAAATAAATCTGCATTAATTCTGGAATTGTTTACAGGGCGTTGGGCATGTCCATAAATAGTTTGAGGACCACTGATCTAATAGATCCTATGATGGTAAATGAAATTCAGAAACATGTAAGGCAACTTTATATTTTCCTATTCTGTAATAACTCTTCCCATTCATTTTAGTATCTGTTGTACGTGGGTGAAATGCATATTTTTAAGGATGTTTGCGAACCCTGCTGTTGCACAAAACCTGTTCATGCATATACTGCAATAACGTCAGTGGACATTTGTGAAGGGCTTTGCTCCCATCTCAACATTACTTCTCTGAAAGGCGGGAATTCTATTTGCATTCTGCATTGCACATTGGAAAAATCCGTGGCAGAGAAGTAAAATAAAACCAACAGTTTGGTATGGCACCAGAATATTGAATTTCTAAACTTTTTGCTACCAAAATATTGTAGCAAAAATATCAACAAGCAAAAGACCTAAAAGGTAAGTATCTGTATGACTATTGATTTAATATACTTAATTACTCATAGATCTACCCTGAAAATATACATACATGTTCAATGTATGTCGATGTCAAGAAGATAAATATATTTTTATATTTACCTCCATGATAGTCTGTCAATATTGTTGCTATGATATTTTTGTACTGCAAAATTCTGTGGTCAATATTCTGACATCCACACAGCAGTTTTACTAATGAACAGTCTAACTGCTTGTGTAAATCCCACATTGTCATATAAATGTCTTCATTTTGAGTAGTGTTGTGACTATGTGATGCTCGTATCCTCAGATCTCTTCGGCGCTGTGGCCAACTCATCTGTTCTTGACTAGGGCCACCTTAACCTCAAACCTTTCTCTTTAATTAGTGATTCACTTTTTCTAGGTGCTTTCGTTTTTGCCCTAAATTGTTAAAAATCTCATTTTCAAATCCCATTAGCCTATTTTAATGATCTTGATATCTTGTATCTAGTTTTCTAAATTTGTTTGGAAATGTTATTGAATTGTGTTCTTTACTTTAAATTGTTGGTACTGCTTAAACGTTAACACTTATCTGGTACTTGTGTGCAGCTTGCATATTAACTACCAGGGGTTGAGTAGAGGTTCTCTCTGAACTGTGTTCTGACCTATTCAGAGTGGATTTATGAAGTTGGTAGGGGTACCAACCCCCGCTACCCCCCCAAATTATTAGCCCATTCCGAACAAGCACCTTTCCAGATGACCTGTATTTTCATGTCCACCTATTTATCATTGTCATTCTTCACCTTCTCATTTTCGCAAGTATGACATGCTAATAAGACCCTGCTTGTAATATGAAGGATGGAATCTTTGTTGGTTACTTTTTTTACACATTTTATTAGCTTGGAATAATTATCAGTGAAGATGTAACCATGATGTTTTTGGGCAGCAATATTCCATTCAGTGTCAATCTTCGCTATTAGTTGTAACAGCAGGTCCTAAATCATTATTACATTTTACACACAGAGGGGTGATGCATTACACCAGAAAAGCGCTCTTAATGTGGACAGATCATAATATGCAAGGAGAGAACACAAACAACCCTAACAAGAACTCCAACAATACTGCTGGGAAGAACACCACTAAACATAGAACTAGGAGGAACACGATACGTGTAGGCAAGTGTTCTGTGCACCCCAGCAGCATCCCTGGAATTTTGAAGTTGCGTGGGGCATGCAATACTTGCTGTGCGCACTGTATAACCTTTCCCATGTGGTGCTCCCCCCCTTGTAACGATTTGTGCTCCTGAGGAAAATATGTGAAGGTTTTCAGCTCCATATCCCATCCTCGGCAGCAGCAACTACCCTACAGCCCCATCAATCATAAGCATGGTCTCTAGGATGCATGCTCCAGGTGGGCATAACTGTGGGGAAGCTGGACCATGCAAGTACAAGCACCATGGGGTTATGATCAGAAACTGTCTTAGCCAAGTACTCAGCACCGGTCACCCTAGTGTGCCTCAGGGAGCAGCACAAGAACCTGTACAAATGCACATGTTGCATATGTTTATCATGGGCCCCAGCATAATAGAAATATGCCTTCAAAGAAGGGTTGAGCACCCTCAATGTGTTAATCAATCCCCACCCTGCTATCCAGGTAATGAATGCCTTTGGTAGTCTTGCATGTAGATAGTTCAGGTATCGGGCCTGAGACCTACCAATCTCCATAGATGTAACACAATTGCAACATAAGCATCAAAACTATGGGGATTACGTCCACTCGTACCATCAGAATATGCTGACCTAGTTCCTGACTAGCTTACAGTGCACCACCTGGACCCGTAAATATAAGGGTACCTGATGGTGTCTGCAACCTCAGAACATGACAACCCTAATTCCGCCCCAAAAATTGTGGAAACAGATCTACCCTTTCGTTTTTCGTCATGTCCAATGGGAAACACAAGGAAAATGAAAACTGGTATTTCAAACATTTATTGAAGCAATTGGATTCATGTGTAAAATATGTGCACTTCAATGATTAGTAGAAGGAAACAAAGCATTGTAACCAGCATTATAAAATGGTGAAAAAGATTAATAATTCAACCATTATAATAATTGCATTGATTATATAAATGCATGTAATTGTACACCTACCTAACACTACCTGTCCTAGAGAGCATAGGGTGAATGCAATTCTGCTAGATACCTTGGTGTGGTCTAACTCCCCATTTACCTGTGTGTGTTTCATCATTCTGTCGCTCTCAGAATAGTGATGAGATTCAGCTGGGCTAGAAGTCAGGCACGGCATGACCACGACAATCCATGGAAATGCACCTCTGCCAAACAAAGGCTTGGGGCCGTTTACATAATGAAAACTGGACCCATTCGCACTGTGCCTGAGTTCAGATCCGGCTGTCATTGTTGATTCTACCAATTCCCGAGCTGTCTCCAAACAGACAATAATAAGCAAGGACTGTCTTCGCAGTGCACATTGTCCTTGGACAAAATGTACAATGGTATGACAATGTGCCTATGAAGAAATTTATTTGTAAGCAAAACACTTTCTGAGTACACTATCACATGCAAGTACGCTAGCAAAAAGTGCTAAAAGTCATCGTCTAAAACGGGGTTCACCAATGTCGGTCCTGGAGGGCCTGATCCATGCCGGATTTTCATGATTCATCTACATGTAGATATGCTAAAAACCTGCCATGGATCAGGCCCTCCAGGACCGACATTGGAAAACCCTGGTCTCTAAAGATGTCAACTTTAAACATGAACATGTAATAATGGGAGCGTTTGGGCACAGGCCTTATTAATCTCACAACACACCCAACCACTCCAGGGTAGTGTTTGAGATCAGCAAGTTGGGGGCAAGCCCTCCAGAAATTCCATTTGATCCATGTTGGACTTGGCCCTTTTTGCAGGGTCATCCCTGAACTTTTTGCCTTCCTCCTTGCATTTTTTTCTGACCTGGTGTTGGTGGTTTTAGGACTCTGGGCATTTTATCACTGCTGTCCAGTGTAAAGTGCATGTGCTCTCTATGGTAAACGTGGTAAGATTGGTCTACACCTGTTTGGCATATTTAATTTACCTATCAGTCCCTTGTAAAGTGGTATCTCATATACCCAGGGCCAGTAAATTAAATGCTACTGGTGGGCTTGCAGCGCTGCTTGCGCCACAAACCAAAGTAGCCTTTCAAACCTGTCCCAGGCCTCTGCCATTGCAGGGCCTGCGCGCGCAGTTTACTGCCGCTGTGACGTGGCACATAAAGTGGGTGCCACATCTGTGACTCCCCTTTTACTACATATCAGTCACCCCTAAAGTAGGCCCTAGCTAGCCCTTTGGGCAGGGTGCAATGTAGGTAAAAGGTAGGACATGTGCCTTAATTGTGTGACATGTCCTATTAGTGACAAACAGCCATTTTGGTTTTTCACTATTGTGAGGCTGCCCTCGCATAGGAATGCATTGGGGATTCCCTGATATGTGTTTCAGTGGTAATTCCTGACAGGAGACAAGTAGCGTGGTCAAGTTTGGTATGTTTGGAATAGTGGTAACAAATGCTGCGTAATGGTGTTTGCAGATTTATTATCACTATTTTAGAAATGTCACTTTTAGAAGTGGGCATTTCTGTGTGCTATGTGTCTTTGTGCCTGCCTGTTGTGTATTGCATGTCTGGCTCTGGAGTGACAGGGGCTGGGGAGGTGCAGTGGCTCCAGAGGGGCTGGGTGAGTCAGCACTAGGCTGAATAGGCCAATCTGCATTTGGAGTACTGGGAGGAGTAGCACCTGGACCTGAATAGGACTGTGTCTGCCTTACACAATGCTGGCTCCGCCCCCGTGGTGTGTCTGGGGCCAGAGCCTACACTGACAGAGGAGGGTGTTTGTGCACTAAAAATATGTTTCTGAGTGCCCCCCAGAACTGGTTTAGACCGGGCACAGAGCCCTGTGCCAGGGGGTAGAACAATTACATTTTGCCATATAAGTATGGGGGCTGTGACCCCATTTAAGAGGAACTTTGTGCTTGCGGGGAGCTGGATCGGGTGAACCCTCTGCCAGGAGGAACCGCCAGGGGACTAGACTGCTGGGAGGGCTGACCTGCTGCCTGTTAGGCTATGAGAAGGACTACCTCTTTGCCTGGAGAACCCCTGTGCTGGCCTACCTGTGTACACCCCGTTGGTATGCCCCCAGTGATCTTATGAGGCTTGTTGGCTTGCCTGGGCTGATGGACAGAAGCGCGTGGTGATCGCTGTGTTTCCTCAGAGAGAGTGTGAAGAGCATCCTGTGGTGCCTTAAAGGGAGCGCGTGGTGGGGGCTGAAACCCTTACAGAAGCCCAAGACACAGGCTCACTTTTCCGAAGTGTGGCAGGAGATGCCGCAGTTCCAAGGTTCGGGCGGGAGCCTACCCTGCATTTCTTTTGTCGAGAGAGAGTAAAGAGCACCCTGACGTGCCTTGAAGGGCACACGTGGTGGGGGCTGAAACCCTTGCAAGAGCTCGAGACCCGGGCTCACTTTTCCAAAGTGCGGCAGGAGACGCCGCATATCCAAGGTTCGGGCGGGAGCCTATCCCGCATTTCTTTTGTCTGACGGTCCCAGCTGGAAAACGGGACCCGGGAGAGGTAACAGGAAGTCAGGCGTGGTGGAGCCTGGTCGTAGGTGGGTCCCGATAGCCCGAGGAAGCCGAGCCTCGCAGGCTTCTATCGACTCTAAGCCACCGGCCCCGTGAAACCGCCCCGGTGAAGAGCCCCCGGCGAGCAAGAAGGAGTCCTGCCAGCGGAGCGGGGAAGCTGGAGAAGTGCCTCCGCCCTCGCTGGTCATGTGGAAGGACGAGCAGCCTATGAGGGCTCGAGTCAGACGACTGTCCCCGGAATCGCGTGCTGTTGCGCCACCTGAAGGTGGGCCGCAGCATCTTTCTTCCCTGTTGTGGGAGGGCATTGTACAGTTTGTGTCGGGGGGAAAAGCCCCACAGAGGCCCGAGCTCTGAAACGCTGTGTGGATGGCAGCATCTGCTTGTGTCAGCCCGCACCTTGGTGGCATGGTTTTTCACCATTAAGAAGGAGCTGGGCACGCACAGCTCCATTGGCCTGGCATGGCAGTTGCCCCATGTTGTAGTGTGCAGCGACCCTGAGCAAGTCGGGTGAGTGGGATCACACGCAGGGGGGCCCGGAGAGGCCGCCCCATTGAGGGAGGGCTGCCTACCCGTCCCACCTACTTTCTGGGACTACCTTAGGCACGGTTTTAGGTGGGCAGGTGCCCTGAAGCCTACGCGGGGAGGGAGACAGTGGCTGCATATGATAATGTGTTGGTGATTCCTGTTTTCCGGGTGCTTTTCCCCACCTGCTCTAGTTTGTGCTCTGATGTTATGATGTGGGTTGGTCTGCATCCCCTCAGGAAGTTGCATCCATAAGGACTGGGCAGTAATGGTGGTGATATGCCTACTGGTGGCCTGAGGGTTTCAATATGCACACAGTAATAATGTGACTATGAAGTACGCATAATATATGGTACAAGTGCCATACTGTGATGTGTTATGCTCTGATGTGATTATGTTTACATTGCCAGAGTTGCACCACCTGTACAGTGAGGGGAGGTGTTGATAACATGTACACGCTGCAAGTGTTTACTATGGTGCACTGCTGCTAATGTATGCAGAATGTGTATTGCTCAGTGTGATCCTACCAGTAGTTTCTGGTGACCCCTACTGTAAGGTTCTTGCCTAAGGCTTGATGCTAAGTAATATGTTATGACAGTGGCCCGATTGGCCTCAGTGATTTATGCAGATCCCAGTAAAAGTCATGCTAAGTGCCAGGTGGCACAGTGTATATATGTGATTTTGTTCTAATGTGTTTTATGAGTAATACAAAGGCTATTTTTTATAAAACCTTGTGTGGAGTTTCTTTTGTGGTGTGCCTAGTGTGTCGCTGCTGTGTGAGTGTGTTGCGCAAACGATTTACACATTGCCTCTGGGATAAGCCTGACTGCTCTGCCAAGCTTCCAAGGGGTGAGCAGGGGTTATCTTCAGCCTGTAACTCCCTTGCCCTGATTAGAGTGGTGGTTTCTGCCTGGCTTAGGCACAAGCCCTAGCCAACCAGAAATCCCATCTCGAACAATCCACATTAGGAGCATATATTAACCACAGCAATATCTCTGCCCTCTATGCTGCCACCTACCTGCTGCCCTCTATACCTATATATTGTACCAATAGATCACTCCAAGCTGTGGCACCAAATAGTCAATCCCAACCACCCCTGACTTCTAAGGACCCCGAAAGGAAAACATGCTGACCTACTCACCTTAAATTTGCTGCCACTTGTACTCCACTCTTCTCATTCAAAGAAAACATGCTGACCTCCCCACCTTAAATTTACTGCCACTTGTACTTTACTCTTCTCATGCAGTAGCCACTATCCTCCCATCCCTATTCACCCTGCCATGATCTAGCAAAAGTAACTATGCAATCCTAGAATCAAACCAAGGACTTCAACCTCAGCTCAGCCGCAATACCATTTACCTGCATCAGGGAAGCTTAAAGTGGTCTATGCTTTAGTCACTGCCAAGAGCCTCACTCTAAGGCCAATCCACTCTCGACGACTCACCACATCTCTTACACTCTAACATGGCCTCACATGGCCCTCCCATGGAAAGACATGGTCCCAATTTCCACCACATAAAATTTCCACAAAAGCTCTCCAAAAAGGACTCGAAAAACTACAAACACAAACTCCTCAAAGAACACCATGAAACACTAATAACAGACATCTATTACAGCACAAAGCATAGAGGCCTCATAACAGACCTCATTTTGTATACACAAAAAACCTGCAAAATGGAGAGATAATATCCTAGAGCATCTACACGTAACCAACACCATAAACATCCCATATGGATCCATTTATTTTTTTATTTTTATGTTGATAGGAATGCTTGGGAGACTAGCGGAGTGCAATATCAGTGGTCTTTATCGGGTATTATTGAAAACAATGCAGAACGATTTGGAGAAGCATACCAAGAACTGGGGTCGACGGCTGGGTTCCAGTGACACTTTGTTTTTAGAAACATTTGGAATTGGGACAGCTGGTCCACTGGTCTACAAGCACAACATTATAAAATGCTTTTTCATTTATATTACAATCCTGTAAAAATCATGAAATGGGGACGTAATGTTGGTAACGCTTGTCCACGATGTAATAGTTCAAATGCAGATCTGGGTCATGTGTTTTTTTAGCTGTGTAACGCTTGACATACTTAAAAAAAGAAATGACTATGTTTTTGGAAGTGGTGTTGGTTCAGAGAATTTGCTTGACACCCCAACTTGTTTTATTCGGGGTTGATGATCAGGAGTGTATGGGCCAACATTGATATTTTATGTTTATTGTAATGGCAGGAGCAAGGATTTGTATTGGGTCTGATTGGTTAAAATCTGATCCCCCAACCTATTATCAATCACTTGCTCATGTACTCTCAATGTATTACTTGGAGAGTAGCTTCTATGCATGTAAAGACAACAAGGCTAGAAAAAGGGGATTAGAATTTAGGCTCTAATCTCTAATTGGTTGGAGAAGTGGTACACTAAGAAAGAATATTTAAAGCAAGATTTCAGGGCAGTATTAGCATTTAATTAAGTTTCTGGAAGAAATCATGAATTAAATGAGTTATATTTAAAGGTTGTATAGATCAGATATGTTATAAATTCTGAAAATGGGGGGGAGAAACAATACATTTATCTTTTTTTGTAATTATGGAAGACTATAATGAATTATGAGATGATGAGTTTTATGTACACTCTTGTGCACTAATATATATTCAGAAAATAAAAAAATATTGTAAAAAAAATTGATTTAAACTCACCATATCCTCATCAAAAGGTTGGTGGTGAACTGATCATAACCATTTACAAAAATTAAAACATCCTTATCCAAGCCACAGAACACAACCTTTACATCTTTGATCACTAATTCCCAACCCTCCACACTGCCTTATCCTCTACCCTCAAGCCCACACTCCCTACTACCATTGCCGAACATGCCCTCACTCTCTCTCCTCATGCAGCTTAACCCGTCACCCCCCAACCTCACACTTCAATCCCCACCTCACCTCACACTTATCCCTCCAACCCCCTGAATACTGGATCACATTTCAAGAACCACCACCGCCCCAACAAGACACATCTCTCCTACACAAACACCCCAAACGACCACACCGGAATCTCTCTCTCTCTTATGACATCAGACTAGACCCAACTACAGCCCTTACTTTAGCTTATGATGACCACCAGTCTACCCTACTTCTCTCTCCACCTGAGCCAACCACATTCCAACTGATCTCTACAATCACTGCCTGGAACTCAAATTCAACACCATACTGAAAGAAATCACCTCACTCCGAAAGGCCTTCGAGACCTACCATAATTTGCTTCCTAAGCATACAATCATGACAAGCACTGTGTCTGCCACAAACTTGCGCTCGAACACCTCACACTACGCCACCTGGGCAACTATCACTCTCAAGCAATACCATCTCAAACCCAGCCATGCCACATCTGAAATGTCACACATTGAAGTGGAAGCCTTGAGCAACTCATACACCAGTATGACCAGCCAATGCTCTTACCCCAAAATCCCAGTTATCCTTGGCACTAGCAGAATTCCTCCCACCAATCGCCCTCTCAGGCCATCAGCCCTACTCACTTCCATCCACCTGACACATTCTGAACCAAAATTGACAAGCATATTAAACTGCATGCTCTTAAACTGTTGGTCAGCAGCCAAGCACACCATTGAAATAGCGGAAACCATCAAACTCCATAAAATCGACATATGTTTTCTGACTGAAACCTGGCTGAATGACCACTCATCAACCATCATTGATCTCCTCACCTCACCGGGCTCCTCGCGCACCCGTAAATATTGTTCCGGTGGTGGACTAGCCATCATGCACAACAATGACCTCTGCCTTACACTCTTCAACACAGTTAAATACTAAACTTTTGATTATCTAGGAGGTACTCTCCCCTCCAAAGGCTCCAACCCCATGAAACTCCATACCATCTATCCCTCTCCAAGGAAAAAAGGACAATTCATCGAATAACTAACAATCCTTATAACACTAAACTCCTTGAAGGATTTGACAGACATTATACTGGGAGACCTAAATTATGCAGATGAAATAACTGTACAAGCCCCATCCACCCTCCTTGAATCGAAAGGTCTCACTCAACATTGCAAAAAGCAAACCCACAATAAAGGTTCTACCCTTGAAGCTCTCGTTACCAACCACAATGTCCTATCCCTCCACTCCATCCTTCCCATCGACTGGTCTGACCACCACCATAATTCTTTATGATCTCAACCTCAAACAACCTAAGCTCCCCACTCAAACCCATCATCCATAGCATTGGATGAGGAACATAAACCAAATCCAGCTATCAGAGTTAGAATCATTAATCAGTTCCCAAATTCTCCCCCAGCTGAACTTACTACCGCCGATGACCTCACCTCCCACTACTACACAAAAATTACAGAACTTCTTGACAACATCGCCCCCTTAAAAACTCCAAACATCAAGAAGTGTCCCCTCCAGATCTTGGTTCAACACAGACCTTAGCAATGAGAGACGACAACTCAGACTGACTCAAAGAAACTGAAGAAAACAGCCCTCACTAACCCATCTCTCTCCTCTGTACGGAGCACCTAAAATATGAAATACAAATCTACAGAAAAAAATCTTCTTTTTTCCAAACCCAATTGGACCACTCCAGAAGCAAACCCAAAGACCTTTTCAAGATCATCAAACACCAAACCTTCTCCATCCTTCAACATCCTACTGATGTCCCCACCAAACGCTGTGAAGAGTTCCCTAAATTCCTCTCGGATAAAAAAACAAACATTGAACTCTCGCTGGACCCCCTCTACTCTTCTCCACCTACTAAAGATGACCCCACTTCCGAAGGTGCCCCTTACCTCTTCATCAACTGATGATGACCTTCACAAATCCACCCCCTCAGAGAACCAGAATGCCACCATCAATCACTGACATCTAAAGAACAACACAATCTGGTCCAAGTTTGAAATGATCTCTGAAAAGGAAGTCCTTGAATTATTGTCATGCATGAAGCTGTCCTCCCCCTTTCTGACTCTCTCCCCTCCTCTCTTGTCAAAAATCTCAGACACGTCATCTCTCCAACCTGGACTAACATCATCAACTCCTCCTTATCCAGCGGCTCCGTGCCAACCTTTCTAAAACTCGGCCAAATCACCCCTTCATCAAAAAGCCTGATGCCTACGCCAATGACCTCAAGAAGTACAGACCTATAACAAACCTCCCTCTACTTGCCAAAACTATCGAAAAATGTGTCCTCTCTCAATTTAACAACAACATTGATAAATTCAACTTACATAACACATTCCAATCCAGATTTAGGAAAGGCTGCAGTACAGAGACTACAATCCTGAACATCACTGATGACCTACATAGATCCCGCGATGATGGCGATGCCTGCCTCCTAATCCTCCTGGATCTCTCCTCCCCCTTTGATACTGTCAACCAGAACATTCTACTAAACACCCTCTCACAACGTGCTGGCATCAGTGGTACCGTCTACAATAGTTTGCATCATACCTGAATGAAAGATATCACCTAATAAAACTAAATAATTCCACATTGACTGCAGCATTAGTCAAACAAGGAGTTCCCCAAGGCTCAATCCTATCCCCGGCCATAATCAACTTCTACATGGAACCCCTTGCAATGATCCTGAAAAAAGCCAGAATTGTCTACCAACTTTTTGCAGATGACACCCAAATCTACATCAAAATTACGTCACCTAAACACATCCAACACCTTAGCAACGCTCGCTCCCTGATACAAACCTGGCTTACTAACGCCCACCTATAACTCAACCCCAATAAAACTGAACTCCTCCTCATCCAGCCAAAAAGAAATCCTTACCCTATCCATGGCTCAACAACCTAACTGCCCTAAACTGTAAACTATCTATATCTAACTCTGTTAAATCTCTTGGGATTACTCTTGACAAAAGCAGAACATGAAGGGCCATATCAACACCTAAACAAAAAGTGCCTTCTACACAGTAAAACACATTAAAAAAACAAACTGTTTATTCCCCTTGAAGACCTGAAAACCGTAATACAATCCCTGGTTATCTCCAAGCTGGTCTACAGCAAAGCAATGATCACTGGTACCCCAAAAAATAATGTTCTGCCAATAAAGTCCAAACTCAACGAAGCGGCTAGACTTCTCTCTGGAGAGAGACAATACGACCACATCACTTCCACACTCAAGAAACTCAACTGGCTAACAGTTGAATCGAGAAGTATATTCAAAACAGCTTGCATAACCCACAAAGCCTTCTATTCTAGAAAACCAACCTACCTCGCCAACAGACTTTTAAAAGTGGGCCAACAGAGACCTCTACGAAGCTCAAACACTAATCTCTTGATTCCACCCAACTTCAAGACAACCATCATCATCATTCATTCTTTACCTTGCAAAACTTGCCACAAATACATCAATTGAATAAAAACAATTAAAAACATCTTGCTAAAAAATAAAATATGGACAATCAAATGCATACAGTCATATAGCATATAGAATGAAACAATACATAATGCTAAAAGCTCCAGGTTCGCAGTAAAATAGCATATGAAGATCATGAGCTGACAACCAGTTTTGCAGTACAAGCATGATAAAAATAAATCCTTAGCCTGATCTTCAAGAACACTGAGCTGCCCCTTCTGTCTTTGTCTCCACATATACAACAGAAAGTGGAATACAGCAAATACAATCAGCTGCACTGTGTTGGTTCTATGGATTCTGGAGGCTGTTCTATATTCCCTGGACCCCAAATTATGATTAGGGCTCCCAGTTTTATGGTATTTATTTTTTTGCCATTTCCGTCTGTATTTATCCCTATTTATTTTTGGGGCATTTTATCTGTATTTATCCACATTTATTTTTGCCACAAGCAAAAGTTGACGCTGCAGCTAGTATTTTTCCACATTTATTTAAATTGACAATGCACACATGCACTCGGTTGTCATTGGCCAACACAATACATTCATCTGAAAACTTTGCCATTTGCAGAATGTCCCAAATACTCTTAAAAGTGCTATCACAAGCCATTTGTCTCAGAGCCTTGCAGTTTCTGTCATCAGTAGAGTGCCACATCCTCTCCCCCACTGAACACCATACTGCCCCACTGAGAGAAACTGACACTGCCTTCAGCTACAACCCAATTGTGCCCTGCTAAAAACACCTGGAAGCAACTCAATTCAAATTATGCACTAGACTAGAGTAATATGCTGCCTGAAAAAAAAGTAACAACGTACTGGAAAAAAGAAAACACTCATAGGGAATACACCTTAAAGCTTTTACACTCATTATTCAGAAATCAATGAGTGTATTTGCTTGAAAAGCTAATGACATGAACAGAAAAGTAGCGCTTCACTGGCAAACTCTGAAAGGTGGCGCTAATGTGTTTGGGTGTAAATAAAACCAATCTGGCCACTTTGCGACTACTCTGTCTTGTTTTATTTAGTTATGTATTTATTGTTCGCATCTTAAAACCTTTTTTCTCTCCTCCTGAGGCTACATTTTGGTGTAGAAAAATGTCAGACAAAGACATTTGCAGCAAACGTGTTTCTTCTTTTTTTGGATCCATTTCACAGAGGAACGAACAATCACGGTTTTCTACACAGTGAGGAGGAGCGCAACAGAAAGAGAGGGAAGAAGAGGAAGAAAGAGGGGGGCAGCAGAAGTGGACACTGTCTTGTCAAGTAAAAAAGGAAGAGAACGCAACGGTTATGGGCTATGCAGTCCAGCCACAAACTCTGCAAACATTCCAGTCAGTGGCGTAGCAAGGCTTTGAGTTTGTGGCCAGATTGTTCTTGCAGCCACACATACACAGTGTACTGCTCTGCAGTCCGGCCACAAACTCGGCAACACTCCACTGACGTAGCTAGGCTTTGGCGCCCCACGGGGTGCTGGCATTCGATTCCTGCTTTTTGCCGCCCCCAAAACTGCATACGCCACTGACTCCAGCCCCACCCCGCTCCCCTCTTCCCCGAGGGCACTTACTTTTGTTTTGGAATGGCTGGTGCAGAGCTCACTCGAGGGGCGGAGCGGAGCCCCGGAAATGGCTGGGGCATCAACAAAAACGTTTCATGTTACTGTAGGCAGGCACAGCCCTAGAATCAGGAAGAGGGCGTGCGAGGCAACTCTCTGCTGGAGCATGGCAGTAGTATTTTCCCGTTTTTAAATATAAATACAGGCAAAGGAAAACTTGTTTTCCGTCTGTATTTGTATGTAAAAATCCATTTAAACGGAAAAACGGGAGCCCTAATTATGATACAGCAGCACGGTCCACTTCATCTGGTGGGCATAATAATGTGGGCAAAGAAAGATAACATGATCAATACATTTTTTTAAATCAGAGCAAAAGGGACAGCTCATATCGATATCGATGGTGGGGCAATGCCTTTTTAGCAGTAAAAGAACGCAGTGGTTAGGTCCCTATCCTACATTTGATATACATTGATTTAGTCAGTGGGGGGCTCTATCAAACCCATGTATTCTTCAATGGAATAATCATCCTTAAACTCAAGAAAGGCTTCAAGAATTCAAGAGAACCAAATCTCTCTCCCGATCTTTCTTTGGGAACACCCCTAAAATTTGGAATGCCCTTCCAACGGAACTTCGTGACAACCAATCCTACCTACATTTCAGGAAAAACCTAAAACTATCTCTTCTCAACAAATACCTGAACTCACCCACCTAATTTTAAATCGATCTGCCCAGTCACACATCCCGAGTGTGGAACAAACTGACCATTCCCACCGCTACTCCCCCCCCCTTTTTATATCTCGTCCCTGTTATATATTCTATTACTGTGTGCATCCCACTTGTATCATGTCTCCTGTAATCGACCCCTATTCCTTCCCACATTGTATATCTCGCCCCTGTTATATATTGTATTACTATATGCATCCCTCTTATGTTAAATCACCTGTAAATGCAGTATGTACAATACTTGTAGCCCCCTGATGCGACATTTGTGCAATAAAAAACTCAAAATAAATATATATGTACCACTTTGGGTCAAAACAGGATGCCAGGTCCAGTCCATATAAGGACCCCCCGTGAAAAAGCAGAGTATGAGATGTGGCAGACCAATCCCCACCATTGTCTTTGGAGAGTCTGACTCTCAGATTTAGTTAAATGTGTTTCCTGTAATATTGAAATATGCACACTCTGTCTCTTAATATATGACTGTACTTTGTATCTCTTACTAGGGTAATGAAGGTCCCTCACATTCCATGTCAGTTTCAAGCATCCCTTAGAACCAAATACATTGGCCATTTGTTGTAGATGTGGTGCTCATCCCACACCCGCCCTGACTGACCCACATGACAGACCCATGAGAGGGCCATCCCCGCAGATGACACAGATAACAACTGAAACTTGCATAAAAAGACCCCCAACAAGGGGGCGGTAGAGATCAGGTGCGCAATAGGGCCACACTCCAGCAATCCAGGAACATAGTCCTCCATCATCCTGCCTCACCTGACCATACAGAGTCTCAACAAACAGAAGGCTGCATTTGTGATACCTGCTATGCGGTATAAGCAACTTTAATGCAAAAGGCAACTGCATACAGCTACAATAATCCACAATAATTGTGTGGGACACCCTGAGCTATGAAATGAGCATGGCGGCTGCCTCTGATACGGTGAGGTCTAGTGGCGCGCGAGTAGCTGCTGCTGGGACTACCGGGCCAACAAAATCCTCTTGGAGGTAGGTGGAAACTACTGCAGTTCTGTGAGGGATGGAGTGTTCCTACCCAGGGCCCATAGCACTTAACCAATGGGGACGCTATGCTTACAGGAGACTGCACAAAAAGCATGCTGGCCTAACCCGATCCCCGCTTGAACACACAGCGCAATTAACTGCATGACTGCGGGCTGGACTGAGATACAGGAGGCTGCGGCCAGAGGGAACACGCAAGGGAAGAGATTGAGGGCCTAGCATCAATATTCGCTGAGAGCTAATGCAAGCCACCCGGAAGTCACACTAGTGTGGTGCGGGCCTCCGGTGCTGTTTGAGATGCCCGGAGTATGACGTCTGAGAAGGCGACGGGCTACAACTGCAGTACTGGCAACGCCACCCAAACCAAGCTGGGCCTGAAAGAGCCTCTGACACCAAGAGAATTGCAGGTGAGAACAGGGTAAATTCTCACAATGGGCCTCGTGAAGCCCAGGCCTGATCTCCCCTGCCTGCCAAGGTAGTAATCAGACCATGTGTACAGATGCATGCTGGGGACAGACTTGCCTCATATCGCTCACCACTCCTCCAGAAGCTGCCTTGATGGCATTACTTGAACTACGGGGCAGCCGTTAAACTCAACCAATTTCTACATACTACAAATGTATTCGCATCAGCCACATACATATGGGTGCTAGGCTGAAGAGACTTGCTGCGGCCACTGGACAAGGTAGATAAAGGCCTACACTTCGTTCCCCTTCTGGATTGGCTGTAAAATTGCAACATAAAATAACCTACTCTCTGTTGACTTGTGGACTGGTCCTGCAGGGCTACCCTCCACCCCCATTGCCACGGGGCATCTAATATACTGGAGGATACAAGCATCTAATGTTGCTAGCTGACTTGACACTACACTCCTGTACCCTAAGTTGGCTCGTGCCCTCACAGTGCGGCTTGGTGGGAGTGAGTCGAGACTAGGACACAAAGGTGCTCCGAACGCACCCTCCATTGCCTCTGCAGAAACGCTGAATTATATTGGGGCTCAAGAGAAGGCGACCAGACTCCACGGCACCATTGCTGCTGGCCAAAAGAACCTACGACCCACAGGGGAGCAGCATTATGATGCACCAACGAGGTGTGAGGGCGATACGGACTTGCACCACTTAACAGCTTGACAGCCTAGCAATGCCTTGTTGCTACAAGATCTAAGAGGACACACACAAGCATCTCCTGAGACCATACACTCTTTGCTTGTCCTCTAGCTTGTGGTCTGGGCCAGCAGAATGCCCTCATCAACACAAGGAATTTGCTATATGGGGGGATAAGAGCATCTAATGCAGTAGGCCATTCCTCACTCAAAACACCTGTGACCCAAGTCTGCTCGTGCCCCTCCGGTGAGGCCTGGCGGGGGTGAGGCAGGACTGGAACACCAATATGCCCCAAATGCTCATTCCATTGCTGATGCAGACCCACTGATTCCTGCTGGATCCTCAGAGGAGACAACCAGATCTAATATTGTCACTGCTGTATGACAGAGGAGCCTAGGGTTGGTGTGGGAGAAGTCTGATACACCAGTCTAGCAGGAAGGCAAATACAGACTAAGGCTGCCCTAGTCCTTTACAACTGGGATCTCTCCTGCTCTGGCGATCTCTGCAAGAGCTCCCACGGATGCCTCCCATGACCATACACTCAGTGAACGGGACCAGGTACTTCAACATCTCCTGACAATACGCGCAAACCTGATGGCAAGCAGACCAAGCTACAGTCCAACCCTCGCCACTCCACACATATACCTAATGGCAGAATGGACCAATTTGTCACCGATGACTCTCCGGCAGAGATCCCTGCAGATACAGTTGACATGAAAACATTACTAATAGCGATGAAACAGAGCTTAACATTCATTGAAGCAAAAATGGACAATATGTGTAGCAGAATGGACTCTATAACACACAACCTAGAGAAATATGATGGGCGACTCCAGGAAGTTGGGCACCTCCTCTCCACAGTAGAAGACATGGTTACAGCTTGCACAGATCAACTCCTCATAATGAACAAAGTCTTGAAGCTCATTGCGGAAAAAAATAAAGAACTGAAAGCAAGGTCTAGCCGCAACAATTTACACATTTTGGGGGTGCCAGAATCTACCAACATTGGCAAAATGGAGGTTTTTCCGTGGAGCGACTCCTTACTACCATATTTGGCATTGAATCCTTCTCTAAATTACTCATAGTGGAGCAGGCACACATGAAATACTAGCCCACCCAACCCCTGTAGCCCCTGCAAGACCAATTATTGCCCGCCTCCTCAATTATAGAGACCGGGACACTGCCCTATGCTTCGAAAGAGAAAAGTGCAATTTGAGGGCAATGAGGTGACCATCTATACAGATTTCACCATCACAGTCCAAGAGGCAAAGAGGAAGTTTATATCGGTCAAAGAAAATCTACGACGAGCCGCCAACCCATATGCGATGCTCCATACCGCATGCCTTCATGTTTCATTCCAGGGCAAGGACGATTTCTTCACCAGTCCTCAGTTAGTCGCCAACTTTCTGTGCATACACTCTATCCAATCCTCCCTGACTAAACCACTTGCCACATCATCCAGGCCCTCCTCGCCCACCTCAGACGTGAGCTGAAGCAGATACTCCTACAATGTTATCGACGTACCTGCAGAGGACCACAGTCGACGTCAGCTAAGGTTATATCAGCTCCTTTGATGTACACTTATGACCTAACTTTTGCTTCTGTTCTATTCACACCCATACATTTTGAGACAAATTAGAAGAAATTGGACTCCCCTCGACACCCTTGACTACATGAGGAGGACCCCGCCTGGCCCTCTGGATGGCCTCGTCAAGTTACCCTGAGTTGATCTTTGTATATATTTCATTCTTTTTTTCTTTGCTTTTTCTCTTAGCACTCTGAGCTCATTCAAAGGGCTCTTGGCGGTTTGCCCCTTGGTGCTCTCTCTCTTTTCCTTCTGCTTCTCTTTTCACTTAATCCTTTTGCTCTTTCTTCTTTATTACTTCAATTTGCACGGCATATTAGTAACGCTTCCACTGAAGCACTGATATGATCTGAGCTGCATTTGCAGCTCTTTGTAAGTTTGTTGGGGAGGGTCATATATCCCTAGCAGGATTGGGCAGCCAGAGTGGGTGGAGGAGGGCAATGGAATTGTTTCATAGGGTTTATTGTGCTAACCAATGCATCATCCACTGTTCTTGTCCTGCTCATTCTTATTTCTCAAATTGACACATTGAATCAGCTCATAAGAATACGCCTTAACATGCCAACTAGAACTGACATACAGATAACTGCCTCATACGCAACATATAAATGTCTCACATGGAATGTCAGAGGCCTTGGCAATCCTTGAAAGCGCAGGCACATTTTAGCATACTTGAACAGACATGATATTCACATAGCGCTACTACAAGAAACTCACTTGATTGAAGCTTCCAGTGCATCAATGCCCACAAGCAATTCTCTACATATTCCTCATATGCAAGACGTACTGTTACACTAATTCGCAGAGGGGTACCCTATGTTCTGCAAGGCTCACTGAACAATATTCAAGGTTGATACTCGATTATGTGGGTAAACTGAATTCATCTGCCATTATACTAGTAAATCGCTATGGTTCCAACACTGATGATCCCACATTTTTCAACTGTCTTTCGGGACAAATTGCAGATATAGGCCTGACCCTCCTTCTATGGGGAGTGGATTTTAATGTTGCCCTAAACATGGCATAGATCGATCTCATAGCCCATCCACTTCCCACGTTGTTGCTGCTCGACATATAAGGGATATCGTGGATGCATGGAGAACATTCCATCCCACTGAGAGGAAGGGTGTGTTCTATTCAGGGGTACATAATAGTTGGTCACGCTTAGATTACTGGATTGTCTCCAGGCGGGTGGGACCATGGATACACAAAGTCTCTGATCTTGCACAAACATATTCTGATCACTCCCCTGTTCTAGTGGTGCTGCATCTCCCCACCCAATCTTCAGTGAATATGACATGGCGACTGTCCCTTACTGTGCTACTCTTTTTTGCGAGGAGTTGCGACAGGAGGTTGTTGATTTCTTCTCGAGAAATACTGATTCAGTGCCTAAGATAGGCACTGTATAGGAAGCATTCAAAGTCACAATCAGTGGAAATTGCATTGCTAAAGCGGGGGATGTTGAACTCACTGTGAAACCATCTGCACCAACTGGAGGGTGAACTTAAGCGTCTTATGGCTGAACTGTGTGATGCAGGCGTACCCAATATATTCAAGCAAATTCGAACAACCCTCTCTGAGTTTCAAGAAACTGCCAAGAGCGAATGCCTCTATCACGGGAAATATGCCAAGGCTCAAGCGTATGGGGAATGAGAACACCCATGGCACACCCTAGCTACCATGACCTGGAAACCATTGTCCGCCAATGACATTCTATAAGTACAGGGGGATGACGGACTATTATATAGGGATGCGCCGGGGATCCTGTATGCATTTTCCCAATTTTTTGGTGCTCTCTACACATCCCATAGACCGGAGCCCACAGGTGTGGGCTACTACCTAAATGACATTGCTCTGGCTGGCTGAGTGACTCTCAGCGAAATTTCCTTGTGGAAGATATTACAACAAAGAAATTCGGGAGGTGATCATGCAATTGCATTTGCAAGCTGTCAAGGACCCATGGCCTGATGGCCTACCAGCAAACTTCTCTAAAACGTATTTTGGCCTATTAATACAAATATTAAAATCCCCATATCAAGAGGCAAAGAGGGATGACCTACTCTCCCCATCTATGCGCAAAGCTAAGATGATCGCTCTGCTTAAGCCAAGTAAGCCACCTGATCAGTGCGAATCTTATCGGCCGTTGACTCTAATTAATTGTGATGTTTAAATTTTAGCTAAAATACTTGCTAACCAGCTCACCCTCCTTATGCTATTTCTAGCAGCTGCAGCCGGGGCAGGTAAGAGCGGTGGGGCGGGAGTTGGGTGGGGCAGGAGTCGACATACAACTACGAGGGAGAATAAAATAAAATTTAAAAAAAACACTTACCTTGCGCTCGCTGCATCGCCGATTCGGCAATGTGGCAAGCGAAAGGTAAATATATATATATTTTTTATTTCAACTCCCCCCACCCCGCCCCACTGCTCTTTTTTCTTTATTATTGTGTGTATTGAGTCAATAGGAACAGCATACATCTTGACCAGGTGTTGCAGTTATAACTTTTCACATTCGAAACAGTACATTGCAGTTGATAAGAGGTTGTAGATCCCATCTGGTGCCTCATAGTCATTGATTACAGCACATAGTACAACAGAATCAGCAGTATTTGGAATTCAATAATGCAGTCACCCCTAGAGTGCCTCACTGCCCCACACCCACACACAGAAAGCATGCCCCCTTGGACGTGGAGAAAAACGGCCTCCAACTTCATGATCCCTCTTCGTACTATGTAAACCACTTTTCATTTATCCTAATCTGCATTGCCCTTTTCGACCCCTGTCTATTTGCTAATTAAGTAAGATTGGTATGGCCACCAGCAGCTTTTGGGTCTGTTTTTGGGAGGGACCAACTCATTATCTGCATCAGATTGTGTATTACAGTAAAGCTTGTCTGTGTGCCAATCTTCTATTTTCGGTGTTGGGCCTCTCGCCCACCTCTCTATTCCCAGGTCATACCCCAGTAGCGCCATCTTTGGGTCTGGCTCTATTTCTGTTTCCACTATGATTTCAAGCTCACAAAATATCTTACACCAGTACATATAAACCCCGGGGCACACTCAGGTGTGTAATAAGCCCTGTGAAGAAACTTGAAGTGTATGAGTCTATGATGCCCATTAATGGAAATCGTTTTAGTCTTGGTACAACAATATTGCCACTCCTTATCGCTAAGGGGGCTTCCCAAATTCCGCTGCCAGTTTAACCTGACTTTTAGCATCCCCGGCCTGCGTGCCTTCTGTGCTCTAGTGTAAAATGTTGTTATTAGTTTGACTGTGTTTCTGACTTTATCAGGGTCATGAGTATTTCCGTGGTCTGTGGTTCCAGCACATCCTCCCCTAATTGCTCTTGTAGCATGTGTCTCGCTCGGTGATAATGGTATCAGGCCAATCCTGACATATGCTGGGTCCTTTCTTGGATACTTTCCCAACCACTCACCACCTTGATCCCAGGGTTTACAGTGCCTGCCTTGTCCCTCCCTCTTGGCCCATCAGGATCTACAAACAACAGTGTAGTGGGATGTCTGGGGAATATAGCAGTGCCCCAGCTTGTCTATTTAGCAACACTTGCCATGCCTGTGTCGTGACTGAAAGCAAGTCAAAGACCCCATGCCGTCTTGATGGTTTGCAAAAAAGGGTCTGTGGCAAAGTAACTGGAGCAGCTGCGTCCATCTCTAGGTATAGATGAGGCATGGTTTGTGGGCCATGAATCCAATATTGTGCAAATGTACTCTGAGCTGGTGCATTTAGTCCTCCTTGGTTGTAAGGTAGACTACGTGAATCCAACCACACTCTGGGCTGTCACCCCGCCCAGGCCAATCTGATCAACTGTGTACGCAGTCATTGAAACATTGTCCGGGATAATAGTAGCAATATATTCTTGAACAAGAATATGAATCTAGGTAGAACGATCATTTTCATCAATGCTACCCGCCCCAACGGGAGTCTAATCCATCTGTCCACATGCTCTGCCAGTTTCTCTATGGCCACCCCGTAATTTTCGAGGAGCACCACCGAGGGGTCCGTGTGAACCTTAATGCCCAGATACGGTACTGAGTCAGTGGTCCATTGTAAAGGGTTCTCCAGTCCTGGAGTGGTCATGGCAGGAGTGAGGGAGAATATGATTGACTTATCCCAGTTAATTTGCAGGCCTGAATAACCCCAAAAGTGTACTACCTCTCTGAGCATGGGGTAATGATTGGCATCAGGGTTATGAACATATAGTAGCGTGTCATCGGCATACTCTGATATGGTAAGATTATAACTGGGAAATCACAGATCCCTATGGATATGATACTCACGAAGTGCACAGGCCAGTGGTTCAGCCACATTTGTGTATAGCAACGGTGATAATGGGCAGCCCTGTCTGGTTCCCTAGTGATGCTAAAAACGTCAGAAACTACATTCCCTACCCGCACCCGGGCTATCAGTGCTGTGTATAATATTGAAACTAGTCGTATGAAGAATTCACCCGTACATATTCTGTGGAGCACTGCGAATATGAATCCCCATTCAGCATAGTCAAATGCCTTCTCGGCATCTAGAAACATGGCAGCCACTTTGACCTCCGGGTTCACCCACTGTAGGACTCTAAAGAGTGTTCTTAAATTGTGAGTCAGGCTTCATCCTGGGACAAATCCTGCCTGTTCCGAGTGGACTATCCCTGGCAACAAAGGTGCCAGTCTGTTGGCCAATTATTTGCATATATTTTGGTGTCTACATTCAGTAGAGACAGTGGCCTGTATGAGGAACAGAGGGTGGGTTGCTCACCCTGTTTTAATATTGTGACTATCATGGCCCCCCTTAGTGTGCGGGGCATTGACCCTGTTACAGCCATCTCTTCATTTAACATTTTGAGGTGTGGTATTAATAACTCTTGGGATTCCTTATAAAATGCCGCTGTCAAGCCATCGGATCTGCCGCTTTCACATCTGGCATGCTCTGCAATGCGGTTCTAATTTCAGTTAGCTGTAAGGGCGCCATCAGGTGCTCCCTATTTTCCGCAGCCAGCCAAGGCAGTTTAATGTGAGTCAGGTAGTCGGTCAGTGCTTTGGTGTAAGTTCGGATCTGCAAACTGTATAGTGTTGAGTAATAATTGCAAAACTGTTGTACGATATCTTCTGGGGTATGTAAGGTCTGTCTGTCCTCTACGATATCCGTGATCATGTCTGAAGGTCTTGGGGGACTGAGTATACCCGCCAATGTCGCACCTCGTCTGTCCTGCTCTCCGGAGGAGTGTGTAGTCGCATATATTCCGATGTGTTTGATCTCATCGTTGGCTGGCTCCTGAAACTCCACTAGCTTTCTCTGGAGTGTGCCCTCCATCTTGGCTATTTCTCTCTCTAAGATACCCAACCTTCCCCTTATGGAGAAGAGAACTCCTGCGTGCTTGGACATCGTGATCCCCCGAACATAAAACTTGAAGGCCTCCCACACCATTGCAAATTTGTTGACCGAGCCCGTGTTGCACACAAAATATTCCTCAATTGCTTGTGTCAGTCCTGCCTTAGATACAGTGTCCAGCAAAGAGTACGGTGGGAAACACCAGGTGAAAACCTGAATTTTGCGTGTGCGATACTCTAATGACAGCTGCACTCGGGAATGGTCAGAGTAAGTTCTGGGAAGTTGGGCACAATCTGCAACTCGTGATTTTAATCCATTAATGATAAGCCAGTAATCTAAACGGGCGTGTGTGTAATGTACGGAGGAGTAGTGTGTGTATCCCGCTGTGGCATGGGATCTATGTCTCCATATATCAACGAGACTGTCCCTCTGCATTAGATCAAGGATGGCATATGCCGCAGCTGAGGGGCATCTGGCGGGGCCCCTGGAGCGGTCTATATTTGGATTTAGGATACAGCTGAAATCACCCCCCCCATATCTGTGGCAGACCTGCCCACTGATGTGACTTTGCCTCTACTGAGTGATAAAATTGGGGATCATCATAATTCGGTGCATACACACCAGTCATCAAGAAGTTCAGATCGTCCTTGCGACACTTCGCTATTATGTACCTGCCTCCTGGATCTTCATAGAGTCCCACTAACGTTACCCCGGAGCTGCAACCCACCCAAATGAGTACCCCTCTGTCATGTGATGTGTAGCCCGCTGTTTAACACTGGCCCTGCATCCTGCACTGCACCAACCCATTATTATCTGGTTTGAGGTATGTTTCCTGTAGAACTGCAATGTCTATTTTATGTCTCTTGAGATATGCCACTAGTTTTCTGACCTTTCTGTTGTCATTGAGGCCCCTGATGTTCCAGGTGAGTAACATCAGCTTCTGACCATTCGTTCCACCTATCACCAGTGGGTCTACGTCTGCAATTGGTTCAGATGTGATATTCTACTAATGCAGCACCTGGTTCCAGAGTCTGACATATTTCCCCCCATATAGAACATAGCAACAGACCCCGCCCTAGTGATCCCTCCCACGTTTTGTATGTCCCCAACTTCCATAGCTTTTGTTTGTCCCTCCCACCCTCCCTTAAACATGCCCAACCTCAAGAACATTGTGTAAACCATTACTCTAGGTGGAGCACACATGGGGGCAGATGTTACCAACTCTCCCTCTCCCTCCCCACTACTCATTTGTCACATGTATCCTTCCAGGTGCCCCATCTCATCTCCTGGGCAATCAATGGCAGAGGGTCCACTATATTACCCCCATATTCCGGGTATCCCTCAGTGGACCATTCCCTGCACTGTGTGTCCAGTTCTATGTACATAGTCAGTCAGTGCCTCCAGAACATGGGCATGTTGCGCTCATTAGAAATTATCGGAACAATCTTACCAATAGTCAGCACTTGATGACCCATCTAGGACTCCTGTGCCAGCGTGCAAGCGGCAAGGGCATTTCCATTGAATCTGCAATTATGAAGTCCCGAATCTCAAATTGTCCCCAACAGTGTCTTGGATATAGTCTCTTGGCCACTGCTCTCTCTGCGGTCTCATTCGTCTGTATCAGTGTTCCTCGGTTTCTTGCGTTTCGCCTCCGTCACTCTGGGTTCCCCCCGGGGAGCCCCGACGCCTGTCGACCTGCTCCCTCTGCTTTATGAACTACATTGCTGACTTGGGGTCCGTGAAGTAGTGCACTCTGGCCTCCAGTTTTATTCTCAATTTAGCGGGGTATTGCATACTGTAGTCTAAATTTAGTTTGCGCAGCCTTTTCTTAGCTGGGATGACCAGGCAGCACGCCTCCTGCACCTGTAGTGTCAAATCTGGGAATAGAGATATTTCGCCCCCCTCAAGGCGCCGCGTCCCCATTTCTCGAGACTTCCATAAGGCTGCATCGCGGTCTCTATAATTTAGCAGTCTGGAGATGATTGGTCTGATGCCTGCCCCCGGCACTGGACGGGGCACCAGTGAGCGCTGGGCCCACTCCACAACGAATATATCAGAGAATGTCTCTGACAAGCAGTTCAGTCAGCACTCGCTGCACATATTGCTCCATATTATTTATGTTGGTCGATTCTGCTCTGCCGAGAATTCTAATGTTGTTCCTTCATGATATGGCTTCTAAATCCTTGGCTTTAGACTGGAGCGGCTTCAGGAGTTTATCCATTGTTTTGCGTGCTGTGTATTCCATCTGCAGTACATCCTCCGCATTTGAAACTCTCTGCTCCACTGTGTCTAGTCTCTTGTTGTGTTTATCCAAACGTTCTGACATCCTGTCTATACGAAAAGTGAAGGCGTCTATTTTGCTGTATATTTTTGATTGGCTTTGCTGCATTGTCCGCAATATGTGTTTCAGGTCTACCTCAGACAATGTCTCTGCATCATCAGATGCTGCGTCAGGTTCCAAGGTTCCTGTTTCACATCTGTCCTCCACTTTGTGGGGCTCAGTGCAGCCAGCAGAGATATCTCCTGGGGGATCCACTCGCAGGTGTCTCTCAGGGCCTGAGTTCTTTCCAGGATTCTGTGTCCCCCTATTCGCCCGCTTGGCCTGCTTCGTTCCCTTGCGCTGTGCTGTCCGTGTCACATTTCGGGAAGTGCCGCTGCTCCCGGTCACTGTGTTGATGGAGCAGGTGGGTGCCCGGCCCTGCTTCGCTCAGTCGCGCCCCACGGGCTCCATGCACTTTCCTGGTCAAGTATCAGCTGGATTCCCGTGTGCCTCTTGCTCACCTTTTGCTTTGGCTGTGACAGTTTCCGTAGTGTGGCTCTGCCGCCCCGGGGAATTTCTTGCTACTATTTCCGGCCAGCTCCAGGACCGCACCTGTACGCGATGCTGAGGCGGCACATGCTTCTCAGTCTGTAAGCCTCAGATGCTTTCAGCCACGTCCAGCCGCCTTTCCGCCTCTATTATTCGGGTACTTCGGTTGTATTGTCTCAGCCCCTCACCTCTGCCACGCAAACAGGATAATTAATGTGCAATGGGCACCAGGATTCTGCTGGATGGTAGCGGTGGCAGCTCTCCTAACTAGCTGCTATCTTGGAGTCAGGCAAGCTCCGCCCCCACCGCTCTTACCTGCACCGGCCGCGGCTGGTTTCTAGTAAGGCCTGACCAATCAGACTTCATACCCAGGTGTCCCACGGCCTATAATCTAAGGACATTATGTCTCTGATGCATGAGATAGATCCAGACCTGGCAGTGGTGGCGGCCTTCCTAGATGCCACCAAAATCTTTGATTACCTAGAATGGGACTTTTTTATGACTGTCCTCTGCCTGATTGGGCTCCTTTGTCCATTTCTGGCCTGGATTGTCTTGCTATACTTACAACTGGTAGCAAGATTTAGAATCAATGGCTCGCTTTTAGTTCCCATTTCTATCACTAGAGGCACACAGCAGGACTGCCCACTATCGCCACTACTTTTTTTCCCCGCAATAGAGCCACTGGAAGCCAAACTCTTCCAATTTCTTTGATAATATGCACTCTGCTACTCATCAAGGCATATTGTAGTCTCACTATATGCGAACAACATTACCCTTTACTTGAGGAACCTACAAGTCAACCTTAATGGAGTCCTCCGCAAATGTTTCCAGTTTGGTTGGATATCAGTGCAGATTAACTGGGAAAAGTCCCACCTCTTCCCTCTCATGCCAGCTATGCAACCCTTCATCTCAGACTACCCCTTGAAGAGATGTCATTCTGAACTTAAATACTTGGGGGTGGTAATCTCACAAGACAAAGAGGAAATCATCAGAGCCAACTATGACATGGCGCTGTCCAAAATCACTGACAGTATTATGCGATGGGTTTTACTACCCTGTCACTTGCGGGTAGTATTGCGCTAATGAAAATGGTCATACTACCCAAATTTTTGTATTTAGGTCTCAACATACCTCTTCCACTTTTTACGATCATTTTTGCAAGTGCTTAAAACTCAGATGATACGACGTGTGGGCAGGCAAAACAACCCTGTATTCAATGGGACACCCTCATGCTGCCAATCACTAAGGGAGGATTTGAGGTGCCAGATATGAAACTGTATTATCTATGTGCTCAAGGGCACCATGCCATTCACTGGTATAAACCCACTCCATACCTTCCACACATGGCAATAGAGGTATGGACTCTGTTTCACCAGCCTCATATTTGGGATCTTTATCAGCTTCAACAACATTAGCAGATTCCAAGGTTGCATGTACTTCCAAGGCTTGACGTAGGCTGGCCCGAAAGCTGGACAAGCTGCTGCTGTACTCCCTGCTGATTCCACTTGTAGGAGAGTAGGATCTGCTTCACATGGGTACCCCCACTTTTTGCTGATGCTTCACTGTTTTTCGACCTTAGTCTGGCTGGGGCCCTGCTAATCAGAACCCCAGCCTAGCTGCTTCCTCTCTAAAATGGTTTCCATGTGCCTTAGGCACATCACTGATTGGAATCTGGAGTACCCTTATAAGTCCCTAGTATATGGTATACTATGTACCAAGGGCATAGGTACCTCAGAGGCCTACCAGGGGCTGCAGCATGTATTATGCCACCCCTGGTAGGCCATCCAAACTGACACCACAGGTCTGCTACTGCAGCCTGGGTAAGGTGGTGCATGCACCCCTTACTGTGATATAGGTTACCTATATCACTAAATACATACACACATATAAACCTATAAGTCACTCCTATGGCAGGCCTTATCAATCCTGAAGGCAGAGTGCGTGGTTCCTATGTGAGAGGGTGCCCCTGCATGAGCCGGGCCCCTCTGCAGTGTTCGGAGACCCTTCTCTGATGCTGTTTGTAGTGCAGCCTGACCATATACTCTTAAGCGCATTATAACCTCGCGTTAAATGTTAACTTTGAAATGGCTGCACCTAAACATGTCGTGTTTGGTGTCAAACATCTTGGAATACTACCCCCCCGCCAATTCTGGCGGCGGGGGTAGCATTCCACCCTTCTAGAGGAGAGACATGTTAACCCTGGCCTGGCCGGTAACTTCTTTCTAAAGCCCTGGCATCACAAAATGGATGCTGCTGCCACAGACACGAGTCTGGCCTCCTGCTGCTGGACGAAACTCCGGCAGGGGAGGCCTGGACAATAGGTTTCCTGTCCCAGGGAGGTGTGACCACCTCCCCAGACAGGATAATGTGTATTGGGGCTGGGCGGGAGCACTTCGGGTGCTTTGAAGTCCTGCACTGGGGGCACACTTGGTGTCCCTGTGCATACCCCAGTTCAAACCGGATCAGGGGCTTGCAGCCCCTGCTTTGGTGCGAACTGGACAAAGGGAAAGGGGTGTAGCCACCCCTCTGCCCTGACCCACCCATAGGTGGGGCCACAGAGTAGTCCAAACCCTAAACTTGGTATAAGTATAGGAACCCAGTCCATAGGACTTTAGATTATCCCTGGACGAAACTCTGAAACAGAATCCTGGACCTTCGACGCTCTACTCAAGACTAGAGGACAGAAGAATCTCCCTTGGGGTCAAGGAGTGACTCCCCTGCTTGGCAGGCACCAAAGAAGCAATTGTCCGGTCTGCATCGCCTAAGCTCCCGTCGGACGCCGAAGTCTTTGCATCACCAGAGGTGGATTTCCAGACTTCCCGAGGCTGCCCTGAGTCCCCAGCAAAGCTGAGGCCCGTAGCTGTCGTGGGTAACGTGGAACCGTGACCCCTGGACACCGCACGCATTTGCTAGTGCATCCTCTTCTGGGTCTCCCACGAAGTCATGCTTTGGGCTCCGAGTAGCCCTAGCCTCCAGCACCAACTGCACCAAAGATCACTGGCCTCCACTCCACGAGTGTCCTGTGAGCCAGCTCCACGTGCGACGTCTCGAGGCTCCTTCGCGGTCGCTAGCCCTTTGGCTAGTAGCCCTTCACGAAGGCCAATCCTTTTCTTCTTGGGCTCCCTGGTTGCTCCAGGCTTGCCCTCACTTACCCTTGCTGGGTGAGTTCCTCAGACCTTGCTGGTCTGCATCATCATCATTCTTTACTTTCATCGAGACTTGCCGTTGCCAAGGCTTGTTGGGTCCAATCCGGTCGCCGACACCTCAGCACTCGACAGACATCGTGTACCAGCCCGAATCCTGCTCCTGGTTGCCGACAACGCCTCCTGGACCTCGTGGCTGAAGAGTCAAGACGACTGTCAACCTACCTGAAGCACTCGACATCGGTGGGCATCCGCTCATCGCCTTCCTGGTCACTGGCTAGTGACCCAGACTCTGTCCCCTCTGCTTTCAGGTTCTTCAGATCTCCGATCCACTCTTGGATCCACCCGGACACTTTCCACTTGGTCGCCAGCAGCACTTTGCAGCAGATCGCCATTCAAATCGACGACGAAACCCGACCCCGAAAGGCACCTATGCACCCGGCTTCCCTGGGTGAGGTAACACGAGTACTCCGGTGCTCCCGTGGGTAGAGACTCTAGAACGACCTAGTTCTCAAAGGGTTTGCTCCAAGTCCTCCTTTAAGTGTCCCTTTTCTTTAATTTCCTGATCGCGACTTTCTCCATAGAAGTTAACGGCGTATCGCGGTTGTGTATTTACACTGCACGCGTCCCCCGTGGGTCCCCTGTGTCACTACCTTGGGTGGTTCCTTGTGGTCCAAGCACTTCTAGAGGCTCTAGGCCTAGTGTCTAGTTCAGTCGTGGTTCTTATACCACTTTATTGGTATATGGTTTGGTACGCCCCTAGGGCCCAAACGTGTATTTGTGCTATTACTGTGTTTAAATAACTTATAACTTGTGTACTTCGAACTCTAGCCTCATAAAGAGACTAGAGGGGTGTGTTTAGCAATAAATACATATATTTTGAATATATACCTGGTGTGGTGCTCTTTCATTTGATCACTCAAGAGATTATAGACTGGTAAAACAAGCTGCTTTACATTCCTTCAAGACTTAGCCTGAAGGCTGCTCTCCATTGCTACCACTAGGATAGCTTTCAATAAGGTTGTCTTTAACCTATCTCCAATAAGGAGTTGTTTGGACTGGTGCAAGGTGCCCACTATAATTAGTGGACAGCATATGCCAGGCCAACTTCTCACATTGGTGTGCAGCGTGTGGGATTCCAGCTTGCTATTGTTTTACCAGATAATCTCAATTGAATTGATCAACTGAAAACCACTAAAGGTACCTAAGGTACATATAATTTAAGCTTAGAATACAGTAAGTTCTACTGAACTTAGAGTTGTGTGTTAAGGGATAGCACACCCTTTCTACAACTCAAGAGAGTTTAGTAGGCCACACTAGAGTAGGTAGTGCATACACCACACCTCACTAGTGATATCTTCAAAGCCAGGTCCCAGTGAGTCCTTGCCAGAAGCCCATGGGCTTCTCCCCTCCAAGTATGATACACTCCCATTCTTGGAATTGAGAGCATTATGTAACTTGAGGAAATTGAAGACAGGACAAAGTCCCACCACCCAACATCTTGGAGAGATGTTGGAGGCTTATGATCTCAGCAGGCCCTTAGGGACTGAAGGGGTAGGAGCAGAGGGTGGGGCAGAAGATGAGGATGGGGCCAGGGGTAGCAGTACCCCCAGCCCCCCCTCTGGAACTGACCAGGAGGGTGACAATGACCCTGACCTGGATAACCCAATCCCTTCTGTGGAAGATGAAGAGGAAGATCAGAATGATCCCCACTTTGTCCCCCCAGGAAGGATTATGAGTGTGCCCAGAAGGTCTAGGTCTCCTTCTCAGGAGTCTAACCACTCTGGCACCTCCATAGGGACCTCTGTCTCATCTCATAGGAGGGAATCCTCTCATGAGAGAAGAAAGAGGCTGGTTCAATATGAGGAAGCTCAGCTTGAACTCAGAAAACAGCAACTGGCTATAGACAAGGAGTCCCTAGATCTCTACAAAGAGAGAAGAAAGTTGGGACTAGAGTCCCATGGTGGCAGCCATGTCCCTAGAGATAGGGAAAGGTCTTATGACCATAGGAACCTGAGCAAGATTGTCCCTCCCTACCAGAGTGGGGATGACATCCACAAATGGATAACTGCTCTAGAGAGGGCCTGTAAAGTACAGAAGGTCCCTCAGGAGCAGTGGGCAGCAATCTTGTGGCTCTCCTTTGCAGACAAAGGTAGAGACAAGCTCCTCACTGTAAGAGAGGAGGATGCTGATAATTACAAGGTCTTGAAGAGTGCTCTTATTGATGGGTTTGGCCTAACAACTGAACAATACAGGTTGAAGTTCAGAGATACCCAAAAAGCACAGACTCAAGACTGGGTAGACTATGTGGATTGTTCTGCTAAGGCTCTGGAAGGCTGGTTGATGGGCAGTAAGGTGTGTGACTTCTCAGGATTGTACAATCTGATAATGAGGGAGCAGATTCTTAATAACTGTCAAAATCAGCTGTTGCATCAGTACCTGGTGGACTCTGATCTGACCTCTCCCCAAGAATTGGGAAAGAAGGCAGACAAATGGGTCAGAACCAGGGTGAGGCAGAAGGTACAGAACCAAGGTGGTGACCCTAAGAAGCAAGATGCTAAGAACCCTGAAAAGGGTGGGGAGAAGGGTAAAGATCAAAAGTCTTCACAAGGCCCCCAAAAATCTTCTTCAGGTGGGGATTCACAGTCTACAAAAGGGAAAGGCCAAAGAAAACCATGGTGCAAGGTCTGTAAGCAAAAGACCCACTGGACCAGTGATTGCACCAAGTCCAAAGACTCAAGTCCAGCACCCACCAATGCCCCTAAGGCACCTGTTCCCCCTAGTACAGTTACAGTTGGTGGGAGTGCTCCAGCCAAGGGTTTAGTAGGGTTCACCCTGGGTACTGAGTTGGGCTCTGACCTAGTCAGAGAACTCACTCAGGCTGTGTTAGTCTGTGATGGAGGCATGGATGTGACCTCCTCTGTGAGTCCCAGTAATCTGGGCAAGTACAGACAACAGCCTTTAATCAATGGACGAGAGGCTTTGGCATTTGGGGACACAGGGGCAAGTGTCACCATGGTGACACAAGACCTTGTGAATCCTGGGCAAGTTATACTTGGTGAGATGTACCAAGTGACCAATGCTAGCAACGTCAGAACAGACCATACTCTGGCAGTTGTTAACTTCTCCTGGGGAGGGGTAACTGGCCTTAAGAAGGTTGTGGTGAGTGCAAACCTACCAGTCGAATGCTTGCTTGGCAATGACTTAGAAACTTCAGCTTGGGCAGAAGTGGAGCTCAGGACCCATGCAGAAATGCTGGGGATCCCTGCAGATGTGTTTGCTGTGACCAGGTCACAAGCCAAAATGTCTAGCACTGAACAGGCCTTGGATTCTGGAATAATGGACCAAGTGCCTTCCAAGAGGAGGAGTAGTAGGGTAAAGGCAGTGCCTTCCCCTTGGCTCAGAAGGAAGATCAGTCCCTTGAGGGGGATGATCTCAGTCCTGAGGAAGGAACTGTCCCAGAGGAGCTTGAACCTGACCAGGTTGAGTTCTTGGGGACAGGGGGACCTTCCAGGGCAGATCTGAGCCAGGAGCAGCAGAGCTGCCCCTCTCTTGAACCCCTCAGACAGCAAGCTGCTGCTGAGGCTGCTGGGAAAGCTAGTGGTCCCCATACAGTGTATGGGGATGATGGACTCCTGTACTCAGAGTGTAGAGACCCCAAGCCTGGTGCTACCAGGAGGTTGGTTATACCTCTAAAGTTCAGGGGCTTCCTATTGACCCTAGCCCATGATATTCCCTTGGTAGGTCACCTGGGCCAGAACAAGACTTGGGACAGAATTGTCCCTCACTTTCACTGGCCCCACATGTCTGAAGACACCAAGGAGTTTTGTCGCTCCTGTGTAACCTGCCAGGCCAGTGGCAAGGCAGGTGGCACTATAAAGGCCCCCCTGATACCACTACCTGTGGTGGGGGTGCCCTTTGAAAGGGTGGGGATTGACATTGTTGGTCCCATGGATCCCCAAACAGCATCTGGGCACAGGTTTATCCTGGTGGTAGTGGATCATGCCACCAGGTACCCAGAAGCTATACCCCTTAGGACCACTACAGCACCTGTGGTGGCAAGGGCCCTCCTGGGAATTTTCTCAAGAGTGGGCTTTCCTAAGGAGGTAGTATCAGACAGGGGTGCAAACTTTATGTCTGGGTACTTAAAAGCAATGTGGAAGGAGTGTGGAGTGACTTACAAGTTCACCACACCCTATCACCCACAATGCAATGGTTTAGTTGAGAGATTCAACAAAACCTCGAAGGGCATGATTAAAGGGCTCCCAGAAAAGCTTAGGCGAAGATGGGACATAATCTTGCCCTGCCTTTTATTTGCATATAGGGAGGTGCCTCAGAAGGGGTTGGTTACAGCCCTTTTGAACTTTTGTTTGGCCACCCTGTCAGGGGTCCACTGTGCTTGGTGAAGGAAGGATGGGAGTTACCTCTCAAGCCCCCAAAGCAAGACATAGTGGACTATGTACTTGGTCTCCGCTCCCGGATGGCTGAGTATATGAAAAAGGCAACTAAAAACCTTGAGGCTAGCCAGGAACTTCAAAAGGCCTGGCATGACCAAAAGGCTGTTCTGACTGTTTACCAGCCAGGACAGAAGGTGTGGGTGTTGGAGCCAGTGGCCCCAGCAGCTCTCCAAGACAAATGGAGTGGACCCCACACTATTGTTGAGCAGAAGGGTGAGGTTACCTACTTAGTAGACCTAGGAACACCCAGGAGTCCCCACAGGGTTCTCCATGTCAACAGGTTAAAACCATATGTGGACAGGGTAGACATGGGCTTGCTCATGGCTACTGATGAAGGGCAGGAGGAAGAGAGTGACCCACTCCCTGACCTGCTCTCACAGAACCCTGACGATGGGTCAGTAGATGGTGTAGCCTTGGCAGGCAGCCTCACTACCCAGCAACAAACTGATTGTAGACAGGTGCTCAATCAGTTTAGACACATGTTTTCACTGACACCCAGTCAGACCACCTGGTGCACTCATGAAGTGGACACTGGGGACAGTCTGCCTATTAAAAATAAGATTTATAGGCAACCTGACCATGTCAGGGGCTGTATCAGGACTGAAGTCCAGAAAATGTTGGAATTGGGAGTTATTGAACCCTCGGATAGCCCTTGGGCTAGTCCAGTGGTCCTTGTGCCAAAACCTCACACCAGTGGTGGAAAAAGAGAGATGAGGTTTTGTGTGGACTACAGGGGTCTCAATGCAGTCACTAGGACTGATGCCCATCCAATACCAAGGGCAGATGAGCTAATAGATACTTTGGCCTCAGCCAAATATCTCAGCACATTTGACTTGACAGCTGGCTACTGGCAGATCAGACTAGCTGATACTGCAAAGCCCAAAACAGCATTCTCAACCCCTAGTGGGCATTATCAATTTGTGGTGATGCCCTTTGGTCTGAAGAATGCACCTGCCACTTTCCAGAGGTTGGTGAATACAGTTCTCACAGGTCTGGAAGCCTATAGTGCAGCATATCTAGATGATATTGCTGTCTTTAGCTCTACCTGGGAGGATCACCTGGTCCACCTCAGGAATGTTTTCCAGGCCCTGCAAAAAGCAGGCCTGACTATCAAGGCCACTAAGTGCCAGATAGGGCAGAGTCAGGTTGTGTACCTGGGCCACCTTGTGGGTGGAGGCCAGGTTCAACCTTTGCAGAGCAAGATCCAGACTATCATGGACTGGACTGCTCCAACTACCCAGACTCAGGTGAGAGCCTTCTTAGGCCTGACTGGGTACTATAGGAGATTTGTCAAGGGGTATGGATCAATAGTGACACCCCTGAATGACTTAACTTCTAAGAAAATGCCCAAAAGGTTCAGTGGACAGTTAGCTGTCAAAAGGCATTTGATGACCTGAAGCAGGCCATGTACACTGCTCCCATTCTACAGAGTCCTGATTACTCCAAGAAGTTCATTGTTCAAACTGATGCATCTGAATTGGGGGTAGGGGCTGTACTGTCACAATTGAATGAAGAAGGTCAGGATCAGCCAGTAGCTTTCATTAGCAGAAGGCTGACCCCTAGAGAGAAACGTTGGTCAGCCATTGAGAGGGAGGCCTTTGCTGTGGTCTGGGCTTTGAAGAAGTTGAGGCCATACTTGTTTGGTACTCACTTCCTTGTTCAGACAGACCATAAGCCCCTCTTATGGCTAAAACAAATGAAGGGTGAAAACCCCAAACTGCTTAGGTGGTCCATTTCCCTACAGGGGATGGACTTCACAGTGGAACATAGACCTGGGAGTAACCATGCCAATGCAGATGGACTCTCTAGGTACTTCCACTTAGAACATGAAGACTTAACTGGGCAAGGTTAGTTTAATGTCCCTACGTTTGGGGGGTTGTGTAGGAGAGTAGGATCTGCTTCACATGGGTACCCCCACTTTTTGCTGATGCTTCACTGTTTTTCGACCTTAGTCTGGCTGGGGCCCTGCTAATCAGAACCCCAGCCTAGCTGCTTCCTCTCTAAAATGGTTTCCATGTGCCTTAGGCACATCACTGATTGGAATCTGGAGTACCCTTATAAGTCCCTAGTATATGGTATACTATGTACCAAGGGCATAGGTACCTCAGAGGCCTACCAGGGGCTGCAGCATGTATTATGCCACCCCTGGAAGGCCATCCAAACTGACACCACAGGTCTGCTACTGCAGCCTGGGTAAGGTGGTGCATGCACCCCTTACTGTGATATAGGTTACCTATATCACTAAATACATACACACATATAAACCTATAAGTCACTCCTATGGCATGCCTTATCAATCCTGAAGGCAGAGTGCGTGGTTCCTATGTGAGAGGGTGCCCCTGCATGAGCCGGGCCCCTCTGCAGCGTTCGGAGACCCTTCTCTGATGCTGTTTGTAGTGCAGCCTGACCATATACTCTTAAGCGCATTATAACCTCGTGTTAAATGCTAACTTTGGAATGGCTGCACCTAAACATGTCGTGTTTGGTGTCAAACATCTTGGAATACTACCCCCCGCCAATTCTGGCGGCGGGGGTAGCATTCCACCCTTCTAGAGGGAGAGACATGTTAACCCTGGCCTGGCCGGTAACTTCTTTCTTAAAGCCCTGGCATCACAAAATGGATGCTGCTGCCACAGACACGAGTCTGGCCTCCTGCTGCTGGACGAAACTCCGGCAGGGGAGGCCTGGACAATAGGTTTCCTGTCCCAGGGAGGTGTGACCACCTCCCCAGACAGGATAATGTGTATTGGGGCTGGGCGGGAGCACTTTCGGGTGCTTTGAAGTCCTGCACTGGGGGCACACTTGGTGTCCCTGTGCATACCCCAGTTCAAACCGGATCAGGGCTTGCAGCCCCTGCTTTGGCGCGAACTGGACAAAGGGAAAGGGTGTAGCCACCCCTCTGCCCTGACCCACCCATAGGTGGGGCCACAGAGTAGTCCAAACCCTAAACTTGGTATAAGTATAGGAACCCAGTCCTTAGGACTTTAGATTATCCCTGGACGAAACTCTGAAACAGAATCCTGGACCTTCGACGCTCTACTCAAGACTAGAGGACAGAAGAATCTCCCTTGGGGTCAAGGAGTGACTCCCCTGCTTGGCAGGCACCAAAGAAGCAATTGTCCGGTCTGCATCGCCTAAGCTCCCGTCGGACGCCGAAGTCTTTGCATCACCAGAGGTGGATTTCCAGACTTCCCCGAGGCTGCCCTGAGTCCCCAGCAAAGCTGAGGCCCGTAGCTGTCGTGGGTAACGTGGAACCGTGACCCCTGGACACCGCATGCATTTGCTAGTGCATCCTCTTTTGGGTCTCCCACGAAGTCGTGCTTTGGGCTCCGAGTAGCCCTAGCCTCCAGCACCAACTGCACCGAAGATCACTGGCCTCCACTCCACGAGTGTCCTGTGAGCCAGCTCCACGTGCGACGTCTCGAGGCTCCTTCGCGGTCGCTAGCCCGTTGGCTAGTAGCCCTTCACGAAGGCCAATCCTTTTCTTCTTCGGCTCCCTTATTGCTCCAGGCTTGCCATCACTTACCCTTGCTGGGTGAGTTCCTCAGACCTTGCTGGTCTACATCATCGTCATTCTTTACTTTCATCGAGACTTGCCGTTGCCAAGGCTTGTTGGGTCCAATCCGGTCGCCGACACCTCAGCACTCGACAGACATTGTGTACCAGCCCGAATCCTGCTCCTGGTCGCCGACAACGCCTCCTGGACCTCATGGCTGAAGAGTCAAGACGACCGTCAACCTACCTGAAGCACTCGACATCGGTGGGCATCCGCTCATCGCCTTCCTGGTCACTGGCTAGTGACCCAGACTCTGTCCCCTCTGCTTTCAGGTTCTTCAGATCTCCGATCCACTCTTGGATCCACCCGGACACTTTCACTTGGTCGCCAGCAGCACTTTGCAGCAGATCGCCATTCAAATCGACGACGAAACCCGACCCCGAAAGGCACCTATGCACCCGGCTTCCCTGGGTGAGGTAACACGAGTACTCCGGTGCTCCCGGGGTAGAAACTCTAGAACGACCTAGTTCTCAAAGGGTTTGCTCCAAGTCCTCCTTTAAGTGTCCCTTTTCTTTAATTTCCTGATCGCGACTTTCTCCATAGAAGTTAACGGCGTATCGCGGTTGTGTATTTACACTGCACGCGTCCCCCGTGGGTCCCCTGTGTCACTACCTTGGGTGGTTCCTTGTGGTCCAAGCACTTCTAGAGGCTCTAGGCCTAGTGTCTAGTTCAGTCGTGGTTCTTATACCACTTTATTGGTATATGGTTTGGTACGCCCCTAGGGCCCAAACGTGTATTTGTGCTATTACTGTGTTTAAATAACTTATAACTTGTGTATTTCGAACTCTAGCCTCATAAAGAGACTAGAGGGGTGTGTTTAGCAATAAATACATATATTTTGAATATATACCTGGTGTGGTGCTCTTTCATTTGGTCACTCAAGAGATTATAGACTGGTAAAACAAGCTGCTTTACATTCCTTCAAGACTTAGCCTGAAGGCTGCTCTCCATTGCTACCACTAGGATAGCTTTCAATAAGGTTGTCTTTAACCTATCTCCAATAAGGGGTTGTTTGGACTGGTGCAAGGTGCCCACTATAATTAGTGGACAGCATATGCCAGGCCAACTTCTCACACCACTCCCTTATCATCCCCTACTATCTGTCACACATGAGAATGCCTGCAGGTAGCTACTCCAGAGGCGAAGGGCTACACGTTGGGGTGACCTCTATCAAGTGGGCTCATTTATAGCCTGTGATGTGTTTTTTGATGGAGAGGTACCATCCCCATTAGATATATTTTTGTACATTTGGCTCAGACACAATGTGAAAGCTGCCACTCAGGACTTCCCACAAGAACCTCCTAGATTAGATACTCCCCATATAGTACTTCAGGCTAACAGTTCAAGACACCTAGTTTCCCTCATATTGTACAGCGCAAATTGAGGCCCTATCTACTGAGAGACGGGTGGAGGCCCAGTGGGAGGTGGACATAGGGACCACACTTACTGACGAGCAATGGCTATATTGCTGTGTTCAAACAGGGAGGATAGCCTCTAGCAGCAGACTCCACATTATACACTATAAGTTTCTTCACAGAATGTACTACACCCCTTTCAGGTTACATCGCTACAGGCTCCGGCCCGATGACAGGTGCAACCGCTGTGGTGTGACCGGCGTGGATTTCCTTCAACTTGCCCGGACATGTAGAACCATACAGGCTTACTAGGGAGAGGTTTCCACAGCACTCACTGACATGATAGGCCAGGCTCTAAATATCACTCCTCTCATGGCTATTTTGGGGCATGCGGGGGAAGTCGAAGTGGGTTTCAGGAGACACATGGCTCTTGTCCTACTCCTGGTGAAATGTAGAATGGTCTGTCGCTGGGGGTGGGGAAGGGCTCTGAAATTGAAGGAATGGGAATCTGACCTCATTTATTGTAATGACCAACTGTACTTATAAGCTGAAACGTTAACCCCTCAAGCCTGATCCCGGGACATATGGGATCAATTACGTGATTGTCTCTTAACCCATCTACAGTATGCCGGAGAAGAAATGGAATCAGCATCTTGAGAACTGAATTGCTAACCTGATCTGACTCTTATTCCTGGGGTCTCAACACCTGCCTATTGGCACATATGATGATGATAGATAGATTTATAAAGCGCAAACTGTCACTCCGGGGAGCATCATGGCGCTATAGCGGGAAAACAGAGAGAGGCGCAGAGAGGAGGGGATTTTGCAAGGTCAGATGAGTTAAAGGACTAGAGTGTCTAAAACTCCGAAGATCCAAGTTTCCAAGGATTTCCTGAAGATAGATTCTGTCCGAGAGAACAAGGGATGGATAGGTAAGGAATTCTAGGCTTTGGTCCCTAGGACTGCCACTGATTTGCCTCCTTTGGAAAAGAGATTAAAGCTAGGTAGCGGAAGGAGGCTTGCTGATGAGGATCTTAGGAGGAGCTGTGCCACTTACGGTTTGACTCTGGTCCTAAGGTACTTAGGTCCTGATGACCTAAACGCTCTGTAGATGACAACCAGAATCTTGAAGAGGACTCTTTTATGTATGGGTAGCCAGTGTAAAGATTTTAGCGCTGCTGAGGCTGAGGAGCCTCAAGGTAATTTTAGGACAAGGTGAGCTGCCGCATGTTGAACTATCTGTATTTTCTTCAGGACAGACTTTTTGGCCCCTGCATATAGGCTGTTACAGTAGTCTATTCTAGATGTGATCAGTGCCACTGACCAGACACCGAACCCCTTCCTCCCCCCAGCAATGACAGCCAGCCTACCATCTCCTCCTAGACCCCAATCACCACCGAAGACACCTCATCAACCATGAAAAGCATTCACTCAGTAGCCCCCACGGACCCCTGCCCTCCACACATCTTCCACAGAGATGCCGCCGCCATAGCACCTGAGCTATGAAGCACCATCAACGCCACCTTCAAAGCAGGCACAATCCCCGACTGGAAACGCGCAGAAATCAAGCCCCTCTTT
Organism: Calotriton arnoldi; assembly: GCA_963921515.1. Taxonomy (NCBI): domain Eukaryota; kingdom Metazoa; phylum Chordata; class Amphibia; order Caudata; family Salamandridae; genus Calotriton; species Calotriton arnoldi. The sequence goes on from CAWUFW010002287.1 coordinate 1,678,312, forward strand.
AAGAAGCCCTCAGCAGATCTGACGGACCACAAGAACTACTGACCCATCTCTCTCCTCCCCTTCACGGCCAAAGTCACAGAGAAGATCGTCAATGCCCAACTAACGAACTTCATCGAAGAGAACTCCATCCTCGACCCCTCCCAATCCCAATTCCACAGCAACCACAGCACCAAGACTGACCTACTCACCACCACAGCTGACATCCATACCCTCCTCAACCAAGGCCACACCACTGCTCTGATCCTGCTTGACCTCTCTGCAGCCTTCGAAAACTTCTCCCACCGCACTCTCACCGACAGACTCCATGACGCCGACATACAGGGAGCCACCCTCCACTGGCTCCGCTCCTTCCTCACCGGCAGAACCCAAAGAATCAGACTCCTGCCCTTCCTCTTTGAACCCACAGAGATCAACTGCGGAGTGCCCCAGGGATCGTCGCTCAGCCCCACGCTCTTCAACATCTACATGGCCCCCCTCACCGCCATCGTCAGACAGCATAGACTTAGCATAGTATCCTACGCCGACGACACCCAGCTCATCCTCTCCCTCACCAAGGACCCCCACACCACCAGAATCAACTTCCTGGAAGGAATGAAGGACGTTGCATCCTGGATGAGCAGCAGCTGCCTGAAGCTCAACTCAGAGAAGACAGAAGTCCTCGTCCTCGGACCCGCCCCCTCTGCATGGGACAACACCTGGTGGCCCACTCCCCTTGGCAGCCCCACCACCCCCACGGACCACGCCCGGAACCTCAGCATCATACTCGACTCCTCCCTCACTATGAACCGACAAATCAACGCCGTCGTCTCCACCTGTTTCAACACCCTCCGCATCCTTCGCAAGACCTTCAAATGGATCCCCCCCGAATCCAGAAAGACCGTCACCCACGAACTCATAACCTCACTACTTCCACTGTGTTTGGCAGAGGGGGAATGTCATTAGGCCACCATCTGCTGGGAAGGAAGGTGTTAGATTTACCAAGCAGCATGATCTCGGTTTTTTGGGTGTTGCATTTCAGATGGTTGGATTGCATCCAATGAAAGACGGCAGTGAGGCAGAGTTTGAAATTCTCTTCTGCATTGGTGGAGTCTTTGTCTAGTACTAGGATTAACTGAGTATCATCTGCGTAGGAGGTGGTTTTGATATTAAATGATGATATCAGATTTATCAGGGGGGCCATGTATATGTTAAACTATGTTGGGCTTAAGGCCGAGCCCTGAGGGACCTCAGAGTGCAAGGGTTTCTCCGCTGATTGATAGTGGCCAAGGGTGACTATTTGTTTTAGATTGGATAAAAAAGATTTCAGCCAAGCCAGGGCCATGTGGGAAATGCCATATGATTTGAGTCGGTCTCCCAAGATGTTATGGGAGACTGTTTCAAATGCGGCAGATAGATCCAGCAGACTCAACACCAAGTTTTTCCCTTGATCTACGGCAAATTTAAGCATTTCAGTGGTGTATAGTAGTGCTGATTCTGTGGAGTGCATAGGCCTAAAACCTGATTGACTTGGATGCAGGAATTAGCCTCTTCTAGGATGGAGGCCAGTTGAGTGTTGACTAATTTTTCTGTGATTTTACTTAGGCAGGGTAAGAGGGAGATAGGACGCAGATTTGAGAGAATCGTAGGGTCAGCTAATTGTTTTTTTTAAGGGGTTTGACTGCTGCAATTTTCCAGGTTGATGGTACTTCTGCTCGCTTAAGTGATGAGTTTATTATCTCATTGATAGTTGGATTAATGGTATCAATGATTGCATGCAGTACCTTTGGAGGGCATGGGTCAAACGGGGAGCCTGACTTGCAGGCAAGGATAGCTTGGTATGACTGTTCTGGACTGATCTCCTTAAAGAATTTGAGGGCTGGTTTTTCATCAAGTGCCTCAGTGCCCGGAGAAGAGGTTGTCTTGAAATCTTTTTGTAAGCTTTGGATTTTCTGTTAAAAAAATTCTGCAATTTCATCACATAGACTCTGTGATGTAGGAATCTTGTGTTCAAGTATTTTAGGGTGCGTAAAAGATTTCACTATTTTGAAAATTGTTTTTTGATCAGAGTCTGCCTGTCTAATTAGATCAGTGAAGTAGGCTTTTTTCAGTGTTTTAAGTTGTTGATGGTAAGTTTTAATAGCAGATTTAAATCGGGTAAGCTCTTCTAGTTCATAACTTCTTCTCCATCTGCATTCCAGTCTTCTACAATGTCCTTATAGTTCTCTCAACTTTGGGGTGAACTAGGGGACAGAGATTTTATTGGTAGTCTTCCTGTTCGACGGGGCATGTGGAGCAAGAGTGTTGCTAAGTGAGGCCATCCAGGAGTTAAAGTGGTGGGTGTCTAGTGAGGGATCTCCTGTCAGGGTGGGCCTACCTACTGATGCTTTGGTATGAAGATTCGGATTGGCTAACATATTGTTCTCCTTTCGCACAGTTTCGTGGGCATTTCGTGCTGGGTCCTCAGGGATTTCTGAGCTATGGTGTTCGATTGCAATGGGAATAAATTTGTGGTCCGACCAGGTTAGCATTACTGGTGGATCGACTTTTAGTTTGGTGCAGTTTGAGCTTATTCCATCAAGGGTGTGCCCTGCACAGTGTGTCGGACCATCAATCCGTGGATCCAGGCCCAGAATATCTATAATTTCTAAAATGTTTTTGGCCCCTGGGGTGGTCTGTGATTCTAGATGGAGATTAAAATCTCAGAGTAGTGTAAAATTGGAGTACCTAATGACTAAGGTGCTTAGTGTGTCACCAATGGTGTCTAAAAAGTTAAGACTCGTACCTGGGGGGTGGTAGATCAGGGCTCCAGAAAAAGAGACGGAGCTTTCTACTTGAAAGCAGAAACCGAGACTTTCCGCCCCTTTAAGCCCTATCAGTTCAAATGTCGAGCATTTGATTGTGTTACGATATATTATGGCCAGGCCTCCACCTCTGTGGTCAGGTCTGTCTTGGGCTTGGGCAATATCTGGATTACACCAATCCGTAAACCAGGTTTCGGTAACGAAGAGACAGTCCAGATTGAGACTGGAGATCAAGTCAAAAATATGTTATGTATTCTTACATAGGGACCTAGCATTAATTAGGCCTCCTCGTACTTGATTTAGGGTGTGGTCAGTTCTGAAGGAAATTTCCGGGGAGGGTTTCAATACATGTTTACACCACCTGCATGTCACTGGGCCCTTCAGTTTGTTTACCTCTAAATGAATATGGCATTTACTTCCAAGGTTGTTGAGGGCCAAAATAGATTCTCTTGAGTAGGACTGATCAGGACCGATTTGGGTAACATTTCTGGCACTGGCCGCGGTCCAGACGTGGACGGGTGCAGACGGGCTTGCCTTTGGCACGCCTTTGGTGCGTCAGCGGCACGCCAGCAGCGCTCATCCGCGTTGGTGTGCACATTAAATAACATGTGCCCTGCCAACTACTAAACCGGAGTAAGAGGAAAAATTGCCTCACTACCAGTTTCCCCACCAACACTTTCCCCACCAACACTTAGCTTCCCTAAGAGATCAGGGGAGGCAGGCACCGGGGTGACTGTCTGGCGTGAGAGGAGCGGAGCGATAAGTTTAAAATGAGCAGAGAGCTCGGTACACAGTTAAAGTGGCTATGTGCACACTCAAATTCTATTTCATGTAAACACCGCTAATTATCTCGAGCCCAACATGCAACATCCTAAAGATAAAAGAAGTAATTAGAAAGGTTAAAAATAGCCTGGTAACAGCAGTGAAATCAGAAATACAATGCTAGGTTTGGCTGAACTAACTGCCTGCAAGCTTATCTCTGTCCGCTGCGTGTCCACGTTGGCGTGCACATTAAATAACGTGTGCACTGACAATTACTAGACCGCAGTAAGAGGAAAAATGGCTGCACTTCCGGTTTCCCCACCAACACTTAGCTCCCCCAAGAGATCAGGGGAGGCAGGAACCGGGGTGACTGTCTGGCGTGAGAGGAGCGGTGTGGTAAGTTTAAAATGAGCAGAGCGCTCGGTACACAGTTAAAGTGGCTATGTTCAAATTCAATTTCACGTAAACACTGCCAATTATCTCGAGTCCACCCTGCAAAGTCTTAAAGATAAAAGTAGTGATTAGAAAGGTTAAAAAGGTTAAAAAAAATAGCCTTGTAACAGCAGTAAAATCAGAACTGAAATGCTAGGTTTGGCAGAACTAACTGCCTGCAAGCTTATCTCTGTCCGCTTTTCTCATATCCTGTTTGATGTTTATTACAGGCCAAACTATATGGACAAACCCAAATGGAGTGTGCCTAATAATGTACAGAATAAGGTCCAACTCGAACTTTTATCATGATGGCAAAAAGCGTGGAGGATATTTACCACAGATCTGTGATATAGTATTTTGTTTCTCGCTTGATGGGCTGAAATAGGATGAGATGTTTCTTACTTTGCTTACAATTAACTATTGGCACAACTGGTGATGCACTTTTGTATTTTTTCCGTTATTGTTGATTTTTGAAAATTCAATAAAAAATTAAAAAAAGAAAGACACCCCCCAACAAACCCCTTACAGGACTGAGTGCCAACTGGACTTTGTCCACACTGTGCAAAACCTGTTGATATTGCACCACTTGAGCTCATAGATTCAGATCCACTCCAGACAGCGCTGTTGAGAGAGGAGGAGGCTGGCACCTGCTAGAGGAGATCATGCACCATCCAACTCCTCCTCAACCACCCCGAGGACCCCAGCAAACACACGTAAAGGATACAATGCCCCCATATGAATAGCGACACAAGTCAAAAGCATCAAACAGACAGCGCAAGCTTAGGAAGTAATATTGTCTCATCTGCCATGTTTGGAGTCCCCAGCTGCCCTCCCCCATTCTTGTCCGAATGCTTCATTCTCTCAGACCTGAAGACTTGCTCAACTCTCTAGACTGATCCATGGTGGTCTCGGTGTCTTTTGATGTCACAGCAGCAGCCACCCATCTGGCGCCTGCTGTACTATCGGGTGGATCCCTGCCTATCTTCTTGATTGCAGTCTTGGATGCCCGCAGTGGGTATCACTTATGTTTTCCCTCTTCTTATTCACATTTGTTCCACCCAGTCCCACACCTTGCTTGAAGTAGTGAAAAATTCAGTCTTCCTGTCCACCTGCTCTTGCAGTCTTGCAGAGAATAACAATATGTAATGGAGTCCAAGGTTGTGCAGTCTCCTTTTCACAGCTTGGTAGGGTGCTCACTGACTCTAAACCACAGAGGTGAAGTCCCGAAATATGGATACTTTTGCATTGTCTATTAGGTAGGGGACTGCGGCACGTGCCCAACAGCAAGATATATTCACGGTCCCTGCAGTATAGTAGTCTGGTGACCACCAGTAGCTGCAGCCTGCTGCGCCTCGTGGTAGAGATGGCCCTTTTCGAGTTCTCTTAAGTGTTTAGAATCTGGAGAGGCTCACTGGGGCCACAGTCTACTGCAGCCAGTCTTCAAGAAAGGATATCATAGAGGACCCTTCAATCTTTTCAGGAAGACACACCACACGGATATTGTTCCACTGTGCTCTTCCCTCTTGGTCTTCTATCCTGCCCCCAACTCCTGTACCATGTTCGCTATGTCAGTGAGGCATTGCTTGAGCTTGGCCATCTCAGGGGCTAATTCCACAGTGTGGCTTACTCCTTGTGCAGTCGCTCATTCATTTTCTTATGCACCGCCCACAACAGATCAACTGTTAAAGTCTCTATTTTGCTCTCCAGTAAGTCAGGAGTAGAGTCAATTGTCTCCAATTTGTCAGTCTTGAGTGGCATCTGCAGAGGGAGGTGCTCTCCCCCAGGTAGCATGACAGGACCAGGGCTGGGTCTTGTCATGCCCTTTTCCCTGTGCGCTGACTCCTGCCCATTACAGAGACAGAATGCAGTCGATTTAACTGTAGTGGGGCACAGGTTTAACAGTAGTGTGGCACAGAGTTTCAAGCTACATCATCCACTTCTGCCTCAGAGTTCAAAGCACTGGGGCCACGAGCGACCAGATTCATCACTCCACGAATGGACACCTCCCTGCACAATAAGTGAGCTCATTCTGTGTCCAGGGTGATACCAACATGATAGGTTCCAAGTGTACTCCGATGCTTTCTGCCTTCATGCCCCCGATAGGACTCATAGGGCCTCTGATACATTTCATAGCGGCCGGCCGCAAGTCACACACCAGCTCCAGGGCCCCCACTGCCCAATGGCACAATCCGGTCAGCTCCAGAAAGACAAAACAAGTCACCAGAGGACCCTCCATCAGTAGTGTATGCCCTCCAAGCCATTGGGAGCCGGAGAGGCCCCTACAAACCAGTGGGCCCCCAGGTAGCCGGAGGCCAGTTGCCGAAAGCCCTCAGCTCCCTCTCGCCATGTAAGGCGCCGGGTCCTTTCCCCAGGATCAAAGCAGCCAAGGTCCGCCCCTTTGCACTAGTACTGCAAAGAGGGGTCACTAACTAGTTAACCTGGCTGCAAAACAACAAGTCCCCGGGTAACTGCAGGCCGAGCTCTGAGCCCGAATCTCTCTCACTCGGTGTGAGATGCAGGTGCACATCTCTAGGATCAGGGCAGCCAATGTCTGTAACCTCCACTAACTCTGCAGATGGGCTGCCAACCCTGCAGCGGGGCTGCCATCCAACATCGATATCCACCAGGGCCTCATGGAACTCTGAGAGTGTACAGCTACCACAGCAGCAGCCAAAGTCACTCGCTCCATTGAAGACAAAGTGTTGCCATCTTGGAGTATAGCAGTGCAGAAGCCCGACATGCAGCTTCCAGCACACTGCTCAACTATCTGTAGCCAGAGCTAGGTGGCAGGATAATGCGGGATGTCCCAAGGCAGCCGGGGAGCCAACTCCACTGCAGCCAGACGTTGTTGTTACTTAATGTGATAACTGCCTCTCTTTTACTGGACATGGTGCAGTATTTCAGTGTTCTTTCCATTTGAAATTGTAGATGTGAATTGTGGTGCCCCATTCGGTGTGTTTGCCCCCTCTTTAGGTCTCGCCTGGCGTTAGCAGCGCGCAGCGCTGCTCTCGCCATGTGAGGGCTTTTTGTAATTGATTCAAGATGTGCACGCGTACGGAGGGACAAAAAATGCACGAGCATATGGACAGCCCGACGCCATCTTTGTTTACTTTAATTAGCGTACGGGTGGACAAAATGTGCACGCGTATGGACAAGAGATGTGCACACGCGCGCGCATGGCGGCCGTGCTTTCGCTTTCCCTCCCTCCCCCCGTCGGGACATGGTGTCTTTTAATTTGCCGCTAAGCACTTTTTTCTTGTCTTGTTTATTGTTATCGCAGGCAGCTTTTACACACTCGGTTCTCTTTTAATGCGCCTCGTTCCTCTCCAGTAAAAGTGCGCCGGTTCCTCTGTTTGTTTTTTATTGTTATCGCGGGCAGCTTTTACACTCTCCGGTCTCTTTTAATGCGCCTCGTTCCTCTCCAGTAAAAGTGCGCTGGTTCTATTGAACCCCATTTTGCACCTCGGCGCGGAGTTTGCAGCTCACATTGTGTTCCTCTTGACGGCGAAGGCGCCCCCCCGGGGCACGCTATTGTGCAGGAACTGGTTGTAAAGCGCTCCTTCATCTGTCAGCTTTACCTCTGGAGACGATTGCTTCTAACAAGTAAGGCACAAAAGCTCGACGGGGGGGCACCATCCTTAGAGAAATGGGGGGCACGAGGGGCACCCTCCCGCCGCCCCAGTGCTTGCTAGCGCCCCCTACCATCTGTTCCGGCTCTTGGCCCGCACAATACATAAGTGCGGCCAATTGTAGCGCCTCGCTGCGAGGAAGAAGCGACGGCGAGGCCGTCATTGTTACCTTAAACTGTCATAGAAAGCAAGGGGCAGAGATTATTCATCGAAGCTCCCGTTCTCGGGGATGATTTTCAAGCACGCTGTTCTTCCTTATTGACACATTGTGCTGCGATGAAACTGAAAGCAGTGGGCGAGCGGCTGTTCCGAATGGCAGCGTGGGCTGTCGGGGGGGAGGGACCGTGTCAAGGGACTGACAGCCGTAGTGCCCAACACTGTCAGAGCAAGCCTTGACTGGGGACTATTCTGTGTGCCACGATTGTTTGCCCTCCCTGTCACTTTTGGGTGACATGCCAAAACACGAGCGGCGCCCCCCTTTTATCATGCTAATGGGCGGTAATGACAGACTTCTCAGCTCTGGGGCGACACTAAGCCAGCAGCATAACTTGGAATCAGGCAGGACTGCGCCCCTTGCCCAGCGAGCCCAGACCACGGCACCTATGGGTAGGGGTGGGGGGTTTAAAGCTGTCTTAGCCCAGTGGCCCTTACGCGCCTGCCTCGCCCCCTCCTATCGCTACATTCTCCTCTTGTGAGGTCCTGTAACGTGTACAGACTCGTTCCTCCGAGAAGCTTTTGTTGCTGGCAGGAGGCGCTACAGACGTGAGGTCAAGGGTGGCAGCTGTTGCCAATCACCCCTTCCAGGCGCTCCCCTCGCACACTGCCACCTCACACACCCAGCCCAGGGTGCTCCTGGCTCTGACCTCTACCCCAGTGCTCCCAGGCAGACCAGTTCAGGGAGGAGCGCTTGCCTCACTGGTGCCTGGGGGAGGGGCTGGAGGCCTCGGCAGAAGGGCTGGGGAGGAGGAGTCGCACGGGAGGAGGGAGTATATTAGAGGGTTTTACTACAGCGGGGACCAGAGGCAGGAGACACGGAGGGCTGGCATCACCCGCAGGCGGTGGAGCGCCCCCCAACCTTCGCTTCGGGTCCTCAACACCATCGGAAATAATCCCCCGTGGATCTTTCACTGAGGTCTGGAGGGACTCCGAGTGTGGAAGCAGAGAGAGAAATAACGCGAAGACGTAAAACTGACCTAAAATGTCTCTGTGCTGTGTACTAACACCAAGCAGAGGGGCTCACTTGGGGTAAGCCCCCCCCTCTCGCTGCTCCAGGATGGCGTGGTGGGATATTGTTTATGTAACTACTCATTCTCACCCAACCATCCTCACCTATCACTCCATGACTTGTGCTTGTCGTTTACCCTGCACAGCGCTTCGATGCCCACGTTACAGAACACCACATACACACATCTTGCATTCATTTACAAGTGTAACGTGCACAGCTTTACTTTTCTTTCTTCTTTCTGTTACACATTTCAATATTTGAACCGTGACTCAGACCCCAAAGTTTACAATGAATAAATGGATGAATGTTAGTTTGTGACTTGTGATAAACACGAATGATTGACAGTGACTGTGATTTGCGGTAGCTGTCAAACGCCTTCAAGTGAGAGCCACTTTCGCCATCTCCTCGCACGTTTCGCAGGTGCACTATGAATTCTGGGACTTGTAGTTTAACTTTCTTATTACATATATGTGCCTAAAAGAGTACAGAGTGTAGCTTAAAATAGCCGACCCATTCGCACTGTAAGTGCACAATCTCTTGCATCTGTGCAGAGTGCTGTAATTTGACTCCAGGACTCCCTGAGGGTGACTTCGTGACCTGCGGCCAGTTGGACGTCACAGGGCACGTTGTTATTGGGTTTTATGGCATAGTGCTAAAGGTATTTGTCACACAGCGTGTAGAATCTTAACACACCTGCCCGAAATGTAGCGCTCCCCTCAATGAACGTGGCACTTTCCATGGCACGACACTAGGGTTTGTGAAAGTCGAATGTCTGTTGTGATGTTACAATGAGATCATTGTTCACACTTGTGTTGTGGTACAGCGGCTTGTATTAATGTGTAGGTTACTGTATGCAGACGTGTTACTGTGCAAATCGCTAACACAATTATTGAAGTCCAACATGAGCTCCTGTGAGAGTTGCAAAACACATACATATATTTTTGTGCTCACCCCGTGCATGTTTGTCTTACTGCCACTTACGTTTCGGTTCAGACGACTAGACCTATTTGTGTCGGTGTTTATTCACACACCCCAGAGTCATTGTTTACACTCTGAGTGACGCAGGCTGTATCTACCCCTTGAGTGCGAGATTGTGCTGTCTGCAGCTTGTGCTGCAGGCTTAGGGTAGCACTGATTGCACATGTGTGCAGTCTGTGGCTTGTGCGGTAGGCTCTGGGTAGCACTGATTGCGCACGTCTACTGTCTGCAGCTTGTGCAGCAGGGTCTGGGAAGCACTGATTGCACATGTGTGCAGTCTGTGGCTTCTGCGGCAGGCTCTGGGTAGCACTGATTGCACAAGTCTATTGTCTGCAGCTTGTGCAGCAGGGTCTGGGAAGCACTGATTTCACATGTGTGCAGTCTGTGGCTTGTGCGGCAGGCTCTGGGTAGCACTGATTGCACACGTCTACTGTCTGCAGCTTGTGCAGCAGGGTCTGGGAAGCACTGATTGCACCTGTGTGCAGTCTGTGGCTTGTGCGGTAGGCTCTGGGTAGCACTGATTGCGCACGTCTACTGTCTGCAGCTTGTGCAGCAGGGTCTGGGAAGCACTGATTGCACATGTGTGTATGTAGTCTGTGGCTTGTGCGGCAGGCTCTGGCTAGCACTGATTGCACACGTCTACTGTCTGCAGCTTGTGCAGCAGGGTCTGGGAAGCACTGATTGCACATGTGTGCAGTCTGTGGCTTGTGCGGCAGGCTCTGGGTAGCACTGATTGCACACGTCTAATGTCTGCAGCTTGTGCAGCAGGGTCTGGGAAGCACTGATTGCACATGTGTGAAGTCTGGCTTGTGCGGTAGGCTCTGGGTAGCACTGATTGCGCACGTCTACTGTCTGCAGCTTGTGCAGCAGGGTCTGGGAAGCACTGATTGCACATGTGTGCAGTCTGTGGCTTGTGCGGTAGGCTCTGGGTAGCACTGATTGCGCACGTCTACTGTCTGCAGCTTGTGCAGCAGGGTCTGGGAAGCACTGATTGCACATGTGTGTATGTAGTCTGTGGCTTGTGCGGCAGGCTCTGGGTAGCACTGATTGCACACGTCTACTGTCTGCAGCTTGTGCAGCAGGGTCTGGGAAGCACTGATTGCACATGTGTGCTGTCTACAGCTTGTGTTGCAGGCTTCGGGAAGCACTGATTGCGCATGTGTTCCTTTGCAAAGCGCTCTTCTAGACCTCCTGTGAAGTGCTCTTCACGGTTACTCGTTCTCCCCCGGCTCCATCGCGTTGCGCATTATTTAATGTTCAACATGTGAGGTGTTCTAGTGTGGGTGGATAGGGCTCGTGCGTGTTTTTGTGTAGAGTGTAAACACTGAGTGGCTGTGTGTTTTGAGCCTGCATTTGTCAATTAATGTGTGTGGTGTGGTTGTGGGAGGTCCGTGCGTGTTTTGTATAGACTGCATATGCTGAGTGGCTCTGTGTGTCTGTATTAAGGCCGGTCTGGGGAAGTGACAGTAACACACTTTTGTTGGAAGAACCAATAAAGAACTCTGCGAAAAAGAACTATTATTTCAAACACTGCACAGCTCTACAACTAAATCTGAAAGCGGGAACTTCACTACACACCACATGCACTCCATAACACATGGATAAAAGACATTGGGCCATATGTAGGTGGGCTAATACCGGTCGGTAACGGCCGAAAATCGGTAAATTTCCCGTTACTGACCGGTATTTAGCCCTTTGCGATGTAGGAGGCCGGATTTAAGGAGTCGTTAATTTACCGATTCGTTATTTTAAGGAATCGGTAAATTACCGATTCCTTAAATCCTATGTAGGGAGCACTCAAGTGAGTGCATTTTTGGTTTAAGGATTCGTTATCTACCACCAACTACAGGTTGGTGGTAAATACTGAATACCTTTTAAAAAGCAATTTTGTGCTTTTTTAAAAGTGCCATGTGGCAGACATACATGCCCTTAGGGCATGTATGTGCGCCACATGTGCACACATGCACGATTCAGGGGTGCAACAGGGTGTCAATTTGACACCCTGCCACCCTTGAATATGCTCCCCCTATTACCGATTCGGTATTTACCGAATCGGTAATAGTGAATGGCTTCCCATTCATTCCTATGGGCCTCCAGGCCCATAGGAATGAATGGGAAGGTATTCCTTATTACCGATTCGGTAAATACCGAATCGGTAATAACGAATATTACCGAATCGGTAAAATTTACCGAATGTTTACCTACATTCTATTTACCGATTCTTCAATACCGAATCGGTAAAATTCGGTATTTAGGAATCGGTAAATAGAAATTACCTACATATGGCCCCAAGTTATTATATAGCATATTGTTTCTGACATGCGTCTCTAACTCTGATGCCATACATCATTAATATTTTTCTAAGAGGGCACTATCTGCCCATGGGAACTCACAACATGCTGAGCCCCACATGCTTTTCTCTCCAGCGCACTCAACATCTTTTAAATTAAAATGAAGATACAAATATAGTGACCTAGTCTGCCAAGGGGCTCGCAACAAATACCATTTTACTTTCATCACACAATTGTCATTGAAGAGGCATTCATTTTAAACGGGATTGAACTCCTACTGCATTTTATATGCGATATTTCAAAAGCGATGGCAGTGGAAAATTGAAGAAAAGTAAGAAAAAATCAACTGCTTTTTAAACCATTGAGTGGATGATAAAAGTCAATGATAGCAATAGATTCCCTAATACGAGGTGAAATAATTCTATTGGAAAATCCGAGCAACGGAAACACGAGCGCAACTCCCGGCACATAGATGCCTGTTTTTAAATTTTAAATAGATATTGTCTCAATCATCTGTACTTTCAAATGTTCTTTCATGCAGTGTATCCCTGTTTTGCTTGCCAACTTCAATACAATTTACAATGCTATGAGAAATAGATTTTTGTAACTAGCTTTCTCACAGCATTTATAATATGATGGGTTGATTTCTAAAGTGATTCAGATGGTCTGCATTAAGTTTCTTAACAATATTCATTTTCAGACATTTTGTGACGAAAATAATAATTTAGAACATTTTTCAAGTACTGTATCTTTTTAGTTCTTTTGAATACAAAACGCAAAGAAAGCAGCAGAAGGTAAGTTATAGGGAATGTTTCATACATAGGCGGCTGGGAAACTTTGAAACTGATGAGGCATAAACTCTGGAGCATAGCTACGACAATGCTTTGTTACCAAGTTCATTGGGAGATCACATCCCAGATAATTTTTTTAAGCAAATGGGCATCACGTGGTACCCTATCCTAAATTATGGTGCCTAGCTGTTCAAATGTATTGCCTAAAAAGTTGTAGACTTTACAGGCAGTTCTGAAGGGGATGTCAGAAAATGTTCTATATCTCGAGGGTTTTGTACTCTACCCTGGAGCACTTGATATCTGAAAATGTTCCCCCCAATAGGAAAACTGAGAGCACACTAGAAACATAGTAGAGCTTCATTAATGAAGTAATGATTGGTGCAGTGTGTCCTCCACCAAACAATATGCCAAAAGTCAATGCTTTGGTAATTATTAATGCTTGTATCGTTTTTGGTAATATTTTAAATGGATGTATTTGTCATTTATTTCAAGATGTAGGCTTAGTTCCTGTGCATACTTTTATGCCTGGATCTGCACACCAATAAAGATTGACCTGGTCTGATCTGATATAAAGGTCATCTTTATTTCTGTGCCAATTAATATTGCAACAAAAACCAGATGTCCAAAAATAGAGTACTTTAAATTCTTTTATTGAGCAGAATGGGAGGGACACAAAATCTATCTGAAACATAATATGTAAATATTCTTAAATCCATTTCATAGCATCACGAACATCTTACAACAATGGCACCTTCACTTAGAATACAGTACGAACCAGGAAGATAAAAAAACCTGTTAAAATGAGCTCAGCTGTTCCAATAAGATGTTCATGCTAAAATTACATCGTTGAATTCAATAAAGTGGATATCATAGCAATAACATTTTCTTCTTAATCACAAAATCATACTATTAGTAAAGTGCTAGCAGTGTCACACAAGTATAGTATATATATATTAAAGTGCACTGGAGCTCCTAAAATGAACTAAAATTACTAACTCATTCTTCAAAAAAACAGCATGAATTACAGCAAAATAAATATCTTGGTGAATAACACATTTTACTCTTTTTTTCTCAGTTAAAGTAAAAAAGTGACCACTAACTCATAATATTCATAAAGTACTACTCATCCCTTTACAATGTTGAATGAATTAAAGTGCAGATGTGCAGCAAACATTTTTAGTTATGAATAACATTTCTTACTCAATTCCAGCGGATAATTGTTCAGCTCTGATCTCTCATGTGCTTTTTGAGAAAATATCTCGTAAAACTAATTACTTAACTGTCCAAAAACGTCCAAACTGCTGAAAACTTAGATAAACTCTTAGGGGATATGTACAAGGACTGGCGAAAACTATTGCTAACGTTAGTTAGTGGCAGTTTTCTTACCGCCGCGTACTGCTGAAGACTATCGCCATATTAGCGACGTATTTACAAGCCGTCGCTACATGGCGATAGCTTCAGGGATCGGCGGCGAAAACTGCCGCTAACATTAGCGCGATGGCAATAGGAATTCCGGCGTTAGCGGGTGAAAACCAACGAAAGTCCCATTAGGGGCAGGAGACTATTTAACGAAAAAGATAAGCACAACCTCAGGATTAAAACAAGGTTGTGTGCTTGCCCCAATACTTTTTAATCTTTTTATGGCTGAGCTTTCAGTCCAACTCAATGAAAGCAACTCACATGCCCCCAAGCTAGGAGGCCGTCAGTTATCCAACCTCCTATATGCAGATGACCTGGTGCTTGTCAGCCGGACACCTATAGGTCTACAACGCTTGCTTGACATCACATCCCAATGCTCAGAGACCAACAGACTAAGTATTAATCAAGAAAAAACAAAAGTCATGTGTGTAAACTTCCGGAAAACAAAAACAAAACACAACTGGTTCCTGGCAAAAGTCAAGCTGGAAGTCGTGCAAGACTATAAATACCTGGGGGTTATGATTGATAACAAAGGTAACTACAAAGCACAATGTGAGGCAATAAAAAAGAGGGGACTAATGACGGCAGTGGCATTAAGAAATCTGAAAAATAAGATCGCTGGACCAAGCTTTCTCCCTCTGACCGGGGTGATACAGGCTAAACTAATTCTATCAATCACCTATGGAAGCGAAGCCAGGAGAGGGAGAGATGCGGAAACATTGAACGGCACCATTGCAAGAGCCTTGAGAATAATCTACGGGTTGCCAGAATACACATCTCCGGCACAAATGAGGCTCGAATTTGGGATGCAAAGGAGCTTTCGTTAAAACCTGGTACAAAATCAAAAAAGGGCAGCCAGAAACGCTAAACTCCTACTTGTGGAGGGAACTAGACGCCTCAGAAACCTGCCCAGCAAGACATTTCATGGACACTGCACTGGACCAGCTGGGGTTACGACAACTTTGGGAATCGTCAGGGTCCATGGCAAGCTTAAAAAAAATAGTAAATAACACTGTCAAAAATGAATCTATCATACAAGACAAAGCCGTCTTGTCAGAACGCGCACACGGCTGGCTCACTGTACAGTCCTACAGCAAAGCGACCCCCAAGCATACCTCCAATCTAACTTCTCCAAAATCACAAAAGAGAAGTTCCTGAGATTTCAGTTAGGCTTATTGCCATTTGCACATCACTTGCCTCCATGGTTACGCCCTCCGAAGCCGGCAATTTGCCGTCTCTGTGGGGAAGGAGAGGAGGACATAGTGCACATTTTAACCATATGCCGGTAATTAATTCAGGAGCGCCGGTCACTACTTAGACCAATCTTTAACAAGAAACAAATACGGTCCTGTAGGCAAGAGGTGCTAGCAAGTTTCTCTGGTGAAGACATTCAACTAAGCTGTTGCCTGGTAAAAATTTTAACTGCTGCTGATGTCAGACTAAAAAAGATACAACCAGATTATCTGAGAAGTGGCATTGGAGCCGGGTTGGAGCCGGCCCGCTGACCCATTATGCAAAAGTCTCTGACAGCGCCTTATTACATCAAGCACTAAGCACTCTTGCACATCCAAGCCCTGAAGAAAAATATTAACGGGTTAACCTCGGCCACTTTGTACTGAGCCATAAAAGTTGTTGCTGCACCACGCACTTTCAATCGCCCTCCCTCACTTTGCTGCTAAGACTCTGACCAGGGAGGTTATTTTACCTTCTGAACTGCTGCTAAATCTCCGCTTACAAAAGATAAGGAATCTGGACTGTGGCCCACCAAGGCTGGGGGACTGGATCTCTTTGCAATTTTAACTGTGTTCTTAATTGTGGCTACTAGCCTTTTAAATTGAAGTTTTACAGATTTACAAGAGATGGTTATTTTTGTAAAGGTTTCAACTAACTGTACAATAAATACTTACTATTACTATTACCATTAGCGGCAAAAAAAATGCACGTTAGTCAGCCCACCGTGAGTTTTTTTTGCCTCTAATGGAAAAAATAGCCTATCAGTCGACCTCCAATAGAAAATAGGCAAAAAAACAATGAAATTCAGAATGGAGCAGCCAGGGCCATGTGCAGCACACATCAGCAACCCCTCAAGCCACCCAACATCCAGGATGACCAGGATGAGAGCCTGGATGCCTTGCTGGACCTGCCCCTGGAGTCTGGATGCCTCGCTGGACCTGCGCCTGGATCCTGGATGCCTCGCTGGACCTGCGCCTGGAGCCTGGATGCCTCGCTGGACCTGCGCCTTGAGCCTGGATGCCTCGCTGGACCTGCGCCTGGAGCCTGGATGCCTCGCTGGACCTGCGCCTGGAGCCTGGATGCCTCGCTGGACCTGCGTCTGGAGCCTGGAGTGGGATGCGGAGGAGCTGTGGAGTCGATGAGCGGTGGCGGTAGACATTGAGGCGCGGCGATCGCCCGTACCTGGTGGTGAAGTCTGGCCGGTCACATGGAGACACGTTGCTAACCTGTGTGTGAAGACCGCCTTGCTCCCCTCGGAGCTGTGATTGGTAGAGGCGCTCCTGCGCACCAATGTAGGGAGGTCTGCATCACATACTACGATCCACCACTACACCGGGGTGCATGGAGGGGTTTACCAACGGTGGGCGGCACCTCTCTGCATCACAGGTCGGATGATGTTGCGCTGGCCGGATGCTGTGGAGGGTGAGGCCCCTGAGCTGCGCCGAACTTGTGTGGTGGGAGCACTGCAACTTCACGCCTAAGGGGCCCTGCTGCATCAACTGCATCGGGATGTTCACCAGCGGCCTTGGCGGCGACTGCTTTACCCAGGCTTGTGAAATCCCACCTGGCTGAGGCTCCTGCTGGCTGAGTCACAGATTTGGAGAGAGTGCAGCAGATTGTGCCATGGTGTCAATGTCCAGGTAAGGAGAAGGTGGGACACGTAGCGAGGGAGGCACGGGGGTCGAGTCGCCCAGGCCTAGCACTTGTAGATGACGTACCCCAAGTGGCGGCTCATCCGCTATGGCGGAAGAGCGTTGCCCCACTGCTTTCAAGGAGTGCAAGAATAGGAACAATCATCACATGATGATAACTTCTTGATGTAATCGTGCCATGTTTCCTTTGCGGGCGGGAGGGTGGGTAGGGCTGCTCCACTCACGGAGCAGGGCAGGGGCGGAGTGGCATGCCCACTCAAGTGCGCAGTGACTGTTTGGTCAGCCCACTCAGGCCGCCCAAAGCAGTCATGCGCACTGTCCTGTTTTGTTTTCCGGAAAACAAAAACAAAACACAACTGGTTCCTGGCAAAAGTCAAGCTGGAAGTCGTGCAAGACTATAAATACCTGGGGGTTATGATTGATAACAAAGGTAACTACAAAGCACAATGTGAGGCAATAAAAAGAGGGGACTAATGACGGCAGTGGCATTAAGAAATCTGAAAAATAAGATCGCTGGACCAAGCTTTCTCCCTCTGACCGGGGTGATACAGGCTAAACTAATTCTATCAATCACCTATGGAAGCGAAGCCAGGAGAGGGAGAGATGCGGAAACATTGAACGGCACCATTGCAAGAGCCTTGAGAATAATCTACGGGTTGCCAGGATACACATCTCCGGCACAAATGAGGCTCGAATTTGGGATGCAAAGGAGCTTTCGTTAAAACCTGGTACAAAATCAAAAAAGGGCAGCCAGAAACGCTAAACTCCTACTTGTGGAGGGAACTAGACGCCTCAGAAACCTGCCCAGCAAGACATTTCATGGACACTGCACTGGACCAGCTGGGGTTACGACAACTTTGGGAATCGTCAGGGTCCATGGCAAGCTTAAAAAAAATAGTAAATAACACTGTCAAAAATGAATCTATCATACAAGACAAAGCCGTCTTGTCAGAACGCGCACACGGCTGGCTCACTGTACAGTCCTACAGCAAAGCGACCCCCCAAGCATACCTCCAATCTAACTTCTCCAAAATCACAAAAGAGAAGTTCCTGAGATTTCAGTTAGGCTTATTGCCATTTGCACATCACTTGCCTCCATGGTTACGCCCTCCGAAGCCGGCAATTTGCCGTCTCTGTGGGGAAGGAGAGGAGGACATAGTGCACATTTTAACCATATGCCGGTAATTAATTCAGGAGCGCCGGTCACTACTTAGACCAATCTTTAACAAGAAACAAATACGGTCCTGTAGGCAAGCGGTGCTAGCAAGTTTCTCTGGTGAAGACATTCAACTAAGCTGTTGCCTGGTAAAAATTTTAACTGCTGCTGATGTCAGACTAAAAAAGATACAACCAGATTATCTGAGAAGTGGCATTGGAGCCGGGTTGGAGCCGGCCCGCTGACCCATTATGCAAAAGTCTCTGACAGCGCCTTATTACATCAAGCACTAAGCACTCTTGCACATCCAAGCCCTGAAGAAAAATATTAACGGGTTAACCTCGGCCACTTTGTACTGAGCCATAAAAGTTGTTGCTGCACCACGCACTTTCAATCGCCCTCCTCACTTTGCTGCTAAGACTCTGACCAGGGAGGTTATTTTACCTTCTGAACTGCTGCTAAATCTCCGCTTACAAAAGATAAGGAATCTGGACTGTGGCCCACCAAGGCTGGGGGACTGGATCTCTTTGCAATTTTAACTGTGTTCTTAATTGTGGCTACTAGCCTTTTAAATTGAAGTTTTACAGATTTACAAGAGATGGTTATTTTTGTAAAGGTTTCAACTAACTGTACAATAAATACTTACTATTACTATTACCATTAGCGGCAAAAAAAATGCACGTTAGTCAGCCCACCGTGAGTTTTTTTGCCTCTAATGGAAAAAATAGCCTATCAGTCGACCTCCAATAGAAAATAGGCAAAAAAAACAATGAAATTCAGAATGGAGCAGCCAGGGCCATGTGCAGCACACATCAGCAACCCCTCAAGCCACCCAACATCCAGGATGACCAGGATGAGAGCCTGGATGCCTTGCTGGACCTGCCCCTGGAGTCTGGATGCCTCGCTGGACCTGCGCCTGGATCCTGGATGCCTCGCTGGACCTGCGCCTGGAGCCTGGATGCCTCGCTGGACCTGCGCCTTGAGCCTGGATGCCTCGCTGGACCTGCGCCTGGAGCCTGGATGCCTCGCTGGACCTGCGCCTGGAGCCTGGATGCCTCGCTGGACCTGCGTCTGGAGCCTGGAGTGGGATGCGGAGGAGCTGTGGAGTCGATGAGCGGTGGCGGTAGACATTGAGGCGCGGCGATCGCCCGTACCTGGTGGTGAAGTCTGGCCGGTCACATGGAGACACGTTGCTAACCTGTGTGTGAAGACCGCCTTGCTCCCCTCGGAGCTGTGATTGGTAGAGGCGCTCCTGCGCACCAATGTAGGGAGGTCTGCATCGCATACTACGATCCACCACTACACCGGGGTGCATGGAGGGGTTTACCAACGGTGGGCGGCACCTCTCTGCATCACAGGTCGGATGATGTTGCGCTGGCCGGATGCTGTGGAGGGTGAGGCCCCTGAGCTGCGCCGAACTTGTGTGGTGGGAGCACTGCAACTTCACGCCTAAGGGGGCCCTGCTGCATCAACTGCATCGGGATGTTCACCAGCGGCCTTGGCGGCGACTGCTTTACCCAGGCTTGTGAAATCCCACCTGGCTGAGGCTCCTGCTGGCTGAGTCACAGATTTGGAGAGAGTGCAGCAGATTGTGCCATGGTGTCAATGTCCAGGTAAGGAGAAGGTGGGACACGTAGCGAGGGAGGCACGGGGGTCGAGTCGCCCAGGCCTAGCACTTGTAGATGACGTACCCCAAGTGGCGGCTCATCCGCTATGGCGGAAGAGCGTTGCCCCACTGCTTTCAAGGAGTGCAAGAATAGGAACAATCATCACATGATGATAACTTCTTGATGTAATCGTGCCATGTTTCCTTTGCGGGCGGGAGGGTGGGTAGGGCTGCTCCACTCACGGAGCAGGGCAGGGGCGGAGTGGCATGCCCACTCAAGTGCGCAGTGACTGTTTGGTCAGCCCACTCAGGCCGCCCAAAGCAGTCATGCGCACTGTCCTGTTCGGAATGCAGGCTGCATTACAGCCTGCATGGAGAACATGCCCACCACTGAAAGCCTCGTCCCGGTGCCAATGACCAATCCCAACGCCGCATTGCAGCGTTGTGATTGGCTTAGGGGAGGGAGCCTGGCTGCCTACTTCCTGTTCCTGGAAGCAGACTCAGCGGAGCAGGAGCAACAAATACACAGGACCCAGCCTCGAGGTAAGATTTCTCTCATTTAAATATTTACAACACCCGCTCACACACCCCCCCCCCCTCGCATCCATGCCCCAGTGTTCTTTCTGGCGTTTCCCACCTCCCAGCTGTCCAGTCCCCCCCGCAGCACTTCCCAATGGCGGCTGCTGTGCGGCCATGCGCAGTGGGCGTACCACTGGTGTGCCAAAGGTATATATGGAGTTACAACGCATACCATTACATAGCATTCCATTACAATGCATACTAATACTAGGCATATTGCAACAGTAGGGAAGGGTGTTGGATTGCGGAGATATAAACATTACTATTCCCACTTCAGTGAGTGCATCCCTAAAACTAACCCTTGCACCCCAAAGCAAACCCTGAACCGTACAATTCATCTTTGAGCCCCCAAAACACACCCTAAAAATCATATTTGACCCAAATGCACACCCCAATTTTCATATTTGACCTAAATGAACACCCCAATTTTCATATTTGACCCAAATGCACACCCCAATTTTTATATTTGACCCAAATGCACACCCTAATTTTCATATTTGACCCATCTCCGACACTCGAAACCCATACCCACCCTAAAACTTAAAAATGCCCCATTACTGACCTCACAATGCGCTGTAATGGAATGCGATGTAAAGGCATCTGCGTTGTTGGAGTTGCGTTGTAAAGGCATTACGATGTAATGCCTGCATTGTAATGGACGTCTCCCGTGCCAAAGGCAAGCCATAGGCAAGCCCGTCTGCATCCGTCTGCCCCTGGACCGCGCTCAGCACCAAGGACCCTTCCTCTCGGACACTCCACCACTACGGCGCCAGCACCCTCCTCGCCATCAACCCTGGACGACACATCACCTGCCAGTACCAACATCTGCTCCGTGCCGGACATCGCCATCAGTGACGGCTACTAAATCACCCGCAAGGACCACCCCGACCGTCCAGGAGGAGGCATTGCCATGACCTACAGAAGCACACTCCGACTGACCATGCACTCTAATGACCCAACGGTGACCATGGAACACCTCAACTTCCAGATCCGGACCAACCACAACCCCATCCTCTGCGACACCCTCATCTGCAGGCCCCCCGGGCCATGGACACCCATTCTCTGATACCATTGTAGACCTCATTGCACCCCAGGCTCTCCCATCCACCGACGACATCCTACTCGGCGAACTCAAGTTCCACCTGGACAACCCCAGTGACCAGAACACCAGCCCCTTCTGGGGAAGCTCCCCAAAATCAGACTCCAGCAGCTAGTCACAGCAGCAAGCCACATAGCAGGACACACGGTCGAGCACGTCTCCTCCGCCAGTGGGAACTTCAACAACAGCTACACCACCGGACTCTCGTGGACCGACCATCATTGTATACATCACGTCTTCACAATGCCCACTGTACACCACCGCCATCATCGCCCCCCCTCGCAGCTGGATCAAGGTCACCGAAGAATGTCTCGACAACTCCCTCAGCACCACCCCTCCGCCAACGCTTACAGACGATGACACCACAGCACGCAACCCCCACAGATGGATCTCCAACTGCGCCGACACCCTGGCACCCCTCAGGAATGGACCAGGCAAAACTAGCACCACATTGCGCCGTATTTGCAAAGTGACGCATGTAGGCATATGCGTGACCTTGTGAAGCCCTGTGCCACATCATACCTTTTTCAGGTATGACGTACGCAGGGTGTGCGTTCCCACGCGACAAGGCCTCATAGGAGTGGCACAGTGAAATCCCTCAGATTTCACTGCGACAATTGTAGGACAGCACTGCGTCAGTACCTTACGCCTGCCTGATGGCAGGCGTAAGGTTGAAGCAGTGCCACAGGTATAGGCTGGCCCCATGCATTTTTGGAGTTGCATCATGCTTGTGACACAACTGCAGCAATGCGTGACTTTAGCGCAGACAGATACGTCAGGATTCCAGATGTATCTGTCATTACTTGCGTCATGGAGTGCTGTCAAGTGAAAACAACGAATCCGTGGTGTCGCAAGAAGGGCATAGTGAAAAGTGTTGCAACGCTGTCTTGTTGCAGCGCTGCAACACTTTTCATGACTGAGGCTCAGGAATGCGCACTATCTTATTGATGGTGCGCATTCCTGCCCTGTAGTTTTGTCGCAGGGCAGTGCAGCAACACTGCTTGCAGCGCTGTACAGCACCAAAACCTACTGAAAGGAGGCCCCAAGTATTATCTCCATTTTTAAGACCAGTTATTTTCTGGTCTTAAAAAACTGCCTCTAACTGCAGTTAGAGGCAGTTTTTTTGGTCTTCCACACTTCAAGAATTCCCTTGTAAATATCGCAAAGTGGGGTTAGCGACCATTTTTGCACAGGAACGCCTCCCTTGCATGTTATTATCGCTAACAGAAGTGGCAATCTTTAAAATGGACGTTTTTGCCGGAAAACTGCCGCTAACAGAGGTTAGCGACAGCTTGTACATACAGCGATAAAAATATCGCTGCAAAACCGTCGAAAAACTGCAGCTAAAGCGGCGTTAACTCCTTGTACATATGCCCCTTAATTCGCTATGCATATGCATATTCAATCATTTGAATTTTATTCATTTTCATAAACCACTGTTCAAAAGTGAACTGGAGTTGTGGAACATACTGTTGTTGGAAATTCTGAGGTAGATCGATAGCTGTTGCATAAAACTATAAAAGTTCAGTCTTTCAGTGATTGATTTTACAGCCCATCTCCGAGGTATATTTCTGATTGAATATTGTCGTTTTCTGCTGTAAACATAAAATATCATTGGCGAAGAGTTTAATTCTCACCATCCCCTCTAGTGGCGGGACAGTTGACTCTTCATTATGAATTTTAACTGCCAAAGGTTCAATAAAAAATTTAAAGAGAATTGATGACTGTTAGACCTGGCATTCTGAGGATGATCTTCCCCCATACATTTTGCCTTTTACCTCATGTTTTGCTGATTTCTTTTGTTGACCTTCGGACTTTGAGCACTTTACCACTGCTAAACAGTAATAAAGTGCATGCGCTTCTCCCCTAAACATGATGACATTGGTGTATGCCTGATTGGCATATCTGATGTACTGGTAAGACCATTGTAAAGTGGTATACCATATACTCGGGGCCTATACTTCAAATGCTACTAGTGGGCCCGCAGCACTAATTGTGCCACCCACATAATTAGCCTTTCAAACGTGTCTCAGGCCTACCACTGCAGTGTCTGTATGTGCGCAATTTACTGCCACTTCAGCTTGGCATTTAAAACTACTTGCCAAGCCTTAAGCCCCTCCCCCCTTTTACTACACATGAGTCACTCCTAAGGTAGGCCCTAAGTAACCCTAATGGCAGAGTGCTATATAAGTAAAAGGTAGGACATGTGTCTTTAACCTCTACATGTCATGGTAGTGAAAAACACCCAAATTAATGTTTCACTACTGTTAGGCCTAACCCTCTCACAGGCTAACATTGGGAATTCTTTAATACACTTTCAAGCTGTAATTCCTGATCAGAGAGGAGTGGCTTTTTCATGTTTCATATCTTTATAATGGTAATGAGAAATCCTCCTTACTGGCGAAGTTGGATTTAACATTACTGTTTTGGAAATGCCACTTTTAAAAAGTGGACATTTTTCTGCACGTACTGCTCTATGTGTCTGACAGCCTGTATCCAATACACATCCGGGGTGGGTGACAGTCTACAATTTGTGCATTCCCTCAAGACAGCTGCAACACAGGAAAATAGGTGTGTCGGAGTACCCATCTACATACATCTGCATTCTGATGGCCTTGGCTGGACAGGGTGGGAGGGAGGGGCTAACACTTCACTTGAATAGACAGTGTCCCGTCCCCACACAAAAGATTGATTACTCCCCCACTGATAGCCTGGCAGAATGGACTGAGTTGAAAGGCATACTTGTGCACTTCCAAGAGCTGCTTTGAAGTCACCCCCAAATCAAAGGAACTTTTGTGTATAAATACTGGTTCTCTGACCCCCCTAAAATCTGACACTACTGGACTTGTAACTGAAGCTCTGCCAGACGAACTGCTGTGCTGCTTAAAGGACTCAACTGGACTGCTGATCTGGACAGCCTGCTTTTCTGTGTGTTACCCTGCTGCCTGCTGCTCTCTGACTCTGCTGAAGGAGAGCTGGACTGTACCTTCACTCCAAGTCACCTCCAAGGGGCTTGTTCGCTAACCTCCTGTTGCTTCAGACTCAGGGATAACAAAGGCTTTACCCCTGCTCCACTGCCTCTCTCACTGAGAGTGGCTCAGATACTTGCAACACAGATTTCACTGCATCTCCTGTCTGCGTGTAGCAGAACCTGAGGATCGACCTGGTTGCGGTAGTTCAATCGGCACATCCCATCGGAACCAACTCTTTGCCTCCAAAGTTAGATGCACCGAACAGCGTATCGGCACCACTGCAGTTTGGTGAGATCAACACATCCCCTCAACTGTGTGGCAGAATCCGGCACATCGCTCGACACCTCTCAACTCCGGCACCCATCTTTGGAACTGACTCATCGCCTTCGCTGCGTGGAAAAGATTGATCCATACTGCATCTATGGGCCTCAACATCGCTGCATCTCACTGTTTGTGACAAGGAAAGGTACTTTGGTCACTGGGGCTTGCAGCCAGCTAGTGCTCCATCGCGGTTGGCCCAAACTTTGACTTTGCCCTGATCCAGCGCAACCTAAAATAGCCTTTTTAGGGCAACTTGCTTCTAAGCGCTTTATTGCATTCATTCTTTTAATATTCAAAACCTCAAGTTCTATACTTTGTACTTTAGGTCTTATTTTGTTCCGATTATAACAATCTATTTTTCTAAACCTGTGTGAAGTCTTTCTATGGTGTATTCCTTGTGCTACTGTGTGTGCGTGTTGCACAAAAACTTTACACATTGCCTCTTTATATAAGCCTGGCTGCTCTTTTCCAAGCAACCAGAGGGTGAGCAAAGGTTATCTTTTAGTGTGTATCTAGCTTACCCTGACTAGAGTGGAGGTTCCTGCCTGCGTGCATACCTCAGCCAAACTGGAATCCCATTTCTAACAGCAACATCAGACAACCCTGTCAAGTGCCTCTTTTAATTGTTACTAATCTTATCTCTTTTGAATTAATCATTATTCTTGCTGCGGGGTCTTTGTATAAATTCTGAAGCGTTCTTACAAATTGGTAAGGGACCCTCAATGTTATCAAAATATAAAATACAGCCTCCCAATTAACTAACTCTTGACATCTATCATCAGTATTGCCGCCTTCACCTGGTTACTCGAAAGAAAATTGATGGCCTGGATCAGAAAATTTGTCCTAGCGGCTATTGATCTATTAGTTAAGAAACCATTCTGGTCTTTTTGAATGGTTTTTTGCACAACAGGCATCATTCATGCTGCCAATACTTTAGTGAACAATTTATAATCTGAATTTAGAAGGTTAATAGGGCAATAAGAATTAACATTCATACTCAGTTTATCTTTCTTGAGAAAACTGACTATTAACGAGTCTTTAAAAGATATGGATATGTCCCCCTCTTACATAAATTGATTAAATAAATCTGCAAAAAATGGGAGCAATTCATCTGCAAATTCTTTATTAACTTCAGTCGGAATACCATCATTTCCACAAGCTTTTGCTCTGCCCATCTCTTTTAATCACTTCTCTATTTCTGTAGGAGTTACTTTAGCTAAGAGGGTATCCCTTTGTATCTCTATCAATTTGGGTGGTATAAAAGAGCTAAAATATTGTTTGAGTTTCAAAAAGACACATGGTCTGTTCAATCATATACAGACTTATTATCCTGAAAAAAATCCTCTGCTATTTTGTACTCCTCAGACGTTTGAAGATTGGACACAGGATTGAGAATCCTCTAGATCATATTATTATTTTTTCTATTTTTAACAGACCAAGCAAGGAATTTACCAATCTGCTGACTTTCCTCATCAGCTTTCTACTGATAAGTTCTATGCTTACAAATGTCTTCAATTGGAAAATAATCTCTAAGATTCTGTGATGCTCTCTCCAACTGATCCCTTTTTAATTTCCTTCCTTGCTGCATTCGATAAATAGTCTGGAGTCTCAAAACGATCTTAGATGCATCAATTGTTTCTTGTAACTCTTGTATTTTCATGAGATGTGCCTTACTTAATTTTGATTTATAGGCAATCACCAGCCCCTTGAAGGAGGCTTTAAAATCTTCCCAAACAATAAAATGGGGGTCGAATTCCTTGAAAAAGTTCTAGTTTGCTCTACCCAAGTCCGATCTGACAATAATACCTTGTCGTCTTGCCACCTAGCTTTCTCCTACAGCTGGATATCTAATTTGATCTCAACTGAAACAATAGAATAGTCCAAGAAGGCATTGCCCCAGATAGCAGTTATACCTCTATTAATTGCTTGTGAAAGCAAGTAAAAATGTATTCTTGAAGCGGTAGTAAATTGCCGTGAAAAATAAGTAAACTGCAAAACATGTGGATGATATAAATTACATGGATCCACCAGTCCAAAACCCTGCTTAAGCCTTGTTAAATTTAAGCAGTCTTAGGCTTAAGTTGCATCTTCATACCATTCGAAGAGTCCAGTTTTAATTCTGAATAAAATTGAAATCCCCTCCCAGTGCTAACAGTCCTACCGAATCCATTAAAGTTGCTGAGTACTTTTAATATACATTCGAGGTGTTGCTCAAATATTCATTGATGATTCAAATAATATGAATACCAATCTAACCTATCAGCCTCTCATAGTTGCAGGATAGGTGAATGTTGGAAAGTGTGACATGGCAGACAATAGATTATCTAAACTAATGTGGCAGAAATAAAAATAGTTACCTGCCATTCAGAATATTCTACTGCATTATAGCCAAAGGATAGCTTAACCACTTCATCAATTTATTCCTTGCATTTTAAACATGCAAAGATACTGCAGTTTAGCAGTTCATTATTATGAGAGAGGTCGTAGTAGTCAATAAAAACAAATGTTGAGATTACATCAGCCCATGTCCATAGGCATATAGAATCACTCTATTTGCACTACAGTTTGCCGAGGAATTTGTAAATTTATCTTACCACATGTTAAAAATAAACGAACACCACCTTACTAGTACACCAACGCCTTCCATATTCCCTTGTAAATAAACCTCTCATAAATTTGAGTCAATTTGAGTTTCAGTCTTTGACCATATGAACTGTTCATTCTAAACCCCGTTGGACTTATTGTCAAGTCAGCAAGTCAGGCAAATGTGACGGATATCCCATTGGTCATATTACAAATGCATTATATGTGATAGCACGAGTAATATGGCTAAAAGGAGATCGGTCACGTTTTGATCGATTATCCCAACCGCCAAACTCTAAATAAAATCTTGGGCGTCTTCAACTTTAAGTGCCGAAAAATATGGTGCTGGCAAGCTGTTCAGATTTTTCCAAACAAAGCAAATGGTTGACCCTGATTCTGGGTTTCCTGTTTAACTTCACCTTCCAATGTATTTGCTGGCAGGAATAACAGGGTGTAGACTAATAAACTATATTTCACTGGAACCTAAAAACAACACTATTTAGATTCATTTATCCTAAGTGCACATTGAAAATATTCCAAGGATGCACTCGCTTTGATCTTTCTGCTATGGCTTGAAATAAATCTGTTTGATGCAGATATTTGCAGAACAGATGTGTAAGCATGTTTTTGGATGTTGCTTCCAGATATTCTCAAATGATTGAAAGGCCGTTTCTTGATTTTAAAGTCTCCTGCAGGACATATGATGTGATACCCGGTGGGGATGGTTAAGGATGATCACTGTCCTCCAACCGCAGCTTCTTTGAAGTCCATGAACGGGTCAACCTCTAGAGGTGAGGCTGATCCTGGTTTCATTTGCACAGTTGACCTGTGTAGTTATAGTGCCATGGATCCTAATGCAAGCAGGAAACATGTCCTCGCCGCCACCCTGTTTGGACAGTAAAACCAAGTGTTTAATGTGGTACAGTGGGGCCATGAATCCTCTGGGATCAAGTGCACATGATGGATAACATCAGCTATGCCACTGGCCGGATGAGCCCTGTGTAGATTTTCCCCTGACACTGTGCTTGTTTACAACTGATTTGCTCTCAAATGCCTTTTGGTGAGTGTTCATACATACTTTACTTACTTTGGTTCCTAAACCAGTGTCCAGTTTCACCTTTGAATTTTTTTCTCCATTTTCATATCCCCAAAATAATGTGTATTTCAACAGGCATATTTCTAAAGCTTCTAAAGCAGCATGTACCACACAACAACATTAAAATGTAGTAACAATAAGCTAAGTTTTGGTTGCAGGGATTTTACATATCTAATGGCATGCAGATTCCAAGCGTGTTGAACAGCTGTGGAGACATCATTATTTGGAGGTGCTATGAGATTTCATTTAAAAGGCAGCACTTTTTAATTTCAAAAAGCTTTAAACAGCTCACTGTGAAATGCTATAATATTAGTTATATTCCAGTGAAATTCTGAAGAAAGGGAGGGATGAAAGAAGTGTTCTTTAGAAACAGATTCTGCTTTGCTTGATTGCCCTGGGGTACTGTAAGAAGTACATAAAGGAATTTGTTTGATTTAAGACGAGTTTCTATTTTTCTTATTTTTAGCAAATGGCTTCAGAAGTGGAATCATATTAATGCCGGATACATCTCAGTACAAAACGTCCTAGAAGCATCACTTTCCTTAGCAAAGCGCAGAACACACTCAAGGTTGTGTTGGCACAATTATTCTTACATGCCTGTGTTAAAAAAACAATAAACAAGTATATTCTCCAGCGTGAATTCATTATAGTCTGCTAATGCGGCAGACGTGTTTCACGCGTCTCTTTGATCATGATGGAACCAGTGAGCCACATGCAATCCTAATATAGAATATGCTAATTTATACAGGATACTGTCAATATCATTATTCCTGGTGAATTTTGGTCTGTCTACCGCAAGCAATATAACCATACACCCTGCAAATCAAATCTAATTCATCTACTTTATGCTCTGTTGTCTTAAGTTATCCTGTCTGCTGTGGAAATTCTTGATGCACCGCCTTGCTGAAAAAATAAAACAAAAAAATATATATTTATATTGCAAAAGCAATATATTTCCATACATTGACTGACTAATGAAGAGAGGAAAAATTCATGAGAAATAACAGGTATAGTAATTGATATCCTTTGTTTGGTTTTGTTAGGCAAAACATATTTCACAGGAAAGATGTCCAACTCGTTATTTATTCCACAACGAGCATATATGTGAATTATGGATTTTACCAGTAGGAGGCCTACTCTCAATCTGATCCTCCTCCCACCCTGGTCTACATAGTAGGAATGTGCCAATATGCAAAGTCATCCAACACTCAAATTTACCTAGATTTTTTATAAACCTTTGTGAAGTGTGAAGCTTGTGCAATGTAAAAATGAGTGAAGCAGCTTTGAGAAGCTCGTCATGGCAGTGTTACTTCCCACGGTTATGAAAAGATACTCTTGGGACTGGCCCCTTTTGTCAGCCATTACCATCCACTCTTCTGAGACACCATACCCTCAGGCAAATGCCAGGGCCCTCTTGACCCTATGGGCAAAGTACTTTAGCAGGAGCCCTGACCCTTCACCTCCCCCTTTCCTGCTTTGCCCCGCCCTCAGTGTCATCCACTGCAATGAGCACTGCCCAACATCTCCGCCCCAGTGCCTTTAAATCCATCCCCTAACCTCTTCCCTTCCACCTCACATCTGGGAGGGTGGAGGAGGGTTCGAGGCTCACAGTAGGATACCTACTGCAGTATGTCTCACCCACTGGACAACCTGCTGTTTGACCAGGTTATTGACACTTTGCGTTATAGAAATCTATCTGGCTGAAGTCGGATAACTCAATGTAACTTTAATAAGGGCAAAGTCCCCAGTTTCAACTGAATTTTTGGATGAAGTAAATGCTTTATCGAGCTCGGCCAGTCCCAGATTTTGAGTTCTGTGCATTTAGTGAAGCCTGTTACTTCAAAATCATAACAATCAAAATACTTTTGAAGGACCACAAAATCATGAAGACTAGAAATAAAAAATAAACTTTGACATGCAAATTACTGTACAGTAGGCCTCAAACTAAAATAAAAATGTCTGCACAAGGACTTCACAACTACACAGAATTGAAATAAAAAGTAATTAAGTCTTTGCAACCAGTGGCCATGTCCTTTGACAACATAGTAGGGCATGCAGACAAAAACATTAGAATATGAACAGCTATTAGGGGCTTAACATTTTGAACCACAGAAGCGAGAGAACACTGTATGTTGCACAGGCATACTAATCCTTTTTCTGTTTTTCTGATATGTATATATATTACCAACTGGCCAGTAGGTAGTTATAGTTAGGACCTAGTTTCCATAGGCAGAACGTTTTTTCATTTGGCAATAACTTTGGCGTCGTTTTGATGAATCCTTGCTAAATTTTTCAAACTAATACATCAGTCACTTTTGATTGATTTGATTTGATTGATATATTTATAGAGCGCGACGAATGCCCAAGGGCGTCTTGGCGCTGGAAATGGTAGATTGCACGGTACTGGCGGGAATCCAGGAAAATTCAATTGTTAAAAAGCCAGGTTTTTAATGCCTTTCTGAAGGACAAACGTGATGGGCTGCTCTTTATGGAGATGGGAAGCTGGTTCCAGATCTTAACTGTCCCTAACAGAAAACTTCTGCCACCCCAGGGGGCCTTCTTATACTTAGGTGTCTGCAAAAGTTTTGTATGGGCTGATCTTAAGCTTCTGGCCGGCGCATACCATTTCAGGTGTGTCCTCAGAAAATGCGGCCCTAAGCCATGTAAAGCTTTGAAGGCCAGTCATTGGGATTTAAACTCAATCCTTTTTTTCATCGGGAGCCAATGGAGGGCTCTTAAACTGTGAGAGACTGATTTGAACCTTGGGAAGTCTAGTACCAATCAGGCTGCAGCATTCTGCAAACGCTGCAGTCTTAGTAGATGCTGGGATTGAATTCCCAAGTATAATGCATTCCCATAGTCCAATCTCGAAAGGGCCAAAGCTGTGACCAGAGTTTTAATTGCATCAGGAGGGATTTTTCTAATCATTTTTAGAATAAACCAGATGGTGGCTCCTGTCTTGAAAATTTCGGTGTGAGTCGTCAAGGAGGGGCCGAGAAAAAGGGGGGTCCTAAAACTCTTTTTCTCCATGTTGATTTCCATAGGAAACTTTAGACATGGCTACAGCCCGAACTGCTGAACGGAATTACAACAAATTTGTCAAAAAGGTAGCTCTTGGTCCAAAAAGCACTATTTTTGTTAAATGGTGTGAATCCGTTCAGTAGTTTCTGAGAAACTGAAAGATTTCTCAGATATACAACTGTTGCCGCGGTGGATCCGAGACCCCTCCCGATCTCGTGCTTGAGATCTGATTGGCTGCCAACACTTCAAACCGGGAAGTATTGTCAGCCATCTTGTGACTCGGTTGAACCGAGTCACAAGAAAAAACATAAAGAAAAGGGGGCAGGGTAGAAATACCCTGACCCCCGAGGCCTGTTCAGGGGATACCCCAGGGCCCAAAACAGCATTTTTTCCCCAAAAATTTCGGTGATAGTAGCGTTGGATCCGTGAATCCAGATGACATTTTTTTAAAAGCAAAGTGTAGGTTGGCGCGCTTTGTTTAATTAAGCCCCTGAGTGGGCCAGGTCCCAGGGGCAATTACAAATAATAATGCGGGGGCCTGCGTGGACCTCCACCTCCCCGGGGTTAAAGACCCCAAAAATGTGGGGGGGGCATACGCCCCCGGGGCTATATTAAATCACAATGCTTGGGGGAGTTCCAGCCCCCCCCCACACAGACCCGGGGACTAACACCTCCCCGTGGCAAATATACTGGAATGCAGGGGGCCATGCTGACTCCTGCAGCCTCAGGGACCGCCACCTCCCTGGGGCTATATTTAAAATAATGCGTGGGGGATGCCACCTCCCTGGGGCTCATATACTGAAATGAGTGGCCCCCCTGCAGCCCCGGGGACTGCCACATCGTCGGGGCTCTATGTAAAAAAATGTGTGGGGGGGCTCCAGCTCCCCGGGGCACAAATGAAGTAATGGGGGGCTACATTTGCGGACCACTGGCCCCGGGGACCACCTCCTCCCCGGTGCTGTACAGGCCTCACTCCAGGAGCCCTCCATGGCCGTGGGGACTGCCAACCCTCCAGGGCCGGCTCCAGCAATGTCCTGCGATGCCCACCACCAGGACTTTGCAGTTTGCTATGGCTTGCTCCCACCAAGCCATAGCAAACTCTAGTCCGCTTCATGAAAGCAAGAGCATGGAAAATGCTCTCGCTTCCATGATTCCCAACAAGGGGCCATGCCCTGGGGGATTCACAAATACAGCTTAGTATATATATATATTTAACACTCATACACTTTTTAAAAACAGTCACTGGATGATGTCATCACTGATGTCATCACTGATGTCATCAGTGAGGTCGTCAGTGATGTCACTGACCATGGCATGAGTGATGTAATATGTGAGGTCATAAGCAGTGCATTGCGGGGTTGCGAGTTATAGTTAACTCAGATAACTATAACAGCTGAATTTCTCTGGTTTTGTATGCATAAAATCTGACCCTAACTATAATGTCCCTGTAACCTTTGGATATTTTAGTGAATTTCTAAGGTTTTTTAAATTCTATTTGCTGACTATAACATCTTTGTAACCTTTGATTTTTATCAGTGAATATATATGTATGTATATTCACTAAAAGAAACAAAGGTTAAAGTAACATTATAGTTAGGTGAAAGTTTCAGTAACAATTTAACATTTTTAAACTAAATAAACACAGAAATTCACCAGTTATAGTTATCTCAAGTAACTGTAACTCATGCCCTAAGGTAATGATAACATGTGCTCCTACCATGCAGTTTTCTCACCAATGATTTCATTGCAAATGTTGCAGCGAAATTATCAATGATGTCATAGAAGAGGTCATGAGTGATGTAATATGTGGGAGAATTTGCAGTGAATGGTGAAGGAGCAAGTTATATAGCTGGTGCAGTAAGGGAAACTACTGCACTGGGGGATGGGGTCCATGGGGACTTTAAAGACTAAGTGAGGAGTGTCATGCTGCCCGCTCCATTTTAATTAGTATAACGGCCCCAGGGGATGTGGTCCCTGAGTCCTTTTTAAGGCTCGGGCAGGAGGGCTTTGCACACCCCTGCACTTATAAGTAAATTTTGTCCTAGGGGATGGGGTCCCGGGGCCTAATTAGGCTCAGGGAGCAGTGCTGTGCACTCCTTTCCCTTCATTTAAGTACTCAGTCCCAGGGATGGGGTCCCTGGGGTCTTTTAGGCTCCAGGACAGGGGCCTTGTGCCCCCTTCCCCAAAATAAAAACATTTGTTGGCCCCTGGGCCACCACAGAGGAGATGCTTAATGAATCAAGCACTGATCCCCCTCCTGTTTTTTTTCTTGATTTTTTCTGTGGATTCATGGATCCTACATGAATTTGCAGCAACATTTAAAAAAAATGTTTTGGCCCTAGGTGGAGGTCCTCTGGGCCCCACAACAAGACCTAAGGGTGTCAGGGTATCCTTACCCTTCCCCCTGTCTTTTTTTCTTGGGTTTTTTAGGTGTTGGACTGAGTCTTGAGTTCTAAGATGTTTGTCATTTGAGACGTCATCAGTGATATCACTGACCATGTCATGAGTTACGTAATACCTGAGGTAATAAGAACTGCATTGCGGGGCGTGAGTTATAGTTATCTCAGGTAACTATAACTGCTGAATGTCTAAGCTTTGGTGCATGTGAAATCTGAGGCCCCCAAGAGTCCACAATGGATGCCCTGGGTATGCTCCAGAGCAACCAACCCCAAGTGTCCGTGCCCTGGGGGATATGGCCCGGGGCAAAATCAGCCCAGGGATGTGGGCCGCACTGCCTCTCTTACTCCTGTAAAAACAAATGATCCTAACTACCTGGGCTTGGTGAAGGTAAAGCAAGTGTGTTTTCTCAGCAGTTCCACAGTGATAACCTATCTGAAGTCCTTGGTGGGGGTGAATGCATCATTGATCTATTGGAGCACACTTTGTATTTTTTTCATGAGGAGTGGGTTCTTTCTTGTCCTGTCCTGTTGAGACATCTCTGTTTGGCCCGCCTCATCCACCTTTGTACTATGCAGAGGTCTTCCCACCTTTTGCCAGGATGATGGACAGTTTACCAAAAGGCCCTACCATTGCATTTACAGCTGATTTTAGTGACACGTTCTTGATGCCGAAGAAGAAGAGGACATCTCCATCAAACAAAGAAGCACTTGCTTCATATAGTTAAGAGGAAGGACATTGTTTGGTGGAGATTTACCTCTTTGTAGTCTTGTTTTCTTCTCTATAGGAGGATTCATGTTCTCACAGATTTCTGATTGAAGATGCATGAGGAATAATCACATTGCCAAAACGCATACAAGGTCACTGGAGACATTTCTTCGTGGTTCATTGTACATCTATAATGTAGAATATGCACAGCACATTTACCCAACAAGGTAGCCCTTAGTAATTAACCAGTAGAAAGTACTTCAGTTTTGTAGACATTTTGTGCAACACTGTGGACTCTTGGATAAAGTGGCAAGTGCCTGGTCCGGACACTCACACAGCTACTGACA
Source organism: Calotriton arnoldi (assembly GCA_963921515.1). Lineage (NCBI taxonomy): Eukaryota > Metazoa > Chordata > Amphibia > Caudata > Salamandridae > Calotriton > Calotriton arnoldi. Next base: position 1,713,389 of record CAWUFW010002287.1, read on the forward strand.
CACTTCCCCAGACACTCAGATACCCACTGACACACCCACACAGCCACTCACACACCCATACAGTTACTCACATGCCCACTCACACACCCATACAACCACTCACACACCCTCATAACCACTTGCACACCCACTCACAGACCCAAACAGCAACTCACATACCCGCAAAACTACTCACACACCCATACAGCCACTCATGCACCTACTTACAGATCTATACAGCCAATCCCACACCCACTCACCGACTCACAAATCCACTCATACACCCTCAAAGCTACTCACACACCTACTCATACAGTCACTCACACACCTACTCACAGACCCATACAGTCACTCACACGTCCAGTCACTAACCATACAGCTACTCACACACCCACTCAGAGACCCATACAGCCAGTGAGACACCCACTGCCAGAACCATACAGCCACTCACACACCCACAAAACCATTCACACACCCACTCACTGACCCATACAGCCACTCATACACCTACTCACCAACGTATACAGCCATTTAAACACCCACTCCCAAATGTTACAGGTTACAGTTAGGAAATAAAATTTAAAAAACCTTTGTGATTTACCAAAAAATGCTAATGTTACAGGGGTGTTATAGTTAGGAAATAGAATAAAAAATCCTTGGAAATTCACTTAAAAAAACCAAAGGTTACAGGGACATTACAGTTAGGAAATAGAATTTAAAAAAACCTTCTAAAATCACTGATAAAAACAAAGGTTACAGGGAGCTTATAGATAGGAAATAGAATTTAAAAACCTTAGAAATTCACTGAAAAGGAAAAAAGGTTACAGGGACATTATAGTTAGACTAAGATTTCACTCACACAAAACCAGTGAAATTGAGCAGTTATAGTTAATTGAGCTTACTATAAATTACTCCCCCGCAATGCACAGCTTTTGACATCAAATTTTACATCACTCATGACATGGTCAGTGCCATCACTGATAACATCTCATTTACATGGCGGCTTGTGCTGTGGCCCAGGAAAAGGGCTGCAGCACAAACCACAGTGTAAATGAGCACTGTGTGCACATCGTTGCACTGTGTGCCATGCACCATGTGGTGCATGACACACGGTGCATGGAGGTGCATGGGGGCGAACAAAGCAAACATAAGGAGATGATAGACGAAGGGCTGAAACCTTTCAAACACTCACTCCCAGTTACAGATCTGGGCTGAATCCATCATCGTTCTTTAGCTCACTTCGCCAACCCAGTTTAGACCCAGCCATATGCAAATCAGTCTTGACCCTGTTCCTCATGGGAACAGTCCAGCCTGAACTGCCAAGCCAGGTCTTCCTTGGACCAGAAACAAGCATCCTGGGACCAGTTTCGGGGTAACACCGCTCATCAGCCAGGCTAGCTTGAATCCAATGACAAAGTGAACAAGGGACCCACGTCTGGGCATACCCTGCCATCTTAGGGTGAAACAAAGCAAACACAAGGAGATGATGGACGGAGGGCTGAAACTTTTCAAACACTCACCCCCAGTCACAGATCTGGGTTGAATCCATCATCGTTCTTTAGCTCACTTCGCCACCCCAGTTCAGACCCAGCCATATGCAAATCAGTCTTGACCCTGTTCCTCATGGGAACAGTCCAGCCCGAACTGCCAAGCCAGGTCTTCCCTTGACCGGAAACAAGCATCCTGGGATCGGTTTTGGGGTAACACCCGTCATCAGCAAGGCTAGCTTGAATCCAGTGGCAAAGTGAGCAACGGGCCCACGCCTGGGCATACCCTGCCAACTTAGGGCGAACAAAGCAAACACAAGGAGATGATGGACGGAGGGCTGAAACTTTTCAAAAACTCGCCCCCAGTCACAGATCTTGCTTGAATCCATCATTGTTCTTTAGCTCTCTTCGCCACCCCAGTTCAGACCCAGACATATGCAAATCAGTCTTGACCCTGTTCCTCATGGGAACAGTCCAGCCCGAACTGCCAAGCCAGGTCTTCACTTGACCGGAAACAAGCATCCTGGGATCGGTTTCAGGGTAACACCCGTCATCACCAAGGCTAGCTTGAATCCAGTGTCAAAGTGAGCAAGGGACCCACGCCTGGGCATACCCTGCCAACTTAGGGCGAACAGAGCAAACACAAGGAGATGATGGACGGAGGGCTGAAACTTTTCAAACACTCACCCCCAGTCACAGATCTGGCTTGAATCCATCATCGTCCTTTAGCTCAATTCGCCACTCCAGTTCAGAATACATGTGCCCCCTGGTCCACGACAGAAGAGGGCACTGTTTGGGGCCCCAGCGTCCCTTTCCGACAGCCTTTTCATGCGTGATCTATCCAACATGAAAGGGCTGTCGGAAAGGTGTATCATAATCCCGACAGCAGTGCCTGCCTCGCCACTGCTGCCATTCAAGAGAAACGGTTCCGATCGCCGCCACTCTGCAGAATTTTAACATTTTCAAGGGAAGTTAGTATTATGCTACCCGGAAGACTAAATTATGCGGAATGGATATCCAAATTTGTGTCATAAAATGCAATTATTTTGCGCAATCTCTATCAGTATTTTTTTATCATTTAGAACAGAAACAACATCTGTATACAATACGTAAATTTCGCAAAATATGTAACAAATGCAGTAAAACCATTTTCATTTCTTTCAGTACTCTTAGAATAAACATGTCTGGTGTCATTTACAAACCACTTGGCCATCTCATGGTTTATGAGTTCACCAGATCAACTTGAAAGAAATATTGGAGGGGGGGGAGTGTGTGTGTGATGAGTGTGCGTGTGTGTGCGTGTGTGTGTGCGTGTGTGTGTGCGAGTAGGTGTGCGCGTGTGTGTGTGACTTTAAGTTGACTGAATAGAGTTGACTTATTGGAAATAGAAGTAGTGGTAGACCTAGATCAAAATGATAAATGACATCATTTAATAATATTTAAAGCTGATACTGCTTTATAGAAAATGTGTTTACTTTTTTACTCATTCTTCTGGAAAACTTACCAATGCCTCTCATCACTGGCACTGCGGACAGACAGATCATAACTGACTTTAATGTCAGATCGTGCAATGATGAAAGATGTACACTTAGAGCGATGCCTGGCTCCTTTTTTAGGTCTCGCGCCTAGCGTTGCAGTGCGCAGAACTGCTCGCGCAGCACGAGACCTCTAGAAAGGGCTTCTGAAAACGACCCACACGCTCGTGCGTGTGGTTTTGTTTTCAGAAGCCCACATTGGCTGGTGCATCCGTTTTTTTTATGGGGACGGCACGATATTGGTCAAAGGCGGGCGCATGTCCCGCCTTTGCCGCGCCCATTCCCGACGGTGGCCAGAACGCGCAGCAGCGCGCGTTCGTCTCGCTGCCGCTCTCCCTCCACCCGCTCCTCTGTGGTGCGCGCGCACCACAGGTTTCGATTCCGTGATTGTTTTCGGAGCGCTTGTTATTTAAGGCTTTGTTGCTGATGGACGAATCGGAAACAAACGAAGGAGCCGGGATCCACAGAGCGCTAAAAAGTTATGGGCACGGGAAAATCCAGCATGGATGACACGTGAGCTGGGGCCACGTATGAAAGGGCAGTGCATGAAGGATGGCAGTTTAGCAGTGGTGCCAGTATACTAGAGACACCAAGGTAGAAGGTGTGACAGAATAGGTGTGTGGTTAACGTTCCCAATGTCCGGGATGGATTCAAGGGGCGCCTTTCTACCAAGTCCCAAGGCGCGCGGACGTACTCTGGACTCGTTGTATTAGGTTGCAGTGCACGGAGGATGGCACTCTAAAGGGGCTGCCAGTATTCCATGGCCACCAGTTCACAGAGGCTACTGGGCATGTGCCAGAGAGAAGAATGGCACCAGGACAGAAGCAGCAGTGTTCGGAAGGGGGTGCACGAGGGGTAACCCTGTACAGAAGTGATGAGTGCCAGCGTGTGGACGCAAGTGTTCTATAGGGGGGCACTGCGCGCGCAGGACGCCATTACCAGTGCGTGAGAGTATCCCGTGTAGGAAGGTGTCAGTATGTGAGGCCCCGAGTATGGGAGGTGCCAGTGCCCATGTATGCCCCAGTTTAAAAGGGGTTCGAGTGTGCGAAAGGCACGCAGCTCGACACCAGTCGTGAGGAGTGCCGGAATGCGGCCAGGGAAGGACGGGCTTATCTCCTCAGCAAGCCTTGGTTTCTCTATGTTTTCAGTTGGTCGCCGTTGCTAGGAGGGGTCAGGTACCCTGGGTACCACAGGGCGAGGCTGGGTGACTCACGGCCTCCAGTGTCAGTTGGACCTTATTCCGGCAGGGTGGCACCGGGCGGAGGGTATCGACGGGTGAGAAACTTCTTCTTAATGTACTCTTTACACTACACCTACACTTCGCTCCTACCTGTTTGGCACGAGAGAACCCACCCAGGGCAGGGGGTGGTAGGCTGATGCCTTTAAGGGCGGTACCAGTGAGCTCCGTGCAGGGGCAGTACACCAGCGTCTGTAGTGTCCCAGCTGGGGGAACACCTCAGGGGCAGTTCGCTCCCCTTCGAACTTGCTAAGGGGCGGGGTATAGGGCTAAGACTGCTGAGCGATTAACAATTCATAAGAATCTGGACATTCATCTTTAAAAGGTTTAAAGTCATTAATATGGTAAACATTAAAATGGTTGCATCGTTCTAACCCAAGACATGCGAGGTGTTTTTGTTGTGGCAAGCGCGATATGTTAATAAATAAGAGTGGTCTTGTGGGCCCACATGCTGCACTTCTCCGTGTCCCATCGCTGTGTCTGCTGAGGGGGGTCTCATCTCGGGGGCGGCGGGTCGCCCCTGTGCTGTGTCAGGTTAATGGTGGTGGTAGTACCCCAACCCGGTCACCAACGCTGATCCCAACACTTGTTAGTTTGGAAGAGTGAAGGCCGCGGTTTGTAGGCTGTGTTCACATACAAGGTGCTCTCCTCGTGTAGTGGGGTTCAGGCCTGGGGCATAAGCTCAGGTGAGAGGAGCACACTGGGCCTGTCGAGGGCGTCTTGGTTCAGATAACGGGCTTGGAGGCACTGTATGCTGAGGAGAGCTTTGGCTCTGACCCAGTGAACCCCGCCCAGGGACATGACTACCTATCGTGCAGCAGTTACAGTGGCACCGTGGCCCGCAGGCCAACCCAACTCTTGCTGTATTTTGCTACCCAACCCGAGGCCTACAGCCAGGCCTCGGTGCACTGAGTGAGTCTCGACACACACAGAGCCCTCCCCTGGTATTGTGCCAGTGCGGTCTCATCTCAGAGACGGGCACTCCCTCATGTCTCAGATACTCATGGGCTTGTTTACAAGCCCCTTGCGCCACTTTTGCGTAACTTTTCCCATGTTAAAAATGACGCAAAAGTGGCGCAAGGGGCTTGTAAATCTACCTCTTAGTGAGGGCATTCCTGAGTCTGGGACTCTGGACGTGCACGGATATGAATCCAGGCTGAGCCTGGTGTTCGGGGGTCTGTTCTGAATGCCAGACCGTAGGCGCCTGGATGGTTGAAGGGCTGAAATAACTGGTCCCCTGGAGCAGGATGTGGATGACACTGTGAGTGGAGATGCGCGGGGTCTTCAACTGGGAGTGTCCCTTGACATGGAACCGATGAATATAGAACCCACAATGTTTGCACGGCCTGGGACTTGCCTTCTGTACACTAGAAGTCACTTTCGTTAAGCCCCAAGCTCATATAATGCCTGTTTTGTGATATACCGGTGTTGTACCGAGACCTCGCCAGTGTATGCAGCGCAGCCCGTGCCAGCAGGGCAGGGTGTTGACGCCTGTCATCTTTCTGCTTCCAGGGAGCCTCATGTTTATTTCAATAAATAGCTTATTACCAATTAGTGGTGTCACTAATCTATCGAGGTAAACAGGGCACGAATAAAAGTAATTGAGTGTAGCCACAGCGCACTCTTTAAACACATTTGCTTCTTGGTGCTTGGGCCCTAGTAGCCGCGTAATATGATGGTGTTTGCGGTCTGTAGGCTAAAAGCTATAATAACATTGCGGGCTTCTAAACACTATGATAAACTTCAGAAATATTTAACTTCAATATCACCTAACTGGCTTGTTTTGATCTACTGGTGGGAGGGAAAGTCCTTGTTATCACCGGGCTTCGTGGTACTCTTGTTATCGACATGGAAAACATGAGAGGCTGGGCCGAAACGGAGAGAAGGGGCAGTGCTGGTTAGCGAAACGAAACAAGTAAAACCTGAGGTCAATAATTCTTTAATGCCGTTAGCGTTAGACATTCATGCACCCCCACTACCCCCACCACCAACCTTCAAACTGGCTTTTTTATCGACGTTGTTGAACTTTATGGAACAAGTATTGTCTAAGTTGGCACCACGAAGAAACTGCAGGTCTATTAACCCAGTGTGCTGCCTCACATTGAAGGAGAGGTTATTGAGCCATGCATCTTCAGTGGCACAGGGGGCATTAACCCCCCTCCTTATCAGAGTGAGACAGCCGTGGGCGAGAAAGCCCGTTGCCAGTGGGGGAGGGGAGGGGCACGTCTTCAGTAAAACTGCTTGTGGCGCCACACAAGCCTGGCAGAGCCGCTCCCACCTCCGTGCCCCGGGGTGCAGGGTGTTGGTGCCACTGGTTTCACTCCGGTGGCGGCTGCAGATCACAAGAGAGCAGTAAATCTGGGCATGCGGAATTAAAGGGCCGGAGTCATATCATCTGGCAAATGACCTAAGAGCGAGTGGTTTGCACTCAGTGGTTGCAATTAACTTCGGCCCTCTGTTATTTACAGCACCGTAAAACTGCAGGACTTATACATTAAGCGCAACATCAAGCAAGCATTGGCAAAGTCAGAAAGTTTGGCTTTTAATGTCCAAAGCATGAGTACAGCGAGGGCTCTCGCGGGCAGCACATGCAGTCTGGGCCGCAACTACTTCTTCTGAACAAAACTGCATTTCTCTGAAGTTGTGCCTATGCAATGTGCATCACAGCCCCGGGGAAATCAACGCCACTCTTAGGATAATTTCCGGGGCCAAGAACGCTCCTAAACCTCCAGTGCTTAATTTAAAAAACATTTAAAAAAACATAAGTGCCAGAGCCCTCGTCAGGAGGGCAGCACAGCCTGCACCGCCCATTTACCCTTTCAGTGCTGCCAGTGACAGTACAATTCCTAACCACCGCACTCTAAAAGTATTACAATTCCAGGCCCCTAAAGCTATACGAATGGCTTGAGCAGCAGGCATTTGTCATTTAAATGCATATCGAATTAATAAACAACTATTGTTTTCCTTATCTCTAAATTTTACAAACAGTGACGCCATGTGCCACCTGTCATAAGTGCTGTGACGATGCTGAGCCCCAGAAGCCACCGGCTCAAATTAAGCACTGCTAAACCTCCCTTTATTTCTGCTCCCTCAGCCCATTAACTTTTCCAGCTGGCAGAGGGGATGGGACCACGGGATATCTCGCTGTGCTGCAGTCACTGTTTTAGTACCCTATCTGCCCTGTACCTTCTGTTCCCACCCATCTATCTCTAACCCGATATGGACACACATCAACACCCCTCCCTAACCCAGCAGGTGAACCGGGGAAGATGCGTGTTTAGAGGCAAGTTGCTGATCTGATGTAACCAGCTGGAGTCTGGCCGGTGAAAAGCTCCTGTTGTCACATTTTATTCACCAGCAGTAGCAAGGGAGGGCAGTAAATATCTTTCCGACCTATTTCTCCTCTTTTCTGTCATCGTCGTCTTTCTTTCTGTCTCCATATCCCCCTTTCTCTCATTGTTTTGTTGTTGTTGTTGTTAGCGCATGCATTATGGCTTCCTTCGTGGTCAAGTACTTACTGTAACAATTTAGCGTTACTCATTTCAGCCTCTCTTCTTGTACATATGCACACTATGTTAAAAAACAAAAGTCTCTAAGCGGAATGAAGTCCAGAGATGTTAAAATGTTTATTTAATCCATTATGGTGTCCCTGCTGTCCTTTGCTCCCCTACCAGTTGTTATTGTTATAATTGCCTTCTCTCCCTCTCCTCCCCTCTCTAGCCCATCTCCCGGCCCTGGTCAGTGCCCCCTCCTTCTTGCCCCGGGGCCCCTTCCGCCTGTCCCAAGCGGCTCCTCCCTCCCTGCAGTCCTGGCCTCAGACACCTCTCTCCCTCTCAGCCCCGTCTCTCTGCCCCATTCAAACACTTTCGGCTTCTCTGCCCCAGGGTCCCCCCCTTCACTGTTTCCGGAGAAGCTGCTCTCTCCCTCCCCAGTCCTGCCCTCAGACGTCCACTTCTCCCACAACAGCCGGCGGCTTTCCCCGGACCCCCTTCTCGTGTTACTCGGAACCCCTCCTTCCAGACCCCTCTTCCCCTCCCGCCTTCGACTGCCCTCTCACCTCTTGCCCCTGCCTCACACCCGTGCACCCTCTGCCCACTCTGTGACGCCCTCTTTTATTTTCTGCCCTACTCTTTTTTTGACCACTCTCCCCATCCGTTTTTAACCCTAACCCCAATCTTCTTTGACATCTCTCTTCACTCTCCTGTTTCCTTCTTTCCCATTCTCTTGCACCTTTCTCTTTCTCTCCCTCTTAAAGTTTAACTAGCCTCCACTCTCCTCCCCCCTCCCCTCTTCTCTTCCCATCCCATCCCCTTCTCGCCCAATCCCCTCTTGTCCTGTCCTCTCCATCCCTCCCCCACTCCCCTCCAACCTCTCCTCTCTAATTCTATCTCTTCCCTATACCTCTACCCCTCTTTCTCCACACCCTCCGTGTTTGGCCGTCCTAGCATCTTCCACTTTAGACTACTTCCTATCTCTGAAGCAATTATTTTTACCCACTTAACAGCTGGCTGTCTAGATTAGTATCCCAGATGCATTCTAGATGTTGTAGTCAGAGCAGCAAGCCTATCCTCACACCGAGGGTCAAGGAAGGGCTCCCAGAGCTCTTCTGCAATACTGACGAAACAAGAGAAGAAAGCTGGCATGTTAACGGCCCAGAGGCAGAGCATCTGCACAGAGAGCGCTCTAAAATAACAAGCATTGAAAATGCAATAGGTCTCGCCTTTGATTAACTTAAAGCCATTTGCTTTGCTAAACAATACCATTAGTAAAGCAAATGGATTTAACTTAATCAAAGGTGAGACCTTGGCTAAATAATGCAACACCAATAGCTCAAACTTTAATAATGCGAGACCTATTGCATTGCAAATGCTTGTTTTATATTGCTTTCTGTTTAGAGCTCACCAATGCCATCCATCTGTATGAGCTAGAACACACAATCCGTTTGCTATTCATTTGCTCCTAATGCTTTCCAGGGGAATGGAAATAAACCCAGATTGCAAAGCAAATTATCATTTCCTGTTTGACACCGAAGGAAAGGAAAGCACAACCAAAATACGTTTTGTATGCTGATTTTTCTCAATTTTATATTCAGCGTTATATGCATAATGAATTCACTGAAGAACTATGCCTGTCCCTTCGTTTTTAGAAAATAGCTGTGTTTCATTTATTACTCCATAACATATCATGAGCCGTTGCGCTTGCTCAGTGCAGAGCTGAGTGCATCTTATTTTACATTTACCATGTATAGAGCACATACATCTAACTTAGATGGTCTCTGAATTAGTGCATGAACTGCAGAAAGCAAAGTTCAGAAACAGCGAGAAGTGATTACTTTTCTCTGTTTCTGTGCCGTGCTGTCAGCAGCTCATCCATTAACTATGTGAAATTACGAGTTAAATGTATGCGCGTTAGACAATGCAAACTACATGTTTATGATGTGTTTGGTGGCATGCTACGTTTATTTCGCAGGTTCTACATCATGTTAATTACATTGGGAGTCTTGTGATCTTATAGTTATGTGGTAAAAACTTAGGGGCTTATTTACAAGGAGCTTGCACAGCCAATGCATCTTATTTATTGTTGCATTGGCAGCACAATCAGTACTCCCTATTTACCAGATGACGCATCTAAGCCAATGTGTCACTTTTTGGAGTCCCGGGTGGAAATGTATCTGTGCCTGAACCGGATGCCTCGTGTAAGTATTAAAATGTGCAAGGTAGGCATTCCATTGTAATTTCCAGCGTAAAACTGATGCATTGATATTTTGGAATTAAATGAAAGTGATGCATCTCCACCAAGTGCCACACAGAGACCCAAATTCATCAAGATGCCTGCGCCTCGGTAACCCAAGAGTAGGAAATGGCGCATTGGCTTTGGCATATAAAGAGAAGCCAAAAAGAACACTGTGGCAAGCACAACTATGCCATGGAGGTGCTGATTTTGCAGCTGGGAGTTGCAAGGAGACCACCACCACCCCAAAGGCTGTGCATGAGAAGGGAGTGCTTTTATCAGCGGCAGACTTCCCTCACTGATCTCAGGGAGGATGAGGTCATCATCTTCTTCCAGCTCAGGAGGGAGTCCATCATCCAACTGCTACACTAGATAGTGCCAAGGCTCCAGCCACCAACTCGCAGGTCCACCAAAATCCCACTGCAGGTCAAGCTCATGGCTGCCCTCCACATGTTGGCATCTGGGACATTTCAGATTACAACAGCCAGAGTGGAAAGGATCTCCCAGCCATCTTTCTCTGGTTTCCTACCCTTTGTCCTGTATGCCATCATCTACCTAACACCACAGTACCTCCACTTCCCGAACACACAACAACTGCAGCTGGAGATCAAACAAGGCTTCTCTGCCATCGCTGGTTTCCCACAGGTGCTGGGTGCCATGGACTGCACACATGTGAAACTTGTCCCCCCTGCAGCCACATCCCATCTCTACAGGAACTAAAAGCACACATACTTGATGAATGACCAGGTCATCATGAACCATTGGGGCATGTTTACCAATGTGTTAGTGTGCATGACACATACATCTTCAGGTATTCCATCATCAATGAGCACATCTGAATGAAGTACATGACAGACCTAATAACAGTAAATAATCAATGACCTAATAGACATATCTGAATGTGCTACCTGAGACAGTGCGTATGTAGGAGGGGTGGACCTCATATTCACACGATTCATCAGGGCACATGAGCAAAGTTAACCTTCAAGTTACACGTGTTAAGACATGCTAAGCCACTGCGTGTGTCTATCAATAGTGGTAAGAACCTGAGCAATGCAACACTTAGACAAATGTGTCTTGCTACATTGTGTGCAAGGAAGGGCTGCCATGGCTGTTGTCTGTGAGTCCAAATGTAACATGCACCACATATACTCACCACATTGGCCTTCTGGCCAGAGACCCGCTCTCTCTCCCCGCAGTTCCGCTTGTCCGTCGCTGCCGCTGCCTGGTGCGAGCAGGGTTCGAGACCGCTCTCGACCTCGGCCTGCCCCTGTTCCTCTGCCGGTATTGCCTGAATTGTTACTTTGCCTTTGGGTTTGTCATTTAATTTTAATCTGCCTTTGCCGTTGTTTTTGATATTTTGGCTTGTTAATTTCACTGTTGCCGTCTGCTTCAGTTTTCTTATACCCCTGTGCCCGCTCTCGTAACCCTCCCCTCTTGCTGCCCCTATTTAATGGTGGCCGCTGCGCGGATGATCGAGCGAGTCCTCTGACCTTCTGGCCAGAGACCCACTCTCTCTCCCAGCAGCTCCGCTTGTCCGTCGCTGCCTGGTGCGAGCAGGGTTCGAGACCGCTCTCGACCTCAGCCTACCCCTGTTCCTTTGCCGGTATTGCCTGAATTGTTACTTTGCCTTTGTCATTTAATTTTAATCTGCCTTTGCCGATGTTTTTGATATTTTGACTTGTGAATTTCACTGTTGCCGTCTGCTTCAGTTTTCTTATACCCCTGTGCCCGCTCTTGTAGCCCTCCCCTCTTGCCGCCTCCCAGCTGCGCTTTCCCTCCTCCCTCCCCTATTTAATGCCGGCGCGCCGAAGGCATGCCAAAGGAAAGCCTGTCTACGCCTGTCCCCGACCGCGACCAGCGCCAGGGACCCTGGATCTCCGACCATCCACCACTACGACTCAGCTGCCCTCCTCGCACTCAACCCTGAAAGAAGCAACAACTGCCAGCAGTCCATGCCGAACACGACCCACGGCCAGTTCTCCTGCCGCCACTGCCACAAAACCTTCACCACTGCCCCCGCCGCCAACACCGCCGATGCCCTAAGATGCATCCTCCTCAACGTACGCTCCATGCACAGGCATGCCATAGAGATCTGTAACCTCCTGGACACCCTCTCACCAGACGTGGCCTTCTTTACCGAAACCTGGACCAACGCCTCCTCCGCCCCTGACATTGCCATCGCCATCCTGGACGGATACAAGATCCAGAGGAAGAACCGCCCCAACCACCCGGGAGGAGGACTCGCCATCGCACACAAAAACTCCCTCCACCTCAAGCAACAACTTCCCCACGGCTGAACACCTGCACTTCCAGGTCCAGACCAGCCCCAACTCCACACTCCATGGCACCCTCGCCTACAGACCCCCTGGCCCCCAAGCCCTCTTTTCCAACACCATCACCGACTTCATTGCCCCCCACGCCATCGCCTCTATGGACTACATACTCATCGGAGACCTGAACTTCCACCTCGACAACCCCAACGACCCCAACTCCACCACCCTCCTGGGCAACCTCGCCAATATCAGACTGAAACTACTCGTCAGCACGCCGACCCACAAGGCAGGACACACCCTTGACCCCATCTTCGCAGGAGGAGACAGAATACACTTCAGCCACACCACGCAACCCCTATGGACTGACCACCACTGTGTACACTTCCTCGTCAACAAACCCAAACTGCCCAAACCCGCTCCGCGCCCTCCGCGAAGGAACTGGAGCAGAGTCACCGAGGAGCAGCTCAACTCCACCCTCAACCACAACACCCCCACCACTGCAACCGACAGCAACCTCACAGCCAGCGATTTTCACATGTGGATCCCCAACTGCGCAAACGAGCTCGCCCCACTACGCAACTCCGACAGACACCGCCCAAGGAAAGCCACCTGGTTCACCACTGACCTCTAAGAAGCCACACACACCTGCAGATGCCTTGAGAAAAACTGGAGAAACAGCAAGACACCTGAAAACCACACCACCTACAAGAATGCCATGACGGAGTACCACCAACACATCAGAACCACCAAAAGACCTTCATCCACAACAAAATCCTCCCCAACTCCAGCAACTCCAAAGAACTCTTCAGCCTCATCCAGCAATTCACCAATACCCCCAGCGAAGCCACGGACTTCACCCCTTCCCAGGACCTCTGTGACAAGCTCTGTACCTACTTCCACCTGAAGATCAAAAACCTCAACGACAATTTCAACGACCAAACTCCTGACTCCTCAACCACCCTGCCCTCCGGCAACACCAGCCAGCCCACCATCTCCTCCTGGACTCTGGTCACGACCAAAGAGACCGCCTCGATCATGGAAGGCATCCACTCAGGAGCCCAAACAGATCCCTGCCCACCACACATCTACCTCAGAGCCTCCGCCACCATCGCGTCAGAATTACGACGCACCATCAACACCACCTTTGAGCAACAGCTGCCTGAAGCTCAACTCGGGAAAGACAGGAGTCCTCGCCCTCGGAACCACCACGTCAGCATGGAACGACACCTGGTGGCCCGCCACCCTCGGCGCCCCTCCCACCCCCACGGACCACGCCAGAAACCTTGGCATCGTACTTGACTCCTCCCTCTCCATGAACCAACAGGTCAATGCCGTCGCCTCCAGCTGCTTCAACACCCTCTGCATCCTCCCTAAGACCTTCAAATGGATCCCCCCCGAGTCAAGAAAGACAGTCACCCATGCACTCATAACCAGCAGACTCGACTACGGAAACGCCCTCTACGCCGGCAAGTCTCTACTCCGCAAGCTCCAGACGATACAGAACACCGCCGCCAGCCTCGTCATCGGCATCCCCCGACACAACACAGGACCCCAATACCTCAACGAGAGAATCACCTTCCACGTACCCAAAAGAATCCTCCGATCCACCAACCTCATACTCGCCAAAACCCCACGCGTACGCAGAGCCAGAACAGGGGGAAGAGCCTTCTCCTACATCGCGGCCAAGACCTGGAACCAGCTCCCGATTGACATCAGACTCGCCCCCTGCCTGAACACCTTCAGGAAGGCTCTCAAGACCAGGCTCTTCGACTGAACGTAACTGCGGACCCCCCCCCCAGCGCCTTGAGACCCTCACGGGTGAGTAGCGTGCTTACAATTCCCTGATTGATTGACCACATTACACTTCTGAAAGGAAGTTAACAATTTTAAGGCTCCGTCATCAGTACGTGGTGCTGCAACAACATAAGTGGTTTCACAGGGACACGTATGTTTGTATAAGAAACAGGTTCAATCTGGTACAGCCTACCTATGGATGACAACAAACTCCAATTTGTGATCAACAGACTCTCACTTACGTTGGCAATGGACCTACAAAACACCTCTCACACTAAGCCACAACCCGTATGTGTTTGGCCCATTGTGTTACTGTCAAAAGTAGCAGGCAATGCACATTTCAATCTGACACAAAGAACAGGAATAGACATGTGGAATTAATTGTGATAAACTTTTTTTTTCCTGTGAATTTTATATAGCGCGAACTCGACCCGAAGGTATTAGTGTGCTTTACATGAGCACCAGTTGCGTTACAGATGGACACATTCATTTTTTTAGGCATGGGGAGATTAAGTAATTTGCCCAGAATCACCTAATCACACAATAACCTTTTACACGCATTTGCATGTGTGACAATGCTGGATTAGTTTCTCTAAAACTGCTTTGCATACAGACCATTATCACTACTCCTTGAACACCATGTACAAGGCCTCGAAACATATTGTGTAAATGTCTTTCTACTTTTCATCCACGAGGCGAAATGGCTATCTATAGACCATAACAATGCTGGCATGCCTGAGGACTCACAAGGATACTTTTAATTATACATAAACAAGCATTTCTGGGTTTAGGCAGAGGAGCACTTTGCTGTCATTGGTGAGGACTCTACATGCTGAAGCTTCATCACAGCAGTTTGTTGATACGTTTGTGAAGCGTGTCCAGCTCATGACCATGACGGGGACTTACATTCTTTCCTTTCATGTAACTGTGGTTGGATCATCCAGTATGGGGATTCTTGGCAGAACATACACACACACCCTAGACACTTAGGTTAGGGGACGCTTAGTAGGAGTACGCTAGATTTGTATATTGTTTTATATGTCTGCATATATACTTTGCTTTAGCACGATGGTGAAACACTTTCTTCTGTTCATGGTCCTAGTACTTCTAATAACATTCATTTGCTTCTGTCTATTGATTATTGCAGCACATATATTTTATATAAAAATCATGTTGGTTCAATAAACATTGAAAATATCCCCCTGTGTATTCCTTGTATATTTCTCTGAGAGGAAGAGAGCAAGAATGACTGAGCAAAAGGTTTCTAGATCTGTTACTACGATCTCTGGGGGATCAAGGTTGTCATGTTCAGTGGTTACCAGAACCATTTGCTACCCACCTAGGTTTAGGGGCACTTATGGTGGCACTGGGAGCTAGCTGGCCTATAGCTCAACATATCCTGAGGGGGTATATGGGATCAGTCTAGCACCATCTCAACAGTTATGGTGTCCACAGACATGCATTTCCTACTGTAGGGTGGAAACTACATGAGACGGCAAGATCAGGGGCATCATGGAGTCGACATTTGTGATACTGAAGTCTTGCTTCCACTGTTTGGACATGTCCGGGGGGCGATTGCCTAAGGTTTGCAAAATTATCCTGGTTTGTTGTATATTGCACAACATCTGTGTGCAGACAAATGCCCTATGGGACCGGTGCCATGAGGAGCAGGAAGCAGTAAATTAGGATGAAGGACAGAGGGGAAAATATAGGCAAAATTGCTGGGGCTCGGCGAAGGAACACCATTGTGCAGAACTTTTTCAGTGAAGTCTGAATCAGTTTGATGTCCATACATTAAATTTTTGTTTTAACCCTTTAAGTGCTTCTGTCGGCCAACGGCCGTCGCGAGCACTACCTCGGTAGTGCTGCGCACGTCCGTTGGCCGACGCGGCCCCGCCCGCTTAATAGAACGTTCCGCACTGGCGCGGAACGTTCGAAGCAGTTAAGCAGTTAAAAGAGTGTTACAAATTTAAATAAATTAATTAACACTTCCTTTGTGAAAGCACTTTCATTTAATAGTCACTGTAAACATCGATACACTCACATCTCACCTAATTGTATTTGGCCCATCACAAAGGTCTGTAGCTAGGTGTTATTCTCACCCCAAGACACAATGATGTCGTCCAAAACAAGTGTACATATCAACAACATTTGCAAAGCATGTGTTTGTGGAAGTCTTACACCAAGCAAAGGTATCAATGTAGAACAGTATGCACTTGTCGTGAGCATGTGTGGTGCAACTGTGTACTGACTGTCAGACATCCTACCACAATCCAAAGGGAGTGTAAATTTAAACAGCGTGCAATGACTGAGTGTACGTGTTGTAAGTCATTACTTTTTCCGCTGCTTTACAATCATGAAGGCCAGTATAGTGACCTTATTGTCCTTATGACTTTGACCAGAGGCCCATATGATGTGCAATAGCACACAGTGCAACCCAGTTAGTCTAGATATGCTACGCACACGTTTGCAAGCACATATCAAAATCAGTGTGGCATCTCACCTAACACTTATAAATGTGGACTCCTAACCTATGTCGGTGCTGGATTGGCTACCTAGCAACAATGCAGCCTCTCTTGACCCACTAGGCAAGGATGCAACTGTTACATGCAGGAATGGATGTGATCGTGTAGATCTGTCTTACAATGAAACAAGCAATGCTGTGACTTCTACAGCTCCATCAGCGTCTAGCCAAAGTTTGGACTCCAGTGGACTTGGGTGACCATATTAGCAGGCTCGGCATACCAAAACATGACTCCTTCCTAGTTTAGATTCTGCCTATGTTTTTGTGAAGTGGCATAGTTAAAATGTATTAGTCATGATAGCAAAACAAGTGGGCAAGCTATATATCCCCATCTGTTGCTGTAAGTCCATTGTCCACACCAATGACATACTTGGGTTTACCCCTTAGCCCATATTTGTCATGACATGTGGAAACTGTCATCCCGCATTAGGGGTACCTGTGCATCTCTCAGAGTACTGCATATCGGTGACCTGTGAGATGGGGTAACAGAGGAGCAATTGGCAAAATGCCATGGTGGTATTAAAGAACGCTGTCACGAAATTCTACGTGAATATAGGGTTGATGGAATGAGTTGAAATCTGAGTGTCTGATGCACATTGCTAGTGTAGCCATCCACATGGCAGTGTATGGTAAATTTTGTGTGGCAGGTCCACACATGCTATGATGATTCCTACCTCAGTGCAAACAGAATAGGTTTGAGTCAGTGTGCACATGTCACCAGTCCAGACATGCAAATGCAGTTACATGCCCTGTTAGAAATGGTTGTCACCCTGTTCAAGAAGAGACCCTCCTTCCTAGTCAGGATAAGGGGGATACACTTCTAAAATAACCCCTGCTCACCCCCTTGGTAACTTGGCATGAGCAGTCAGGCTTATCTCAGAGGCAGTGTGTGAAGCATTTGCACATAAACAACATTCATACAGTGAAAACACTACAAAAGGACACCACAACAGTTTTAGAAAAATATCTGATATCTTAACTGTGCAGACAAGACGAAAAATGATAAAAATCCACCATGTAGTTGTCAGAAATATCAGTGATCACAAATATACTTAAAATACAGTTCCTTGAAGTTGATGGCTCTGTCTGGGGCAATAACTGCGTTGTGAACAACAAATCCAAACAGTTCTGACTGACCGGGGCGTCGCAGGCCAGCTACGGTGTCGGGAAGACCCGCAAAACAGTACCTTTAGAAATGCAGGGTAAAGGCGACCTCTCGTTGTGCTCCGAAGAGCCGGTGTCAGCAGGCGTTGGTTCCGGAGGTCGATGCAGGAGACATCGGGCCCTTGAAGTCACACGCTTTGTAGATCGAACTCCTCATGGTTGAAGTCAGGAGCGCCGGCGTCGGCAGGTGTAGGGGCTGCAGTGTGAAGTGCAGCAGTGCAGCGTGCAGTGCCCTCAGGTCGTGGTGCAGGCAGCAGCTCAGTGGTGGTCATCCAGTGGCATCGGTGAGACCAGGGCTGCGGTGCAAAGTGATACGGTGCTCAACGCAGTGCTGGAAGGTCATGGTGCAAGCAGCGGTGTCATCGTTGGCCAAGGCTGCGGTGTAGGATAAGGGCGGTGCATCGTGTAACTTACGAGCGATGCCCTCGAACCACGGTGCAAGCAGCGCCGTCGATGTCAGCGTGGAGCGTCAGGGATACCAGGGTGGTGGCGTGAGTGAGGCATTGTGAAGTGCGGTGCCCACAGGTCATGGTGCAAGCAGCGGCTCGGTGGCATGAGTCTAATGGTGTCATTGGTGAGACCAAGGTTGCGGTGTGAAGTGCAGCGGTGCCTTCAGGACACAGAGCAGGCAGCAGCTTGCGTCGAGTTGCGTTTTCTTCTGTTGCAGCTCAAAACACACAGTTCCCTGGTAGCAGATGAACTTGAAGTATTTGCTGTTCCTGAGACCTCTTGAACAGGGGGAAAGCTCTACCTCAAGCCCTTGGAGAAACTCAAACAAAGAAGTTGCAGAAAGTTCAGTCCAGTGCTTTCTCTGCATAAGACAGAAAGAGCCACTGCAGGCCAACACAGCAAAGCACACAACAAAGTGGTAGTTCCTCCTCACAGCTTCACCAGATCTTCTTCTGGGCAGGTTTCTGAGTCCAAAAGAGTTCTTAAGTTCCTGGGTCTGGACCCCAATATTTATACCTTATTTCCAATTGTTCTCTTGTGGCAAAGAGTGTCTGTGCTTAGTCCAAACCCGTTCTGTCCTCTCTGGCCCAGCTTCCTGGCAGGAGGTAGAGACAGCATTGTATAAGGCAGACCAGTACTATTCAGGTGCAAGGAAATCGCCTCCCACCACCATAAATGGAGCCCAGGTCTATTCAGCCCAGTCCTGTGTCATTCAGGAAAGGCAGGACACACCTCAACCCCCCGTGGCTGTGTACAGTGAATGCAAATCCCCAGCCCCTGTAACTCCAAAGCCAGACAGTCAATCTACAACCCAGCAGAGGCACACAGGATCGTTAAGCAAGAAAATGCCTACTTTCTAAGAGTAGCCTTTTCAAACCCACAATTTAAAAACCATCTTTACTAAAAGATGTGTTATTACATTTTGAGTTAAGAGAGCCCAAACTCCATTTCTCTGTCTGGTCCCAATGGGAAGTTATACTTGTAAGATGTTGCAAAGTATCTCCCATTCTATTCTATGGGACAGATAGCCTTTCCATAGTGAAGAACGAAATACACTGTATTTCACTATCAAGACATGTTACACACACCAGTACACGTCCTACCTTTCACATACACTGCACCCTGCCCATGGGAGTATGTTGGGCCTACCTGAGGGGTGCCTTACATATAAGAAAGGGAAGGTTTGGGACCGGGCAAGTGGGTGCACTTGCCAGGTCAGCTTGGCAGTCACAGCTGTGCACAGACACTGCAGTGGCAGGTCTGAGAACCCTTTGAAGGGCTGCTTGTGTGGGTGGCACAACCAGTGCTGCAGGCCCACTAGCAGCATTTGATTTACAGGCCCTGGGCATACACAGTGCACGGTACTAGGGACTTAGCAGTAAATAAAATAGCCATTCATGGAAAGACCAATCCACCACAATTTTCCTTAGGAGCACTTGCACTTTAACACTGAGCTGCAGTGAGAAAGTGTGCAGCAGCAAAAACAGAGTAAAAACCAGGAGGTTGGAAAGCAAAAAGACAGGGGGAAACATGCCAAATAATGCCAGGTCTAACATGCCCTCATATTCCCAATACCCTATAATAGACACATGTTCGTACCTTTGTAGCATTGTAGAAGGAATAAGGCCAGTGTGTTAAGTACCACAAGCATGTATGCAGTGTGTTGTCAGTATACATGCCATTTCACAATCCACCTATTGCTCCATCAGGAATTTTCACCAATGAACCTTTTCGGGGTTTAGCTGCAAGATACAGCACAATATACTCATACATATGAGATCTAGAGCATGCATGCAAAAACTTAACACATGGATAAGTATAAGTTGATGTGCATCTAGGTAACAATCCATCCTGAAATGTATGGACAGACATTTGTATATGTAAAGGACCACATGCTATTGCTTTAATTTCATGACGTGATCTATGTAAAAGGGTTCCAGATATGTCCATGAGTCAATATTGGAAAAGTGTCCAACAGATCTGTTGATTCGGAGGTAGCTAGCCACATTACGTCTATGTTTCAACTACCTGGCACAGAGTCATTCTATGATGCAATGTGTGTGGACTTGTGTATTTGCCAAAACAGTTAAGCATTGCTGAGGCACAATACGTATACCTGCTATACATTACTAATTTCACATAGGTGAATGGCGATAGATTCTACCCTCTTGCATGTGCAGTACCCAGGGACTACCCAGGTGGCCCATTCCATGTGTACACAACATCATTGTTCCGAATCAATCTTACTATTCACATGGGTAAACCTTTATTACGCCAGCCACTGTCAATTCTTGTCCCTACAAGGCCAAAACCTGAGTACTTTTGCATTGTAACTTTAGGGGAAGTACATGCTTCTTATGACGGTTGGTCATGATTCGTTCCATAGATGTCTTTTTTTGGCTGGGCATGCCAATTGTGCTGCTGATAGTAATTCAAGCATGAAATTGATGACAATGTGGACAACTTCAGTTTGGTCTTATACATGTGTCCTTCCTCTCCAACAGACAACATGACCCCTGAACAGGAGAAGCCCTACCAAATTCACTTGGAGAGGTAACCCCACCTCAGGCATGTTGCCAAGGCCTACTGGTGCATGAGAAGGAAGCACAAGGAGTGGAAGGCATTGAGGACCTGGAAGTTGCCACCTCAGGGACAGAAAGCGCTAGACAGGGCAAGCACCAGGCAGGAAGTGGAGCGGTCCCATTGTGGTAATCCTGGGGCAGTCCTGTGACCCTCCTCATCACAGCTGGCAGTGCCACCACAGGCAGTCCCCACTTCTGCAGGGCAACAATCAGACTTTGAAAAGCAGTGCCTGAAATCCAATGCTGACATGAAACTGAGGCTGAGTGCAATTGAATGCAGGTGAAAACACTCATGCGAATAGTTCGCATGTTACAGCAGTCAGTGGACAGGATCACTTAATAAGTATAGGCCTCCCTCCGACTTTCTGCTCCTCCCCAGTTTATATTAGTTGTTTTTAGTGATTAGTATTTTAGCATAGGTTAGAATAGGTTTTACCATAGGGATAGGTGAGGTTAGATTAGTGATTTTATAGCTTTCATATTTGTCTGTTGTTAGGTGGGGATATGGGTGGGTAGGTTATTAAGTGGGTAGGGGGTTAATGTTTAGGATATGTATAAAAATATTTAAAAAATAAACCATTTACAAAAATATATATTTGTTTAGGTTTTAATGTTTAGGTAGTTTGTGTGTAGGTGTAATTTATGTTTGTCTCATGTGCAAATGTGTATAAAGGGGGAGGGGCTGATGTTTAACATGTCTGTTGTGGTGTATGTGTAGTGCAAGATAAGTTAAGGTTAGGTTAATTTTAAGTTAGGCTAGTATATGTGAGAAGTTGGCCTGATATATGCTGTCCACTAATTAAAGTGGGCACCTTGCACCCTTATTGATGATTAGGTTAAAGACAACCTTTATAGAAAGCTATCCTAGTGGTAGCTGTGGAGAGCAGCCTTCAGGCTAAGTCTTGAAGGAATGTAAAGCAGCTTGTTTTACCAGTATATAACCTCTTGAATGACCAAATGAAAGGAGAACCACACCAGGTATATATAAAATATATGTATTTATTACAAAACACTCTCTACTAACCTCTTTATGAGATTAAAGAACAAGGCACACAATATTACAGTACTAGAACGACAGTAAATAGCACAATACACAGTGGACCCCAGGGGAGACCAAACCATATATTAAGAAAGTGGTATAACAACCACGACTTGACTAGACACAGTGCCTAGAGCACGTAGAATCGCTGGGACCCCAAGGAACCACCCAAGGTAGTGACACAGGGGACCCACGGAGGACGGGTGCAGTGTGGGAACACAGACGCGAGCTCCGTACAACTCTATGGGAAAGTCGCGGTTGGAAATTTAGAGTTTAAGGACACTTCGGAGAGGACTTCAAGCAAACCCAGTTAAACTTAGAAGGTTCTAAGGCCAGCACCCTTGTGAGTACCGAGGTACCCGAGTTACCTATCCCAGAGGAGTCGGGTGCATAGGGGTCAAGTGGTGTCGGAAACCCTCGTCGTTTTCAATGGCGTGATGCGAAGAAGTGCTGCTGCCGTGGAGAAGAAAAGTGTCCGGTGTGATCCAAGCCTGGATCAGAGATGTGAAGAACCAGAAAGCAGAGGGGACAAAGTCTGGATCACTTCACGTGACCAGGAGGGGAGCAATCGAATGCCCACCGATGTTGGGTGCTTCAGGTGCGAAGAGGTGAAGCTGGACTCTGCAGCCACGGGGACCAGGAGACGTTGACAATGACCAGGATCCGCAGGCAAGCTCTCTCACAAAGGATGTCGAGTGCTGAGGGGTCAGTTTCCGGATTGGAGACCAACAAGCCTTGGCAACTGAAACCCACGTGGTCAGAGTAATGAGGCTTCTGTGAGGACCAGCAAGGTCCTAGGGACTCCCCAAGTGATGGAGAGTCAGGGCACATCTGGAGCAACCAGGGAAGCCCACTGAAAGTTAAAGTTGCCTTCTCAGGGACCCACAAGTCAACGGACCAGGGATCACGAAGGGACCTCGAGAGGAATCACACAATACCAGCCCACGGAACACTCGTGGAGTGTAGGCCAGTAATCTTCAGTGGAAACACTGCTCGGGGCTTGGACTACAAGTAGCCCAAAGCACAGCCTCAGGGATTGCCTAGAAGCATATGCTCCTGCAAATGTGCACGGTGTCCAGGGGTTCGGGTTGCACGGTCCCCAGGAGGGCTGCGGGTCTCAGGTTTGCTGAGAGCACTAGTCGGCCTCGGGAAAGCTTGGAAACCCACCTCCTGTGTTGCAAAATCTTCAGAGTCCATCGGGAGCTGCGTAGATGCAAACCGGTCAGATGCGTTGAGGTGCCTGCCTTGCAGGGGAGTAACTCCTTTACTCCAAGGGAGATTCTTCAGTCGTCCAGCAAAGCATAGATCGTCGAAGGTTACTTGGTTTCTGTGGCAGAGTATAGTCCAGGTAAAATCTAAAGTCCTGTAGTCAGGGTTCCTACTTTATACCCAAGGAAGGGGTGGGACAAACTCTGGGGACTCACCTATGGGAGGGTCAGGACAGAGGGGTGGCTACACCCATGTCCTTTGTCCAGTTTCACGCCAGAGCAGGGGCTGAGTGCCCCTGCAACCGGTTTGAGCTGGACTATGCACAGGGACACCAAATGTGCCCCCAGTGCAGACATCAAAGCACTCTTGGAGTGCACCCACCCAGCCCCAATACACTAAGGCCTGTCTGGGAAGTGGTCATACCTCCCTGTGACAGGAAACCTATTTTCAAGCCTTCCCCTGCCGGAGTTTCGTCCAGCAGCAGGAGGGCAGACTCGTGTCTGTGGCTGGCAGCATCCATTTTGTGATGCCATGGCTCTGTGAAGCTGGTACCGGTTGTACCGGTGCTGTCATATTTCTCCCTCTAGGAGGGAGGAATCATACCTCCCACACCAGTTACTGGTGTGGAGGTATGATTCCAAGGTGTTTGACACCAAACACAACATAATTCCTTGCAGCCATTTTAAAGTTAGCATTTACCGCGAGGCAGTGGCGGTTTGTCCGTATGAAGCCCCACTAATAATTATTGGCTCATTTGAAGAGTGCGTCGCTTTAAATTATTTATACAATTTCAACTTTCAATGTTGAAATTGTATGAATAATTTATTTAAAGCGGCGCGCTTGCGGCGCTCTGTCGCGCGGCGGCGCCACGTCACCATCACGGAGTGAGTGGCCTCAGGCGGGCCTGGCCTGCACTACTGAAGATTGAGCAGAGCTGCAACAAAGTTACTGTTACATTGACATTGAGAGTGGGACAGGACTGCGCATGTTGGGTTTGGCCGGCTGCCTTTCCGCAGCCAGGAACCCACATTGCGCACAGTGCCATTTAGAAAGCAAGCACCAGGTGACTGGGGGTTTGCCCAAAACCACACACCCCAGTGGTTGGGAAATGAGCGGCGAGTTTGCCTGCTCATCCCAATCCTGGCACTGCTCTCTTACAGAGAGAGCCTCTCTCTGTAAGAGAGCAGCACCAGGATTGGCTGGCTGGCTGCAGTGCTGCAGCATGCAGTGCGCGGCGGTGGTTGCCAGTCTAGTTGTCTGAATTGATGACTGTGACTTGGCACCGCGGGGGTGGGAGGGCCCGCCCGTTCCAACGTAGCAATGCCCAATGACTGAATGGCTTATTGTTAAGCCATGCAGTGATTGGTCATTCTGCCGTTGCTCGGCAAATAATCGGGCCCGGCCAGCCCAGTCACCTTCCTCCTCCTCAGACAGTGAGTCACGTCACGCCATGGGAGAAGCACGTGTGTAGTAACTCGACTCGTCGAATCGTGCAAAATCCGATTCCTCAATCATCTGGACACTGGACAGTGACTGTCAAAGAAAGTCAACGACAACTTGTGTACTAAGTGTGCTGCTTAGCACTAGCACTTAGCAGGTAGTTGTTTAATGTTTCAGTTTTCGTGTTAAGTGTGAGATCGTCTCGTCATCATAGTTAAGTTAGCGTGATGAATCGGTTTTCACTTCAGGCAGGCACCGCGCGCACTGAATTGTAGGCCACTAGGCCCTGTGGGTGAGAGAGACCGTGAGAGTTGAGTTCGTGTTAAGTGTAAAGTGTGTGATGATTGTTGTGATCCCATCCGCGATCGTCATATAAGTGCTGAACATGAACACTGACCCATCGCCACTAAACCAGCATTAGCTCGTGTGTGCACTTCCTCACGCCGACGCGCCAATGCGTTGATTATTAAGCTAGCCTGATCAATAATTTTATTGAAATCAATATCAATTCACAGGTGAGGTCCGCGTCTTCCTGTACCCGGCAGCAGTCACCTTTTTGTGGCAACTTTGACGTTAATGGGGGGAAGGGGCGGGGGGAGATTGCTTTCTTATCAGTTTCATATCCAATAAAGCTTCATTTGGTGTCAGGCTCCCGCTGCATGAGATCAGAGGCGAGGCAGTAAAGATGTCATCGGCCAGCCGCTGACAGAAGTTGAGACATGCAAAGAGTGAGAATAAATAGCACATGCGCGCTGCTCGCTGCGCCTCTGCACTCGCACACACACACAGTGCTTACATTATTTGTGCAGGTGGTTGCGAGTGGTCGGCGCTAGATGGTTCTTTGGGAACCAGGGCTTATTTTGTTTTATCCTGGGATTTGACCCATCTCAAAAGAAAGATGAGGCAGAAAATGTAAGAAAAGAAAACAAAAACAACGGAAAAGATAAATAAAACTAGGAAGCGTTAACTGAATGATGATTTTCAGGCAGGCGCGTGCGCGCAGTGAGGCCACCACTAGCCTAGGCCTTGTGAGTGAGAGAGACCGTGAGACGCGTCGCGCATTTGAAATAGGCCCTTGCCCTTCCGAGTTCCGACCCTGCTGGAAGGGGTCCTGGCGGCTGGCACCACGGGGTTCGTTCGTTTGATATGTAGATGATGCAATCATGCTTACTACAGCGCCAATGTCCAGCCCACTAGGCTTGTGGATTACAGTGTGCTTAGCACTAGCAGGTAGTTTTCTTGTTAAGTGTGAATTCAATTTATAGTCATATTTGACTATCAATTGAATTCACAATTAACACGATAAGTTAGCGTGAATTGCTCCCTGTTTTCAGGCAGGCGCGCGTACTTTCTGGGTGACCTCTTTTAACAGTCTCTCTAGCCTGCTTGTAGCTGTACTGGCGCGGGCACTGTTTCTCATGGGCTATTCCTTGTTCAGCGTGAATTTGGTGCCACTGGATCCAGAGTCCCGCTGTGCTCACTCATTCCTGCCTTTTCTTGACACGGAAAATTAATCACATTTCCTAAATACCAAGTCCCCCTTATATTTCTCAAGCTCAGAATGCACGTGACTTAAGTAGAGATGTAGAGATATGAACGGGAGTGGTAAAGAGACCTGAGGCCATGAGAGACAAATGGAAAGAGGTGAGGCGGCCAGAAGAGTATTAACAGAAGTGAGATAAGAACAGGGAGATAGATATGTAGAGATTGAGAGAAGGGTTTGAAGGAAGGGTACCGCAGAAGATGTACGGAGACGTAAAGAGAGAAGCAAGAGACAGAATGTGGTGATAGAGGTGACAGAAGCAGGCAGAGAAAATAGTAAATAGATAGAAATGTGAGGTGGAGAGAAGGGTGTGGATGTAGTGACTGGTCAGATTGGGAGAGATAAGATATTACTAGGGCGTACTGGAATTATACGGGACCAAGAAAATGCAGCCCATGAGGTGTAACATAGCACATTTTGCTGGCAGTATTACTTCACTATTTGGTGACTTTCACTCATTAACACACATTGACACTGTCTAGGCAATGGTTTCACCTGATTAGTGGCCAGTCACTGCCTAAATGCTGAGGGTCTCCCCAAATGTGTCATGATTTCTAAACAACCACAAACACAGATGCGCTTGCATGTAAAGCTTGAGAGAGACTGCAATAAAACCAAAGGACTTTCTAAAATAAAGGCGTTTTACTAGATGCACATATAGAGTGAGTCACTCGGGCACAACACCAACAACAAACGTATATGGGGGTTTAGCAACAGGTCGAACATTAAAAAATGCAGTCACAGACACATTGTTCAGCTGTATTCGCCTCTGGATATTGTCTGAATTACACTCAAGTAATTTTGCTAATTTGTAAACCCCATAAATGACTGTGTTAAAAAAAAGAAGGGGGGTTTTGGAAATTGCATGACGACTAAATAATGAATTTTATATGATATTTGATTTGAGAAAAGTGCATGCAACTGCTCAGGGAAGTTTGTTTGAATATTATGATAATGTATGGCAAATGGGAATTTGGCAAGGAAGGGAGTACCTATATCCTCATTTTCTTTTTTGAACGCATCCCATTTTCCTTTAAGGAAAACGGGCTGCATTTAAAAAGAAAAAGAAAGAAAAATATTGCTTTACTTAAAACAAATGGGCATTAGAATAAAGAATAAATTACACACACAACAGCATATTTTTGGGCAATGGGTAGAACAGACATAACTGCACTTTCACAATTGCTTTATTAACCTCTCTGCTTTCTCAAATTTGCCTGAAAATGCACCATTTGTCCACTGATTTTTCAAAATTTTCTTGGGGGGAAAAACCCCCCCAAACCCCCCTTAGGTTGATCGGGCTCGCTCGCTACGCTCCTTCGCTACGGTGCAGTATGAGAATCATTTTACGCCTCACCACTTTCAAATGGCACCAGCCGCCACTGCTGCGCGGTTATAATGCACTTAAAAGTATATGGTTGGCTGCATCACAGACAACCCCCGAATAGTGGTTCCGAAGGCTGCAGAGGGGCTCTGCTCATGCATGGGCACCCTCTCACATAAAACCCAGCACCCTGCCTTCAGGATTGATAAGGCCTGCCATAGGGGTGACTGATAGGCTTATATGTGCAGTGATTAGGATAGATATAGTGAACCTATATCTAAGTAAGGGGTGCAGGCACCACCTTACAGAGGCTGTAGTAGCAGACCTGTTGTGTCAGTTTGAATGGCCTCTCAGGGGTGGCATAATACATGCTGCAGCCCCTGGGAGGCCTCTGGGGTACCTATGCCCTGGGTACATAGTATACCATATACTAGGGACTTATAAGGGTACCACAGAATCCAATCTGGAGTGTACCTAAAGTACATGCAATCAATTTGGAGGAGAAAGCAGATAGACTGGGGTCCTGAATAGCAGGATCCCAGTCAGACTAAGTCGAAAACAGTGAAACATCAGCAAAAAGTGGGGGTAACTAGAAGAAGCAAATCCTACTCTCCTACAGTATAGATAATTTAGCATAGGTTATTTTAGGCATAGGTTAGAGAGGATTAGTTAATGTAGTTTAGTGACTTTTAGATTTTTAGAATTTTATGGTGTCTTAAATAATTTTTCGTTTGTACTTTCACAACTGCTTACTTATTAACTGCATGGCAGTTGTTGCATCTACTTAGGTTCAGTTAAGCACATGCTGCAGGATTTTCTGGCGGTGTTTGTATACATGTGTTACTAGGTGGAGCACCTAAGGAGTAGATCATGTAAAGTTTGCAATGGAGTCACTTATTGCATCTTCAAATGTGACTGTGCACTGTAAGTGGCACTCTTGCTGTGAATGGACACACAGCCCAAAACAGGTATTCACCTACTTTTGCACTGTGTATGTAAGTGATTCTACATGTTTTGTATGGATGATTAAGTCAAACCATTGTGACTAATCAAGGATGAGTTGGGTCACACACTGCTGCCAGCCACTTAAACATTCTCCCTTGCACCATTTTGTTGTCATGTCACTGTTGTTTTTTGTCTAGTATGCATGGAACTGTCCACCACCTGGGCAGAAACTTAATTCAGTCTTAACATTGACTGATTGCTAATTGTAGCACTTCGTGCATATGACCATGGGTAACTACTTGCTAGTTTAGGTGCACATAGGGATCACATAAACTATTTCCCTTGGCCTGTGCAGATTTATACATGGGTCTATGAAACACAATTCCCTTTAGATAATAGGTAGTGTCTTCAGGGTCAGCACATCCACCATGATCTACTTAGTCTAATCATGAACAGACATCTAACACGCTGGTTCCAGTAAGTGATTTTATTGACACATGAAGCAAGGAGCAAGTGGCAATGTGACACAGAGAAATGCTACCAGCTAGTTTTTCAGTGGAAAGAGGTGATGTCCACATCTTCGTCCTCTGATGTGTGTGGTGCTTCCCGTGAGGGAGGTGTTGTCAGTGCCAGAGGCAAAGGGGCACACACACACAAGTGAATGAAGATGTGGATCCCCTGTCCGCAGCAGCATTTCTCTGCCCAAACAAGTTAGGCAGCACAGCACTAAAAAGGGCCTGCTGGTTTGCCAGCACAGTGACAATGTTGTGGTGTAAAGCACCCATTGTCACTATATGAGTCCTGCTTCTGCTCCATGAACTCCAGGATGTTGCGCATCACACGCAGGTGGTTAGCAACCTTGCTGGTGCCACTTCGGCAGGACAGTTGCTCGTGCCTCTCCCTCATGATATCAGCAATGGCAGCCAGGGACTGATCCAAGCCATGGAGCAGAGGGTAGGTGCCTCTTATAGCCTCCGAGGTGTCCCTATTGGAACTGAGGCACCTACGGACTTCCTGCAGGGTGCCCGCCCTGGTCTCTATCCCCGCCTGCACCTCATCGACCAACTCCTGCTGGACTTCTACTGCACAATGTTGGAATTCAACTTGGGGGTCTTTGGAGTCCAGGCCTGGAGGTGGACTGACAGATGGTGTTTGTTGGGCGATAGGCAGATCCTCTGGAGACCCTGCAACGCTGTCAGCCCTTCCCACAACCGGAGATGGTGTTTGAATGGAGGCCAGTATTTGCCTGAGGGTGTCTTGGTTGAGGGTTGGCAGGCTGTCATCCTCAGCAGATCCTCATCCAGGGCAGGCAGCTGGTCAGGAATTGTTGGTACATCCTCAACACTGAATTAGATATATGTTGATGGTGATTTATTTTAGATGTTGACATGAGTAATCTGGTTGACATTCAGACTTTCTACTAATTTACTTCCAGGTCAACATTGATGTGTAGAACATCTGTTACTCATGGCTATTAAGGCCAAGTTGCACTGTAGTTGCCTTTCAGATGGCGATATCTCTACATTGTGCACACAACTACTGTGTGACAAGGCTGACTTGTCTTGTCATAACACATATTGCAACACAGTTACACAGCTCGCTGGGCCTTTCATTCCTGCACGTGTGATATGACATAAGGTCCACATCTGCCTTGGTGATTTGCTTTCTTTTGCATGATGCTTATACTGATTGTGTTTTGACGTATTACCACTACTACTGTGCATATTGCACCAAGTCCCCAGGGTGCCTGCATTCCCTGTGACAAGTACTCATCCCGCCGATCCTATGAAGGTGATGTGGGTTTGGTCATGAGTGAGTTATGAACCTGCAGTCTGCCTTTCACACAATACACCACAACAATCTGCCTTGTTGTGCATTCATGTGGCCAATCGTTCAGCTTTTCACACATATCCCGCACACCTTCTACACAGCTTCCAACCTTACTACACTGCAGGAATGTGTGAGGGCCTGTACTTACCAGGGATTGTTTATTTGTGTATACTCATGTGATTTCATTGCGCACACAGTTGCCTCCATATTTGTAGACAGTCGCCACTGTGTACCAACTCTGAGAGGATGGGCCCAGTCAAACCAGGTAGATTTCTTGCACTGATGCTCACCCCATTTCATCATTGCCAGAGTTGAATATCTGCAGAGTATCACACATCATTAGACTCAGGCCCCCTAACTTGTACATGTACATGCCTCCTCTGGCAATCCTCATTTTGGGCCAGGGACTCAACTTACTACCAGGCACTGATGGAACCCAGATCATGCATTGACTCTCATGTGCCTACAACACCAAAAATATGCATAACCATATCCAATGGACTGACATGGCTGGCTGTTTTTGAGGGCTATGGGTAAAGCTGTACCCCACATGGTAATAGTGTTGGAATTGGTGACATATACCTACCCAGGTTTGCCACACAACCTGTCCCATCCACCTCAGCCTCCAACCATCCCTGACTCCTGGCCTTTGTGGTGGCAAACTAGTTCATCCTATACCATGACAGATCCCTGTTTCATATCCTCCGACTTTGACATATGTGGCATGGTGTGACAATTGCCTTCAGACTCCCTCCTGCCATGTCCTACATCTTCACCCAGGGCCACATCACATGTAGGATGCAGTATCCCAATGGGCTCCTCTCTGTCATCCCTTCCCAGCTACGACACAAGTGTGACACTGTCAGATACAGCAATGCATGTGTATTGGACAGGCTACCTTGCAGTACACATATCCCTTCTCCGCTCCTTGCTATGCAATGTCTCCCCATCTAGACACTGTGGCAGTTCAATGTGCTCAGCCAGAGCCTACAATGCACTGCACTACCAGGGCACACCAGCGCCACACACCATTTTTGTTTTCAATGCACATGGTCCTCTGCTGTGCATCACTTGCATTCCCTCTCACACCCAGTCTGATTAAGTACATGACCAGAGTTCGGCTGGTCCCTACCATGGCAGCTGACACCTGGGTGCTGTCATCCTGCATGTCAGGACAGCTGCGTGCTATGTAGTTTCATGCAGGTTACTATACATGTGGCTTTTGGCCTTTTCCTATGTGTTGATACCAGGCCTGGGCGGTGAACTCCGCTCCGTTTGTGGAGTTTGAGGAGTTTTCTGCACTCCACGCTCCACGGAGCTCGAGTAGTGCAGAATACTCAGCTTCGCGTAGTGCAGCGGAGTTTTTTTCCGGCTTGCACTCGCGAACAGTAAGTTTGCGAGCGCGAACTGCCACTCGGGTAGAATTTCTACCCGAGCGGCAGGGAGACCAGCGCGAACAGCAGTTCGCACTACACTCCACCACTTGCGCAACTTTGCTGAGTTTTTTTGTAACTTCGCGGAGTTCCGCGTAGCAAAACTACGCGAACTACGCCCAGGCTTAGTTGATACTTCACGTGCCACATACCTGTCCCCGCCGGTCAGGTGACCTGTTTCTCCTCTGACAAGCTCATTCCATTCCATTCCATTGTTTTACAGTCCAGATTTGTGTGCATGGACTCAAGTAAGACAAAGTGGCCTCCTGGTGCAAGGTGGCCTGCATTGTCACAGTCAGGTTGGGCAGGGTCCATGTGTCGATGCATGATGTCTTGTTCTAATCCATGTTTTTTGCTTTGCAGTCTGATACTTGTACTTCTGGTGACTCATGTTGTACATTCCACCACAAGTGCCAGTATACAAAGGTGAACCTGGGCTGGAGCTGCACTTCACACATGGAAGGGAGAAACGTGAGAGCTGGACTGAGCTGTGCAACATGTAACTGGGCAGTGAGACTTACATTTATGTGATGTTTAACGGGGCATGACCCAGATTCCTGCCCTTTTCCCCTGCACATAGCTCAGTGGAGCACTTGGACATATGTAGCAGCACTGCACAGCATGACCTTTTGCCCACATTGCCCCTTGTTGTGACTCACCTGTAGGTCTTGTTGTTCCTCTTGGCCAGCACTGTCCTGTCCCGGAACTCCTGCCACCAATTCCTTTGGGATGACAGCTGCCACCCGCTCCTCCAAGGCATCAGCTCCTTTTGGGGCATCGGGACTCCTCCATTCTACATGGCTGCCTTCAGGTTGTTGGCAAGTTTCTCCTTCATCCTGCACTTATAGTCATGCCAGCGTTTTTTTACAGTCGTTGACTGTCTTCTTCGCTTGTCCCACGCTGTTGATTTTGGCTACTATGGACTGCCAAATGGCCTCTTTCTTCCCTAATGGCAATTTTGATGTGACAAAGAGCTGTTGTTGACACAGAAGTCAGTGGCAGTATATACTGATGATGTTGAACATATCATAACAAACAGGGATCAACAACAGTTTAACTCCTTGTGTTACGCTGCGGGCCGTAACCCGACCCGGGGCTCTTTCTGCCTCACTACCGCAGGCCGTAAATCGGCCCGCAGCACCTATTCCAGGACACCGGGCACGCCGCAGCTCAGTGCGGTGGCCCACCGTTTCTTTTTTGGGCGCTAAGACGCGCCTTGCTGCAATTATTTCTTGAAGTGCACGCCTGCCTATGGCTACAATACACTCACCTGATATCATCATAGCTGCCTGCAGTCTCGTTTAGGGGCCATCTTTCCTTGTTCTTTTTCCATGTTCCTCTGCCTGGTTCCCAGAATGCCTTTGGTGTGATTTTCTTCACCATTCCAAGATGGTGGTTTCTCTTTCTTTTTCCTTTTCCTATCCCAAATCAAGATGGTGGTTCTCCTTCCTGTTTCATCACTTCCTGTCCTTGGGTATTTAAGGGGCTGGATCCTAATCTTTCTTGCGTTGCAACGCTCTTCATTCCTGTTGGTGTTTCTTTACTCCTGTTGGTGATTCTTCATTCTTGTTGGCGTCTCTTCACTCCTGTTTTTCTGCTATTGGTGATTCTTGCTCCAGTTTAGTGTTTTTCAGTGGGCTCCTCCTTCCTCAGCTCTCTCTTTCCCAGGCCTGTCGTCACCTTGCTTCCTACCATTGTTGACGTGTCCAGCTGCCTGGATTCTGGAGCCACCGCTTCCACCAGAGGTTTTTCCCTTCGGGTTTTTTCCTCTCTGAGACTCCTTCGGGAAGGCACTGTCTGCCCTGATGTTGGATTGTCAGCAGCACCGTGGCTACTAGAAAGGGTTGCCCCTACCTCGGACAAACCAGAACCCTCAAGACCCGGAACTGGGAATCATCTTCACGCCTAAAGGTCGGAAGAAAGAGTTCCGAACCTGACACCTTGTCAACATTATTGGATGTCTAGTTGCAGCACTAGAAATGCATATTCATAGACACATGTTAAGAGATAAAATATTTGTCTGTAATAACATTAGTAGAACTAGTCTGCACCTGTCGTCATAGGTCAGAGATAGCGTTGCAGTTCTGTCCTTTGTGTAAGAGTATGTAGCGCCATGATGGTGTGGCACCAGCCATGTAGTGTGCTCCGGACTGCTACATGGGGTAGCTAGTGAGTGCCCCAGGTCCTGGTGTTGGGGGGTGATCTCCATCCTGTTACAGCCTGGAATTCTGCCAGATGGGCATCTCATGCAGCTGCTATGGGATATTTGTGCAGCCCCTTAGCGTCTTCTTGGTGCAAGGCCCTGTTTTCGGCCTGTTCTCATGCACTCTTGGAGAGTGCCCAGCCAGACAGAGTGGAGGGGCTAGGAGATTCCCATTTGCATATAATCTGATGCTTAGCAAGCAGTGTGGCCAGTTCAGTGAACCAAGCAGTGCCCCTGTTTCTCT
The DNA here is from genome assembly GCA_963921515.1 of Calotriton arnoldi. Taxonomy (NCBI): domain Eukaryota; kingdom Metazoa; phylum Chordata; class Amphibia; order Caudata; family Salamandridae; genus Calotriton; species Calotriton arnoldi. The sequence continues at coordinate 1,747,357 of CAWUFW010002287.1, forward strand.
TGGTGTGGCACAACTGGCCCAATAGGCAAGCTCTCCAAATATGTAATGTTGTGTATCCTGTGCATTTGGCTAGGTGGACTGTAACCTCCTTCCAGTACTGCTAGAGGGATGGGCATGCCTAGAGCATATGAAGGAAGTCTGCATCTATTGTTTGGCAGCATGGACAGGCTGTGTCAGTGTGCTGAAACTATCTATTAATTTGTTTGAGGGGTGACGTATGGCATGTGAAGCACATTGCATTGTATAAGGCAAAAGCGGTCATTACGAGGCACCAAGGTAGGGTACTCAACAATGCACTACCACTCCAGAACGGTGAGTGGTCAACCCAGGTCAGCGTCCCAATGATGTTGTAACGCGGTAAGCGAGGTAGCAGCATGAGTGCGCAGGCAGCTTGCAAGCCAGCATACCAGATGATAGCTGTCACCGAACACATGCATGTCTCGTTAATTGCATGTCTGGTTCCTGTTGAGTGTCACCCCAGTGTGCTGTCGGGTATTGAATTATAGAGGTGTACAGAAGGAACTGTCCCAGGGTACACAGTGTCTGCCCTGAGCTCCCTCATGGGCAGGAGTATCCCAGTACTGTATAGGTCGCCCAGCGTTTGTATTGCTGCATTGCACCAGTGATCTAGATCCTGTTGTGAGGTAACCACTGTGTCACGCTGCATGCCCAAGAGCGGGGAGCTTGCCGATATAGCCTCCCCAATCATGTAAGGAAGAGGTTCCATCTGAAGCATCTGTATGCCACCTGAAGCAGGGATGGCTGCAGAATTGGTAGCCTAGTGTGTGGGTGGAACGAGTGCAGTACTTGAGGCATGTCTCATGTGGGAGAAGCTGACGCCATGTCCTCCAGTTGGTGGCCGGCCAGCCACCTAGTCAATCACTGAATCTGGGGGACAGGTAGTATTGTTCAAATGTTGGTATGCCCAGGCCACCCTGACACAGTGGGAAGTAGAGTTTGGTGTGAGCCACCCTGCAGCAGGAGGTGTTGTAGGGATTCTGCACATACACAGAGCTATGCACAGGATAATAGGACCTCAGAATATAGTGGTGAGCCAACCATAAACCTTAGCAACTAAAACCCCAACCCGACTAGCTGTAGCGTCTCATTAGCAACAATGCTACCAATGATTAGACAACCCAGAACACGGTATCTCTCTCTCAGGACTCACAGGAGCAAGAACACCCTTTCATCACTCACTCATACCTGTCCACAACGCGCGTAATAAGAGACGCTGTATAGTTTAAATGTTTATTTCAACTATCGTGCTCTAAGATACAGTACACGAGCCAGTACTATCAGCATAATGCATAATGATAATATAATCAGCATAGTTACAATTCCATAGAATACAAACGGGGAAAGCATTTCATAAAGCAGTGGATATAGGGCTAAATGACTATACCACCCTCCCCGTGCTATTAGCTAGTTTATTATATAAACAGAAAACCTCTGGGCATTGTCTGGCGGACCCTCATACCTCAATCTCTAGATGCAAGTTTTACATCAGTAGACAAACACAGCTCTTCTCTCTGGAAAGGTTTTTCTCCAAGTGCCTCCAACAGTGTAATCACCATATTAAAAGCACACGAATTTCTCCAGTGCAGCTGCACATAGTGTTATGTCTAGGTGCGAGGGACAGGCCAGATCAGTAAGAACAAGGGACGTTGTTTTTCGACCTTGTACATGTTGTGCAGAAGCAACCCACAAGGAGCAAGAGAAAAGGTGAAAGGCAGAAATGCAGACAGTCCTAATATGGCCGGGCACAAGCAGAGGCTTGAAAAATAAAGTCACAAAGTAACGTGTGCAGAAAAGGCATCATGGCAGCCGGGCCGCAGCCAACTTAGCAGGGCAGGCCATGAGGCCACAAACCACATGACACCCTCCCCTGGACAGTCCATAGACCTAGACAGAGTTCAAAGTCAATGAGCAGAACAGAAACGGCTGTTCGCGAAAAAGTCCCCATGAAGAACAATGAACGGGAGATAAAATAATTAAAAAATACATAGTATGTAGAAAAAAATCCAGTGTGAAGCTGAAAGCGGAGCCCCTGTTCAATCCATCAAGGTGTAGGTGCAGAAAAACGCCACACTTTCCAAGAGGACATCGTTAGAACCATCATAAAAAAGAGACGCCATCCAGTCCAATAAATCAAAACCGCAGTCATGTTCCTCATAAGAGGGAGCAGTGAAGAGCATTGCGGGACAACTTGCGTGATACTCAATATAACTTTGTTGTAGGAGAGTCTGAGCAGCCACATAGACATCCCATTGCGCCAATATTCCAAGTGCAGCCGCACGCGTCATATAGCCATCCCCGGAACAGTCCCGCTCATGAGCCTCCAAAGGACCCATCAAGGGGACAAAATCTGGGCGAGACAGAGACGTATTGGAAAGGCAATAATCCAAGGACCAGGAAAAAGGACAGCGGATGCAAGTCATCACAGGCTGCACGCAAGTGAAATACGCAAAGCGAAACGAAAGACTGTAGGACACACTGAGGGTCGCCAATGGCAGGACGCAGAAGCCGGCGAGCATGCGTTCACGGAGCATCTGAAGTCGACCGGGGTCGAGAAGGGCCCAATGAAGTGCAGCCATTGCGCAGTAAACAGACCAAAAGCAAAATACCAGCCACCAAAGCGAGGATCAACGGGAAGACGCTGGAAAAAATGGAATGAATAAAAGCCGGTATTACACCAAAGATAGTTTGAAAGGAGGTCACAAGGCCAGAGCCCACAACTTTAAAAAAGTGCACCAGACCCTCGGTGTGCGATGCATTAAAAACGCGGTGAATCAGTTCACCGAAATGCTGTGGGAGGTTAGTGTTCAAAAGGGCCTGTATTTCACTGTGGGTACTTGCCACCTGGAGAATGAATGTCTCCCGGGCGGACGTGAGCATAACCTCCTGGTTCAATAATAGCGCCTTTATTCTGCTCAATTTATTGAAATCCGCCTTCAAGATAGGAATGGAAGGCCAAATGGAACTATCTATGATGTCGTGCGGGGGAGGAAAAAGCAAATTTTTGCAGCAGACAACTCTGTGGGAAACGGTTACAATATAGGGTATACCGGCCAGCATGCCACAGCAGTCCTGATTATTCAGAAGCAGATAGCTACCATTTGCAAGTACAGTGAAAGTAGGAGAAATAGCAGGAGCAGGAATACCCTTCAAAACACAAGCAAGATTCGGAGCTGAAACGTTACAAGCGCCGTGCAATTTAATGTGTTTGCAAATAAGGGAATGACCCACAGTAGAATCACAAGACTCGCCTGGGAGAAACACCTCCTTGCCGTCCCTAAGACAGTTAAACATGAAAGGTAGGGACCACAGTTCATGCAAGAAGGCACTGCCCAAACGCTGAAAACGGCCAACGGGATAATGTTTCATGCAGGAACTGAATTCAAATAAAGAAAAAGGTAAAGCGATAACCCTGTGTACTAGCCACACTGCAGAATCCAATTCCGCAACAGAGAATGGTAACGGCTCTATTTTCTCGATATGTAACAGAGTGTATGTGGCATCTTTCATGGACATGAACTGCTGCTTGTCAGTCAAATTAAAAGGTAAAAATAAGGCAGTGGTGTTCAGAAAATGCCAAGGAACTTTACCCATTTTAAGTGTTTGCAAAGTCCATGCAAACTGCATCACAGAACGCAATTGATTTTGACCATGATATAACACAGTAACGTCATCTTGTACAATATCAACAACAGAGGAAACAATATTCTCTAATGTGTAAATGCGGGAAGACAGGGTATTAATACTATTGTCAACAACAGCAAGCACCTTTTCTAAATTTGCTTGATCAATCTCCCGAAGGCGGGAGGCAGCTTCAATTTGCGAAAGCTTCCAGAGTTCATTGTAAGTTTCATAAATGAATCTCTTCGGTCGAGGGCCACGAGGCCCCAGAACAAAATCGGACAGATCAATGTTGTCTGAAAGGAGGGATAAATGCTGTTTCACAGAATCTAAGGAGGAGTGCTGCAACCACTGTTTACATAATTTTCCAACAGAATAAGTTGTAACAGTACGAGAGTCAGAAAACCTCGGGTATGGCCTATCCTGTTTGTAACCAGGAGCTGAGTCATGAAAACGCAATTGGCAGGCATTTGCTGCTGCGGGCCAAGCCAGCCAGGGTGACTGACCAAACGTGGAAATATTAAATGAATTGTTCTGAAACAAAGCCTGCAACTCTCTAAGGGAAATATTAAAATGCAAGCTCTCATTAGTGGTGGAAGACAACACAGGAAAGGAAGGGGCATTTAATTGTTTGGAAGTAGCCAAACCCCAACACGTGGTTTGATAGATTGAATGATTTAAAAATAGAATTTCGGTCGGGATAAGGCAAGCACGGTGCAAGGCTTCTGTGCCCTGTACCTGCCAGGATTTGGAGCCCCAAATAGATTTCAAGTCAATGGTGTCCCGCCAGTGCTCATAACCACCCACAGCCAAAGCGGCCAAAAAGGAACCCGAATACAATAACTTGGTGTGGGTCAACATGATCTTCTGCATAGAAGAGGTGTTTAATTTAAAATAATAGGACCCAGGGTTCGATCTATCAAAGTTGGTAAAATAAGTAAACTTGTTTCTAAGAGTGTGGGAGCTCCCTGGCAAAGGGGTAGGACAATGTTCCCATTGGGTGTAATTCACAGGACCCCTAAGGGTACTTGGTTTATGGAGGAAATGGTTGCCCCAATGCTGATAACAATATAAATCGGCATAACTTGCAGAATTCATGTACAAATCTTCAGCATTAAAAGCAGCATAATATTTCAAATCAGTAAATAACGATTCAACGGCATGCACATCCCAATCGTCAGAATGAATATTACTTTTAACTACATCACCCATTGAAACACGGAGGACATTTGGAACATTAATAATTTTGGTAAGTCCATGAATTTGGAAATTTACTGCATCCCATACGATGCCATCAGCGACTGGAAAAGCTGAAATGTTCACAAATGTGTGGTCACGCTTCATGATGTGAGATGAAGAATGCGGAGCCAAAGTTCCAGCGACACAGTTCACTGCAGAGCGTTCTGGTAAATAGTGACCATTGATTAGTAGAAAAAAGACTGTGACAAAGCCAATAGACATGAACAAAAAAATCAGGAAAAAGACCAACCAAATGTATGTCCAGGGAGGAATCAAAAAATTGTCTCTGAACCAGGATACAAACAAACTGAATTTGGACGGGATTAGTGATGAGGTGGAATCCGAATCAAAGGAATAACGTGTTGGGCTAAGTGGCGTAGTTGGTGCGTGAGCCACCGACTCGTTGGCTGGGTATGTATACTCAGTCTCCTCTTCGCAGGGGGAAGCCGGGAAGTCGAGTAAGCGATCAGGCAAATCTACCAACTCGATAGCAACATCTGTGACCGTTCGGGCAGGAGGGCCACGAACATATGTCCGGGATATGACTGGACAAGAGACCGCTGGTGTTACACTATTCAGGATCGGCCAGATGTTGTAGCTTGACATTGTCCACTGAGATGAATCTGTTGTCCTTTCGACCAGGAAGCGGTGATAAGATGAATGTACGAGTACCCTTCAAGCCAAGGACTGGAACTGGTGCACGATAAGATGGGCCAAATTCTTTTTTTGTTCTCCACTTTCTCTCAAACCAGATCTCCAATCTTCGGAAGCCAGCCGGCAACCGGAATCTGCAATGCAGCGTCTGTGGCTGAAGGTAAATGTTCATTTGCAAGTTTGTCTCGGTCTTCTTGTAAGCCCTGTAACATAGTAGAATGGTTATCTACATCAAAGATGGCGGACTGCGTCGCCATGTCTAGACCATCAAGGTCGGGCACAAACATTCGTATGCCAAAGAGCATTTCATATGGGGTCCGCCCACCCAGAGGTTTTCTAGGGAGATTATTAAGTGCACGTTGTACGGTATACAAGTGGGCCAGCCAGTTTCTGCCAGTACCTAAGACTCTAGCTGTCAAGGATTGCTTTAAGTCACGGTTCATTCATTCAACAATCGAATTGCCCTCAGGCCGATATGGAGACGAAAATTTTACCCGCACCCCCAGGGAACCCATTGCGTCCTTGTAAGCCTTAGAGGCAAACGCTGGACCTTGGTCCGAATGGAAGGTGCCACATGCAAAAACTCCCACAAAGACACGCAAATCCCTTATGACATTTCGAGCGTCAGCACTCCGTTGTGGCCAGACCCAGAGGAACCGTGTGCACGAGTCCACTGCAACCAAGATGTATTTATATGCAGTGTCTGAAGAGAATGGACCGCAGTGATCCAGGTAAACACACGCAAAAGGTCTGTTTGAAATGCAGAGTGGTGTTTGGGGTGGTCGTGTAACCGTGGAAGGCTTAATCTGCTGACAAACGTCACAAGAAAGCACATAGGTACAGGTTTGTTTGTATAACCCACGCCACCAGTACCGCTGCTGCAAGATGGAAACCGTCGCAGATACGCCTGCATGAGCCGAAGCCATGCCTTCGTGTGCGGCCGTTATCAAGGAAAGCCTGCGTTCCGCGTTGGGAATCAGCCGATCACCAACGTCTGGAATACTTACGAAAGGAGCCTGTTCGGGACCTAATTGATAAGTATATTTGGAAGGGAAACCCCATGGGTATTTGGTTCCTTCCTTTGTTGCAGCAATTGCTGCCAAAATATCAGTATCTATTTTAGTCATGGATCTTGTAACTGCTGCGACTGAGCACGTGGCTACTGCTGATTTGGCAGCTTCGTCTGCCAAACCGTTACCAACAGCGTGTGCGCCCAAACGCTGGTGGCCAAGGGTGTGAATCACCTGTGTGAGAAGTAGACGTTGTTTCAAATCTGCCACTCGAACCCAAAGCATTTTATGCTTAATTGTGCTGCCTTTTGCATCTCTATAGTCATTTTGAGACCAAAAGAAGAGATTGTCATTGAATGACTGCACACAGTAGTATGAATCGCACACAATAAGAGTGGTCACATCCGGATTAGCGAACTCAAGTGCTAGCACCAAAGCGCGCAGCTCGGCCAATTGTGCAGTACTGTCTCCTAGTGCCTGAGTGTGCACTACAGTTGATTTGAACTTTCCGTTCACCATGGTACCTGCAACAATAGCACATGCCGCGGAATAAGCATGCTTGGAACCCGTGGCCGGTTGTGCCGAACCATCGGTATAGATAATACAGTCGTATTCCTCAAGCGGTAGCAGAGACAGAGGAGGAGGATGAACGAACTCATACTGTAAAAACTCCTGTGTCTGTAGAGAAGAATCAAAGATAAAAGTGACATCCGGAGACGTCAAAGATGTTGCCCATTGTATCCAACGGGGGTGCAAAGCTTTAGAGTTCGGAACACTTGCTTTAGTCACTGCCTCCAGGGCAGGATATGGTGTTACCACCAGAATGCGTTTTCCCTGTGCCAGCGCGCGCTCTTTCAGAATCGCCATTTGCACTGCAGTCAAAACTTTCTCCACAGAGGAAAGGCGCATTTCTGCGGAAGTGTACAGGTGTGACTTGTATGCAATCGGTACTGTCACCTTCGTTAAAGGTTAAGTACGTGAAACCAACTGCCCCTGGAATTATTCTAATCACCAGGTTTGTGTGGTTGTCACGAGTCAACAAGAATTTAGATTCAAGTAGATCTGTCTGCAAAGTATGGAGGAATGCTCCGGAAGCCAGCATGACTTCGAAAAGTTAGGTTGTATCAAGGCATACAGTGGCTTGATATGCTGGCAATATTCGGGAATGGAAATACGCCCGAAGTTTAGAAAACCCAGTAATGACTGAAGCTTCTTCAGCGTAGTGGGAGGGCACAAGAGTGCGCACTTCTCCAAGAAATGGGGGGCTAAGCCCTTACCTTCATTGTTGAGTTCATAACCCAAAAACAAAACGGTAAATTCAGCAATGTGGGATTTGGCAAAGTTGAATTTGTATCCCAGGACCGCAAATTCAAGTATAATGCGGTCCACTCGGGAAAGATGCGGGTATAATTCGTCGTCTGTCAGATAGATATCATCGACGTACGAACATGCATCCGGGTCTATGCTGTCTAACAAAGAGACAACACGGGCAGCGAATATGCCTGGTCTGTTCTTGTAGCCCATAGGTAAACGACCGGAATTTGAATTGTTTACCACCGGAGGTAAAAGAGCTCCATTGGCTACTCTCCGGGGCTAAGTTGTGCGTGTAGAATCCATTGGATAGGTCAAGGGTAGTTTTTTATTTCTTACGCACAAGACTGTCTACAAGCGCAGAACTGTGTGTGTTTTGCACCGCAAAGGTCCGACAATGAGAGTTCAAATGTCGGTAATCCAAAACTAAGCGGTACGATCCATCGGGTTTAGAAACCACGAAAAGGGGATTATTCATAGGTGATACGCATGTTTCAATTACTCCTTGATATTCCAACTGTGTTAGAATCTCGGAGACGGGACCTTTAGCTTCCCGCTTGATGGGATATTGGGGTTGTGGCTGAGGCAGCGACCGCAAAGGAATATCATGGGGGGGGAGAGTCTTCATCCCAGCCCACGTGGTTGCGGAAAGCGCCGGAGCCAGGGACGCAGCCCACTCGGCTGCGAGAGCCTCCGCTTTGTCCTTGGGGACATGACGAGAAAAGCTCGGAAGGATTACCTCCTCCCCTCTACGTGCAGCTAGTACAAATGGGGGCAGCCAATCCGCCTCTGCCAACAGAATATCGTACGAAGAGGTCAGATTCTCCCAAAAAATCCCTTTAATAACACGCTGTATGTCACCTTCAATTTGAAAGACAATATTATATAGTCTGTCAGGGGGTGCCACTCTGGTGTTTGCTATCTCAACAGTAATGAATATATCAGTTGCTGTCGCCTCCACATGAGGACGTAGCACCTCCCGCACTATGGTAACTTCCGCGGCGCTGTCTAGGAGCGTCACTGCCCACGTCCAATTCAGGAGTCTCGTTCTCACCGTCTGTGGCATATCTCACTGTAACAGCGGCAACTTTTTTCTTCTGAAACTGTGGGCGAGAACGTGGGAATTCGTCTGGCTCCCTCGGACTTGTTGTCGAGGTTGGTCTCGTCCCTGAGGAGTCTCGCGACCCCTTCCTCTATCTTGGCGATCTCCTCCACCGGCCTGAGAAGTTGTTGGAGCCTGTGAAGAACGAGGAGAACGCGCATCAGGGACTTGAAATCTCTCTGGAGATTTAATTCTCGCCCTATCGGTCAAATCATATGTGCGTTCAGAAGAGACTGAAGCCGGGGAAGCGCCTCGCGACCCTGGCTTCTTTTGTTGCTTACCCTGTTTTTTCTGTCTCCAGTTCTTTTTAGTAAAGAACGGCTTCTCATCCTCTGATTGAGATTTAGGTTGAGGTTGTGACTGAGTTTGCGTTTTAGCAAAAGGCTTGACTCCCAGGCTATTACGTCCAATGGTTTTGTAAGCCTGGGCTATAATTTTTGGTAATTTGCGCGGCTTGTCCGGATCTGGGACCAAAGCCAAAGCATTAGCTACTTGAAAGTTCACTGCATCGCCCTTGACATTCGCAAGGATCAAATCAGCTACTATGTCGAACACTCCCACCAGTCTCATCCCTAATTCCACAGCCGCTTCAGGGCCATGCTCATCCTGTACACGTTTAATTACAGAGGGGAGAACCGTCATGGAAGGAGTGCCGAAACACTTCGCATATACTGCTGCGAATACCCTACCCCAGTTGTTGCATTCTGCCAACTCGGGGACTAAGTCTTTTGGCAAACTAATCGTCAGTATCCTGTGTTTTTCCACAGGAGACGTATTAGGAAAAACTGCCTCCAGCTGGTCAAATTTCTCTGCAAGCCAATAAGGAAAATCATCCTTATTTTGTGGGCGCTTGCCCATCACCGAATTAACCATGACAGGACTTATGGTCACACCGCCTGTTCCAGCTGGATGGGCTGCAACTCCAGGCGGGGCTCCCTGGATGTTGCCTGTAACATACTGTACTAAAGCTCTATGCACTCGTATCAAAGACGAATGCAAATTACGCAGTTCACCGACGGCCACCGTCATATAACGCGGATGTGGGGTATACCCGGCCAAGACAGGCCAAGTGGCCCCGTCAATTGATAAGGGGCCTAAACGAACCGCGGTAACCGGTTGGGGGAGGGCGCCATCAAACCAAACACGGTGTTGCCATGCCGTGAGCGGTACTTCAAGATTCCTATACGGTCTATAGAGATTAGGAACAGCGGTGGCTGTATATTCATGGAACAATTGATCAGTCCCATCCACCGCCGGAAAGGTGATCCAAGAATAGAACACCTCAAAGTGGTAAGCTGGATCCGCTTGTACCACAAAGATTAGATCGACACCCGCGTCAGGTACTCCATACACTGTTAAGTGAGCCCTAGCGCTGCGCGGCTATGTGCCGCAATTTGTACAGCCATTTAAGGCTAAAAATAGTTCGACAACCTAATGTGAGGCAGCACAATAGAGGGTTATATTTAAAAATCCTTTTAGTAACTTCAAGCTTGAAAGAACCTATAAAAACGTCAATATAGGAGGTATCACCTTCACACACACTTCCGGAAGCGTCTGTGAAGGAGTTGTGGACAAGCACAAGTACTACTCAAGCGTCTCGCAGATAAGCAGCCCACTCGTTGGTTGCGCCATGTTGTAGGGATTCTGCACATACACAGAGCTATGCACAGGATAATAGGACCTCGGAATATAGTGGTGAGCCAACCATAAACCTTAGCACCTAAAACCCCAACCCGACTAGCTGTAGCGTCTCATTAGCAACAATGCTACCAATGATTAGACAACCCAGAACACGGTATCTCTCTCTCAGGACTCGCAGGAGCAAGAACACCCTTTCATCACTCACTCATACCTGTCCACAACGCGCGTAATAAGAGACACAGTATAGTTTAAATGTTTATTTCAACTATCGTGCTCTAAGATACAGTACACGAGCCAGTACTATCAGCATAATGCATAATGATAATATAATCAGCATAGTTACAAATCCATAGAATACAAATGGGGAAAACATTTCATAAAGCAGTGGATATAGGGCTAAATGACTATACCACCCTCCCCGTGCTATTAGCTGGTTTATTATATAAACAGAAAACCTCTGGGCATGTCTGGCGGACCCTCATACCTCAATCTCTAGATGCAAGTTTTACATCAGTAGACAAACACAGCTCTTCTCTCTGGAAAGGTTTTTCTCCAAGTGCCTCCAACAGTGTAATCACCATATTAAAAGCACACAAATTTCTCCAGTGCAGCTGCACATAGTGTTATGTCTAGGTGCGAGGGACAGGCCAGATCAGTAAGAACAAGGGACGTTGTTTTTCGACCTTGTACATGTTGTGCAGAAGCAACCCACAAGGTACAAGAGAAAAGGTGAAAGGCAGAAATGCAGACAGTCCTAATATGGCCGGGCACAAGCAGAGGCTTGAAAAACAAAGTCACAAAGTAACGTGTGCAGAAAAGGCATCATGGCAGCCGGGCCGCAGCCAACTTAGCAGGGCAGGCCATGAGGCCACAAACCACATGACAGAGGTGTGCCAAATAAAGTCTCCCATGGGCCGTTCAAATTAATGAAAAAATGGTTTGGTGATGTAGAATTGAAGGCTGGCAAGGAAAAAGAGGGGCTATGCGTCTCACCACGGAGATCTGCAGGGTCTGCCAGAATAACATTTGTGACTGTAAGTTGGTGCCTGCCCGGCCCCAATTGCCATCAATGAGATCTGATAGAGAGTGGTATATACAGGTTCCCAGATAACAGAATGCATTGGGTCGCCACAATAAGGGGACACTGTTTATCTGGAGGATAAGATCAGCATGGAGGCCACTAAGGTCAAAAGACATGAATTTCTTCAATTGACTCTAAGACCAGATACTACTGCAAATCTGGCAAATGTGTGTGCTATAAGGGTAGGAATGTTCTGGATGTTCCTGAGATCTAAGAACATGTTATAAGCATAAAGTGATACTGAATTCTGCCCATCTGTCAAAGAGATTCCCCATCATAGCCCTCCTTCCTTTAGAATGTGTGCCAGTGGTTCCACCGCAAACTAGAATAGCAACGGGGCAAAGACCAACCCTGACGGGTACCCCCATGTGTCTGTAAGGGGTCTGATATTAGTTGGCCCGTCTTAACCCTTGCAGTCGAGTTTGTGTACAGTTGGACCAGGTGGGTGAAATGTGCCCCCTGGTATTAGTAAGAGAGCACCTTGATGAGGTAATCCTACTCCAGAGAATCAAAGCCCTTCTACAGGTCAAGGACTAGACATCTGAAGTTCAGCCAGTCAGCAGGGGAGTACTCAAAGACCCGGTAAAACCTTCATAAATTCAGGGAGGTGTTTCTGTCCAGCACAATCCGTTCTGGTCCGGTGTACCAGCTGCGGAACCAGAGTGGCCCACCTGTCAGTGAACATTTTAGCCAGTATCTTGTAGCCTGTATTAAGGAGTGCTAGTGGCCTGTAAGAGGCTAGCTCCTCGGTATCCCTGCTCGGTTTAGGTAACAATGTAAAAAGAGCCTCGCACTGTGAGGGCTGGAAAGAAGAGGCTGCCATGGACCCATCGTATAGTGCTTTAAATTTTGGGGCCAACAGCATGGTGTATGTTTTATAGAATTCTAGCTGTAGTCCCTCTGAGCCAGGAGTTTTTCCCATGGGCAGTGCCTTGATGGCCTCCTGAACCTCATGAAGGGTAAATTCTCCATTGAGGTCCTCCCACTTGTCAGGTGTGATACAGGGAAGTATTACAGGCATTCACAAAAGGGGGGCTATGAGGAGATTTAAAGGACCTGCGTGGGCAGACTCCCAACTTAATAACGTACCAAACACAAAATGAGCCCACGGGTCCCAATCGTAAGTCTAAAGGGCGTGTGGATTCAGCCTACCATGATAGGGACAGGATCCCTTTTTAAGGACAGTTCCCCTCACACACCAGAGGTGTCATGCTTCATCATAGGGGTGCCTCCTCGCGTCCAGAATCTAGTCTTGACGCGGGCTACAACCCCCTCGCTGCGAGGGAGGAGCTCAGGGATGTTTTTCTGGAAGAGGATGGTCCTAAAACCCTACGTGTGCGTGGTGTGTTGTAGGTGGAGTGCAGTGCTATAGTGTAAAGTGGTTTAAAACTGGCTACAAGGTTAGCTAAGGCGAACTTTATTCTGCTACCCTGTGACAGGATTAAAAACAGATGGCTTGCAATGTGGCTGCCAGCATTAGAGACAGCTGCATTCGGAAACGATCAACATGTTTCGGCCTCAAGACCTATAGAAGTGTTGTGGCCTTCATCAGGATCAAATTTCAGCTACTGCAATCGGTGAATATGTACGAGTGAAAACACAATGGACAATGGTATGTGATAATCAACCAGTTGTCCTGTTGTCCAGTAGATTCGACGGTGGAATCTGTTTTGAAACAAAAAAACAGCAATCCGCGCCATTTACAATGTGATTGAAACAATGTGGTAGAGAACAATGTAATATAAAAAACATGTACTGCATGGTGGTACCACTACACAATAGAAAAACAAAACATCACTTGATGTAAACAGTTAAACCACCCTAAACCAGTAGTGAGTGGTTGTGGATGCGAGATTCGCCTACAACAGTCAGGCAATTTACCGCATCTATACTGGGCTTTGAGCCAAAGGTACATACGCCTACCAGCCTAGTGAATAAAGTTGGTGGCGTTAAGAAAGGTTAAAAGGTAACGAATGGTTCGCTCCGAATAGTTAGAACAGAACAAGCAGAAAGTAAGCAATCCTAACAAGAATCAGAAGCTGGAAAGAACAGGAGGACACCCGCTCCGTAGTACGGGGTGTATGCAAAAATGAGTAAGCATTTGCTGAGGGAGTGCCTCTGATATTAGTCATTTGCAAGAGTGGAAGCACGCTGAGGATGCACGTGTCTGAGTGGCGGCTCTAGTGGGAGCTGGTCCAAAAGAGGACCGTTGATACGCAGGCGGTGCTAGCATTGGTAGTAGGGGGGGAAGAAAAGGGGTGGTAGTAGCCGTAAGCCCTCTTACGCACAAACAGGTGGTGTAACTGCGGTGCATAGATCTCAGTAGGGATGCGCATAACCTCCAATGTGGGGAGAGGTGGCGCGCGTGTTTGAAATGCCTCTGCCATTCCATGAAGCAGCACTTGGCCTGTCCCCCAGCGACCCGACCAACCCAGGCAGCAAGAAGGCAGTCAATACACCAACTGGGTCGTGGAATGCACCCGGTGTCTCCCGTGCATTCAGCAACAGCCACCACTGGGAGCCTCGACAAGGCAAAAAAGTGCTCAGAACGGGGGGAAAGGCCCAGAAGTTAGGGGCTTAATATAAATTTGTTCTACAACTAACATTACAATTTAAAAAATATATAAATACATTTAATTTAAATAATTCCACTTAATGTTCGATTTAAAATGGATTATATATAAATAGATTTATACATATATATCCAACAGATAAGTCCCAGAGACCCACGGATGCCTTGCACTCAGTTTCGGGGTTTGCCTTGAGAGTGTCTCAGCTCCCCGGCCACCAAACCTTGTGCCCAAGAAATCCAAAAATCAAAGGCACAGAGGGGCATATTATCAAGAACGGCGTTAAAAATTATCGCCGCTTTTGCGGCAGAAAACTGCCGCTAAAGCGGCGATAATGGGCTTGATAATATGCCCTTGAGAATTCAATAGAAGTCCATGTTCTGGTGTGAACATGGGCTTCTATTGGAATTCTCCAGAGCATATTATCAAGCCCATTATCGCCGCTTTAGCGGCAGTTTTCTGCCGCTAAAGCGGCGATAATTTTATCACCGTTCTTGATAATATGCCCCAAAGAGCAGCGAACCAAACGGAGACAACGAGCCACAGGAAAAGAATCCAAAGCAGCCGAATTGGAGGAGAAAGCAACGATAGAAATAGATATTGATCGCACCATTGTGAATCTCTGTCCATTAACTCTCAACAAGGTGGAACATTACATTTTGGCTCTAAGTCTATCATTTTGCCACGAAAGTGCTTTTCAATATGAAACAACACGGATCAATGTGTATAGGTTGATTAGAAAACTAAAACTAATGTAGTACCATGCCAATAAACAACCTAAACATAATGTGCCCACTACATCAGGGATGGTGCCAGCCCATCATGTAGGTTTACCAGTATCAGACATGACAGTATTAAAGGAGCTAACAGTGTTACAAAATGAACATCTATGTCTCAATTGCCAGACTGAGGAACAGGAATTGACAATCCATGAACAGCTTGAAATATAGGGTGAAGCAAAAACACCATTTAAACCAACATCACATTTTTTTACCGATTACTCCACATGATGCCATTGATGTATTCAGTAATCTATTAATCAAGGACATCAAGGAAATAGATAAACAACAAGCAAAACGACCAACAAGATACAATTGATTACAACGAAGATACTTTGCCTTGAGGAATAAACTTCAATAACAAAACGATATAGTAATATTTATTTTGGGCAAAGGCAGAAATAATGTACTGTGGACGCTAACAGCATACAAAGAAGAAGTCCAACGACAACTACAAGACAATACTTGATACTTGTTATACTAAGACCACGAAAGCACAATGAACTCAAGTAAAAATCAGCTTTAAGAAACAGCTTATATAATGGCAGAATGATGCGCTGTTAACACAGGAGGAATTAGCTTCCTGTGTAATGACCATCCTAGGATGCCAGTAATGTACCTTATTCCAAAAATCCATAAGGATCCCATCAAACCGCCAGGAAGGCCCATCATTTCGGCCATAGGGCGTTTTCACGAAAATATGTTAAAATATATTGACTATTTCCTGCAACCATACGTGCAAAATTTACCTTCATATGTTAAAGATACGTGTGACTTGCTCAAAGTTATCTACGATGTGCCTTGAGAAGATGATTTAGTCTTGATGTCCCTGGACATTACTTCATTAAATACCAGCATTCGACATATTGATGGACCTGGAGCAACTGAATACTATCTCAGCAATAGACCATTAGAATTACGTCAACACACATCTATGTTGATGAAAATGATTTGAGAATGCCTATAAAATAACTATTTCCTATTCGATAATTGCATATATCACCAAACCCAGGGGACCACGATGGGGGCCTGCTTTCCCCCCAGCTGAGCGTGTCTTCACATGTGCTGGTGGGAGGAGCAGGTCCTCAAAGTGAAGTTCTCCAAAGAATGGGATGATAATGTAATAATCTGGACGTGTTATAATGATGACCTTTTTGTTATTTGGAAGAGGTTGGAACAAAGCGCCAAGGTCTTCATTAGACATATAATGTAAAACACTTAAACTTGCATTTTACAGGTGAAGTCCGCAAAAATGTGATACATTTTTTTTGATTTGGAAATATTTGTAAAAGATGGCAAAGTTGAAACCCAACTATATGAAAAAAGCTTCTGGCAACTCATTTCTGCATGCATCCAGCCTTCACCCTCGACATTTAGCAGCAAGCATTCCTTACGGCGAAATAATACGCGCCAAAAGAAACTGTAGTTTGCCACAACACATTATGGCTTTTCAGAAAGATATGACACTAAGGTTCTTACAAAGAGAATATAACACCAAATTGATTACTACTGCTCAAGAAACGATCAGTCACACATCCAGGGAACACATCTTGTTTAATCGGGGAGGAAAAAACCCAAAACAGAGAACATGGTCAGGCTCATTACTACATACAGTAACAAACATAAAAAACTAACTAAGGCAGTTAAAAAGAACTGGCCTCTAATTTTCTCTGATTCAACCATAGGACAGATGGTTCCTACGAGACCTCAAATAACTTATCAGAGAGCCAGTTTAAAAAGAGACAGCCTGATGAGATCTAGTCCTGAAATGAGAAGGACAGATAATTGGCTGACAGGAGCCAATGGGTTCCACAAATGTTACAGATGTCGTGCCTGCACCATTGGGATAAATACTAAGGAGTATTGTTCTCCTGTTTCACATAATCCAGTCCCCCTATAAGGCCATTTCAACGGCAAAAGTGAATTTGCCGTACATGTTTTGACATGCAGTTATAATTTAAGATATGTGGGCAGCACAGTGCTGCAGGTCCATAAACGCATATTACAACACATGCGGGTCATTAAGAACAAGTATCTAACATAGTCAGTGACCAGGCACTGTGCTAAATTTCATCAAAGCAACACATCTCAGATGTCATATTTTGTTATAGATACAATACCCCATAGCATCAGAGGGAAAGACAGGGTGAAAGCCTTGAAAAAACCTAGAGAGTGAGTATAAGCTCAAGTTAGATTCCAAGTCGCCCCAGGGTTTGAATATGGAAGAAGATCTATACAATTTTCTATAAGGAAGGAAATAACGACATACCTGGTCCTCATTTTTATCTATCAAGCTCCTACATTTTCTGACCCCATCTATGCCATGTTAGGGGAAGGAAGGAAAACAATCTATAACAATACAGTCCATTTGTGGACTTGATACCCAAGCAGACACATGATTACACAGCTTATCTGCTAGGCAAGACAATGTTGAGTGCAAAGTACATCAATTGTTTTCATTATAACAAATGCTTCAATTATGTTTTTTGTTTTAATCCAGGTATAGATGCTATAAATAATCATGTAAGAAATATTTATTTAAAAAAATTGTTTTTGGAATTGATAATCAGTAAGAATATAGAATGATTTCTTTCTGATTTGTTTAACATCAACAAATGCTAAAATAAGAAACTTAAAAGTTATTGCAAAAAGGGAAAAGAAATTAGGCATTTTGTTTGTATACATATTTTTTCTATGTCTAAGCACTTACCTAATGCCTTATATGTTCTATCAATGGGACCGCCGCGTTAGTGTGATCAAGGTCGCGGCTGTGACCAAATTGCGTTATGGTGACTCAGCAACCAGAATAAAAATCTTCAAACATTAGTGGTGGACTGTGTTCAATTCAGCATCCCAATGCACCTGTACAAGAATTGTTTCAAGTCGTTATATATTATCGCGGTTGAAACGCGTTACCTGGTTGTTTGTGGTCACTAATAAAACTCTTCAAAGCGAGCCCGAGTGTGTTGGAGTTTGTTCGCATACTGGAGCAGGCAGTCTGAATGGAGAGTGATCCGAATCCTTGAAAGTAGTTGTTGTGTAACAAGACGAACTCACCTGTCGTCCACGGAGGCACGCGCTGTGTGTTCGGCCGCCTAGGTGGAACTGTGTTGGGATGTAATTGGCGTGCCAGAACCGCTGCTGCCGAAACCTGCCGACCTTGAGGGTCGCGGACTATGCAAGTCTGTGGTGCCCTGGCCATATGAGGGACGCCAGCAGGAACTGTGCGAATTTTATCAGCGGTAGGCGAGGTAGAGATGCACAGCTCTGCAACTGGATGGAAGTGGCTACCAGCTTGAAACTGCGTCAAAAAAGAAGAGAAGGGGGGGGACCAGGAGCCTGTTAAGGTCCAGTGTCCGTGCTCCATAAGTGAACGTCAAATCACAGGAGACACTGTTCCAAGATAGGGTGCAAAAATGTCACCCTCTCATCAACAAGAAAAGATAAAGAATAGAGTCAAAAAAGAGGGAGAAGAAATAGAGAGAGACAAAGATATCTCCCCAGTATCAAGGATCCAATCCCGAAGGGGAGGGCCAAATCTTGCCTCTTAGTAGCCCTCACACACCCCAAGGGATGTCATGCTTCATCATAGGGCCTGTGCTCCTTGTCGGGCCGGCGCTGCAATGCCCAACGGGTCCCCCGAAGGGTCACTTTTGCGGAGATCTTTTAAGAGAAAAGCCGTAAGATGAGTGCAGGTATGTGGGGCGGATCCGAAGGTGGAAGTGATAAAGGACGTGCAGTGAAGAGTGCTCAAAATTAAAACTACCTAGGAGTAATCCACAAGAAGAATTTTAATCACGTGGTGCCCCTGGTAGACTAAAAAACCCGAAGGTAAGTAAGTTACTGTGGGGCTGTATGTGCCCAAGTAACTATTCCAAGGTCGACATGTTTCACGCCTAGTGTGTCTAAATGATCAATGGCGTTTCCTCAGGACCTAACAGTGAAGATTATAAGATAAGTGCACGTAAAAAGGGGTTCCAAAATAAGGATGGTAACCCACAAAAATGAAAAGTATGTCTGGGCAATCCGCACAACTGTGTTCCTTACAGTTTGGTTACTATCTAAACTATAGATGTGCCCTAAACAATGAAGTACCCTCACATCTAGGGGAGAAATCTCCCGAGGCTAGTACATGCTGGACGCCTGCACCTTATTGGGATTGCGTCGGGTGCCGGCTCACTCGCACCTACCCTCTACCAGCGACTGCCCAGACATACTTTTCATTTTTGTGGGTTACCATCCTTATTTTGGAACCCCTTTTTACGTGCACTTATCTTATTGCATCTTAGCAGCTCCCCATGTGGAAAAGCAATGCCGGCGCCCAAGGGACGCGGGGAGCCGGCGGGACTGTGGGGGGATTGGGGACCCCCCCACAGTCCCCAACGGAGAGGGCCAGCCCCGGGGGATGGGGTCCCCGGGGCAAGTAGTGGCCCGGGAGGGGGCCACTCGGCCCCCTCCCCAAATAATAAAAAAAAAAAAAAAAAATAGGAAGGGCCGGCCCCGGGGATGGGGTCCCGGGGCCTTAAATGGCCTGAGGAGGGGGCCACACAGCCCCCTCCAAAGAAAAACAAAAAATCGAGGCCATGCCCCGGGGATGGGGTCCCCGGGGCCAATACAGGCCCAGGGAAGGGGGCCACGCGGCCCCCTTCCCGTTTTTTAATAATATTTAATAAAAAAAAGGGGTAAGGCCCTGGGGGATGGGGTCCCCAGGGCATAAAAACTGGAAAAAGGAAGGGGGCCACACAGCCCCCTTCAGGAGACAAAAAAAAGAAAACGATCGGGCCCGCCGGCCCCGCCCCTTCCTTCACCACTCTGCAAACGCGCCCCCTGGTGCGTTTGCAGAGGGGAATAATTCCCTTGAATACTGGGGGTCCCTGGGGGCCAACTAGCCCACCAGGAACCTCCAGTATGCGCCAGGGGCTGCCTTGCAGAGAGGTGTACAGAGGCCACAGCCCCTTTTTACACCTCTCTGCAACGCAGCTCTGTGGCGCTTTTGGAGGTATATGGTGGGCTAGTTGGACTCCGGGGACCCTCAGGATTCAAGGGGACTTAATCCCCCAACTTAAAACGTGCCACGGGGCGCGTTTGCACAGTGGTGAAGGGAGGGGCGGGGCTTCAGGTGACATGTGTGCAAACAGGCCCCGTGGTGCGTTTTAAGATGGGGAATTAAATCCCCTTCAATCCTGAGGGTCCCTGGGGCCAACTAGCCCAACAGGTACATCCAGAAAGCGCCACAGAGCTGCGTTGCAGAGAGGTGTAAAGGGGCGTGGCCTCTCTGCACGTCTCTGCAACGCAGCCCCTAGCGCATATTGGAGGTTCCTGGTGGGCTAGTTGGCCCCTAGGGACCCTCAGGATTCAAGGGGACTTAATCCCCCAACTTAAAACGCGCCACGGGCGCGTTTGCACAGATGTCACCTCAGGCCCCGCCCCCTCCCTTCACCATTGTCCAAATATTCTTCTAAAATCATCCGAAATACGAATTCCGATTTACTCACCTGTTATCAGGAGAGACCTCAGTGCTGCATCTTTCAGCCCAGTACTAATCCTGAAAAGTAATTTTAACCGTACTTACCAGTAACTTGAATTTCCTTCCATAGGATATCATTGCCTGCTTTTTGTTGAAAAAGTTTCTAAGTGTTGATTT
Source organism: Calotriton arnoldi (assembly GCA_963921515.1). Taxonomy (NCBI): domain Eukaryota; kingdom Metazoa; phylum Chordata; class Amphibia; order Caudata; family Salamandridae; genus Calotriton; species Calotriton arnoldi. Next base: position 1,768,027 of record CAWUFW010002287.1, read on the forward strand.
TTGAAACATACAAATATTCCTCTAAAATCAGCCGAAATACGAATTCCGACTTACTCACCTGTTATAAGGAGAGACCTCAGTGCTGTATCTTTCAGCCCAGTACTGGTCCTGAAAAGTAATTTTAACCGTACTTACCAGTAACTTGAATTTCCTTCCATAGGCTAACATTGACTGGTTTCACTTGGAAATTCTTCTAAGTGTGGAGTTTTGGAACTTTAAAATATTCCTCTAAAATCAGCCGAAATACGAATTCCGATTTACTCACCTGTTATCAGGAGAGACCTCAGTGCTGCATCTTTCAGCCCAGTACTGATCCTCAAAAGTAATTTTAACCGTACTTACCAGTAACTTGAATTTCCTTCCATAGGATATCATTGCCTGCTTTTTGCTGAAAAAGTTTCTAAGTGTTTATTTTTGAAACATACAAATATTCCTCTAAAATCAGCCGAAATCCAAATTCTGATTTACTCACCTGTTATCAGGAGAGACCTCAGTGCTGCATCTTTCAGCCCAGTACTGGTCCTGAAAAGTAATTTTAACCGTACTTACCGGTAACTTGAATTTCCTTCATAGGCTAACATTGACTGGTTTCACTTGGAAATTCTTCTAAGTGTGGAGTTTTGGAACTTTATAATATTCCTCTAAAATCAACCAAAGTACGAATTCCAATTTACTCACCTGTTATCAGGAGAGAACCCAGTGCTGCATCTTTTAGCCCAGCACTGACCCTGAAAAGTAATTTTAACCGTACTTACCAGTAACTTATATTTTCTTCCATAGGAATCCATTGTCTGGTTTTCAGCAGAAAAGTTTCAAAGTGTCGATTTTCACAAACTACAAATATTCCTAAAAAATCGCCTGTATGACTTAAACGCATTCTTTCAACTGTTTACAGGAGATGCACCAGTGCTGGATCCAGGATCCAACACTGAGTGAGAAAAAGTCACGATAACACTACTTACCTGCTAAGTGAATTTCCTCCCATAGGATAACATTGGTGATTCTATGTGAAAAAGTTTCTAAGTGTCAACTTTTAAAGTACAATAATATTCCTTAAAAATCACGACTGTAACCAAAACGCTTTTACTCAACTGTTTACAGGAGATGTCCCAGGACTGAATCTAGGATCCAGTCCTGTGGTTAGAAAAGTAATCCATAAAGTAACTAATTGCATTTAACTAGAAATTCACATTGAGCTGAATGTTGCATTGTGTTTGAAAATGTGTTGCCCATTGCAACAACTGTAACTACTGTACTTAAAGTCTATTGCCTATGTGCAAAGTATTTAAACTAAAGTAATTCATTCTGAGAAAGTATTTTTGTAATGTAATGTATAATGTAATTACAATGTAATTTAAAAAATAAAATATGTAAAAAAAATTGTTTCTAAAAATGTAGTAAATCAGTATGAAAAAAATGTATATAACAATTAATACATTTAAAAATTGTCATTTACAAAACCTTTGAAATTCACTGAAAAAACCGTAGGTTTCAGACATGTTATAGTTACAAATTAGCATTTAAAAAACCTTTGAAATTCACTGAAAAAACCATAGGTTTCAGGGACGTTATAGTTACAAATTAGCATTTAAAAAACCTTTGAAATTCACTGAAAAAACCATAGGTTTTAGGGACAGTTATAGTTAGTTGGACATTGCACTCGTACAAAACCCGTGAAATTCCCCGTTATAGTTAGTCCAGCTAACTATAACTCGCACTCCACAATGCACTGCTGATGACGTCACATATTACATCACTCATGACATGGTCAGTGACATCACTGATGACATCACTGATGACATCTCAAATTACATCACTGATGACATCACTGATGACATCATCCATGTGATAATTTCATGCATCTTCTCACACCCTAATATAACCTTTGATACACCCACTCTAAATTACAGACTGCCATTCGGAAAACCATAGACACTCCAACACCAATAACTACATACCCACTCACTGATTCTTAGGTCTACGCACACATCCACTCACTCACCCGTACAGTCACTCATACTTACGGTCACTCAGTACAGGACTATCATATGCACTCATACTCCTATATAGACACTCAAACACCGCCACTCATCCATAGAGGTACTCACACACCTAGTCAGTCATGCAAATAATTAAACACACAACCATTTACTCACCTATACAGTTATACACACACCAGCTCACTTACTCATACAAATACTAGCACATTCTTACGCTCTTATACAATCACTGATACAAGCACACACTCATCCATACAGCCACTATCACAATCACTCATTCTCGCTTATAGCTATTTATATACTCCAACACACATATATACTGCCTTTCACATATGTAGTTACTCACACATGTACCACTGGGACATACATTCACTCACTAACACACTCTTACACACACTTACCCACCCATACAGTCTATCACAGATGCACTCTTGAAACCATCCACCCAGTGAATCACCCACTCACACATCTATGCACAGAGTTGCACACACCCCTCCCACACAAACACTCAGGCACCCATACAGATACTCACACAAGCATTCAATAACTCATATAGACACTCATGTAGCTATTCACAAACACATGCAGCCACTTACACAGCAACAGACAGACGGATACAGACATTCACCCAGTTTAGTCACTAACCCATGCATTCAGTAAGATACGTTAAATCACTCACTTATACAGTCAGTCACGCACCTACTAAATCATCCATACAGACACTTACACACCCACTCATTCTTCAATACGTCTTTTCCTATATATATAAAAAATATTTAAACTTTACAGAAACACACAGTCACTGGATGATGTCATCAGTGATGTCATTTGAGATGTCATCAGTGATGTCATCAGTGATGTCACTGACCATGTCATGAGTGATGTAATATGTGACGTCATCAGCAGTGCATTGCGGGGGCGCGAGTTATAGTTAGCTGGACTAACTATAACGGGGAATTTCACGGGTTTTGTACGAGTGCAATGTCCAACTAACTATAACTGTCCCTAAAACCTATGGTTTTTTCAGTGAATTTCAAAGGTTTTTTAAATGCTAATTTGTAACTATAACGTCCCTGAAACCTATGGTTTTTTCAGTGAATATATATATATATATATATATATATATATATATATATATATATATATATATATATATATATATATATATATATATATATATATCCATCATCAAAGTTTGCCCTTTGTGGAAACAGCCTTCACAAGTGAGTTGCACCTCTCAATGGTGAGTATAACCGGAAGGGTGGCACCTCGTTGCCGTAACTTTTTGCCAAACGCGTTTCGGGCTAGACGCCCTTGTTCACTGGCAGGCAGAGCTTTCACACACGGAAATTGCAATCACCATTTTTATTTTCAAAATAAGCCCCACCTACAGGCATCCGGGCATCTTGGTACCTATAGTGTCTGCATAGTATTACCTCCGTGGGCTCCATGTGTTGCTCAATAAAATGCTTATTAAAACCACAGTTGGTGGGCTACGACGTCACAGTCCTTCACAGTATGATTACTGGCATTCTCATCCATGGGACCTCACGAGTCTCGAGTCACAAACATCTTGGGTTCTAGATCCGCTTATCTGCGGCAGGCAGTTTCCGCGACCAGACGGGCCGCTAAAAATCCATCATCAAAGTTTGCCCTTTGTGGAAACAGCCTTCACAAGTGAGTTGCGCCTCTCAATGGTGAGTATAACCGGAAGGGCGGCACCTCGTTGCCCCAACTTTTTGCCAAACAAGTACCAAGATGCCCGGATGCCTGTAGGCGGGGCTTATTTTGAAAATAAAAATGGTGATTGCAATTTCCGTGTGTGTAAGCTCTGCCTGCCAGTGAATAAGGGCGTCCAGCCCAAAACGCATTTGGCAAAAAGTTGGGGCAACGAGGTGCCGCCCTTCCGGTTATACTCCCCATTGAGAGGCGCAACTCACTTGTGAAGGCTGACAGGGTCAAGACTGATTTGCATATAGCTGTGTCTGAACTGGGGTGGCGAAGTGAGCTAAAGAACGATGATGAATTCGGCCCAGATCTGTGACTGGGGGTGAGTGTCTGAAAAGTTTCAGCGCTCCGTCCATCATCTCCTTGTGTTTGCTTTGTTCGCCCTAAGTTGGCAGGGTATGCCCAGACGTGGGTCCCTTGCTCACTTTGCCACTGGATTCAAGCTAGCCTGGCTGATCAAGGGTGTTTCCCAGAAACCGGTCCCAGGATGCTTGTTTCCTGTCCAGGGAAGACATGGCTTGGCAGTTCGGGCTGGACTGTTCCCATGAGGCACATGGTCAAGACTGATTTGCATATAGCTGTGTCTGAACTGGGGTGGCGAAGTGAGCTAAAGAACGATGATGAATTCGGCCCAGATCTGTGACTGGGGGTGAGTGTCTGAAAAGTTTCAGCGCTCCGTCCATCATCTCCTTGTGTTTGCTAAGAATGTATGCAGCACACAAATAGTAATAAAGTGAAAACACTACACAAGAGAAGTTCCACACCAATTGAAAAAAAGAGTACATTTTAATCAATTTTTTGACACCAAAATGAAAAAATCTAATCAGTAGAATAAGAGTTATGAATTATTAAAATTTTTAGTAATACTAGCGCCTAAAATATCAAAGTGCCATCCACTGACATCTAATCACCTGAGACAGGGTCAAAGTCAAAAATATGGCGACTGTGATGGAGTGCTGGTCGGATACAAGAAGTGGATTGGGCCCGGTCGGCGCTTACCTTCTGACTTAGAAGAAATTTTGGAGAAAAAGTTCTGGAAGGTAAAGTTCATTGGGGCAAGGCTGCAGGCAGAGTTTGAGAAGGGAGCGTTGTTGTTGAGGAACCATTGGACAAAGTCGCACTGAAGAATTCTATATTCAAACATAATCTCTTTTTTGGAATTTGGAATTTTTCAGAGGGACAAAGCGGAGGCTGTAACCAATGAGCATTCCAGGAGGCCAGACACCCCTTCGCTGAGGGACCACTGAACAGGATTTGCTGCTGTGGACAAGAATATAGCTGGAGCTGCTGCAAAGTTAGGCTGACTGGAAATGCATCTTGGACTGATAGACAAGCAGGTTGTTCCTTTCTTCCCTTGGTTCTCAAGTTTTGGATTTTGGCTATCTGAGCACATTTACCACTACCTCCAAGGGTCCAGGACTGGAGGAGCACCACTTGGTGGATTAGGACTCACTCAGGCTCGGTCAAGTTGCAGGTTTAAGATAGTGAGAGCCTGTTCTGTCCCAGGAGGTCAGCAAACTAGCACTTAGAGTCACTTTGGTAGTCCTGGGTTAAGATGAAGAAGCAGGGCTCAAGCAGAAGGGCAAGCCTCTTAGGGCTCAAGGCTGGCTCCAGGCAGCAAAGCAGTCCTTCTAGGTGCAGCAACGCAATCTTATTGAGTACACAGCCTGCCACAGCAGCAGGTAGTCCTCTGAAAGTCCTTCTGCATGTCTACAAACTGAACTGCAGAGTGCTGGTCTGAGGGTCCTATTTTTATAACTGGTGCCTTCTTTGAAGTAGTACATGTTTCTAGAGATTTCACTTTGAAGCACTTGAAATTTCCTGACTGCCCTGTCCTAGCAGCAGGGACATTGCAGTGGTGACAAGTCCTTTTTGCAAATGTAGCGCGCAGCCTATTTAGTTGCAAGTGGGGATGTGCCCAGCTCCGCTCCCATCCTGCCAGCAGATGGCCCATTCAGGCACACCTAATCCTTCTAGCAGGTGACTGTCTGGGAAGAATTTGCAAAGTCCAACTGCCAACTACACCCAGTCCTGTGACTCAGGACAGGCTGCAGGTACCACATGGCAAATATGAGGAAAATGACAACGTTCTAAAAGTGTCATTTTCAAAATTCTAATTTAAAATCCGACTTTACTGGGACATGTTTTAAGTGGTTGCGCAGTAAGTGCTGCCGGCCAACTAGTAGCATTTAATTTACAGGCCCTGGGTACATGGTATACCACTCTACAAATGACTTTTCAAGTAAATAAATATACCAATAAGGTGTAGGCTATTTTACCATGTTTAGGGCAGTGAGCATAATCACTTTAGCACTGATTAGCAATGGTAAGGTGTAGAAATTCCTAAGGCCAACAAAAATGAATTAAGCAAAAAATAGGATGGGGTGAAGGCAAAAGGTTTGGGGTGACCCTGCAAAGAGACCCAAGTACAACAGATAGATAGATAGATAGATAGATAGATAGATAGATAGATAGATAGAACATTACATAAATATCACCAAATACAAAAAGAATACAATAGGATTGTAACATTCCAATAAAGCCCAAGTTGGCTAAATCCCATGATTCCGATCCTATTAGCCCATATAGAAGATCCTAAATGGCTTATATAAAACATCATAAATTGATGTGAAAAAAAATGAAATGTGTAAAGATAGAAATCCACAACACTTTCAAAACAGTTGCAGTCAACAATCCCTTATCTGTATGTTATAGCAGAAGTATATCGAAGCTGTGCAAGATAATCCTACATTATTGTCATAGTTGATATGTGAAATTGACCCTATGAGTAGCAGATGAATGCAATATCAATTCAAACTTATATAAATTGCAGATGTTAGTTCTATAAGTGTCACAACAGAATCATAGTTTAGAACCTTGCAAGATAACATGGAAATACCATCCAAATAGATATGTGCAATAAACCCAAACGGGATGCAATTACATATCAAACTTGTAAAACGAAACTGATTTCATCAATCCCTTATCCACATAACAGAGCAAAATCATATAATAAAGCTACCTAGGATATTGAGGGACCATCTAAAAGTATATATACATCACAATTCAAAATATCATATATGCAATACTAAAACAATTTATAAAAGGCTTACGTGATCTGCAACCATGACCCCATGATGTGATGTGTCTCGAAGACAAGGGTAAGGGGACGACCAGCTCTCACAAAAGAATCCCTTCCTTGTCTCCCATAAAATGTGTTAAAAAAAGAGAATTAGAACCAAAGTAGGACCACGTATCAGAGCAGCACAAATGAAAATACAGACTAAACAAGCATAACAATGTTTAAAAAATCTTAATCATCCAATAGTGTCGTCAGTTCCTCTTCCATATTCATTCATTTTGAGGTTTTTGTTTCCAAATCAGAGATATACGTGGACTTTCATCTTAACGGTACGACTTTGTTCCACCCCTTTCATCAGGATCAATTCTGTCTATACCATAGTATCTTAGCAAATTACGATTTGAGAAAGTAAATTCTGCAAACTGTCAGTTCACAGGTTAGTGATTGCCAGTTTTATCAATGGTCCTCATATTTTTGAATATCCATTTTTAATACAGTCAATGGTATTTCCAACATAACGTTTGTTGCAAGGACACATTTGAATATACATAACATAGTTGGTATTACATGAAATAATTTTATTATTCCCCTTGTGACCTGCACTATAAGGTGTGGGGAACGTTTTCATGTTGGTACTGTGGGCCTCATTTACAAACTTTTGACGCACGGCGGCGCAGCAGGCCTTCCTGCTTCACTGCCGTTCATCAAAAGAAAAGGGCAGGATGCATGATATCTACAAGATACAGTGCATTTCTGTCCTTCTCCCCTGCGCCGGCTCACAAACAGCAGCCAAGCACCAATGCAAACAACCTTGCGTCATGTTGTAGGGGTGCCTGAGTTGCGAGAGTATTGTTTTTGTGCAGGAAGGGACACCTTCCTGCACAAAAACAATCATTGGTGGCATTTTCTTCTGTCTATGTGTGCTGCACCATGCAAAGAAAGGGAAAAAACGAGGAGAAATAAAATAATTTTCCTAGTTGCGCCACTCCTATGCCTCCCCTGGGAGGCGTAAGAATCTGACCCATTCCCAGTTTTATGATTCCTCGTAAATCTGGGAATGCTTCAGATTCCATGGGTGTTGCGTGGGAACATCCACAGCAACAATCAGGGAACGCCCCTTTCACGCAGTGTTCTCGTGAAAGGAGCACATACTTACAAGGCAATGAAAAGCCATATCAAATGGTTTTGCCTGGCCTTGCAAATATGCTGCAGCACATTGCGCCACCGTAGCGTCAAAAAAGTGCAACTCCGGCAGTGCAAAAGTATCGCTGGGGCCTTGTAAATGAGGCCCTGTGTTTGCATGCCTTGCATTTTCCACTAATGTAAAAGCCTTTAAGGTATTAGTTGGCCCCCGTAATTTCCCTTCTCTGAGATATCATTGTGTACCAGCCAGTCATGCATTGATCTGCTTCTGTGATATGTAATTGTGGGCTGTGTAGGAAGGTAATTGGGTATTGTATTTTGACTTCTTAAAAGATTGCAATCGTTACTAAAAATATGGCTTACTCTATGTGATTTCTTGCAGAAGGTGGTGCTCATGCAAGTATCTTCTTCTGTAGGTTTGCTCCTACCAAGATCTATTCTGCAAATAAGGGTGTCTTCCCTCGCCTTTTCTGCCACCCTGTTCTTGGCCTGTTCTAATATCGAATTCCCTTTCCTGGAATATCCTATCCATGTTGAGTACTTCACTCTAAAAAATCTTCAGTGGAGCCACAATTTCTCCTTGCTCTCAACATTTCTCTTTGCCATGCATTGTTAATTACCTCACATATTACACCACTTATGCCATCATTGGTAACATTACTGCAACATCTGAAATTGCATCATTCATGAAAACACTGTGCATGGCGGGGGTGTGAGCTATAGTTACTTTAGGAAATGAATTTAAGTTATATGAGATAACTATAACTGGTGAATTTCAGTAGATTTGTCATTGAAAATGGAATGTTATAGCTGTCATTTTCACTTAACTATAATGTCCCTTTCACATTTGTTTTTTCAGTAAACAAAAAAGATATGTATGTGTATATATATCTAAATGCCAATTACCAAGGTCCTAGGGGGGTACTTTATGGTGCAGAGCTGTGGGGTACGGGCAATTGAAAACCGTTTTTTAAGATCACTGGTAGATCTCCCCTCTAGATCCCCTTTGATACCCCTGTACATGGACCTTGCCCACAGACAGCTAGTACACAAGTTGAATTATAAACTTTTAATGTTCTGGTATAGGCTATGGTCAGTGGAAGAACTTGAAACCTACCGAGAGGCTTTGTCTGACCTTTTGAAATTTCCTAGGGCTACATCGATCAGGTGGTTCACCTCCTTAAGGGAACTACTGGGGAGGTTGGGGATGGAGGCATTCTGGTCCAACCCGGAAAATATGGTCCGAATTCCTAGGGCAAAGTTAAAAGAAATGTATTAGGAAACAATGCCGTACGTAGCGCCACAGTCATGTACTTTGCTATAGAAGGAATAATGCAATGAGTATTACCACCAGCTTGCCCTGTGCAAGGAAGAAACAAAGCAATGCGTCACACTACAATCATGTACTGTGCACTGAAGAAATAATGCAATGCGCCACTTTATAATCAGGTACTGTGCGATGAAGAAATAATGCAATGTGCCACGCTTACAATCATGTACTCTGCAAGGGAAAAAACCGCAGTGCGTAGCGCACCCAGCATGTAGTTCGTCAGGCACAAATAGAGTCAGGCATCATACGACAGTTCGATAGTTTGTTAGCAGCAATTATGCAAAGTGTAATACGACAGTCTAGTTGCTCCGTTAACAGTTGCCCCCGACATGGATCAATGATGACACAAAAGTACCGCATCTCACTCCGGCCCCAGTACTGCCCCTCCTTGGGCCAGCACGGGCCTCGATCCGAGCCGAAGCAACAGGCTCACACAGCTGCCAGGAGCGAGAGGCCGAGAGAGTGTCCCTCCGAGCCCGCACCCCACCCCAGGTGGTGATCCCTGTTACCTGGGGGGGGGCGCGACCCCACTCTCCTCCCCTCGTTCAGCTACTTGGGCCTTGATCCAGAACTCCATCAATGGGCACGGCGAGCTCAGGCCGGCGACTCCGCTCGTCCGGGACTGCCGGTCCGGGCTGCTACTGTTGCACTCCCAGGGCCCAATGACATGGCCCTCCTTCCGGTGGTCTCAGTGGACACCGAGACCCGCCCTCAGCACTTGTGGAGACTTCGATTTCGGTGCACACGCTACCCAGGCACTCCTCACCAGTGCCTCTGGTTGCACCACGACATGCACTCTGCGCGTCCGAGACTCGCCTCTTCCCTGGTGCACACGATGACCAGGCGATCGTCACCACTCCTCGGCTTGCACCTCGACACGCACCCTGCGCGTCTGAGTCTCACCTCTTCTCCCGGTGCACACAACAACCAGGCGCTCTTCACCAACGCCTCGGCTTGCACCACGACACGCACCCTGCGCGTCCGAGTCTCACCTCTTCTCTCGGTGTACACAACGACCAGGCGCTCCTCACCAATGCCTCGGCTTGCACCAAGACACGCACCCTGCGCGTCCGAGTCTCACTTCTTCTCTCGGTGCACACAACGACCAGGCGCTCCTCACCAACGCCTTGGCTTGCACCACGACACGCACCCTGCGCGTCCGAGACTCACTTCTTTTCCCGGTGCACACAACGACCAGGCGCTCCTCACCAACGCCTCGGCTTTCACCACGACACGCACCCTGCGCGTCCGAGTCTCACCTCGTCTCCCGGTGCACACAACGACCAGGCGCTCCTCACCAACTCCTCGGCTTGCACCACGACACGCACCCTGCGCGTCCGAGACTCAGTTTACTCCTGCGTGCCCATGATCACAAGGCACAACTTCTGAGGGTCTCAAGCTGCAAAAGCACGTGCACACCGCGTTGCTTGGGACTTCTCCGGAAACTTTTATGTTCCTGTGTTTCCAAACAGGGAGCCAGCTCACCTCGGGCCCTTGGGGTTCATGACACAGCACAAAGCACAGTCCTGTTTAAGAAGGGTGGACACCACCCACTGCAATGTCCCTTCAGTCTCTTCCTTAGTAAAAGCTACAAACTGCAGGCCAGCCCCAGATCACGAAGCAAGGGTCAGTCCTATCCAGCAGTCTCTTCAGCAACTTCTTCCTTGGCAGAGGTTCTTCTTGACCACGAAAGAGGTCAAAGCCTTTGCAGACTCGACCTGTCCATTTCGCCATTCAAAATTACACCAAATTCTAGGGGTTTCAGTTCTCTTAGTTATACCCCTTCATGTCTTTGAAGTTCGTTGTGCTCAGGGGTCCCTGCCCCCTGCCTAAATCAGTTCTGGGTGTCTCCCTCCCAGTGTCACCTTTCTCCCTTTGATACTGGGGGTCTGGACCCATAATCACTCAGCAGGAGATGGGTCAATTGTTTTATAGCTGCAACCCAGGCCTCTTCACCTCCCGGGGCCTCTCCTCGCATACTCTCCAGATGCAGGTCAGCCAGGTGCCATCTCACCCCCTCCCATCTCAGATCCAGACAGTCAATCCACATTCAGCAGAGACACACAGAAATGCTTAAAGCACAAAACTCAGCCACTTTCTAAAAGAGTGGTTTCTGAACACACAGTGACAAAACCACTTTCATAGAAAGATGTGTTATGACACTGTGAGTTCATACATACTAAACTTCACCTCTCCATTATAAACCTATAGGCAACTAGGCTAACAAAACACCATACCCAGCCTCCCCCATTCTGTCCTATGGGCAGAATGGCCTTTCAACAGTGAAAACGAAATGGAGTGTTCTTTCACTGTCAGGACGTAGCACACACCTCAGTATATGTCCTGCCTTTTACCTACACTGCACCCTGCCCAGGGGTAACCTGGGACCTACCACAGGGGTGCCCACAGTGTACGCAAAAGGGAAAGTAAGGCCTGACAAGTGGTTGCACTTGTCAGGACAACATGCTAACTTAGCAAACTGCGCGCAGGCCCTACACTGAAGGCCTGAGTTCCCTTCTCTGCGCGCCTTTGCATTACTAGCCCTTGCACACACAGTGCACATCACTAGGGACTTTTACTAGTAAGGCAAACATACCAATCATGGCCAACCAATTACCATTGTACTTTACATAGGGAACCCTTGTACTTTGACCCTGATCAGCAGTGGCAAAGTACCCAAAGCATCTAAATTGGCAACTCTATGTCAGGAAAACGGTCTAGTGGGAAAGCAAAATGTTTAGGGAACTTTAGCCAAAAAGGCCAAGTCCTACAAAACCCCCTCCCAGCCAAAAGCCACGGTAGACCTATCATTACCTTGATGGACTTCCCTGCTTCGGGCGATAGAACCAGGACGCAGGCCCTCTACCACAGGGACACCCTCCTGTTCCTCGCCTTCCTGACCCCAGGGGTTCTTCCTGATCACTACCCCCTGAGCCAACAATGCTGTTCCATGGATCCCTCCCGGCCAGGGGAACCCCTCCAGGGGTGCTGGACCCATGCCAACCCCACCCTGGAGTGGTACCCTGGGAAGGCCCATTGGTCAGGATACTACCTCCAGTCATCCTGCCCTCCAGGTTAAAACTGGGTTTACTCTGGTCACTTCTAGGGGACCCAGCCCCAATGGCTGGACACTGTCCCACCGGTGTTCCCACTGGGGAACACAACCCTCTTTTAACCTTCCATTTATTTTTCTGGGCCTGCCACTTAGGAATGGCACCCGCAAACTTCAGGACAGCAGGAGCTCTGGCTACAGACTCCCCACGCCCTCCTGACGCTAGGTGTTCTTCCTCACACCTCTGGCAAGTAGGAACTAGACCTCCACCCGGGGGCTCTCCTACTGCCCCCCCAGTTTCCTGGGTGGTGCTGCTGATCCCTGGGGGTGCTGCTTACTCTTCCTCCCCCTCTTTTGAGACAAGAGGCTAGCCAGCAACCCCTCCTCACTACTCTGGGATCTCCTTGCGCCACTTGGCCCTTCTTCCCTCTCTGTTGCCTCTTCAGGCCCCTGGACCCATGACCAGGGGTCCGGTTCTCGTGCAGGTTTCCAGGAATCAAGGAGCCCACACCTTAACCCGGGGTGGTGCAATCCTGGAAAATAATTTGTGAGCCTAGGCTCCCCTGGGGCCAAATTGGTCAACCCCGCCAGATAATTCACCATGCTAACCACTACCCAATCCTCCAGTGCACTCTTGTAATCATCCACACTTGGCACTGGCTGTGCGCTGCCACCAATCACACTGGACTCTGTTTGTGTACCCTTAATGTCCAGTTCCCTCATGCTTAACTCATGAGCGAAGAGAATCCGTTTCTCTTCCAACGCGAGAGCGTTCCTGCTCTCCTCTGCTTGAGTTTTAAGTTTTAACACCTCCAACTCATGCAGTCTGACCCTTTGGTTTTCCTCCAACTCCTCTGGTGAAAAACTCCTCCCTGAATGGCTACTACCAGCCCCTGTGGCTGGTCTCTCCACTGGCAAATCCTGTGGACCAAATCCATTCCCTGGGTCATCCTCATCCACCTCAACATCCCCCGTCTCCTGAGCCTCTTTGGCTTCCCACCAGGCCCTCAAGGCCATTTGCAGCTCCTCCTTCTTGGCGCTACCCTTCATGGGACATCCCAAAGCTCTGCAGAATTTCCTCAACGGATCAACCTTGTAGGAAAACAGTGCCTCAATGTTAAACTCTAATTCTGCAGCCTCAGCCTCACCGGCTATCTGGCTCTCTCCCTGAGACATGATGTGTGGTTTAAAGGGTACTCAACAATAGAACCAACAATTCCAAAAACACAATATGTGGTTGCGTCGTGGTCTGCGATCAATTTATGATGAACACCAATTACTGTGAGTGGTTTTGCACACACGCGTTTCAATTACGTTAGGATCGTATCCCACCGCTCTGCCGCCAAATGTTGGAAGTGGGGGTCCTTATCCCTCACCGCCGCCACCAAATGCTGGAGGCGGGAGTCCCTGTCCCACACCGCTGTTGCCGGGTGCGAGATCCGGACCCCTTGTTTCAACGTTAGGCTAAGTAAGGACAACGTCTGAGATAGCCCTGCTCACCCCCTTAGTAGCTTGGCACGAGCAGCCAGGCTTATCTCCAAGGCACGAGTGTACAGTATGTGCAACCACACTCACAGCAACCCAATGATGTCACCACAAATCGACTCCACACGAGTTTTTATAAAACGAGTATAATCTTTATACAAGAAGATATACGATATGACCACACAATACAAAACCAACAGTTAAGCTGACTTCTAACCGTTCCCAGAAGGTTAGGTAGGTCGTATTGCTAGAATCACACACGTTGCAAAAGAAACGAAATACTGTAATGCGTAACGATATACTCCTGAACTGTGCAATAGAGAAACAATACCATACGTAGTGCCACAGTCATGTACTTTGCAACAGAAGGAATAATGCAATGCGTATCACCACCAGCATGCCCTGTGCAAGGAAGAAACAAAGCAATGTGTCACGCTACAATCATGTACTGTGCACTGAAGAAATAATGCAATGCGCCACGTTATAATCAGGTACTGTGCAATGAAGAAATAATGCAATGCGCCACGCTTACAATCATGTACTCTGCAAGGGAAAATAACGCAGTGCGTAGCGCACCCAGCATGTAGTTCATCAGGCACAAATAGAGTCAGGCGTCATACGACAGTTCGATAGTTCGTTAGCAGCAATAATGCAAAGTGTAATACGACCGTCTAGGTGCTCCGTTAACAGTTGCCCCGACATGGATGAATGATGACACAAAAGTACCACTTCTCACTCTGGCCCCAGAACTGCCCCTCCTTCGGCCAGCACGGGCCTCGATCCGAGCCGAAGCAACAGGCTCACGCAGCTGCCAGGAGCGAGCTGCCAGGAGCGAGAGGCCGAGAGAGTGTCCCTCCGAGCCTGCACCCCACCCCAGGTGGTGATCCCCGTTACCTGGGGGGGCGCAACCCCACTCTCCTCCCCTCCTTCAGCGACTTGGGCCTTGATCCAGAACTCCGTCAATGGGCACGGCGAGCTCGGGCCGGCGACTCTGCTCCTCCGGGACTGCCGGTCCGGGCCGCTACTGTTGCACTCCGAGGGCCCAATAACCTAGTCCTCCTTCCGGCGGTCTCAGTGGACACCGAGACCCGCCCTCAGCACTTCTGGAGACTTACTTCCATTTCGGTGCACACGCTACCCAGGCACTCCTCACCAGGGTCTCTGGTTGCACCACGACACGCACTCAGCACGTCCGAGGCTCGCCTCTTCTCTGGTGCACACGATGACCAGACGATCGTCACCACTCCTCGGCTTGCACCTCGACACGCACCCTGCGCGTCCGAGTCTCACCTCTTCTCCCGGTGCACACAATGACCAGGCGCTCTTCACCAACGCCTCGGCTTGCACCACGACATGCACACTGTACGTCCGAGTCTCACCTCTTCTCTCGGTGCACACAACGACCAGGCGCTCCTCACCAACGCCTTGGCTTGCACCACGACATCCACCCTGCACGTCCGAGTCTCACCTCTTCTCTCGGTGCACACAACGACCAGGCGCTCCTCACCAACGCCTTGGCTTGCACCACAACATGCACCCTGCGCGTCCGAGACTCACTTCTTTTCCCGGTGCACACAACGACCAGGCGCTCCTCACCAACACCTCGGCTTGCACCACGACACGCACCCTGCGCGTCCGAGTCTCACCTCGTCTCCTGGTGCACACAATGGCCATGTGCTCCTCACCAATGCCTCGGCTTGCACCACGACACGCACCCTGCGCGTCCGAGACTCAGTTTACTCCTGCGTGCCCACGATCACAAGGCACAACTTCTGAGGGTCTCAAGTTGCAAAAGCACGCGCACACCGCGTTGCTTGGGACTTTTCCGGAAACTTTTATGTTCCTATGTTTCCAAACAGGGAGCCTGCTCACCTCGGACCCTTGGGGTTCAGGACACAGCACAAAGCACAGTCCTGTTCAAGAAGGGGGGGACACCACCAACTGCAATGTCCCTTCAGTCTCTTCCTTAGTAAAAGCTACAAACTGCAAGCCAGCCCCAGATCACAAAGCAAGGGTCAGTCCTATCCAGAAGTCTCTTCAGCAACTTCTTCCTTGGCAGAGGTTCTTCTTGACCACGAAAGAGGTCAAAGCCTTTGCAGACTCGACCTGTCCATTTCGCCATTCAAAATTACACCAAATTCTAGGGGTTTCAGTTCTCTTAGTTATACCCCTTCATGTCTTTGAAGTTCGTTGTGCTCAGGGGTCCCTGACCCCTGCCTAAATCAGTTCTGGGTGTCTCCCTCCCAGTGTCACCTTTCTCCCTTTGATACTGGGGGTCTGGACCCTTAATCACTCAGCAGGAGATGGGTCAATTGTTTTATAGCTGCAACCCAGGCCTCTTCACCTCCCGGGGCCTCTCCTCGCATACTCTCCAGATGCAGGTCAGCCAGGTGCCCTCTCACCCCCTCCCATCTCAGATCCAGACAGTCAATCCACATTCAGCAGAGACACACAGAAATGCTTAAAGCACAAAACTCAGCCACTTTCTAAAAGAGTGGTTTCTGAACACACAGTGACAAAACCACTTTCATAGAAAGATGTGTTATGACACTGTGAGTTCATACATACTAAACTTCACCTCTCCATTATAAACCTATAGGTAACTAGGCTAACAACACACCATACCCAGCCTCCCCCATTCTGTCCTATGGGCAGAATGGCCTTTCAACAGTGAAAACGAAATGGAGTGTTTTTTCACTGTCAGGACATAGCACACACCTCAGTATATGTCCTGCCTTTTACCTACACTGCACCCTGCCCAGGGGTTACCCGGGACCTACCACAGGGGTGCCCACAGTGTACGCAAAAGGGAAAGTAAGGCCTGACAAGTGGTTGCACTTGTCAGGACAACATGCTAACTTAGCAAACTGCGCACAGGCCCTACACTGAAGGCCTGAGTTCCCTTCTCTGTGCGCCTTTGCATTACTAGCCCTTACACACACAGTGCACATCACTAGGGACTTTTACTAGTAAGGCAAACATACCAATCATGGACAACCAATTACCATTGTACTTTACATAGGGAACCCTTGTACTTTGACCCTGATCAGCAGTGGCAAAGTACCCAAAGCATCTAAATTGGCAACTCTATGTCAGGAAAACGGTCTAGGGGGAAAGCAAAAAGTTTAGGGAACTTTAGCCTAAAAGGCCAAGTCCTACACTAACGTTTTTCTGAATTTTAAACCTGTCCCCTGTTTTGAGTCTAGTATTGATGAAATAATTCCCCCTTTGGCACGCAAACGTTTCTTACAGTTCCGTTACAAGACCTTGCCCACCAGACTGTTTTGTTCCAAGTGGTGCCGAAGTGCTTTTACTGATGATTTGTGCCCTGCGTGTAAAGCCTGCCCGGAATCCATTGTACATCTACTTTTCTTCTGCCCACACTATTCATCTCTGAGGAAATAATGGATACTCCCGCTGTGTAGACTGGCAGGCCCAGGTCATTATCTCGAGGTGATGAGAATCTTGTGTACTGACACTCGGAGAGTAATGGTTTTTGGCCTCTCAAGATTCTGGTATGCACTGTGGATCAGGCGTGGGGAATCATTTGCATGAAGCACTTTATTCTCTTCAAGTCGTTGTACCCTGTATTTTGCACAACTATTTTATGGAACTGGTTTTTTTAACATATTTATCTGATAATGTTTTATATTCCTGTTTTTACACTTGTGCTGTGTACTTTTTTGGATCTGTGGGATCAAAATAAAGTGATGATGATGATGATATCTTTATACCAATTACCAACTCAGCTTTGCAGCTGAAACATCCAGCGGGGGTGATGAGTGGAATCAGGAGTGGACTTGATCAGTAAATCCAGAACAACTGCCTCTCTGATCAATAAATCCTTTATTGAAAGGAGCAGCACCAGTTCATACAATGCATTTTGGCCAAACGGCCTTGCTTATGCTAGCATGTTCAAAATGTGACCCACCATTTAAAATTGTGATCATAGTGACAGAGAGAGGACTGCGTTGAATGTAAGTCTACATTATAGTGCAAACATAGCGGCCATTTTAAGCATATATATGTATATTTGTTTGATGCTCCAACTGACAGTTTCCTACCTAGGGCCCGATCATGATGTCATTCGGAAGGCCTCCGAATTGGATTTGGCTTTCCCGAATCCGATTCGTAGTCCTTGTTTCCGACCGAATCGTACACAGGTCCGAACGACCAAGTACGATGCGAAAATCGCATATGCGTCGAACGAATCGTTTCCGGACCCGAACCGCTCCGTACGACTCGTTCGTAGCCGAATCGTGCCACGCAATGGAGCCGAATTCCGACCGAGTGAGTACGATTCGGACAGCCGCTTTGCCTCGGTCTCAGCGAGATGAAACGGGGGGCAGTAACAGGCCCCCCTTCACCCAGGGCCCTGTGAATCTGTCACAGGGGTGTGGCCATGGCTCCCCCTGATCCAGGCATGCACAGTGTGGTGGGCACCATCGGGAGACCACCACAGGGTGTTCGCTTTTCCCCACCCACCCCTTTTCTGCTAAGGGAGTCTGTGCACGTGTCTGTACACGGGCTCCAATAGAGTTCAATGGGAGTCCGAGCGAACCGAGTCCGTAAGCATACGGCAGCATCGTACTCACTCGTTCGGACTCCCGGAGCACGTTTCGCTCGGAAAGCCCTCCAGATCCAAGTCGTACGAAGGGCTTTCCTAGCGAGATCGTAATCGGGCCCTTAGAGTCAAGGTCAATTAAAATGACAATGGTCGGTGAACTTTTATCTGTGGTGCTTGCTATTTAACATTAAATGATAATCAGACTTGAGGCTTCCAGAAGTGGTGTGTTTTATTTTTAATATCCTATAAATCCTCTAATCTCTAATGCCCACTTTCCTGTGTGCACATTTATCTTTTTCTACAGCCTAACCTGTTTTTCTGCCTACTGACACTCGCCTGTGCCCTTGACATGACCTGTTCTTTGAAAACAGTAACCTTATTAGATGCTGCCTCCAAGCTCATTCTGCAGTTGATAAATTAAATGATCATTGCTATCTTTTTGTGTTCATACATTTGCTACCCTCTCTATTATCAAGGTCACATTTTCTTCTTTTTCAGCCTAAGTTCTCTTGATACTGATGATCAGTTGCTGTTGTCTTTAAAGATTTGATTGCCTCAATACACTTTCCTATATTTCTTATATTTTATATGAGTATTTATCTGTTTTCCTTTTCTCATTAATTTTGTTAATCATCCTCTAGAATATTTTTATAAACCAAATGGTATTGTTTTATAAAAACACAACATTAAGCATAAAAAGATACACAGTGCAATCAAAATAAATAAGTTCATCTAATCTGTCATCGGAAGTATACATTAGTTTGTGGTATTCCCCCACTTTTCCCCATATCTTGTGACTTTTTTGTGGTCCACTAGCCTCAGAAATAGATTCTTCTGTTTTCGTGTAGCAATCCATTGCTTTCCTTTATGCAGCAAAGGGAGGAGGGTCAAGAAATTTTCAAAACCAGGCAATGTCTCTTATGTCATTCATGGTCCCAATGCCCACCAGCCTATGATCTCCTCAGGAGCCTCCCATGTCTTCTAAATTTCCTAATAGAGCAAGTTGGCAGGAAAGGTCTATTGGCCTTCCTATAACTTTGGAGAGAGAGGTCAGTCAGTCAGTCAGTCAAATCACTTTATTCGATTGATATTCAATAAGATCATAAAAGCATAAGAATAGAGGACAAAGACATTCATCATAATACAAAATATTAAAATGTCCTATTAAAACCATCTGTTAAAAACAGAATAAAACTTACATTTCATTCTAAATTATTAAACAGTCTCCTGGTCTTCCATGAAAGGTATAAAAAAGACGCAACACAGTAACAAACAAGGGGATCGGACTATTATTTTAAAAAGAACATCCCTGGGCGACATTGCCTAAAATTATATTTGCACATGATTGGCAATATAAATCTTTTGCGATGGTCCACATAAAACTTACAAAAGATAAAAAGGTGCAAATTAGATTGGGTAGACACACCGTCGCATGGACAAAAGCTGATGTAATGTGAAAATTCCCGCTGGATAGGCCAGCATACAAGGAATAAGATTTAGGCAAAACCTAAGTAAGAAAAATCTGTGGTGTTGCGTTATTGCAGAAAGTAAATATGGGGCTATCCCTTTGTAACTAGTAGGTCCCTCTAGGTAAGAATTTACTGAGTATTTTGAGCTGTTAATTTTAAGTCTTTCTCTTGCCTTTTGGTTTAAAAAATGAGTTTTATTCTCCTTTTTAGAAATGGAAGAACAGTTACTTGGGGTTTCAAATATGTGTGCTAAACCGAGAGAGGATAAACAGTTTTTGACATACATAATCCAGGGGATCCTGTGCGATTGCTCCATTGAAAGGCAATCTTCAATAAACTTTTGAGTAATATTAACAGAAACCCTACTCCAAACTGAGTGCCATAAAAGAATTGGGGCAAGGCTAATCAAATCGGAAATGTATGGAACATACAATTCTAAATGACAGATGAGATTTGAACAGCTTATAGGGAGACCTACTAGTTTTTTCCAGAATGTGTTTTCAATGGTCTGGAAAGAGAGGTATATATCTTAGACCAATATTGTGGGAATCGCAAGCTCATGAGAGCCATTTTAGCAGCTCTCCAATCACTTTCATCCATGAGGCCACCCAGGCTTCCTAACGTTCTTCGAGTGCTTGAACTAATCAGGGGCATTTATATTTTAGAATTTGTATATGTGTGAAACTCTGCTGTAGACCTTGGGTGATTTTGGCTTCTAGCGGGCTGTTTTCAGTGGGGTGAATCAAGGTGCTCCTTGCAGAGTTGTAGGTAATTATAAAATTGTGTTTTGTGGAGGTCAAATTCAACTTAGAGGGTCTGGAAGTCTTTCGTGTGTGCACCCTGCCAAATATTCCCCAGCCTGGAACTTCCAATGAGATTCCACCATGCTAAGCCCTCTAGGCAGGAGCTATGAAGAAGTCATTTTTCCTGCCATAGAGGAGTGTCCAGTGTGGGCTTCAAATTCCATCATCTTATGTAGCAGAGGACCGATTGCCATTATAAGATAACTGTCTTAGTTACTTCAGGAAGTGAAGGCGGGAGAGGATCTCTGTATATTAAACCCACTATGTCCTCTTTCCGAAATTGGGAGATTTCTGTGTAAATTCCAGACCTACATGTCCTCCATAGGAGCACATGTAGAAATTCATTCAGCATCAGGATTAGTGAGGACCAGTAATACCTTTGTAGTATAAAACATGCGATATAAAAGTAGTACCAATGTAATGACACTGTGAAGTAACAATTAACATTTTCTCATGCTATGAACCATGCTGTCTAGACAACAAAACATCCCCTAATGGTTCTCGCATTCCCTTCTCAGCCTCTGCATCTGGACTGCGACCAATGTGCTGTTGTTTCCAATTCAGGCCAGATGATTGGACAGAAAGTGGGGAAAGAGATTGACCAAAACTCCTGCATTTGGAGAATGAATAATGCTCCAGTGACCGGTTATGAGGATGATGTGGGTCGTAGGACTTCAATCCGGGTCGTTTCCCACACCAGTGTGCCACTTCTCCTTCAGAACCCTGACTATTTCTTCAAAGAAACCAACACCACTATCTATGTGATCTGGGGCCCCTACCGCAACATGCGCATGGATGGCAAGGGCATTGTATACAGCATGCTTAAGAAAGCGGCTGCCAACTACCCAGACGCTAACATTTATTTGACCACCGAACAGCAGATGCACCACTGTGATGATGTTTTTAAAATGGAAACTGGAAGAGACCGGTAAGTGTTATATGCCTATAAGTTTACACAAATGTGGAAATAACTCCATCAGAACGTGTTTCAGTTTTTCTTGCATAGTGTTCATGAATACTTTCTCAAATGAATCCAGCACATTTTGTTTCCTTGCAGTGTGCATAGGCTTATGACTATCACCTGACATACTGCTTTGTATCTCAATGTGAGGTAACATTGCTGCTCACCTGAACTGTAAGATTGTAAGTGACTGCATGGGTAAGGAAGTCAATTAAGGATTTTGTGTTCAAGGTGTTTTAAAGAGTCTTGTGTAGAATTGGACTGCCCAGAGCTTTATGATTTCACAATTAGGAGGAAAAAGGAGAAAAAAAGGAAGAAGGAGAACATTTTGGTTAAACTATGTACTCATCGAAACCAATCAGATTCGACAGAGAAATTCACAAACTAACTAAAAGTGCAGTCGGATCACACTTTCTCTAGTGGTTGAGTCTGGCCCTTGTAATAGAATCAGATTTCTAACGGGTGATGAGTTCTTTTGACACAGCCCAGGTTGTGTATAACAAATCCTTGTTTACTTTTTTCTGGCGCTCCATGGATAGCAAGTGAATTTTCTCTTTAGTAAAATGACATATTTTCCTTAAAAGAGAAACATGCTTATGAATTGGAGATACCATTGAGTCAAAAATGTGCCCAGTTGAGCACATGATTATATGATATGTCTGCGCCTTTCTTATTGGCTACTTCGAACTGCATTCCATCTAACATGGAAATTAGCATGTAGAGATACACTTAACTAAGAGGTTTTTAATCACTCTTAATAATGAAATCCAGCATCATAAACAATAACCTTTAATTAGTAATTAAAATCATCTGCTGCATTTCAATTGTGAAGAGAGGGTTCTGCAACATAATACAAAGGATTACATTATGAATACTGCAGTGTATCATGAGACCTTCAGAATGTTATTAGGAACAAGCTAATGCACAGCATTAACGACAATGGTGACAAATAATTGCCACTTCTGAAATTCTACATGGAATAAATACCTTTTAAAACCCTTTCTGCTTTAAGTGGAATCCGCCATTTTTGATCTGACGATTGTTCTGCCCAAGGACGGCGCAGTGCTCACTCAGGCCTGCATTTTGTTGCTTTTTGCATGGATGTCAATGAGGGGTCAAAGAGGGTAGACTGTCATTTGGTCCCTGTGCTCTCCCTTATGGGTTCTTGAGGGAGCAGCAAAAACAGAATGCAAACAGAACAAGCTCTGTTTATTCTGTGTAGTTTCTATTTGTTTTCCTCCTGAGAGCCTGTAGAAACAAATAATGGGCTTTTGAGAGGGTCAGAGGGCAAAAAGGGTACAGCCTATAATGTTATGAAAAATCATAGGACACTTGAGGTCACTTTCATTACCTCAGCCATTTTGGTGAATTTGCATCCCTATGCAACTGAATGGGGGGGTTCTCCAATCCTGCCGGGTTATTGTGCTGCTATGGCATCCCAGCCAGGATTCGCATTTGCATTGTGCTGCCTGCTATTGTAACCCCTGTCTGATAAAAGGGGTCCCCTACAGGGGCAGGATATGCAATGCCGGTACACTAAAAATTCAAAAGCTGGGATGGAGCTCTACAGTCCATTCTGGCTAAAGTTCCAACATTGACAACTTTTTTGAAGGAGTTGCAACCTGATGCCCACGTCATGAACAGGGTCGGATTGGGAAGGCGGGCAGTTGGGCATTGGGCCGGTGCCTCAGGGTCACCTGTGGGCCATTTTTCTAGGCCTCTGTAAATCGGCCCACAGAGACTTAGGGGCCGATTCCGATTCGGGACGGAAAACATACCGACCGACTCGGTACAGGAATATAGTCCGACCGACACGTACCGGCGTTGCCCGACCTGGGAAGTACGATGAAATGCATGTGAATCACGACCGACTCGTACGGAACACAAGCCGAACGACCGAACCGGACGGAAACAAGCTATCCGGCCGGGAAACCACGCGAATAGAACCGACCGACACGCACCAGGAATCAACCCGAACGAAACGTACCCGCGAACTCCGACCCGCGCAGTACGATGCAATGCGTGGAAAAACAGACCGAGTCGCACGGAGCTCAAGCCGAACGACCGACACGCATACAAAAGCCAGCCGAAGGAAGCCAATACTCGGCGACCGACGCGTACGCCGCACAAGAAACCCTGCAGAAACACAGCGTGAACGACTCGGAGAAGCTCGCACGAGACAACTGCAGCGTCCTACTCGGTCAGAAGAACGTCTCCTACATGCACAAAAAATACTAAGGACAAAAACAAAAAAAAGGGCCAAACAAGCAATGACAAAGTCAATAAATACAGGGAAAAAAAACATGGAACAAGGACACACCCCCAACTCCACCTATATAAAGGCCACAAATCCCTACCATGATCCTTTGCAAATTCAACTGACCTGCCAGCACAGAACACCATCACACAGCAACCACAGACACACTCACAGCTCATCCATCACACAAGCCACACACCATTAGCACCTCAACAAATAGCACCCTCACATACACCCAGCAAAACCTACACTCACACACCCTCACCTGCACACACACACACATCAATCCCCACCACCACCCATCACCATGCCCCTAAAGAAGAATCCAAAGTTCCTAGACAGTGAATTGGAAGTCATGGTAGATGAGATCCTCAGGGTAGAGCCACAGTTGTTTGGTACATTGGTACAACAGACCCCCATGGCGCAGAAAACCAAGATGTGGCAGAGGATCATCGACAGGGTCAACGCACAATCACCATGTTTGCGCACAAAGGAAGACATCCAGAACAGGTGGTATGATGTGCGCAGGAGGGTCAGGGACCTACTAGAGAAGGATTACCTCGTGAGTCAGCGCACCGGCAGTGGCCCTCCTGCCAAACCACTATACCTCAGGCCCTGGGAGGAGAAGGTGCGGGCCATCCTACCACCAGTGAGCGTATATGAACTATCAAACATCCCAGAGCCTGGTGAGTACACAATATACACAATATTGTGTGACAATACACACACATCACTGTCAAGGGGATAGTCAAACCATGCACCCTTAGCAAATCCACAGCAATCAAAAGATAATCACCCCAAGATTTGTCTGTCAGTCAGATAAACACAATACATGCCATCTCATAGTGACATGTAACTGTGTCAAGATATGTACAAACATAACTACAAATACAGCAAGGCAGTGGCACAAATGTAACCAACAAACACAGTTAGACATTTTGCCACCACTAGAACACCACCTCACAGGGAAGCTCACTCAAAGGAAGGAATTCTGTGTATGCTGGTGAAGTCAGTGTAGCCGATAGCATGATGGGAGTTGTAGTCACAGATATTGGTCACACTCACAATTGGCCCATCAACACCACTCTGAACCATGCTCACATCACAGGGAGTGGAAAACAACTGACAAGATGGCTGACACTGGGTACTGCTGTGGGGAGCACAAGGCCCTGCTGGGAACTGTGCACCAACCAACAGCAGGACACCACTGTCAGCCATCTTGCCATTGCTGTCACACTCACACATAGTGAAGTCCACTCAAAAGGAAGGAAGTATGGGCATGCTGGGAAGGTGGGTGTAGGCCATAGCATGATGGGAGTTGTAGTCACAGATATTGGTCACTCTCACAATTGGCCCATCAACACCACTCTGAACCATGCTCACATCACAGGGAGTGGAAAACAACTGACAAGATGGCTGACACTGGGTACTGCTGTGGGGAGCACAAACCCCTGCTGGGAACTGGGCACCAACCAACAGCAGGACACCACTGACTGACATCCTGAAAGCCAACTTGCACTCCCTGCAATGGAAGCACGTTCCATGGTGGGATATCTGGCTGGGTGGGAAGGAGGACTGACAGCTCTGACCATAGTCACCAGCAGCTTTTCTCACACACCCCCTTAACACAAACTCCACACAACTCACCTGGGAGAATGCAATGCCTCACACTCTAATTAAATATCCCACAAAGAACAACCACACTGGGTTATGCTGTGTGAAGCACAGGGACACTTTTGGGACTTGTAGCCAAACAAACGCCAGGACAACACTGTCAGCCATCCTGTCAGCACAGGCACACTACCCCACAGGGAAGCAGAGTCAAAAGGAAGGAAGTATGGGCATGCTGGGAAGGGGGGTGTAGGCAATAGCATGATGGGAGTGGTAGTCACAGCTCAACATCCGCCACCCACATGGCCCAGCAAGCTCACACTGAAGCATGCACACCTCACAGGGAGTGAAAAGCCACTTCAAAATTGTCTGACAATGGTGCTCTGTTGTGGGGAGCACAAGGCCCTGCTGGGAACTGGGCACCAACCAACAGCAG
The DNA here is from genome assembly GCA_963921515.1 of Calotriton arnoldi. NCBI lineage: Eukaryota > Metazoa > Chordata > Amphibia > Caudata > Salamandridae > Calotriton > Calotriton arnoldi. Next base: position 1,793,951 of record CAWUFW010002287.1, read on the forward strand.
GACACCACTGACTGACATCCTGAAAGCCAACTTGCACTCCCTGCAATGGAAGCACGTTCCATGGTGGGATATCTGGCTGGGTGGGAAGGAGGACTGACAGCTCTGACCATAGTTACCAGCAGCTTTTCTCACACACCCCCTTAACACAAACTCCACACAACTCACCTGGGAGAATGCATTGCCTCACACTCTAATTAAATATCCCACAAAGAACAACCACACTGGGTAATGCTGTGTGAAGCACAGGGACACTCTTGGGACTTGTAGCCAAACAAACGCCAGGACAACACTGTCAGCCATCCTGTCAGCACAGGCACACTACCCCACAGGGAAGCAGAGTCAAAAGGAAGGAAGTATGGGCATGCTGGGAAGAGGGGGTGTAGGCAATAGCATGATGGAAGTGGTAGTCACAGCTCAACATCCCCCACCCACATGGCCCAGCAAGCTCACACTGAAGCATGCACACCTCACAGCCAGTGAAAAGCCACTTCAAAGATGTCTGACACTGGCCTCAGCTGTGGGGAGCACAAGGCCCTGCTGGGAACTGTGCAACAACCAACAGCAGGGCACCACTGACTGACATCCTGAGAGTCAACCTGCACACACTGCAAGGGTGGCATGCTTCATGGTGGGATAACTGGGCTGGGGGAGAAGGAGGGCCGGATGTCCACCAAATACCACCAATGCTGGCCATGCACACACCTCAACATTCACATTGAAAAGCTTCAGGTTGGCAGGACTATGTGCTACACTAATATCAACCTCTGACTGTGACAACTTAGGACAATGCAATGTACAGGCCCGCATCCAGAGGTACAGTCACAACTGTCAGGTGTGTGAACCATTGATGCCCGGAGAAACATAACATACATTGTGTGTCTCTTCCAAAAACAGGTGATGATGGGGACACAGCAGCAGACGATGAGGAGTCCCTGTCCCAGGCTCCGGGGGACACTGAGCTCACTGGTGTGGAACAGCCTCTGCACTCCTCGGATGGCGAAGACCTACCTGGCCCCTCCGGTACGAGTCATCATGCAGCACCAGCAGGACCAACATCTGCACCCCCTGCACCCACCCCTCCAACAACTGCCAACACACAGACCACCCCTGCCAACACGGACAGACCAAGGACCACCGATGACAACAGCACAGGGACCCCGACCCAACGTGGAGCAACGGACAACGACCCCAGTAACAACCCCCAAGTGGGCCTACGGTCACCTGTGCGTGCCACCACAGGTCCCGCACGTGTCGCCAGGGGTGGTGGGAGGGGTGGTAGACATAGGTCGCTGTTTGCAGAGGGGCCTGGATTGCATGATGACCCACAACGGGCACGCATTGCTGAGGCGTACCAGAATAGCACCGGAGAGGTCAGCCAGGTAGTGGGGATCCTCAAGGACATTCAACAGCAGCAGGCTGCCCATCATGCCCGCTTGGACTCACACATGTCCCGTGTGGAGACACACATGTCCCGTGTGGAGACACACATGTCTGGCATGGAGTCCAAGTGGGACACATTGGAAGAACTGACAGCGGTGCATAGGGACATATTGACATGCCTCCGCCAGATTAGCACCAACATGGCCACACCTCCCTGTGTGCCCACAACATCTGGTGCTGCAACAACTGCAACTGCCACAGGAAGGGAGGAGGACTCTGGCGGAGAGTCCTCTGCACCGCAGCAGCCTGCACGTGAGGGTCCCCCCCGGAAGAAGAGGGGTCGTCCGAGGAAGGAAAACTGAGAGGCCGATGGCCATGTACATCCCCCAGGAACCCAACACCTGTTCTGGAAATTCTCCTTTGTGTGCAAACTGTTTACCCTGTCGAATGCAACACAACTCTTCCACATGACATGGGGAGCTTAAGTTGGCCCAATGTATCAGATGACTGTGGACTTTACTCAGGACATTTCTGCTACCAAGCCTTCCAACTCATCTGGGAACTTTGGATTCCAATCCCAATGTACAGCACCCACCATCCTGTGCACTATCCTCACACATGTATGTAAATAAACTCACTAATACACCATACTTGCCTCTGTTGTGATTCCAACGTGGTTTTTGTCATGTAGATGGTGATCTGCTAAATGACACTGTGCATGCTAACTGCTACAGCAAGTTCAACACCGTCATGTGAGTCATGGTGACGTGACACATATGAGGGAGACACACCACTAGGGCTACACAACACATACACACCAGGGCCATCAGACTCATCGCCTACACTGAAAGTTGCCAGGAAATACAGTGGAATGCACAGACACCACACCTATTCACAGTCTGTGTTAACTAGCCCACAGGTGCAGTAAACACATGTCAGTCAGATGTGTGACCACAGACAACGCACAACCCAAAGTGAAGCACAGGTTTATTACACATTTGCAACATGTTGTTTCCACTACAGATGCAAGGTAATCCTACGTGGCAGTGGCCACACAGTCAACAAGTGTAGAAGAAATAAAGTCCAGGGGTGTGTGGCACATCACCTGTAGGGAAACGACTGCTTCCACCCTGGAAGTTGAATCATGGTGTCGGGGGATCACAGTTCACCAAACAACTCTGAAAGTACCCTGTGAAGGACAGACATGACACACAGTCAAAAGCACGGAAGAACAGGACAGAACTGCAATACTCATGGCCAATACATGTCACAAGATACTCACAGAAAACCAAGTTAGCATGTCAACACTGTTGGGGAGTACAGACTACCTGTAAGGACACATCGCTGCACGCTTCCAGTCAAGTAGCACATGGCCACACTCAAACAGCACCAGAGCACCACCAACACATATCACGCAAACACACATCATTGACATGACATCTCTGGATACTCACATTCAGCTGAAGAAGTTGGTGATGAGCTGTGTGCGGACATCACCATCATCATCATCATCATCACTGGCATCGTGGCCCAAGCCAGGATCCTCCACAGGTGGCGGATGTTCGTCATCGTCATCCAGGATGAGAGGCAACTCCTTCCGCACTGCCAGGTTGTGTAGCATGCAGCAGACGATGACAATCTTGCACACCTTTGCTGGGGCATATGGGAGGGCCCCTCCTGTCTTGTCCAGGCAGCGGAAGCGGCTCTTCAGGAGACCAAATGTCCGCTCGATCACTGTCCTGGTCCGACCATGTGCCTCATTGTAGCGCATCTGGGCTGGTGTCACAGGGTTCCTGAGGGGTGTCAGCAACCACGGCATGTTGGGGTATCCGGAGTCACCTACAGACAGACAATTGCACATTAGCAGAGTTGGAAAAGAGGGCGGAATACAACATAGCAGAACACACACAATGGTACAAAGTCAGTACACACCGACAAGCCAGGCACGCTGGTTCTGCATCTGTGACATCATCCTCGGGATGCGACTACTCCTCATCACGTAGGCATCGTGTGCCGAACCAGGGAAACGGGCACACACATGTGAGATGCTCATATCTGCAAGACATACCACGAGAGCATTGATCGAATGATAATGTTTCCTGTTCCTGTATGCCTGCTCATGTGCCTGTGGTGGTACCAAAGCCACATGTGTCCCATCAATGGAGCCAATGACATGTGGCATCCTCCCCAGGGTATAGAAGTCACTCTTGACGTCAGTGAGTTGTTGACGTGTAGGGAAATAGATGTACTGGTTCAGGCATCTCAACATTGCCTCCAAAACATCGCGTAGCACACGGCTGAACATAGTCTGTGACATCCCACCAGCAGTCGCCACAGTGTGTTGAAAGGTACCGGTGGCAAAGAAGTGTAGGGCTGCCATCACCTTCACCTTGGGGGTCAGCGCTGTAGGGTACGGCTGGCCAGGTTGCAAATGTGGGGCCAAGCGCACTGCCAAATCCTCAATCAGCTGCCTGGTGAAGCGGTACCGTCGGATGCTGTCACGTTCCACCATCGATGCCAGGTCAGGGAATGGTCTATGGACAGCTGGTGCCCTGCAGTGCATAGGTGAAGAAAGAAAGATTGTCAGTCACCCCACATATGTGCCATTCACCATACTCAATTTCACATGATACATCATTACGAGACACAAGTACTTGATGTGTGTGCCGTTCTGTATGGACATATATGGCACCTACATGGACATCATCTAACATCTCAGTTCAACATGTGTTGACAACAGGTTCCAGGTTGTGCTATGGGAAACCATTAGGCTGTGTCACAGTACCCATTTACTGCTGTCACGTTCCACACACACACCACAGTGACATGTCTGGACAGATGCGCCACAGGCATCACAGCTCATTGACAGGTAGATTCCCAGTGACCCTGTCTTGCCACATGGACACTGGCATGACATGGCGTATCATGTACACGTCAGAAAAACAAACATGACTCCCACAGGTAGTGGCCCCTGTTGCCTCCGCAGGACAGACATGGACGTCTGTGACACACACACGCACAACATCAAAGTCCATGCACAAACAACGTGGATGTGGAGACTGTCTCCCATTGTGCACATGGAATCAGAGACATCGGAAACACAACATGCACACAGACTGTGGAGGGCCATCACTATTGTGGCAATGGGTCACCCTGTGACGTACATGCCTTCCCACATGGGACTCTGGGGGTATGTGACATGTCGTACACATACACAACCTGGAAATGTGACCATGCCACATGCTCCGAAATGAACAGTTGCACATCACAGTGGTCATGTGCACAACACACAAAGGATCCTGTCCCCATGAAGACGTGCACAGCCTGGGAGTGGCTGCCCCCAAGTGCCACCCCAAAAACCACATGTTTACCCCCATACACAGAAAAGGTAATGCAGCCTTACATGCCTTAGGATACAGTGTGGACTGGGTGTGGTATTGTAGGTGTGCCCCTGAGTCCCTGGCAAGTATATGTGGCTGGCATACGTTCACCAGTGACAATCATGGTGACATATGCGAGTGACCTGTACAGGGACGCGTTGTACAGCAATGGACCGATCGGTGTGCACGCACTGGCCATTGCATCTGTTGTGAGCGGGTACGCGTTGTTTCCCGGAATACGCGTTGTACAGCAATGGACCGATCGGTGTGCACGCACTGGCCATTGAATCTGTTGTGAGCGGGTACGCGTTGTACAGCAATGGACCGATCGGTGTGCACGCACTGGCCATTGCATCTGTTGTGAGCGAGTACGCGTTGTACAGCAATGGACCGATCGGGGTGCACGCACTGGCCATTGCATCTGTTGTGAGCGGGTACGCGTTGTACAGCATTGGACCGATCGGTGTGCACGCACTGGCCATTGCATCTGTTGTGAGCGGGTACGCGTTGTACAGCAATGGACCGATCAGTGTGCACGCACTGGCCATTGCATCTGTTGTGAGCGGTTACGCGTTGTTTCCCGGAATACGCGTTGTACAGCAATGGACCGATCGGTGTGCACGCACTGGCCATTGCATCTGTTGTGAGCGGGTACGCGTTGTACAGCAATGGACCGATCGGTGTGCACGCACTGGCCATTGCATCTGTTGTGAGCGGGTACGCGTTGTACAGCAATGGACCGATCGGTGTGCATGCACTGGCCATTGCATCTGTTGTGAGCGGGTACGCGTTGTACAGCAATGGACCGATCGGTGTGCACGCACTGGCCATTGCATCTGTTGTGAACGGGTACGTGTTGTACAGCAATGGACTGATCGGTGCGCACGCATTGGACATTGCATTTGATGTGAGCATGTACGCGTTGTCTTTTGAAATACGCGTTGTACAGCAATGGTCCGGACGGTGCGCATGCATTGGCTAGGGCCTGGCATGGCAATGGACGCGTTTTCGAAGCTGTAACGAGTCTGATGCAGTGAATTCAGTTGGCCAGCCACAACAATGTTGCAAAAACATGGGTGTCATGAAGTTTAACTTTTAATGGATGCTGTGGGCGTGTATAAGTGGTGCAATTCCATGGATTGGCCAGATTCAGAAGATGCAAACGACTTGGACCTATCACTTTGGACACATGGGACAGTATCTGCCTCTGCAGCACACATATAATGCTGGCTGTTCCCCTGAGAGCTCACTTGCCTGCACTACATGCTCCAGGACGACATCTGCCAAGAA